>CM061136.1:98753873-99353873 GCA_030789695.1 Scilla litardierei
AGCCATGACATTTTTGATTAAGTCATTTGAATAGGATTGTTTAGCATAAGCTTGGGGGAAAGCGCTCTCATGCATCATTGCATGTGCATGTAGTTGCATTAGGATTTCATGTCATTCATTTCATCATTTTTCATTCACCTCCCTCATATTTATCGTTGTTCATCATATTCTTTCATTATGATCACATTGAGGACAATGTGAAGTTTAAGCTTGGGGGGAGTGCATTTACATGCCATTTAGATGCATTAGTTGCATTTTTACTTTATTTTAGGGTTTTTTTAAATTTTTTTAGAATTTTTCAAATTTTTGCATCATCTTTTTGATTTTTCCATCTTATTTTCCTTTTATGTGTGTTCATGCATCATTTTGTGTACTTGATTTTCTTTTCTTTCTTCTCTTTTGTTTTCTATTTCTTTATTTTCTTTTCCTCCTTTTGCTAGACGCGTTCCTTATGATGATATCTCTTATTGCTTTAGCAACCAACACGATGCTTATTATTCCTTGCCATGCTACTTAGAGTATTCCATAGTCTTGCTATTCACATGTTCTTGCAAATCTATTTCTTTTGATGGTTCCTCTTCATGAATGCATGATATTAATTGAAACTGAATATATGGATTAGTGTTTAGTATGCTTTTGTTGGAAGTGCACCAAGATTCACGCATCATTAGTATATCTGAAGCATCAGTTTTATTATCTTATTCACCTTCTGTTGCATGCTTGATATGAAAGTACTCTTTACCGCTTGACTTCGCTTTTTATTGAGATGATTGAGAATATACATGCCTGTAATGCCCTACAAGCTACTGCACAAGTACTAGAGGGGGGGTGAATAGTACTTTAAAATAATAAGGAGTATAATTCCAAATTAAAATGCAAACAACTACCAAATCAATTTGCGGAAGCTTAAATTGAATGACAACACAAAATTAACAACGCTAACAAGAGATGTTACTGGGTTCGGATCCACCCAAGTCTCCCCGACTTGTTCCCGGTGATCCTACGTCCCAACCACCCGGATCCCCTCCGGATACTTGAGTTAGAAACCCTAACTCAAGATTTCCACTATGAAATACTTGTGAAAAACCTCCACAAGTCAAATCATACAAAATATAATTTGTGACTCCCACAACCCGGGATCACAACCACACTCTCACAACCGAGAGTGAAACTTACAAATCAAATATGAAATGAAATAAAGAAACTTCTTACCGAACAAAATACCTATGCCTTGAGTATTGCTTACGAATTAGGGCAAGGATGATTTTGAGGAAGAAGTGGCACCAAACCCTAGCTCCAAGATGTAGAACAGCGATGGAGAGCTTTGGGGATGTTGGTGACCTAGAATCAAGCACTTGGCTTGGAAGGCTTCACACTCAATGAATCTCTCTTTGGAAGTAAGAGTTAGGAGAGATTATTGAATGGAGGGAATGAGCTTTGAATGAGCTTGGATTGATTTCTCTTGAACTCTAAACTTGCATTAATATCAGCCTTGGCAGCAATGAATGCAGCCCAACAAGTATATATAGGATAGAGGAGAGAGAGAGAGAAAAACGTTTCAATTAAAGCTCCAACGGCTCTTTTCTGAACCCAACTAGTCGGTCAAAGAACAACCACCGACCGACTAGTTCATCAACTAGTCGGTCGGTCAATTAACGTAAACCGACTAATGAGTAAACTGAGAAAAGATCAAAGTACAGACTAAGGAACTAGTCGGTCTAAGAAGAGTAGCTGACCGACTAGTTTCACAACTAGTCGGTCGGTTACTCAACGTGGACCGACTAACAGATAAAACTGAAGTCTGAGAAGAATTAGACTTAGTCGGTCCAAGAACAAATGTTGACCGACTAATTCACCAACTATTCGTTCACCAAATGAACATAGACCGACTAACAATAAACAGTAAGTATGGTGAAAAATTTGGCATGTACAGTAAACTAAACTAGTCGGTCCAAGAAGGAAAGTTGACCGACTAGTTCATCAACTAGTCGGTCGAACAAAGAGCACAGACCGACTAAAGATAAACAGTAGCTCAAGCTCAAATGTGCATGTTCAGGGAAAGCTCAACTAGTCGGTCACAGAAGCATCACTGACCGACTAGTTCACAAACTAGTCGGTTGCTGAGTCAACTTAGACCGACTAACTGTAAACAATAAAGAGCTAAGAATTAACTGACTGAAACTAGTCGGTCCAAGAAGCTTGGCTGACCGACTAGATCACCATCTAGTCGGTCAGTTCTTCTTCTTGAACCAACTAACTTACACAAGAAGTCCCGAATCGAAGCGCGAAGCTTCGGGAAGAATTGTATGGACTTCTACTAAGATCCTAGAGCTAAGATATGAGCGTTATGAAGAATTAAAACGTAAGACCTACTCAAGGCTTAACATTCTACGAAAGAAGCTTAAAGACTATAAAATAAACTTGACGATACCGTCTTCAATAGCTCCAATCGAATCTTCATGACTTCTAAATAGGTCCATAAGCTTCAACGAAGCTTTAGGCATACGATCACGTGCTTTGAGAAGTCTTGAGACGTCGTTATTGATATTCATGTGAATTTGGCGACGATCTCCATAACTGCGCTCACAAAGTGTTAGTTCATAATACATTTATGTTTGTTCATCATCCAAAACCAAATCCGGGGAGTCCAATATCCAACATTCTCCCCCTTTTTGGTGATGACAAACCAACATAAATAATAATCAAAAATAATAATTCAAATGAAATTTACTTACTCCCCCTGCATTGATGACACGTTAATTCCAATTTAAACACAAATGATACGCATCAAGCAGACGAGTGAAGTATATTAAATGAGAATCGATTTTAGAATTATTGAAATACCAAACGTAGATTATTGAAATATCGGATATGAAAATCCATTTATATATCTTAACTCCCCCTGAATCTAACACATCAAGTTAGATTCTTGGAGAAATGCTTTAAATTTTCATTTGGCACATCGTTATTATTATATCTCTCCCCCTTTGGCATAAGCAAAAAGAGCGGGAGGATAACAACGACAACAACAATGGCCTCAAATTATAAAGCACGGGAGTCGTAGAATACGACAAAGGTTCAAGTGACACCAAAGAGAAAAGTACAAATTGAATCAAGGCGTGTCAAAGATACCAAAGTCGAAAAATCGTAAAACGAAATCATCAAAACTCAAATCAATTTAACGGATTGAGTTATGGAATATACTATCCAATATCAACATTTCTTGGTTAATTTAGTGCATGGAAAACAATTCTATGTTTTCATAGAAGAAAGTTCTATTAAACCAAGTGAATATCGTCGAGCGACGAAATCAAATAATGAAATGTCAACTGAGATATATATATATATATATATAATGCATGAAGCAGAGTACATCACCGATATACACACCGACGATCGACAGATCGGGGCACAAAAATACATCATACATCATCACAAAAAGAAATACATCATCTCGGAATGCAAAATACATCAGCACAGATATCAAAACAAAACATCAAAATGATCCAAAATACATAGCCACCCACACTATCCTACCCAACATCTCTCACAACTAGATATATCATCCAATGAGTATCAGGAGAGGCCTCGAAGAAACTCAAGAGGTAGCGGGAGGATCAGAAGCAACTGCAGGCTCAGCAGGAGCAGAGGAGGTGACTGGATCAGCAAGAACGTCCGAAGGATCAGCAGGAGCGACGACTGAAGTGGCAACCACTGAAGCAGCAACCGTAGTGGCCTCGGGAGCACCAGTCGGAGTATCCACCACAGGAGTGGTGGCAACAGGTGTGCTCTCGGGGGCACCAGCAGACGTAGCAGCAACAGCAGCACCGGAAGAGGTATCACCAGCAGCAGCAGTACCAGCAGAAGTGCCCTCGGGGGCACGAGTCGAAGTACGGCACAGCTCCTCAATGTCCTCCTCAGCCATCTCATCTAACTCCTCATCCTCAGACACGGAAGGAGGAAGCTCAACACCCATCTGACGAGCCATACGGCAGACTACCTCCTCGGTACGAGCCAAGCGGGACTCGTGACGAAGAAGTATCCGGACGACATCATCAAGGGTGGCAACGGGAGTAGCAGAGGCACTGGCAGGGGCAGACGCTGAAGGTGTCATCATCTGAACGTGACGAAGCGCCGCAAGAGATTTCTTGACGGCCGTCGCATTCAGGGGAGGACCAAGGGGACGCTCATCGTCACGAGGCAACGTGACACGAAAATGACGAAATACGAGGGTCAATAAGCAAGGATATGGGATATGAGCCGATTTATTGGACTTTCGAATACACTCGAAAGAGTCAATCTTATCGAGTATAATTCGAGCCCAATTAATCGAGCTCCCCATGAAGATCGCATAGATAAGCTTCAAAAATGGCTGGGACGGAAGAGATGAGGAGCCGTACTTGGGAAGCAAGCACGACTTCAGAATCAGATTTAGGACCCACGCATTAGGCTTGAAGGATTTAGATGGCACGCCAATCATGGCAGGAGGGATCTGATGGAAAATCTCTGAAAGGATGGTCTGATCAAGAGAGGAAATATCGTCAACCGAGATATCAGAGGGAAGAAGGCCAGACGAAGAGATACCCAAAATCTCTCCTAAGATTTCCGTAGTGAGGACTATAGGAGTCCCCAAAACGGTCGTCTCAACAGAGTGGGTCTGATCGAAATGACCCCGGATCCTATGCGCATAGAAAAGCTTCACTAATCTAGGGTAGGGGTGAGGATTCGCCTTCGAGTCATATCGAAGATAATTGAGGAGACCCGACGACGACAGAAGATCAGCTAACCCTATAAAGTCGCTAAACTGGACGAAATGCTCCAAAAGCAGAGGGCAATGTTCGATACGGTTATACGCCGTGAGACACAAAGGGTCATCGCGACATAACGAAATATCGACACCGCCCACCGGCATCGGACCCTTTCCCTTAGGCTTTCGGGTAGACGTACGAGGGTGGGTGCTAGACTCGGGATGGATAGGAGGAGTGGGTTCCCTATGAGTCTCGGTCTCGGGGTTATACTCCGTATCGGAATCGGTAGGAGTATGGAACGAAGAGGGAGAGGCAAGAATTTTGGCCTTTGGCTTAGGCTTGGGTTTGGGTTTCGGTTGACCTCTAGGTTTAGCGGTCGTCGTCCTCTTCTTCTTGAGAGGAGGCGAAGACGACGAGGGTTGGGTGGTCTTGGCTCGACGTTTCGGAGGGGTTGGATGCTCGGGATCCGAAGGGTTTGGATCAACGGTCATCGGAGTGGGGCTAGACGGAGTGATCGGGATACGTGTTCTTGCCATAGTCGAAGCAAGACACGGGACAAGGAGATCAAACGAAGAAGCCCTAGCCGAAAAAATAGATAAACCCTAAGAACCCTAAAAACCGAGCAAGCCCTAGCTCTAGGAAAGGAAATCTAACCCTAGAAGGAGAAGAGATCACCTAGAAGGAGGGGCCGACGGTAGAGATCGACGGAGACGGCCGGAAAATGGCCGGAGAACGATCGGAAGTCGAGGGGTTTTGAGGGAGGACGGGGTTTCGAGCTGGAGGAAAAGAAAATCAACCGACTAAAGTGAGAATTAATCGGTTTAGATCTTGTTTAAGTCGGTCGAAATCGCAAAAGACCAAACAGTCCCTGGCACAACTAGTCGGTCACAGTTCAAGCACTGACCGATTAGATCACGATCTAGTCGGTCGGTCAATGAGCTTGAACCGACTAGTTGCAAACAGAGGCTGAATCCAAGATTTACTGACAAGATTTAGTCGGTCACAGTTCATTGACTGACCGACTAGATCGCAATCTAGTCGGTCGGTCACTGAACATGAACTGACTAAGGAGTCCAAAAAATGATAATCAATTTCTCTCCTTAATACGCTTGGACGATATATCTCAAAACTCTCAATAATCATCTAAACTACCCCATTAAACATCGAAAACTCAAAATTTGACGATTACGCACAAATCGAACGAAAAATCAAAATATCACATAAATTCCGAAAAATCCAATAATTCTAGCATGAATGAGATATTGCCAAATATAATAGCATGCAAAATTATTGAATGAAACATGAATCCTATATCTCGGATTCACCCATAATCCCCAATTCTCGACGCAACCGCACAAAGGAGTCCTCCTTTAGGGGTTTCGTGAAAATATCGACGATTTGCTGTTGGGTTTCAACGTACACTAAAATGATGTCCTTTTTAGCAACATGATCATCTAAAAAGTGGTGTCGGACATCTATGTTTTTCGAACGGGAATGGTGTACCGGGTTCTTGGAAAGACATATTGCACTTTGGTTGTCAACCATGATAGGGCAAGTATCACAATTTATACCAAAGTCTTTAAGTGTGTGTCTCATCCAAAGAACTTGAGCACACGCGGCACCGGCGGCAATGTATTCCGCCTCGGTGGTTGAAAGTGATACGGAATTTTGCTTCTTGGAAAACCAAGAGACAAGAGAATTTTCTATAAAATGGCAAGTGCCACTAGTACTTTTCCTGTCGGATTTGCATCCCGCATAATCGGCATCACTATATGAGATTAACTCATATGTGCTAGATTTCGGATAAAGTAATCCAAAATCTAAAGTGTAACTTAGATAGCGAAAAATACGCTTTACCGCTACTAAGTGAGATTCCTTAGGTTGAGATTGATAACGAGCACATACGCATACGGCGAACATAATATCGGGCCTACTTGCGGTAAGATAAAGCAAACTACCTATCATACCTCGATATAGACGAATGTCTACATCCTTACCGCCCGTATCCTTGTCAAGATGCGTAGTCGTGCTCATTGGAGTCTTTTTCCCGGAAGCACTCTCCATTCCAAATCGCTTTAGCAACTCCACCGTATACTTCGTTTGGTGGATGAAGATTGCATCGTCCATTTGGCGAATTTGGAGACCTAAGAAATACTTGAGCTCACCCATGTGGCTCATCTCAAATTGTTCCTTCATAACATTAGAGAACTCTTCGCAAAGAGCAAAGTTAGTAGCACCGAAAATGATATCATCAACATATATTTGAACTAAAATTATATCATTATTCGCATGCTTAACAAAAAGTGTAGAATCGGCTTCTCCCATTTTAAAATTCAAATCCAAGAGAAAATTCTTTAGGCGATCATACCAAGCTCGAGGAGCTTGTCTTAAGCCGTAAAGCGCTTTCTTTAGTTTAAAAACATGATTTGGAAATTTTTCATTTATGAAGCCCGGAGGTTGAGAAACGTAAACTTCCTCAACAACATCTCCGTTTAAAAATGCACTTTTAACATCCATTTGAAATAATTTAAAATCCTTATGGCATGCAAAAGACAATAATAATCTAATTGATTCTAATCTAGCTACCGGAGCGAAGGATTCTTCGAAATCAATACCTTCCTCTTGTCGATAGCCTTGAGCAACTAACCGAGCTTTATTCCGGACGACGATTTGGTTTTCGTCGGTTTTGTTCTTGAAGATCCACTTTGTCCCTATGACGGTGTGGTTCTTCAATGGCAATGGAACAAGCTCCCAAACTTCATTTCTCTCGAATTGAATGAGCTCCTCCTCCGTGGCTAAGATCCAAGCGCTATCTTCGCATGCTTCATTAATATTCTTTGGCTCTATCGAGGAGGCAAAGGCACAATGAGCGAAGTAGTTCACTTGCGATCTCGTCTTGACACTATCATAGATATTGCCAATGACTTGCTCATGAGGATGGTCACGAACAGTATGAAGCCGTTTGGGAATACCTTGATCACTAGGAACATTCTCAACAACTTCGTTAGTTGGGTTAGTCTCAATAGAATCAATAGAATCATTAGACTTAGAATTATCAAATGAATCACATAAAACATCCATAGAATCATTATCATTTGAAATTCTAGTTGGAACAAATCCTTCATTAAAAGAGACATGAAGCGACTCCTCGATCGTTGAGGTTCGTTTGTTGAATATCCGGTAGGCTTTGCTACGCGAAGAGTATCCAACAAAAATCCCCTCATCGGATCTTGGATCGAATTTGTCCAAACTACCATACGTGTTCTTAATAAAACATTTCGAACCAAAAACACGAAAATGTTTAACTTGAGGCAACCTACCAAACAACAATTCATAACAAGTTTGTTTAGTTCCGGGCCTCAAAAGTATTCTATTAAACACATAGCAAGCGGTGTGTACCGCTTCCGCCCAAAATTGATGGCCAAGTTGGCTATCATCAAGCATAGTGCGAGCACACTCCACTAGCGTCCTATTCTTTCTCTCAACTACACCATTTTGAGGAGGTGCACGAGGGAAAGAGAAGGTGTGAGTAATACCAACTTCATCACAAAATGTCTCAAAAGACTCATTCTCAAATTCACCTCCATGATCACTACGAATAGTGACAATGGTGGTTCCTAAGAGATTTTGTACTTTCTTAACAAAAATTTTGAAGTTTTCAAAAGCTTCATTTTTATTACACAATGAAAATACCCATGTAAATCTTGAATAGTCATCTACGATGACAAGTCCATATCTTGCATTTCCTAAGGAAGCAACTCTAGTTGGCCCAAATAAGTCTAGATGTAATAGCTCTAGTGGCCGTTTAGTAGAAATGCTTTTCTTAGGTTTAAATGAAGATTTAGGAAGCTTGCCACGTTGACAACAATCACAAAAACTTTTCTTTTCAAAAACAAGCTTCGGAAAACCTTTAATGGAATTTAATTTTGAAAGCTTATATAGTGTTCCAAAGTTCACATGTCCAAAGCGTCGATGCCATAAGTGTTGTTCACTTGTGTTGGCAACGAGACATTGTTCATATGACTTAGGAAGATCCAAAATATAAATATCTTTATGACGAGTTCCAGAAAATAATAATTTATCATTATCTTTTCTTAAAATGTGACACAATCCTTTCGCAAAGCTAACTTTGTAACCTTTGTCACAAAGTTGGCTTATTGAAATAAGATTATGATTTAAACCACTAACAAGATAAACATCACTAATTAGGGGTTTAGAAGGGTTACCCACTTTACCAACACCTATGATGGTTCCGCTCTCGTTGCCTCCAAATACGACGCGGTTTCCATTTGCTATGGGAACCACTCCGGAGAGCAAACTAGCGTCACCCGTCATGTGTTTTGAACACCCGCTATCGAGTATCCAATTTCCCTTGGAGCTAAATTTAAATTTGTTGCTCCTTTTCTTTGTCTTTTCCTTGAGTACCTAAAGATAGAGAATTTCATATCATGGTACCCAAGGTCATTGGGTCCAAAAGATTAGACCTTTGGAAGCCAAGTCCAATTGGACTTAGACTTCCCCACATAATTTCTACTATGCACAACATCCGAAAAATAAGCATTCATATACATTTGTTTTTCGTCCATGCTTGTGTCCTTTGGGCTCCAAATTGTGAAAATCTTGGGAGCCATCATCCTATTGGGTGCATGCATGCGACGTTGATTTCTACGTGATGCATGTTGTGGATAGGCATAAGGAACATGATGGAATGGTGCACGATGAGAATTATTCATATGATGTTGTAGGTGAACATATGCATGTGTGGGAACACGTGCGTGAGGGTGTCTCACATTGTGTGCACGTGCCCGAGAATGTGTTGCATAAAAATCATCATATGTGTGAGCCGGTGGAGTAGGACATGTGTTCCTACGTGGCATGGTATTGATGTACATATAAGCATGCCCCTTCTTTGGAGGTCCACCCAAAGTGGGTTTCTTTCCGAAAGAGGGTGTGGACGAGGTGGAAGCACCATTGGTAGAAGAATTACCAATAGAGTGTTTGCTACCATTCGTTGAGGCTTCGGAAGTTGGCCTAACAAAAGTAGTGACCGACTTGGAAGAATTTCCCATCATATACCCCAAGCCAATGTGGTGTTTGGCCGGGAGTAAGTCTTTTAGGATATTATCCAAATGGCCCTTACCCTTGTTGAATTCATTGATTTGGCCTAATGTGTTCTCGTATTTCTCGGTGAGAGAACGCAACGAAGTATCTAAAGTGGATACTTGCGACGTGAGCACATAAACACGAGATTTAAGATTCTCGTTCTCAATACTCAAAGTCGAGTTTTGAGAAGTTAAATCCTCTATCCTATGTTCTTCCGTATCCTCAATGCTAACATGTTCGAGTTTAGATTTGAGATTAACAATCTCATTTCTTAACTCTTCAACAACGGTGTCGTTGTTGGTGATGATAGTCTTAGGCGAGGTTTGAATGCTAGCTAGGTCATCTTTTACCTTAGTATATCTATTTACTAATTTAGTGTATTTTGACCATAATTGAGAGTTAGCATTCCTAAGGTCATCCATAGTTACCTCATCGTTGCCTTCGTCATCACTATCATCGGAAGAGGAGGATCCTTGATCATGCTCCTCTCTTGCCATGAAGCACATGTGCGCTTGCTCCACTTTCTCATCGTCCGACTCTCCGCTTGAGGAATCCTCAGAGTCGGTAAACGTTGCACCGACAAGTCCCTTCTTGTTTCCTTTCTTGTATTTCTTGGACTTGTCATACTTTGGCACTTTCCACTTCTCCTTATGCTTGTTGAGAGGACACTTCGCTTTCATGTGTCCTGGCTTATTGCACTTGAAACACAAAGGAGAGGAAGAGGCGTTAGAAGAACCAAATTTAGCTTTGTTCTTGAAGTTACCTTTTCGGAAGAAACGGTTGAACTTCTTGGCCATGAGTGCCATGGACTCCAAGTCCAACTCGTTTTCCGAGTCTTCATCATCGGTTGATGTGGATGTGGATGGAGCGGCCTTGAAAGCAATAGCCTTCTTCTTTGGCTCGTCTTGCTTTAGATAGGACTTCATCTTTTCCTGCAATTTGAGCTTGCTATCCTTGCGTACCTCGTATGACATTAAAGTACCCATTAGTTGAACTACGGTGTACTTGTTCATGTCATTACCTTCCTCGATGGCGAAGGTACGCTTTTCCCAAGAAGAAGGAAGTCCTTCGATAAGCTTCGAACACTTCTCCTTTTGGGTGTAGGATTTGCCGAGAGCTTCTAACTCGTTTATGATGTCGACGAAGCGAGCGTAATACTCCTTCATCTTCTCGCCCTGTTGCATATGAAACATTTCGTAATCTTTGTTTACAACTACGAGTTTAGAGTCTCTTACCCGACTCGTCCCTTCATGTAATATGAGGAGAGAGTTCCAAATTTGATATGCACTCTTACATGTGCATATCTTATTGAAGTCCTCGGGTTCCAACGCGCATTGCAAGGCGTTCATTGCCTTGGCATTGCTTACCTCCGCGGCGACCTCCGCGGTTGTCCATTTCTCGAAGTCTTCTTCTTCGGGCTCGATGTATTCCTTCATTGTGGTCCTCCATAGAGACGCACTCCGGATGAAGGTTTCCATCCGGCATTTCCAGTACCCGTAGTTGGTACCGTTGAAGAATGGAGGCCTCGTAGAGGAATGTCCTTCCATCACCGAAGATGCTCCTTCACGGTTCCTGAAGGTGTCATAGTTGGAAGGTGGACGCACGGTCTTGTTGTCGTTGGCAGACATAGCTAAGTATCTGGCTCTGATACCAAATGTAATGCCCTACAAGCTACTGCACAAGTACTAGAGGGGGGGTGAATAGTACTTTAAAATAATAAGGAGTATAATTCCAAATTAAAATGCAAACAACTACCAAATCAATTTGCGGAAGCTTAAATTGAATGACAACACAAAATTAACAACGCTAACAAGAGATGTTACTGGGTTCGGATCCACCCAAGTCTCCCCGACTTGTTCCCGGTGATCCTACGTCCCAACCACCCGGATCCCCTCCGGATACTTGAGTTAGAAACCCTAACTCAAGATTTCCACTATGAAATACTTGTGAAAAACCTCCACAAGTCAAATCATACAAAATATAATTTGTGACTCCCACAACCCGGGATCACAACCACACTCTCACAACCGAGAGTGAAACTTACAAATCAAATATGAAATGAAATAAAGAAACTTCTTACCGAACAAAATACCTATGCCTTGAGTATTGCTTACGAATTAGGGCAAGGATGATTTTGAGGAAGAAGTGGCACCAAACCCTAGCTCCAAGATGTATAACAGCGATGGAGAGCTTTGGGGATGTTGGTGACCTAGAATCAAGCACTTGGCTTGGAAGGCTTCACACTCAATGAATCTCTCTTTGGAAGTAAGAGTTAGGAGAGATTATTGAATGGAGGGAATGAGCTTTGAATGAGCTTGGATTGATTTCTCTTGAACTCTAAACTTGCATTAATATCAGCCTTGGCAGCAATGAATGCAGCCCAACAAGTATATATAGGATAGAGGAGAGAGAGAGAAAAACGTTTCAATTAAAGCTCCAACGGCTCTTTTCTGAACCAACTAGTCGGTCAAAGAACAACCACCGACCGACTAGTTCATCAACTAGTCGGTCGGTCAATTAACGTAAACCGACTAATGAGTAAACTGAGAAAAGATCAAAGTACAGACTAAGGAACTAGTCGGTCTAAGAAGAGTAGCTGACCGACTAGTTTCACAACTAGTCGGTCGGTTACTCAACGTGGACCGACTAACAGATAAAACTGAAGTCTGAGAAGAATTAGACTTAGTCGGTCCAAGAACAAATGTTGACCGACTAATTCACCAACTAGTCGTTCACCAAATGAACATAGACCGACTAACAATGAACAGTAAGTATGGTGAAAAATTTGGCATGTACAGTAAACTAAACTAGTCGGTCCAAGAAGGAAAGTTGACCGACTAGTTCATCAACTAGTCGGTCGAACAAAGAGCACAGACCGACTAAAGATAAACAGTAGCTCAAGCTCAAATGTGCATGTTCAGGGAAAGCTCAACTAGTCGGTCACAGAAGCATCACTGACCGACTAGTTCACAAACTAGTCGGTCGCTGAGTCAACTTAGACCGACTAACTGTAAACAGTAAAGAGCTAAGAATTAACTGACTGAAACTAGTCGGTCCAAGAAGCTTGGCTGACCGACTAGATCACCATCTAGTCGGTCAGTTCTTCTTCTTGAACCAACTAACTTGCACAAGAAGTCCCGAATCGAAGCGCGAAGCTTCGGGAAGAATTGTATGGACTTCTACTAAGATCCTAGAGCTAAGATATGAGCGTTATGAAGAATTAAAACGTAAGACCTACTCAAGGCTTAACATTCTACGAAAGAAGCTTAAAGACTATAAAATAAACTTGACGATACCGTCTTCAATAGCTTCAATCGAATCTTCATGACTTCTAAATAGGTCCATAAGCTTCAACGAAGCTTTAGGCATACGATCACGTGCTTTGAGAAGTCTTGAGACGTCGTTACTGATATTCATGTGAATTTGGCGACGATCTCCATAACTGCGCTCACAAAGTGTTAGTTCATAATACATTTATGTTTGTTCATCATCCAAAACCAAATCCGGGGAGTCCAATATCCAACAATGCTTACATATGAGTTTTAGTTGAAGTATTATTTTATTGAACCGTTCTTGCACATCTTAGAGTGAACCGAGTGCTACATTGTTTCTTTCTCCACATATATCTTTTTATTCTCTACATGCCACTTGAGTTCACCTCCTAAAGCTACTTATATCGCATCTATTCCCCAAAAATCCCCACAAAAGAAAAAGTTAGCTCCAAAAGTCCAAAAAGCCAAAAAGGAGCCAAAAGCCAAAAATACAAATCATATAGCTCCTAAAAAAATCCAAAAAGAAAAATGAGAAACAAAAAGTTCAAAAAGAAAAAAAAAGAAAAATGTTTCTCTATCTCATTATTGGAGCCACAAAACACTTGGGAAAACCTAGGCAAAAATCCCATTTTCCACTATCATATTTCTTTAGATGCGATGCCTCAAGCTAAGCTTGGGGGGGGGGGGGGGGGGTGAATTCATTTGACCATATGAGTGAGTATGCCATTAGAGTGGAGACGTGCATGAATGGGAATATTCGATAATGCTTAAACTTAGCAAAATACTTTAGTTATGGAGATTTCTTATGAATCGATATAAATATGTTAATGCCATGATTTATTCCATTCTCCATTGCATATTTGGTGTGATTCTTATATGCTTCATTTATAACTCTTGATTGAAAAGTGCATCGCCAACATTTGTATATTGAATCCTATGAAATGCGTGACGTGGATATGAATTGATTGTATGAATTTAGAGAATCCCTTTTGTTGTTCTTAAAAGCTTGCAAGTACCATGTTTATGTAAGATATGAAATCCTTATAGCATGTGATTTGTATTCTCCAAGTTATCGTGATGTGTAGCTTATGGCTTGAGATCTGAGAGAAGAATCTAGCGACCCCTTCCACTTCGTATTCTTTTATTTCATTTCCCTTATTTTTCATCTCCCGAGTTCGTCTTTTTACTTATCTTCCTCGAGGACGAGTAAGAGGTAAGCTTGGGGGATTTTGATCGGTCCATATTTTACACCTTTTTTCTGCATATTTGCATGCCACTTCGGTTGCTCATATTGCGATTTTACGATTATTCGACGATATTGCGTTACTTTTCACTATTTCTTGTTTTTGTCGGATTTCAGGAAATATGGAGCGATCGGGAGCAAAAAGGAGCTTAAGGGACTTGCACCCACTCCGGAGCGTCACCCAAGGCTCTTTTGAGGGCTATTCGGTGATGGGAGACAGGTGGAAGAAGAAGGAACTCCATAGGATCGACGAGGAGGAGAAACGGAGAAGATTGGGCATTTTAGCATGCCACTCGACCGAGTGAAGGAGTCACTCGGCCGAGCAAAGAAGCCCGCTCGGCCGGCCAGATCGGACACACAGCAGATTGAGTATCAGCGTGCACTCGGCCGAGCATCGCCAGCCCACTCGGCCGAGCACGGAGACACCACCTGCCCGAGTGGCATCACGACGATGGCAAGCAAAAATCTCAGACTTACTGGAATCCGTCAGGCGATTGGCGGTTCCGACTCGGCCGAGTACCGAATGCCCCTCGGCCAAGTGAGTAAAGCCACTCGGCCGAGTCACCTCCGAAGACAGGCCCCCCAAGACCACTGACTTACTGGAATTTTACAGGGTCTGTCACTTGGCCGAGTAGAGAAGCCCACTCGATCGAGTATAGAAGTCAACTCGGCCGAGTGATGCCGAGGACACGCAGCGCCCAGATTTTCAGACAGCCTCCCACTCTTTTGAAATCTGCTATCATTCCAGCAATCAAAGTATTTTTCTCATATTTTTTATGGATAGTAGACTTCATGAAGGTTCCAACGCCGCCAAGAACGCGCAAATCGGAGGTCGGATGAAATCTGGAGAATTTCTGCAAGTTGACGCTGCAGTGCTGGAATTTCCACTCGGCCGAGTCACATTTTCCCACTCGGCCGAGTGCGGCCTGGGCCCAGATTTTAAGTTGCGGTTTGGGCTGTTTTTGGGCACGAATTTGAGGGGTTTTCTAGGGTTTCTTGCTAGGGTTTTGGGAGAGTATTTAAGGGGTTTGTAGCCACCATTAGAGGGAGATCCCATTATGTTTTCTTAGCCCCCATATGTTTTTCTTAGGATTATTTTAGAGGTTAGGCCATGCCCTAGGCCCCCTCTTGGATCTAAAAGCTTGTATTTTGGATTGAAGATCTTCATCAAGCTAAGTATTTTATTCTTTTTATTTGAATCTTTGTTTTTCTATCTTTTTGTATGCAAGCAATGATTTCTATTGATTCTCATATCCTTATTGCTATGCTAGAGTAGATTTGTTGTTCCAGGGTTTGGGGATGAACCCTATGGATCTAATTTCATATTTGTGATGAATGAATTTCTAAATTGCTAGAATTGCTAGGAGGTTAGGTTGTGATTGATTTACTACGGATAGCTAGGGATTTCCATCGATTTGGGATTTGCAAGAGATTGGGTTCTAATCGATGGGAAGGCCTAGATATTCGATTTAGGTTTACAATTGGATTTCCCTAGATTTGGTTTGCAAGAGATTGGACCAAAGCTAGGATTTTTAATTGTAAATCTATACCAATATTCGTTTGCAAGAGATTGGACGAATACGAACTATCACAACCTAGATCGTGACTCGAGTTTGCACGAGAGTGGGCTCGAGAAGCGATTGGACAATGATGTCGATCCTAATGCTAGCGGCTTAGGCTAGGGTTTGCAAGAGATTGGGCACTATCCTAGGTTCGCTATATAGACCGGCAATAGCGAGAGAGCGTGAGCTTGGTTCTCTATTCAGTTACGACTAGTTCACCTCAACGCAAGTCTAATAATATTGAGATTCACTATTCACAATGACGAATGACAGTCCGTAGTGGGGATTCCCTAGCCCTAGACGTCTTTATTTGATTTTATATCCCCATACTTTGCCTGACGATTGTGACAGGATCGCCGCAAGGCAAATTCCCTCTTTTATTATATTGTATTTGAATCGATATTTGACCTATTTTTCTATCTCCGACACCGACATCCACCACCATTGCCATTATATCATACCATAGCCATCTCCACCAATAAAACCATCGTAGTCAAACCAACCTAGGATAGATTGTAGCTCAACACCACCTCCTCGTGTTCGATACCCGCTCGCCACTTTACCGTGCGCTTGCGGTAAAACTACAATCGTTCTCCGGGTGTGTATCCGGGGCCGACCAAGTCTTTGACTAGGTTGTGCTTTCGGGTTGCATTTTGGAGCGATCACACATACACAACCACCCATGAGAAATACTCATGTACGTGCTCCTATACACCCGTATGCACATACGCATCATTCTTACATGTACGCACCTCCTCCGCATGTCATGCATAATCCATATGCTTCATACAACATGCATGTTTCCAAGCATACATTTCATTCTCGTATGTACAATGCATATCCACCACCTCATATTTATGCTAGAAACCATGTTCCCAAGAAGTATGCACCACATAGAAATTTAACAAATATGCATGCAACTAGGAAAAGGACTCCCAAAACTTACACCATTTGGGGTCCTAAGAACCCTAGCCTAAATGATAGGAATGCTTATGTTGATTCCTATTTTAATGATGTTATCAATAATGGTAATTATGTTGGGAAGTGGAAGTCCACTTGGACTTGTCTTCCAAAGGGCTAATCCCCTTGGACCCAACAAACATTGGGTACCATGAGCTTATGGTATATTATATATTTACCCAAGAGAAAGAAGAAGAGCAATAAAGGTCAAACTTGTTCTAAAAGGAAAGGATGGATTCTCGATAGTGGTTGCTCCAAACATATGACGGGAGATCCCTTATTGCTCTCCGAAGTGATTATCATCAAGGATGGTGCAACGGTCACTTTTGGAGGTAATCAAAAGAGAACCATCATAGGAGTAGGTATCGTTGGTAATCTTTCCAAACCCTTAATTACTAACGTTTATCTTGTTAGTATTTTGTGTCACAATCTCATTTCCATTAGTCAACTTTGTGACAAAGGTTACAAGGTTAACTTTGGAGAAGGATTGTGTACTATTGTTGATTGTGATTCAAATGTTTTATTTTCCGGTATTAGGCGTAAAAATATTTATTATTTGAGCTTGCCTAAAATCGTAGAACATTGCTTAGTTGCTAACACAAGTGAACAACTATTATGGCATCGCCGTTTTGGTCATGTTCACTTCAAGCACTTATATAAGTTAGCTAAGCATGATCTAGTCAAAGGTTTTCCTAAAATTGTTTTTAATAAGAAAAACTTTTGTGATTCATGTCAAAGAGGTAAACATAGTAAATCTTCCTTTAAGCTTAAAGAAGGGATTACTTCTAAGAGGCCCCAAGAACTTCTTCATCTAGATTTGTTTGGGCCAACTAGAACCGCTTCTTTAGGTAATGCTCATTATGGATTAGTTGTCGTTGACGACTTTTCTAGATTTACTTGGGTTTCATTCTTAACTAATAAGAATGAAGCTTATGAAGAGTTTACCAAATTTGCAAAGAAGATTCAGAATTTCTTAGGACCACCATTATCACTATCCGTAGTGATAATGGAGGAGAATTTGAGAATGAATCTTTTACTAAGTTTTGTGATGACACCGGGATAACTCATAATTTTTCCTTCCCTCGGGCACCACCACAAAATGGTGTTGTAGAGAGAAAGAATAGGACTCTTATTGAGTGTGCACGCACTATGCTCCATGATAGTCATCTTGGACTACAATTTTGGGCAGAGGCGGTGCACGGCATGTTATGTGCTCAATAGGATCCTAGTGAGACCCCGAACGAACAAAACTTGTTTTGAGTTGTCTTATGACAAAAAGCCTCAAGTAAAATATTTTCGTGTTTTTGGTTCAAAATGTTTTATCAAGAACACTTTCGGTAATCTAGATAAATTTGAGCCAAGATCCGATGAAGGAATTTTTGTTGGATATTCCACACGTAGCAAAGCCTACCGGATATACAAAAAAACTTCTTCAACGAGTGAGGAGTCACTATATGTTACATTTAATGAAGATTTTGATTTTCCTCATTGTCATGCCCCGCTTCCCGAAAATGGAGGCGAGACGTGAAAAGGTCCGCACGAGAGTGGAGCTGTGAAGCCCCAAACCCGATAAGCGTCAATAAAACGTAAGCAGGTCCCTGTAACCACAAACGGAACAACAATAATAACACAAGGAGAGATAGAAACAAAATCTCAATCTCAGAAAATGTCCAACATTAAAATTAGGTTCAACATCCAGAAAAGCCACCAGGCTAAAAGAAAGAGTCTAAAGGCCCAGAACAAGGCCAAACAAAGACAAACGTAAACAAAGTATAGGTGCTGCGCACCGACAACTACAGCAGTCTAAAACAAAAAGAGGAAAGCTCAACGAAGACACTAGGACTGGTCCCCAGTGTCCACGTACTCCTCGCCAAACACAGACTCGGGCACGGCGTCCGCAAACACCTCGTCCTCAACAACGAACTCAGGCTCGGGATCTAACATGTGTCACCCAAAAGAGTAAAGGGGCACATGTCAGCAAGTCTAAAAGACTTGGGCAAGGAAACTGAAGGTGAGGTAAACTAGCAACCTAGCAGTTATAGTATGATGCATGTCATGGCAAGTATAGTACGGAAGTGACTAGTAAGGGAAGTACAAGTAGCAAGTATGTCATGGATAACAAGTAAAACACGGACAAGTACAAGTCAAGTGGTTCACGTCAAGTGAACAAGTCAAGTAAACAAGTTGTGCACAGAGATTCTGCCTGTTGGCTAGAGTGGCTGATCGGGCCAACTCCTAAGCTCAAGTGACCGTTTATCTCTACCCCTCCACGTGTATCGAGCCAGGGAATTACTCCGAATACGGAATGCTCGCTTCTGGAACACGGGCCAGGAAGTGTATTTAACTAGTATGGCGTAGGGTTATGCCTGCAACGCAGGTGCCTAGCCGGTAAACAAGTAGATCGGGCATTGGCTATCAACCAACTCACATAGCCCGCTTCTGGAACACGGGCCAGGAAACACAAGTATTATAGCGTGTGCTACGAATGCGACATACAACATGGATAGCATGGATGACAATTAATTCGCGTACCGTTAATCAAAATTAAACATGACATGATAGTTATGCAACATGATAAATGACGGTCCTAGCTTCATTGTCAAGCTAGTTCCTGAAATTGTGCCTAGGCGAGTATCATTTCGTCGCCTAGCCTCTTTTCGCCTACAACAAGCAAATGGCCTAAGACATGGCCCAAAACCCTAAGTGGCAAGTTTCACTTGCCTAGCACCGAGGATGACGATCAACGAGGCCGTCACTCAAATGCTAACTACAGAGATGAGATCGCTGCCATGGCAAAACAATATTAGAACAACATCCAACCTAGTTTTATTAGGGTTTCACAAAAACACAAATGGGCTATGAGGATATTAAGAGATCGAGTTATTACCGTATCGGAAGCGGAAGAACGATGCTGAGCAAGCACGTCAACGGAAGAAACGCTCCGGGAAACCTAGGGTTCAGATCTGGAATGGATGTGGAAATCTGGAGAAATGGGGTTTTGGGGATTTTGGGGGGTTGGAGATGACCTAGGGCATGGTGGTTGGTCAAAATGGAGAGGGGGAGAAGCTCTTGATGAAGGAGGAAGGCTAGATGAAGGTTGGGGAAGATCAGAGGTCAAGGGGGAAGGGAAGAAGCCAGGAGAAGAGAAAGAAAGAAAAGAAACGAAGTGGGGTATTTATAGAAAACGACTTGGCGGCTGCCCAGAAATTAGGGTTTCGACACTAGTTAGTCGGTCAAAGAACAACCACTGACCGACTAGTTTGTCATCTAGTCGGTCGGTTGACCAACGCAGACCGACTAAGTCCAAACAGTAACTCCTGTACAAAAATAGGATTTAGATTTAGTCGGTCAAAGAACAACTACTGACCGACTAGTTTCTCATCTAGTCGGTCGACGAACGTTCTTAGACCGACTAAGAATGAACAGTACTTGGCATCAAAATGAACATAGAGTTAGTCTGTTAAAGAACGATTGCTGACCGACTAGTTTGCAACCTAGTCGGTCGACAAATGTTCTTAGATCGACTAACGAGAAACAGTAACTCCTGAATAATTTACAAAGCCCACTAGTCGGTCCATGAAGGTTTGCCGACCGACTAAATCGTCATCTAGTCGGTCGGTTCCCCTTCTTGTACCGGCTAACGTGCACCAAAAGTTCCGAAATGAAGCGCGAAGCTCCGGGATCGATTCCTAAGACTCCTAGGCTTGATCTAACAATAAGATATGACCGATATGAAGCCCGCCATGAATGACTTACTCCGAAATCGACGATTCTAAAGAAGAAGCTAGAAAAACGCGACGAAACGATCGAAAATGAAGCTACGGAAATGAAAACCACACATGAGGAGAAAATCCACCAAAACATATAATATAATATAATAAATCCAGATACATGAAAACCAGTCGTTACATCCTCCCCAACTTAAGAAAAATTCCGTCCTCGGAATTTCCCAACACTCGCGTGCCCGGAAACAAAAGTGGGAAACGCTCTCGCATCTCATACTCATTCTCCCAAGTAGATTCTCCTAGCGAGCCGTGTCGCCACATCACCCTCACAAGATTGACAACCTTGTTCTGAAGTGACTTCTGACGCCTGTCCAGAATCTGTACTGGCTGCTGGTCATACGTCATATCGGGGCGAACGGTAATCTCCGAGAAATCCACAGCATGAGATGGATCGCTAATGTATCGATGAAGCTGCAACACATGGAAAACATTGTGAACTCCCTCCAAATATGGCGGCAAGGCTAAGTGGTAGGCTACCTCGCCAACTCTCTCCAGAACGTCAAACGGTCCAATGTATCACGGGCTCAACTTCCCTCGCTTCCCAAAGCGAATCACACCACGATTCGGGGAAATCCTCAGAAACACATGGTCGCCCGGCTGAAACTCCAAAGGACGGCGTTTCACATCCGCCCAATGCTTAAAACGGTCCTGAGCAATCCTCAACCTCTCCCGAATGTTCCTGACAACATCCACGGCCTCCACAATCATCTCAGGTCCCAACAGCTCCCGATCACCAACGTCATCCCAACTCAATGGCGATCGACATTTCCTCCCATAAAGAGCGGCGAAAGGCACCATGCCAATACTCGCCTGGAAGCTGTTGTTGTAAGAGAACTCTACCAGATGTAGATGGTCCTCCCACGAACCCTTGAAATCCAACATGCACGCCCTCAGCATGTCCTCCAAGATCTGGATCGTCCTCTCGGACTGACCATCCGTCTGCGGATGGTACGCCGTGCTGAAACTCAGACGCGTACCCAAACTCTTCTGTAAACTCTGCCAGAACTGAGATGTGAACCTCGTGTCTCTGTCCGACACGATACTCACAGGGACCCCGTGAAGTCGTACGACCTCCTGCACGATTCACGTTACATCACTATCTAAACTAGGAAAAGGAAATAAAAACGGAGAGTAAAAGAATTTACCTCCATATATCTCCTCGCTAGCGCCTTAGTGGACTGTCCAACTCAGAAAGGAATAAAGTGCGCGGATTTGGTCAATCGGTCTACGATCACCCAAATCGCGTCATTCTGCTTCGGACTCCGAGGTAGTCCAGTCACGAAATCCATAGTGATGTGTTGCCACTTCCACTTCAGAATCGGAAGCGGTTGTAGCAACCCTGCCGTACGCTGATGCTCCGCCTTTACCTGTTGGCAAACCAAACACTTGGCCACACTCCGAGCCACACTCCTCTTCATACCATGCCACCAATAGTTCAGACGAAGATCCTTGTACATCTTGGTGCCACCAGGATGCACAGAATACGGCGAACTGTGTGCCTCCACCATCAACTCCTCTCTAATATCCCCAGCTGGCACACACAACCTGGCTCCAAACCTCAGCGAGCCATCCTCATGAATCAAAAAGTCAGTCCGCAGACCGGCTTCCACCTGCTCCCGAATCTTAACCAACTTAGCATCCCCAACCTGACCAGCCTTAATCCGATCCACGATCGTTGACTGTATATGCATACACATCAACGAAGATACCTCCCCAGGAAAAACAACCTCAATCCCAGACTTGCAAAAATCCTGCTGCAATCTCCACTGCGAAGTCAACAACATCACCGCTGGTAGCCTACTCAGCGCATCAGGAACCACATTCACCTTGCCAGGGTGATATTGCAAATCAATCTCATAATCCGCCATGAGCTCCAACCATCGACGCTGTCACATGTTGAGCTCCTTCTGAGTAAAAATATACGTCAAGCTTTTGTGATCGGTGAAGATCTTCACTTTCTCACTCAGCAGGAAGTGCCTCCAAATCTTGAGCGCAAACACAACAGCAGCCAACTCCAAATCATGCGTCGGGTAATTCTTCTCATGAGTCTTGAGCTAACGTGAAGCATACGCCATAACATGCCCGTGCTGATGCAACACACAACCGAGACCCTTGCCAGAAGCATCGCAAAAGATCTCAAATCCGCCGCTGTGATCAGGCACAACAAGAATGGGGGCAGTCGTCAATCTCTCCCTCAGAACACCAAAGGCATTCTCACAATCACCCGACCAAACAAAAGGCACATCCTTCCGCGTCAACCTGGTCATCGGCTCGGCAATACGGGAAAAGTCCTTAATGAAACGCCGATAGTAACCAGCAAGTCCAAGGAAACTCCGAATCTCAGACGCTGACTACAGAACAGGCCACTCTCTGATGGCCCTGATCTTCTCGGGATCCACTGAAATACCATTTCCAGTCACCACATGCCCGAGAAAAGCAACCATGTTCAGCCAAAACTCGCACTTCGAAAACTTAGCATACAACCGATGCTTCCTCAAAATCTTCAATACTGTCCTCAAGTGCGATGCATGCTCCTCCTCCGACTTTGAATAGATCAGAATGTCGTCAATAAAGATAACGACAAACTTATCTAAAAAGTCGTAGAAAATCATGTTCATCAGATTCATGAAAACTGCGGGTGCGTTGGTTACACCGAAAGGCATAACCACAAACTCGTAGTGTCCATACTTCATCCTGAACGCTGTCTTTGGAACATCATCCTTCTTCACCTTCAACTGATGATAACCACTCCTCAGATCCAACTTCGAAAACACCCTCGAACCTCTAAGCTGATCAAAAATATCATCGATGCGAGGCAACTGGTATTTATTCTTGATGGTCACCGCATTCAACTCCCGATAGTCCACGCACATGCCACGCGAACCATCCTTCTTCTTCACCAGCAGCACCGGTGCTCCCCACGGAGACACACTAGGGTTGATATAACCCTTCCGCAAAAGCTCATCCAGCTGCTTCCGCAATTCCTCCAACTCGGCGGGTGCCATACGATATGGCGCCTTCGAGATCGGCTGCGCTCCCGGAACCAGATCAATAGAAAATTCTAAAGCTCGATCAGGTGGCAAACCAGACATCTCCTCGGGGAAGACGTCATCAAAATCCCGCACAACCGCTGGCCTCTCTAGCTCCATCTGCACAGCCACAATCTCCCTCGGACTGGCCCGAAATCTGACAGGACCAAGTGAACTGCTACCTCGGCTGAACTCAAATACTGGATGTCCGGGAATCTCGAACACCACCTTCTTCCTCCGACAGTCGATCGTAGCATAGAAGCTCGCAAGCCAATCCATCCCAAGGACCGCATCATAGTTGATGATGTCGTGGACAATGAAATCAGCGTAAAGCTCATGTCCACAAACCACCAACGGGCAAGAATTGCAACCAAGATGCACCGAGACCACGCCATTTCCCGTGACGATATTCCAACGGAAGAGGGGACGTCAACAAGGAATGCTTCTCCACGAAGGTCCGAGAAATAATACACATCGATGCACCAGAGTCAAAGAGGACTCGTGCAGGAAACGTGCACACCAAACCCACACCTACAAACAGTCTAATAATCAAGCCCTAGTCCAGCAAACAATCATATTCAAGCAAACAACATAGTCTAACAAACAAAGCCAAATAAGAAAGGAACAGCTAGAAGAGGATTACCTGCGATAACCTCATCCACAGCCCCGTTCTCCACAGCAGTCATCAGAAAAGCCTGCCGCCTCGGCGGAAAAGCCTGCTGAAAAGCCTGCCTCTGTGGAACAAGAGCTGCCCCACGTCCAGCAGGAACAGACGCTCTCTGCTGCAACGGCTGTGCTACAACAGGTGCCCTCCAAGGCTGCTTCGACCTCGGACAATCCTTCATGGTATGGGTAGGGTCTCCACAGACAACACACTGGCCCAGGAATCTCCTACACTGATCCTTGACGTGCCCGGTCCTGCCGCAGAAATGGAAAGTCTTCTGAATAGGCCCTCCTGGCCTCTTGAACTGAGCTGGCTGATTAGGCTTGAAACCAGGCCTAGCCACCGCTCTGGCCTGCTCCATAGGCCTCTTCTCAGCACCAGAAACATGTCCCCTCCTCTGGCTCAGGTTCAGCTCCTGCCTCCTCGCAGCGACCAGAACCTTTTGATAAGAGTCCAGATCAGAGGAAGACACAAAACTCTAGAGCTCCAAAGCAAGTCCCTGCAGGAACCTCTGAGCCCTCTCATCATCATCCTGCACCATCTTCGGTGCGAACCGACTCAGCCTAGTGAACTCTTGGTGGTACAGGTCCACCGTCAAGCTCCCTTGCTTCAGATCAATAAAGCGATGCAGCATCTCCTTCCTAGCAGCCTTCGGAAAGAACTCCTCATCAAACCTGGACTTAAAGGTAGCCCAAGCTATCGGCTCCACCAACATCTTCTCTTCCGCATCCCACCAGTTCCGAGCATTATCCTTGAGTTACCGCTTCGCCAAATCAACCCATCCAGCTGGGGTGATCTTGGCCATCTTCAAGTTATCCTCGATGTTCTGAATCCACTCATCGGCAGCCAGAGGACCCTCAGACCCATCAAAATATGCGGGGCCTAGCTCCCGAAATTGCTTCGCTCCCGGCTTGGAGCGAGGGGCCTCCGGAGCCGCCCGAGGAGCTCGACCAGCCGGAGCATTCTGGACTTGCAGGAGCACGCCTTGCTGCACCTGCATCATCTGAAGCATCATCCGCATCATCTCCCTATTGGTGGGTTCCTGCTCAGGCTCCTCGTCATGAGGGGGCGCACCACTACCACCACCACGGGTGATTCACCTTCCTGCCATCTAATGACACAGAAAACGAAACAATTAGACTCATAGCTTATGACTCGGACGTCGAACTTAGTTTATTGGACATTCTAATATTATTATCGCTATTCCGACAATTCGTAGGTACAGAGAGACCTACATGGGCCACCAACAAAACCTGTCACGCCCCGCTTCCCGAAAATGGAGGCGAGACGTGAAAAGGTCCGCACGAGAGTGGAGCTGTGAAGCCCCAAACCCGATAAGCGTCAATAAAACGTAAGCATGTCCCTGTAACCACAAACAGAACAATAATAATAACACAAGGAGAGACAGAAACAAAATCTCAATCTCAGAAAATGTCCAACATTAAAATTAGGTTCAACATCCAGAAAAGCCACCAGGCTAAAAGAAAGAGTCTAAAGGCCCAGAACAACGCCAAACAAAGTCAAACGTAAACAGAGTATAGGTGTTACGCACTGACAACTACATCAGTCTAAAACAAAAAGGGGAAAGCTCAACGAAGACACTAGGACTGGTCCCCAGTGTCCACGTACTCCTCACCAAACACAGACTCGGGCACGGCGTCCGTAAACACCTCGTCCTCAACAACGAACTTAGGCTCGGGATCTAACATGTGTCACCCAAAAGAGTAAAGGGGCACATGTCAGCAAGTCTAAAAGACTTGGGCAAGGAAACTGAAGGTGAGGTAAACTAGCAACCTAGCAGTTATAGTATGATGCATGTCATGGCAAGTATAGTACGGAAGTGACTAGTAAGGGAAGTACAAGTAGCAAGTATGTCATGGATAACAAGTAAAACACGGACAAGTACAAGTCAAGTGGTTCACGTCAAGTGAACAAGTCAAGTAAACAAGTTGTGCACAGAGATTCTACCTGTTGGCTAGAGTGGCTGATCGGGCCAACTCCTAAGCTCAAGTGACCGTTTATCTCTACCCCTCCACGTGTATCGAGCCAGGGAATTACCCCGAACACGGAATGCTCGCTTCTGGAACACGGGCCAGGAAGTGTATTTAACTAGTATGGCGTAGGGTTATGCCTGCAACGCAGGTGCCTAGCCGGTAAACAAGTAGATCGGGCATTGGTTATCAACCAACTCACGTAGCCCGCTTCTGGAACACGGGCCAGGAAACACAAGTATTGTAGCGTGTGCTACGAATGCGACATACAACATGGATAGCATGGATGACAATTAATTCGCGTACCGTTAATCAAAATTAAACATGACATGATAGTTATGCAACATGATAAATGACGGTCCTAGCTTCATTGTCAAGCTAGTTCCTGAAATTGTGCCTAGGCGAGTATCATTTCGTCGCCTAGTCTCTTTTCGCCTACAACAAGCAAATGGCCTAAGACATGGCCCAAAACCCTAAGTGGCAAGTTTCACTTGCCTAGCACCGAGGATGACTATCAACGAGGCCGTCACTCAAATGCTAACTACGGAGATGAGATCACTGCCATGGCAAAACAATATTAGAACAACATCCAACCTAGTTTTATTAGGGTTTCACAAAAACACAAATGGGCTATGAGGATATTAAGAGATCGAGTTATTACCGTATCGGAAGCGGAAGAACGATGCCGAGCAAGCACGTCAACGGAAGAAACGCTCCGGGAAACCTAGGGTTCAGATCTGGAATGGATGTGGAAAATATGGAGAAATGGGGTTTTGGGGATTTTTGGGGGTTGGAGATGACCTAGGGCATGGTGGTTGGTCAAAATGGAGAGGGGGAGAAGCTCTTGATGAAGGAGGAAGGCTAGAGGAAGGTTGGGGAAGATCAGAGGTCAAGGGGGAAGGGAAGAAGCCAGGAGAAGAGAAAGAATGAAAAGAAACGAAGTGGAGTATTTATAGAAAACGACTTGGCGGCTGCCCAGAAATTAGGGTTTCGACACTAGTTAGTCGGTCAAAGAACAACCACTGACCGACTAGTTTGTCATCTAGTCGGTCGGTTGACCAACGCAGACCGACTAAGTCCAAACAGTAACTCCTGTACAAAAATAGGATTTAGATTTAGTCGGTCAAAGAACAACTACTGACCGACTAGTTTCTCATCTAGTCGGTCGACGAACGTTCTTAGACCGACTAAGAATGAACAGTACTTGGCATCAAAATGAACATAGAGTTAGTCGGTTAAAAAACGATTGCTGACCGACTAGTTTACAACCTAGTCGGTCGACAAATGTTCTTAGATCGACTAACGAGAAACAGTAACTCCTGAATAATTTACAAAGCCCACTAGTCGGTCCATGAAGGTTTGCCGACCGACTAAATCGTCATCTAGTCGGTCGGTTCCCCTTCTTGTACCGGCTAACGTGCACCAAAAGTTCCGAAATGAAGCGCGAAGCTCCGAGATCGATTCCTAAGACTCCTAGGCTTGATCTAACAATAAGATACGATATGAAGCCCGCCACGAATGACTTACTCCGAAATCGACGATTCTAAAGAAGAAGCTAGAAAAACGCGACGAAACGATCGAAAATGAAGCTACGGAAACGAAAACCACACATGAGGAGAAAATCCACCAAAACATATAATATAATATAATAAATCCAGATACATGAAAACCAGTCGTTACACTCATGTTGATGATGATAGTATAGATGTTATTTGTGATACTCTTAGTAATGTTAAGATCAATGATTCGGTTATTGAGACTAACACTACTAACGAAATTGTTGAAGATGTTCCTAGTGATGCAGGTATACCCAAAGCTTATCCGACCGTTCGCAATCATCCCCATAACAAAATTATTGGAGATATTGGTGTGGGTATTTGAACGAGGTCAAGGATTGAAGAATTCTCTCATTGCGCATTTGTCTCTACCATCGAGCCAAATAACATCCAAGAAGTTTGTGAAGATAGCTCTTGGATAGTGGCAATGGAAGAAGAACTAATGCAATTCGAGAGACATGAAGTTTGGGAACTTGTTCCTCTTCCAAGTGGTCACCAAGTCATTGGGACCAAATGGATCTTCAAGAACAAGATGGATGAGAACGAGGTGATCACAAGGAACAAAGCAAGGTTAGTAGCTCAAGGCTACCGGCAAGAGGAAGGTATTGATTTTGAAGAATCTTTTGCCCCCGTAGCTAGATTAGAAGCTATTAGGTTGCTTTTATCTTTTGCATCCTATAAGAATTTTAAAATATTTCAAATCGATGTTAAAAGTGCATTTTTGAATGGGTTTGTCAATGGAGAAGTTTATGTTTCACAACCTCCCGGTTTTATTCATGAAAAATTTCCAAATCAAGTTTTCAAACTTAAGAAATCGTGGTATGGGTTAAGACAAGCTCCTAGAGCTTGGTATGATGGACTCAAGACCTTTCTTTTGAATTTAGGTTTTAAAATGGGAGAAGTTGATTCTACACTCTTCATTAAAGATTATGAAAATGACATTATCTTAATTCAAGTTTATGTAGACGATATAATTTTTGGTTCTACTAACTTTAATCTTTGTCAAGAATTTTCTAAGTTGATGAAGGATGAATTCGAGATGAGCCACATGAGAGATCTCACCTATTTCCATGGACTGCAAATTCGACAAATGGAGAATGCCACATTCATACATCAGACAAAGTACACAGGGGAGCTTATAAAGCGATTCGGGATGGAATCGTCGTCAAGCAAACGGACTCCCATGAGTACTACTACACATCTTCACAAAGATGAAAACGGAAAAGATGTAGACGTTCGTCTATATCGAGGTATGATCGGTAGCTTACTTTACTTAACCACTAGTAGGCCCGATATAATATTTTTCGTATGCTTGTGTGCTAGATATCAAGCTAGACCTAAGGAGTCACACTTGATTGCGGTTAAACGAATATTTCATTATCTCAATCAATCTCTAGATTATGGGTTACTTTACCCTAAATCTAGCACATATGAGTTAATCTCATATAGTGATGCCGACTTTGCCCGATGCAAGTCCGACAGGAAAAGTACTAGTGGCACTTGCCATTTTCTAGGAAATTCCTTAGTTTCTTAGTTTTCTAAGAAACAGAATTCAGTGTCATTGTCCACGACTGAAGCGGAATATATTGCCGCGGGTCTTGCATGTGCACAAGTTCTTTGGATGAGACACACTCTTATGGACTATGGTGTCAACTGTGATACTTGCTCGATCATGGTTGATAACCAAAGTGCCATATGTCTTTCCAAGAATCCGGTACACCACTCCCGTACCAAACACATAGACGTGAGACACCATTTTATAAATGATCATGTAGCTAAGAAGGACATCATCTTAGAGTACATTGAAACCCAAAAACAAATTGCCGACATCTTCACAAAACCTCTTAAAGAAGATTCATGTGTGAGGTTGCGTGGAGAATTAGGAATTATGGGTGAATCTGAAATCTAGAAGCTCAATATACATGTTATAACACATTTTGAGCTCATGTCATCATATTGTCTTTCTTGATTTGATTTATTTCATATGTGTTTAAGAAAGGCAATTGTGATTTATGTGATTTCATGATTTTCTTGAGATTGTTCTTAGAGATTTCTGTTTCGATCGATTTATCGTATTACATTGTTTTTATGATGAGTTTGTGATTAGAGTATAGGTCCTAGGGTGAGTGTTCTTATTCTCTGGATTTGTATCTCACTGTGCATTTTTGGACCAGGACAGACGACTGTCTTTCCTTCGACAGTTGACTGCCCTAATCTATCACCTCTATCTGAGAATTTGTATCTTTCGCACAGCCGACTGATGACTGTTTTCCAGTCGATTGTTATTTTAACAGGCGACTGAACTTTAGTCATCAGGTGACTATTCTCTCTGTCGAAATTTTACAGAGCTCTCTGTCGTTTTGATGAAGTTTATTGATTCTCGGTCAGTCGACTGATGTGTACTGTACAGTCGACTGTCCATCAGACAGACGACTGTATGTTACTCAACAGTCGACTGTTTGTCTTCCTAAGACTAATTCTTATCACTTCATCCAGTCGACTGACTTTTGTTCATCAGTCGACTGTCTACTGTTCGTGACGGTTCACTACTTTGATCCGAGCCGTCGATTCTTTGATCCAACGGCCCAGATTTATTCCCTCTTTCTTATATACGTCGAGGATGTTCTTTTCAACTTGTGTTTCTCTCTCCTCCGATTGAACCGCTTCGTCTTCCCGCTCGTTTTCTCAGCAGTTACCGTCAATCTCCTCCTCACAAGTCGATCATTTCGTCGTTGCTTCCTCGCATCTCCTCGACTTGGTTTGTTTCTCTCTCAAGTCTTTCGTTCGATTTTTGTCTTTCGATTTCTTCGCCCATCGTTTCTCTCTCTCTCTCGTTTCCATGGCACCCAAAACCAAGGGAAAAGAGAAAATTGTTGCTTCTAAGAGACCTAGGGCACCCATGAAACCTATTGCCAAGAAGAAGAAACCCTACAAAGCCCGAACCAAACATGCCGAGTCTCCCATGCATTCTTCTTCGCATGGATATTCTCCTTCTGCAGCTTCTTCCGACGCTCAGCCCCTGATCAAGCGTCAGCAGAAGCCCATTGGTGTTACCATCAATGAGCATACTGCTGCAGCTTCCCATCAGTCTGCTTCTGATTCGAGCTCTGGAGAAGAGTCTCCTGTCTTACCCCCTACTGATCCCCTAGTTCCTCTTTACCGAGATGATCTTTGTTTGACAAAGTTTCACTCTCTCCTAGGGATCAATCTTCTTAGGGAGCGGTACATTGCTTTTCCTGCCTTTACTGCTGAGAGACTTTCTGACATTCTATCTGCTACCCACTTGGCTGATCTGTTTCGCTTCTCTCAGATTGAGTCCCCTCGAGCCTATCCATTTCTGGTGAAGCTCTTCTATGCTAACCGCGTTCGCGGTGAGTATTCTACCATCGGTGTTCTCGACACCGTTGTTCAGAGAACCCACATTCAGATTACTCCCTCACTCTTAGGGACCATTCTTAGGATTCCCTCTATTGGTTCTCTTCCTTCTGATATATCCATTTCTGATATTGATGAGCTTGACCCCTCTGTCCTTAGGGATATGTTTCGTGAGATACCTTTAGCCCTGGATTCTGGTGTCAGATCATCTATGTTTTCGGCTAGAGGTTGGGCAGTTCACCTAATGGTGAAGTCCAACATCCTGCCGAGGTATGGATCATCTGGCCAGCCGTCTCAGGATATTCTGAAGTGTATGTATGCGATTTTATCTGGGATGTCCATGAATTGGGCCGGTGTCCTCCTTGACGAGATGGACAAGGTCGAGTTTACTTCTTCCTCCGCCCACATTTCATACGGTGGTCTTTTGACTCTTGTCTTCTGACATTTTGGTATTGATTTGTCTCGTTACGAGCCCATGCCCTTTGGTCCTCTCCTCGATGCATCTACAAAGTTGAAATCTTCTTCGGCTCTGCAGTCTACCTCGAAGAAGAGGAAATCCACATCAGCTCCGTCCTCCTTCACTGTTCCTCCAGCTGACCAGCCTTTCACCTCAGCTTCACCATCTCGTGATATTCTTTTTGAGATGGTCTCTAGACTTTACAGGTTGATGTCTCTTTCTTTCCTCCATCAGGGAATACCCTTCCCTGAGGATCTGAGACAGTTTGTTCCCCAGCTTCATGTGCCTCCTCAGCCCACTGATGTATTTGAGCATCCTAGTGTAGCTTCTACTCAGGATGCTGCTGATGCTGATGCTGTTGCTCCTTCTGACCCTTCTCCAGAGGATACTCATGCTGTCACAGAGCCTGCTTCTTCTTTTGCAGCCCCTGGAGACGCTCACTCTTAGATAGGTGTTTGTGTGGTGTTAGCTTGTTGATGGTTGTGTCGATGATGTATGATGGATTTTTTATGTATACTGATGTTATGATAGATACTTGATGTGATATGTACTTTTGGCATCATGATGTATTTTTTTTCATGATGGATGTATTTTTTTGGTTAGACCTGTTGATGTCTGTATGCTATGTACTCACATCATTTTTGATATATATATATATATATATATATATATATATATATATATATATATATATATATATATATATATATATATATATATATATATATATGATGTTGTTGAATCTCATGTGTCACACCTTGTAAAATTGTTTATCTTATCTGTGTGATGATTGCCTCATTGTCTCCTTGAATGATTTATTCTCTTCTGATGTTTTGGTGAGTTAATGTGGATTTGATATTAGATATTTCGTGCTATCTCTGATGTGATGCAGTTTTGAAACTATTTTCGTTTCGTTTATCTATAATGTTGATATTGGACTCCTATTCCTCTATTCACATAAGTATATGATGTGCTTTTATGAGATTTTTTGATTCCATATATCTTTTTACTCCTTGATTGTTGTTAGTTAGTATTTAGCACGATTATTGTTGTTGTTAATTACTCCCACCTTTTTGGATAATGCCATAGGGGGAGAGAAATAAACATACAAGATTCATAATGAATGTGCTAAGTATGTTCTAACACTATGAATCTAAGATTGAAGTTGCCTTAGATTCAGGGGGAGTAAGATTACATTGAATATGGATTTTAATTCCTAGATTTCTTGATTTAAAATCATACGTATCTTACTCATTTGCTTCAATTGATATGTAGATGCCCTAATATGTGTTGACTAACTTGATTGGCATCTATGTATGGGGAGTAAGTTTTCGTAAGCACAATTATTTATCTTTTTGTTTTTGTTAATTTGTCATCATCAAAAAGGGGGAGAATGTTGAGTATTGGACTTCTCCCTACTTGGTGTTAATAATGAGCAAACATAAATACTTGTGACTAATCCCCTATTTTGCAGTTAATCCATTGCCTAAGCTAAGTATGAGGATCTACTTGCAATGGATGATACTCAAACTTGATTGAAGGCAAATGACATGGATTGTATGATCGTAGATGATGAATGAAGCTCCATGAAGTCTTCAAGCTCATACGATGGATAGAAGAGAGAATTCGTCAATGTAATTTTCTTTTATCTCTTCTAGTATGCAGCTTAGAAGTAGAACATTGATGGAGCACTCACACACATCATCATTTCTGTCTTAGGACATTATTAGATCAGTTATCCTTTGGCCCCAATCCATTTCCTTTGTGATTGTGCTTGGATTGTTTATAACAGTCGACTGTTGAACGTTTTACAGTCGTTTGTCTCAAAAACAGTCGACTGTGTTTTGTTCTACAGTCGCCTGTTATGCACAAGCTTTTAATAATCTAGTTGTGGGCCTTTCTAGTTATTTCGCACAGGCTGCTGATGAACGATTCACAGGCGCCTGTCCTTGTGACAGTCGACTGTATTTTGTAAATCAATCGCCTGTCTATCTATTGCCCAAAACTTTGTTGATCTGTCTTTTACGGCCAGTCGACTATTGTTGTATATACAATCGACTGTACCTTGGATCAGTCGACTGTGTATGCTACAACAGTCGTCTGTCTGTGAGCCAACTTATTGACTCTGCTCTCTGAAAATTCTCAGGGTATTTGACAGTCGTCTGTATAAGGATTTACAGTCACATGCTCTGATTAACAGTCGACTGTATTATTTACATCAGTCGTCTGTCCTGTTATCTTACATGATTTCCAGATTTCCTTCTGCTTACCATCGCTCGGCCAGTCGCCTGTAGAAGGATTTACAGTCGCCTGTTGGTTTAACAGTCGACTGTCTTTGCTTCATCAGTCGACTGTCCACGTGGTATGTTACTGTTATGAATTCTTACCTACCCTTGCTGACTGTGCAACAGTCGACTGTGGTTTCTTCAACAGTCGACTGTCGCGAGTTCAGATTCTATCCGTTGAGAATTTTCTCACGGATTCCAAAAGATTTTTTGCCTAAACTATTTTGTGGATTTGAGAAACCTATAAATGGGGCTTCTACTGTTCCATTGAGAGGTTACTAATTCTTCCAAGTTTTCATCTCAAGCTTTCATTCTAAAGTTTAAAGCTCTCAAATCCAAAGCCCTAAGAATTCCAAATCTTTGATCTCTTGCTCTCTAACCTAGAACCAAAGAGTGATCCTCTAGGCAATTGGTGCAGTCAAGAGAAAGGGCTTTCTCCTCTCTTCCAAGAGAGTCTTCAACACACAACACACCACTCCTTCAAGTTCTACTTCAAGGCATAGGTGATTGTAAGTGTTGCTTTCAGATTTCTTTATTTTCGTATATTGAATTTGCTCTCAGGTTGTGAGAGCGGTTTGCTTGCTCCCAAGTTGTGGGAGTCAAGGACATCGATTGTATTCGATTTCACTTGTAGGGTTGCTACAAGTGGGTTTTAAGGAAACCTCAAGTTAGGGTTCTAACTTGAGTATCTGGAGGTATCCGGGTGGAAGGGACGTAGGATTACCGGGAACAAGTCGGGAAGTGACTTGGGTAATCCAAACCCTAGAAACATAATTGTGTTTGCATTTGTTTCTTATTTGGGTTCAAATTTAATTCCGCACTTTATTGTTGGTTAGTATTTTAATTTGGTGTAACAATCGTTTTAAATTGCTTAAACACTATTCAACCCCCCTTCTAGTGTTTTCTCCATAGACAGAATCCCTACACACATGTCTTCCTTTTCCCTACTTAATCATTCATAACTATTTTTATGCCACCTAATCAAGCTACCTCCCTCTCCATGTTTCATCTAAAATCGTTCATCACAACCTTGATTCGTTGCACCATTCAACTCTGAACCCTACATTATTTCTTATTTATCACATTAGTGTGTGTCTTTACTTGTTACAACTTTAGCGAGAGTAGTTTTTAATTCGCTTTATAAACCTTTTAATTGTTTCCTTATATTTTTGTATTCCATCATCAGCAGTGTTAAATTTTGTTATTCATTATATTGTTAGAATGTTGGATATGATTATTATTATTAGGGGATTATTTACGGATAAGTGTAGTTGAAATGGTGTAAGGTGTAGTTGTATTAGTAGATTATGAACACGAAGAAATTAGATTTACTCCTTTACAAGATGATAAATAGAATGATGTGTTCAGGAGTTATATTTCACATTTAGATGATACCAATGCATAATAGCTTTAATAGAGTTTCATTTTAGGAATGGTGCATATGAAGATGAGTGTATTACGGATTTGAAAACTGAGGTTAGTATCATCTAAGGGTAGCTATGTAAGTATTACATGAATTATGGTGCCGATGATGATGAGTAGCGAATTTTAAGTAACAAGACCTCACCATACAGATAGAGTGATGAAAACATCAGAAATGATACGATATGTTGATACAAATGGATAGTTATGCAGATTAATCTGAAATTGCTTAGGATGAGACAATGAGAAATGATGAGATGTGATTTAATAATTTGATAGTTATGGTGAATAAATTTATGAGTTGTCATGATGAAGAATGAGTTGGGAACAAGATAATTGTTGATGGTAAATGGTGATGTATGTTAGGTGTATTTGTACTTGTTGTCATATATTAGTAGTTGGTAGAGCATTGTTATATCGATTGCTTAATATAAGAATAAGATTGGAGTTGGATGATGTCACAATTATGGTACTACAAGTTAGGTTATACAATGAACAAGGATGACATATTACGGATAAGACAACTTAGGAGAATGAACAGTTTTTGGAGAACTTAGTTATAGAGGAAATTGTACATTAAAGTTTTCCCAGAAAATGTTATTGCTCTAAAAACAAATGATTAACAAAGAAGTGATGAAATTTACAAAAGGTATTGATCGGCGATATTTATTAGTTTCTCTGAAGGTTGCTTGCACGAAGTATTGATTTTTTAAAGCAGAAATTATGAGTTAAAAAGGAAATGTTGGATCTATAATTTAAGTTTAGGATATGCTTATAATTGTAGCATTTTTTAGTGATGAGACGAGAAGTGATCATTTATTTTAGGAACACTTAATCGAGGCTATGGGTTTAGCAACTAGTGTGTTAGAATGTTGGGGTTGCAGCTATAAGTATATACATATATACATTATTATTATTCACTCACCCTTGTCCATGCACATCATGGGTAGTCGTCACCAACTCTTTTGATTGCCCATTGATGGTTAAGGCCATCGATGTGCATAGTCATCTGACCCCCCCCCCCATTCTTCAAAATTTAATCTAAACCTCGTCACTTGCATCACTTCCTACTTGTCTCTTTCCTTCGATTGAAGTATTTCATATCATAATTATCTTATAGGAATTCAATGAGATGCTTTAGTATTATCAACATCTGGCTATTAAATTCGAATCTTAAGAAATTCCGAGGACGGAATTTTTCTTAAGGTGGGTAGAATGTAACGACTAGTTTTTAGTTACGCTCCATTCGTTTTCTCTCTTGTTGTACGTTCTTTCCGTATCTGTATTTCGTATTAGTGCTAGGCGTATTGTTGTGTATCCTAAGCGTATCATTCATTATTATTATCTTTAATATTTTATTATCAAGCAATTTCTTTAAATATCCATTTCAAATTTTTGAATTCGAATTTCAAAATTCAAATAATTTTGAAAACCCTCCTAATTAAATCCTATTAAAACCTATAACTAATTTGTTATTAATAACCACATGTTTCCTCCCGTATTGATGTTTTCATTTTCAAAACTTCCCATATTTACTATAACTTTAATTTCCCCTAATTAAAAACAAATCAAAACTTTTATTAGAGAACCCTTCCTAATCTAAACCCTAACCCAGCCGCCACCCCCTTGGTTCACCCCATTTCACTCACGCCCATGCCACATTACCCTACCAAAAAAATTAAACCCACTCACGTATGTACCCCAGCCCCTACACTACAACCCCCAGGCTATATCACAAACTCAACCCAAATGGATATTATAAAACCTAAGCTTTGGGCATCATGTGCAAATTCTACACCCAAACAAATATTATTAAAACCTAGTCAACCCTAGGCCTCTCCTCCCTCTACTCTCACAGCCGCCGCCCCCTATACGCAACCCTAGCAGCAGCCCTTACCCATGCCAGTGCGTGCAACCCAGCGACTCGTGGCCTTTACCCCCTCTCTCCCCATGCTAAGCAACTCACAACAAACCTCCTCCCTCATCCACGCAACTCAACCCCACAACTCACGCATCGGAGTCCTGACCGGTGCACAACCCAGTGCGACGCCGGCAGTCTCTCCCACGCATGCGCAACCCGCGGCCCCCTTTCCCTCTCAAGTCTGACGCTCCCCTCCCTTGCTCCTCCATGCAGAACCCACCTCCGCCGGCCTCCCCTTTGTCCAAGCGCCCGGATCTCACCCTCCTCCACGCACAGCAAGACCCCAACCTCCCTCCTCCACGTCCGACGCCTTCGCGCATGCCCAGGCCTCCCCGTAGCCGCTACGATCTTCCGCAGAGCTGTCGGAACCCCTCTTCCACCTTCCTCACCAACAAACTCCATGCCTACAGCCTCAAAACCGCCGGCAGACCCTCGACAGCCCCCAACGACGAGAAACACTCCGAACATCTACTGTTGTTATCAAACTCAACGCTGCAACTCCTCGCACCGAGCTGACCCCGCAAGTCATCAGGAGCAGCCCAGCCCCTTCACGACTCCCTCGCTACCGAGCGACGCCGCTGTTAGACGCCGTTCGCGTCGCTTCCTTTCGCTACGTCTTGACTCCGTACCCTATACCATAGGGTTGAGAACTTAATAAAAACAGATTATTAGACGTCGTAGGGTGTATTTTTAACATACGTTATGTTGTAAAAGACCTAATTCTGTTATATGTCTAATCAAACCAGAGAACCAACCTCCCCGTAGCGTAGTGCTTGTCAAGACGAACCCAACGACACCAAGTTCATCAAAATCAGACTAGTGTACAAATTGTAATGAATTTTTGAAGGTTAGGGTTAAAATCGTCTTTTTACTAAAGCCGAATAACAAGAATTTGACCCGTGAAATGCCGCTCACTAAAAATACCATGTCGACCCATACTTAATTTGTGACACATTGACATAAAATATCGCATGTCTAATATTCAAGTATAAATAACGAAAAATAGTTGAATGCAGCATGTTTAATAAACAACCCTTTTTAAAATTCGTTTCTTAATTTGTTTTAGGGTGTGGTAATTCAGGACAATGCTGAATTGACATGACCAGATACTCCACGGTATTTTCGCTCACACGTTTCCCATTACAACCACCTGGACACCCGAAATCGTCAAATCAGGCAAGTGTGCGAGTTTAAATGAATTATTGAAGTATTAGTGTTTGACCCGTGAAATGACGCTCACTAAAAATACCATGTTGACCCATACTTAATTTGTGACACATTGACATAAAAAATCGCATGTCTAATATTCAAGAATAAATAACGAAAAATAGTTGAATGCAGCATGTTTAATAAACAACCCTTTTTAAAATTCGTTTCTTAATTTGTTTTAGGGTGTGGTAATTCAGGATAATGCTGAATTGACATGACCAGATACTCCACGGTATTTTCGCTCACACGTTTCCCATTACAACCACCGGGACACCCGAAATCGTCAAATCAGGCAAGTTTGCGAGTTTAAATGAATTATTGAAGTATTAGTGTTTAATTGCAGTTTCTGTGTGTGCGTTTGTGTAGACCCCCATTTAAGTAGACTGATAATGCATGTGTGCGTGTGTGTGGACACTCATTAATGGAAAATTGACGATGACATGAAACTCTTGAACTGCTTGGAACACAATTGAATGTTTTGCACAACCTGCAGAGAATAGGGCACTCTCCAAGATAGTGAGAGTGATCCCTTGACTGGAATACATAACCTTCCAGGAATAGGGCACTCTCCAAGATAGAGAGAGTGATCCCTTGTCTGGAATACACAAATTGCGGGGAATAGGGCACTCCCCAAGATAGAGAGAGTGATCCCTTGTCTGGAATACACAACCTGCGGGGAATATGGCACTCTCCATGATAGAGAGAGTGATCCATTGTTTGGTCTTGAGCACGGGTTTGGGGTACGGTTGAGCGGTCGCATGGTTTAGAGGGTTTAATCCCCCTCAAACCGTAAGGCGTGAACCCTCTTGACACACACCGTCTTGTCTTGTCTTATCTTGTCTTGTAGCTGGTAGCACACACTACAGCCATGGCCATTGTCACGCCCCGCTTCCCAAAATTACGGAGGCGAAGCGTGACTAAGGCCCGCTTGGGGCTGGAGCTGTGAAGCTCGGACCCAATAAGCGTCTGTAGGGGTACCATCTTAAAATTTTCAGGTTCTTGCATTAATAAGATTCGGAACAATAGAAAGTACAGAAACAAGGTGGCATTCATTAATATAGAGAGATAATATCCAGCGAGTACAAAAGTCTAAAAAGAGAAGCCTAAGCATGGCTGCAACGCAGGAAAGGAAGCTAATGGTGCTACGCACCCAACCTAAAACGGAAAGCAAATGGGTGCTACGCACCCAAACTAGAAAATAGTAACCTCTGGGAGTCCGCAATGGTGGGGAACGTCTAAGTCTGGTCCTTATCAGGTACGTCCTCCGGGTCGACGTCCTCGGGCTCCACGTACTCTGGCAAGTCTGCCTCGTCAACGTACTCTGGCTCAACACCTGACGTACAGTACCCAAGAGAAAAGGAACTGTACGTCAGGTAAAGTCTACACAGAAAACGTTAGACTCTACTACAAGTGTACTTTAATTTTAAGCAACAATTTACTGGTTGATTAGCATGCTGGGGTTATAACATAGTAACAAAAGAAAGTAACGGAGCAGGAAAAGTAAGCATGACAAGCTGTAGCCGTAGCGTGTGCTACCGACTACGGGACTAACCTAAACGGGTCAAGACAAGACGTGACAAGACAAGACGTGTGTCACTAAGGTTCACGCCTTTCGGTTAGAAGGCGGCCAGCACCTTTTCAACCGAAGGAACGCTCAACCTTGTGCACGGGACAAGACAAGACAAGAAGTGTGTCACTAAGGTTCACGCCTTTCGGTTAGAAGGCGTCCAGCACCTTCTCAACCGAGGCAACGCTCAACCTTGTGCACGGGAACAAGACAAGACACGTGTGACTCGAAGGGTTCACGCCTTACGGTTCGAGGGGGATCAGACCCTCTCCCCGTGCGCACGCTCAACCCAAGTGCACAAGACAAGTCCAAATAAGGGATCACTCACTCTAGCTTGGTGAGTGCCATATTGCCCACAAGCTGTGTATCAGTACAAGGGATCACTCGGTGAGTGCCCTATTACCCGCAGGCTGTGCAAACAAGACACGACATGACAAGACATGGATGGTTCTTCTAGGGGGTCCACACGCGCACACACAAGATAACCCTAAGATGTCAAAAATTGTTGTTGAGCTTAGACTTTGTCGTCAAGTCTAAGCTGTCAACGGTGTCCCGAACGCTATCATTTCACTTCCGGTTCTCTTTGTTCACATTCTAATAGTTTTAAAAGTCTAAGGCCTGAACACGTCCGAAGGTGCAAGTGAGTACACTTGCCTGCGGTGGCGAGTGTGTCGTACGTCCGGAGCGTCCCGTCCAAGCGTCACGTCTGCAGTAGTCCGTCTGAAACAGGGTCACGGCTACGGTGTCAGGTCGCGTTTTTTAACAAATCCTATTAGGGTTTGTTTCTAAAATTGGCGGGACTACCCTAATAGTCAAAAAGTAACGTTTTAATGTTTTTGTTCAATCTAGATCGACGTCTACCCTATGTGCACAGAAAAATTGTCCGATCGTCGATCTTTCCTATGGTGGGCAACGTTTTACAGATGCTGAAAATAAATTTAGTTCAAGTTGACCAATTTTATTTTATATTTTGGTTAGCTACGGTGTGGGTTTTACTACTCGTTAGGGAAACCAACCTCGTGATGTCATCCAACAAGCGGAATTCGGGTCTGAACGACGAAACATCGGCGTCGTCTGGAACTCCTCGGCCGCGGATAGCGTAGCGAGGTACCTCTGGACAGCGGGGTGGTGGCGCGAAATCAGCGAGCTAACAGCGATTCTCCTCCCGTTGTGAGTAGCGCAACAGATCTTCACGATAACGGCGACGTCGGCTAAAAGTACGTGCGTGTGGCAACGCACGTGAACTCTGAGAGTCCACGGGGGCTGTCAGTAGATGAAGTAGGACAAGAGGAAGATGCTCGGCCCGGTGGGTGGCCGACGGCATGAGCGTACGGCGGTGGGTGGCCGTGAGAAGCCGGAGAGGACAGATTTGCGCAACGTCCATTGTCGCACGTCTCAGCGGAATTCCAGCGATGAACAGCGAAAACGGATAATTGCAGAAGGTAAAGGACTTCAAGACGAAGCCAACGGCAGTGGAGTTGTCACCGGGGGTGGTCGGAGGTGGCCGTGAGCCGGTGGCGAAGTTTGGCTTCCAGATCTGTGAAAAACAGCCAATATGACGTGTTCCGACGAGGATTCCGGGAGCTACAGATGGGAAATGAGCGTGAGGGAAGTTGCAGTTTGTAGGGGGTTCGATAGGAGTCCAACGGCAGTGGGGTGGTCGTTGTAAGTGGTCGGAGGTGGCCGGGCGTGGTGTTTTTTCGGCGATGGCGCAGGCTGTCAAAACTGTCGTTTGGGTTGTGTTTGAAAGCGTTTTGAGGGAGATAGAGATGAGGGAAGAGGGTAAGGGGAGTTGGAGATGAACGGGGGGGTCAAAGGAGAGTTGAATGGTGGTGGCGGCAGCGGCTGGAGGTGGCCGGAGAGGCGACGGTGGCGGCGTTTTCCTGTGGTGCCTGCTGTGCACAGATCTGCGGCTTTGGGGTTGATTGCTTGGGTGTTTGAGGGGTTGGAGAGGTGGAGATGGAGGAGAAGGAGGTGGAGATGATGCTGGCCGGATTTGGGGAGCTTGGGGGCTACCGGCGGTGGATAGAAGTCGCGCAAAATGGTGGAAGTGGCGGCTGGAATGGGTTGGTTAGGTTTCGGCCATGGGTTTCTTATGAAGAGATGAGTTTTGCTATTGATGTTTTAAAGGGGGTATACTTAAGGGGGTGACTAGGAGAGAGGGTGAGTGAGGGGGTGTACAAAGTGGGTTAAACAGAGGTGAGGGTAGCAACAGAAAATCCCACATGCATGATACGTAGGGATTCCTTAAGATCCGATTAGGAACAGAATTTCAAATCGATTAGCGACTAATCAACGGTTGAGAATTGATTAGAGGATATCTTCCACTACGGGCATCAGAAAAATAATCCGAAAATACCGGGACGATCGTGGAGACGAGAATTACAGGGCTACGGGGTCCGATCGCGTGCTACACCTATCAGAATTTATCGTAAAATCGGGAACCGCGTATTGGTGCCAAAAGACCAAAACGCCCTTCCATTCAAAGCTGTTTTGCGAGAAAACGAGCCGTGAAATGACGTTCCCAAAAATTACTACAAAATTCTACACTTCCATACGGTCACAGCGGCATATCACATCGTATATACCGAAACCAAGAAAGAGCCAAATAAAATACGTGCACGAAAAGTACGTGCACGTAGAAAATACGAACGGTCGGAAAGAGGGCGTTACATTCTACCCACCTTAGAAATGATTCCACCCTCGGAATCACTTATACTAATAATATTAATATCTATATACACTTATGACTATAACTCTCATATTCCACATAATGATCGCTAATCTCATAACTTCAAACATCGTTCCTTAGATAATCCATCATAACTCGTCTCTCCACTGGCTAATGCTACAACTAGAATCACACCATAGCACTTAACTATAAATCAACATTATCTTCTACCAGTCATCAATCATCTCGCACCCAATACATTCTCCATCATATCGACTCATAAATTTCCTCCGTAATCAATGAACCATCAAGCCACATCTATCCTTACCCCTACCATTTAATCTCCTAACCAGATAAAATCCGTCTTCCTAACATCCCATTCATCTCAACATGTCTTGTTACTTCCAACGTCTTCTCACCCCAACCTATAGTCAAATCTTTGATGCTTCAAATGCCCTACTCATTCTCATGACCACTCTAAGTCATACTATACTCCGTACCTACTCCTATCTACCACTCGTCCAAGTTTCAAGTCTGATAAGTTCTCATCTCCCCGCATATAATTTCATCCGACCAGAATTCTCCATTGAGTCCGTCACACATCGGTATTATAAATAAGTCTTGAACACCTCATTCTTTTCATCCAAAGAAATCTAATCTAATATCCTTGTGTTCTAAAATCAATTAATCATTGCTATAATAAATCTCATCTCACCCTGAGCCTACCCGCAAACAAAATCCTATAACAATAATAGCTAGTCCCAATAATTTAACAACAATAAACATAACATTTCTTAAGGAAGAAAGAAGAGAAGAGAAAGAAAAACTTAAGGCCAATGACATATTTTAAAACATTTGGAAAAACGTGTGGAGTTGTGGTGATGGATGAGGGAGGATAAGTGATTTGTGATCTTGTGAGCTAATTTCAAAAAAAACTTTAAAGATTTGGTTTAAAAGAAAACAAAAGTTTTGATACAATCACATGCAGCCAAGATAAACTATTCAATAGTACGAAAGACTAAGTCTAAGGAATTGCCTGCTATGACGCTATTCACACCTATATGAATACTATCATTCAGACAACTGATACCTATATCACGGATAACACTAAGTATACCACATGATACAAGGGACAAACATTAAGATCCTAAAGGTAACACACTCATACAGTTCCACACACACTACCTATATACATGCACCCCGACGACATCACAAATAATGGGCCCACTACTAAACTAGAGTTGACACAGGCAACGACAAGCTCTAATATCCTAACAACAGAAAGAAATCCAAAATCAAAAGTGTACCGGAAGGATCGGAAGGAACGAGTTCAAATAGTGCGAGGTAAGGAGATAGCTGGTTGGGTGAGACAAAAAAAATATTGCTCAAAATAATTAAATGGATGAAAAGAAAAAAAATTACGTGTAAAATATGGTATCATATACTTTTATACTTATAAAAAATACGTAGAAAAGTGAGCAGATGTGGGAAATTACAATTCTGGAAAAGAGTGAGACGAAGGAAAGAAGGGTAGGGTGAGAAGCGATTGTTTTGCAATTGAAAATAGGTTTATACAAAAAAATATTATTATTATTTTGAAATATGAGCACGATGAGCATAGAACTGATACATATAAAAAAAATTGAAGTTCTCTTTAGTTTAGAAAGTTTTCTAAAAGTACGTATGGTAAGTGGTTAAAATAAATTTCGTGGTTTAGAAAAAAGTGATATATCGAATTTTCAAAATGGTAACAAAATTTTAAAACTGAAATCCGAAAAAAAAATACTGATTTGAAAATAAGTATGCGATAGTAACTAAAAAATTACGACTAAGAATGTTTCAAAATCAGTCAAAGAATTTTAACTTAACCGAAAGTAAGGAATTTAAATATTTAATAATAGTTTTCAAAGAAGTTAAACTGAGCGAAGAATTTAATAAGGAATTTCGAAAATACTTTTAGAAGAAGACATGATTGGCAAAGGGACAGATTCGAAGGATCAACGATAATTGTCAGGAAGCGATCACGTGAATCGGGGGAAATGAAAATGATTGCATGATGGATATACCTAGGAAATGATTCATGAAAGCTACGATGAAATTCTACGGCCGATAACACAAAAGTGTAATGATCAGGAAGACGCTATGAGTCAGGGGTTCTAGTTATCGGGCCATCTAAAGACCAGGAGAACTCAACACTAAGTCTTCCTAATGAACTAGACTGTAATAGAGAGATATCAGGGAAGGGCCCTAAGAGAATCAAGATTACGTTCTGCTGGGCCCGAAGTCGATGGACCGAGCGAACGACTAATAGAAGGACTCTAGGAATCTAGCATGGTCAGAACCGGGTGAGAGGCCACTAGGGTATCCTAAGACGTGTATGACTAAATCTTAACCAAGGCGCCTGACTATCAAACCTGGACGCCTATCTAAGTCTTCATACCATCTAAGACAAGGAAACCCTAAATTTAGACTTGTACATGGATATTTAATGAATGCGGTACTCTTATTGTTTCGAACCTTTGCATGACCTGCATGGGCCACCACTAAAACCTGTCACACCCCGCTTCCTAAAACTACGGAGGCGAAGCGTGACTAATGCCTGCTTGGGGCCGGAGCTGTGAAGCTCGGACCCAATAAGCGTCTGTAGGGGTACCATCTTAAAATTTTCAGGTTCTTGCATTAATAAGATTTGGAACAATAGAAAGTACAGAAAGAAGGTGGCATTCATTAATATAGAGAGATAATATCCAGCGAGTACAAAAGTCTAAAAAGAGAAGCCTAAGCATGGCTGCAACGCAGGAAAGGAAGCTAATGGTGCTACGCACCCAACCTAAAACAGAAAGCAAATGGGTGCTACACACCCAAACTAGAAAATAGTAACCTCTGGGAGTCCGCAGTGGTGGGGAACGTCTAAGTCTGGTCCTTGTCAGGTACGTCCTCCGGGTCGACGTCCTCGGGCTCCACGTACTCTGGCAAGTCCCCCTCGTCAACGTACTCTGGCTCAACACCTGACGTACAGTACCCAAGAGAAAAGGAACTGTACGTCAGGTAAAGTCTACACAGAAAACGTTAGACTCTACTGCAAGTGTACTTTAATTTTAAACAACGATTTACTGGTTGATTAGAATGCTGGGGTTATAACATAGTAACAAAAGAAAGTAACGGAGCAGGAAAAGTAAGCACGACAAGCTGTAGCCGTAGCATGTGCTACTGACTACGGGACTAACCTAAATAGGTCAAGACAAGACGTGACAAGACAAGACAAGACGTGTGTCACTAAGGTTCACGCCTTTCGGTTAGAAGGCGGCCAACACCTTCTCAACCGAGGGAATGCTCAACCTTGTGCACGGGACAAGACAAGACAAGAAGTGTGTCACTAAGGTTCACGCCTTTCGGTTAGAAGGCAACCAGCGCCTTCTCAACCGAGGGAACGCTCAACCTTGTGCACGTGAACAAGACAAGACACGTGTGACTCGAAGGGTTCATGCCTTACGGTTCGAGGGGGATCAGACCCTCTCCCCGTGTGCACGCTCAACCCTACCCCAACCCAAGTGCACAAGACAAGTCCGTACAAGGGATCACTCACTCTAGCTTGGTGAGTGCCCTATTGCCTGCAAGCTGTGTATCAGTACAAGGGATCACTCGATGAGTGCCCTATTGCCCGCAGGCTGTGCAAAACAAGACAAGACATGACAAGACAGGGATGGTTCTTCTAGGGGGTCCACACGCACACACACACAAGATAACCCTAAGATGTCAAAAATTGTTGTTGAGCTTAGACTTCGTCGTCAAGTCTAAGCTGTCAAGGGTGTCTCAGACGCTATCATTTCACTTCCGGTTCTCTTTGTTCACATTCTAACAGTTCTAAAAGTCTAAGGCCTGAACACGGCCGAAGGTGCAAGTGAGTACACTTGCCTGCGGTGGTGAGTGTATCGTCCGTCCGGAGCGTCCCGTCCAAGCGTCGTGTCTGCAGTAGTCCGTCTGAAACAGGGTCACGGCGACGGTGTCAGGTCACGTTTTTCAACAAATCCTATTAGGTTTTGTTTCTAAAATTGGCGGGACTACCCTAATAGTCAAAAAGACACGTTTTGATGTTTTTGTTCAATCTAGATCGACGTCTACCCTATGTGCACAGAAAAATTGTCCGATCGTCGATCTTTCCTACGGTGGGCAACGTTTTACAGATGCTGAAAATAAATTTCGTTCAAGTTAACCAATTTTATTTTATGTTTTGGTTAGCTACGGTGTGGGTTTTACTACTCGTTAGGGAAACCAACCTCGTGATGTCGTCCAACAAGCGGAAGTCGGGTCTGAACGGCAAAACGACGGCGTCGTTTGGAACTCCTCGGTTGTGGATAGCGTAGCGAGGTACCTCTGGACAGCGGGGTGGTGGCGTGAAATCAGCGAGCTAACAGCGATTCTCCTCCCGTTGCGAGTAGCGCAACGGATCTTCACGATAACGGCGACGTCGGCTAAAAGTACGTGCGTGCGGCAACGCACGTGAACTCCGAGAGTCCACGAGGGATGTCGGTAGATGTAGTAGGACCAGAGGAAGATGCTCGGCCCAGTGGGTGGCCGACGGCGTGAGCGTACGGTGGTGGGTGGCCGTGAGAAGCCGGAGAGGACAGATTTGCGCAACGTCCGTTGTCGCGCGTCTCAGCGGAATTCCAGCGATGAATAGCGAAAACGGAAAGTTGCAGAATGTAAAGGACTTCAAGACGAAGCCAAGGGCAGTGGAGTTGTCACCGGGGGTGGTCGGAGGTGGCCGTGAGCCGGTGGTGAAGATCGGCTTCCAGATCTGTGAAAAACAGCCGATATGGCGTGTTCCGACGAGGATTCCGGGAGCTACAGATGGGATATGAGCGTGAGGGAAGTTGCAGTTTGTAGGGGGTTCGATAGGAGTCCAACGGCAGTGGGGTGGTCATCGTAAGTGGTCGGAGGTGGCCGGGCGTGGTGTTTTTCCGGCAATGGCGCAGGCTGTCAAAACTGTCGTTTGGGTTGTGTTTGAAAGCGTTTTGAGGGAGATAGAGATGAGGGAAGAGGGTAAGGGGAGTTGGAGATGATCGGGGGGTCAAAGGGGAGTTGAATGGCGGTGGCGGCAGCGGCTGGAGGTGGCCGGAGAGGCGACGGCCGCGGCGTTTTCCGGCGGTGGCTGCTGTGCACAGATCTGCGGCTTTGGGGTTGATTGATTGGGTGTTTGAGGGGTTGGAGAGGTGGAGATGGAGGAGATGGAGGTGGAGATGATGCTGGCCGGATTTGGGGAGCTTGGGTGGGGATACCGGCGGTGGATAGAAGTCGCGCAAAATGGTGGAAGTGGCGGCTGGAATGGGTTGGTTAGGTTTCGGCCATGGGTTTCTTTTGAAGAGATGAGTTTTGCTATTGATGTTTTAAAGGGGGTATACTTAAGGGGGTGACTAGGAGAGAGGGTGAGTGAGGGGGTGTGCAAAGTGGGTTAAACAGAGGTGAGGGTAGCAACTGAAAATCCCACATGCATGATACGTAGGGGTTCCTTAAGATCCGATTAGGAACAGAATTTCAAATCGATTAGCGACTAATCAACGGTTGAGAATTGATTAGAGGATATCTTCCACTACGGGCATCGGAAAAATAATCCGAAAATACCGGGACGATCGTGGAGACGAGAATTACGGGGCTACAGGGTCCGATCGCGTGCTACACCTATCAGAATTTATCGTAAAATCGGGAACCGCGTATTGGTGCCAAAAGACCAAAACGCCTTTCCATTCAAAGCTATTTTGCGAGAAAACGAGCCGTGAAATGACGTTCCCAAAAATTACTACAAAATTCTACACTTCCATACGGTCACAGCAGCATATCACATCGTATATACCGAAATCAAGAAAGAGCCAAATAAAATACGTGCACGAAAAGTACGTGCACGTAGAAAATACGAACGGTCGGAAAGCGGCCGTTACAGCCAATGCCCCGTTTACTTTCTTGCACGTCTTTTTCCTTCCTTGCCATGTTATAGAAATTGCCATGCTCATTACTTTACTCTTAAAATGCTGTAGAATTGCCATGCTAGAAGTTCCTTACTTCGCCATGTTTTAATTTTCCATGTTTAAACTATGCTGGTACCTTGTTTAAAAGCATTAATGCTTCATAATTTATTTTCAATTCGTACACTTTGCCTTGGGATTCTCACTTTCTCTTGCAGACCCTTGCTGATATACATTCGTTGTTTTTTTTGGAATGTATGTCAGATCATCAGCCAGGTTACCAGGAGGACTTATTAGGGATAGCTGAGCCAGAGGACCAGGAGCTGCCGAATTTGTGATCTATCATTGTATTCTTTTACATTTGTTGTATCGGTCATAAGACCCTCTCTTCCTTTCCTCCATTGTTGTAATTCAGTTGAGATGTTCAGATTGTAATAATAAAAACAATATTTTTGCTTAGCTGTGCTGTTTTTGAGTATGCATGCAAGTACCTGCAAAGTTTCACACAGACGCTTAATGTATTAGGTCAAGTAGGAAAGAAAAGCAAAAGCACCTCCTCCTTACTTGCACATGCGGACCCGCTCACGTCCTCGCTCCCAATCAAATGGGAAGCAGGGCGTGACAGAAAATAGATGCACAGCGGAAACAAATCAATTTATCCCGATTCCCCGTCCTGGGTACGTCCAGTTCTCGACCTCGTTCAGGATTTAATCCACTATTGCAAACTGCAATTCAATCACCAAACTTCACTCGCTAGGAATTTCCAACACACACCTAGTTACAATCAACTAGCTATTTCCAACACCACCTTCCCTTAACACGAGAATTACAAACACCAAGTCTTCTTCAAAGACTTTACAATGGATTTAAAAATGAGTACAAGATTTCCTAAAAGACAATTGTATATGAGTGTATAAGTGGCTTAAGAAAATCGAGAAAACACTTAACCAAATAATTGTTATGAATTAAACACAATTTGATCAAATGATTTATCTTGAAAATTGATATTCTAAAATGAGCACTTGGGCTTTAGAGATCAAAGATCAAGTTTTAATCTTTGAAAAGAATATAACTTTAAAACACAACGATTAAAAGAAACTTGTATTTTGAATCTCAATACCAAAGATTTAAGCATGGAGATCAAAACAAGTATTTCAAAGGCTAAAAACAATCTGAAAAAAAATTGAGAAGATTGAGTATAAGAAATTTAAAACAGTAGCCTTTAGAATATAATCAAGAAAAAAATTAGAGTCTTTGAGCACTTTGAGCAAAGAGAAATTTTTCTTTTGATCTAAAATTTTTTGTGTGAAAACCTCAGAAAACTATGCTATTTATAGAGTAAAAATAGTTGAAAATCTACTCAAAAAGTCTCCTCCAACGTCCAGTTAACGGCTAGCACCAATCAAGCAAAACTGCCAAATGTGTCAAGAGTTGACCCAGATAGTCGGCTATTCTGGAGAATAGCCGGTTATATTACCCAGATAGTTGGTTATTTTCAATAATAGTCGGATATTCTTTTGATAGAGAGTTGTAGGCAAAATCTGCCTGCCAGTAGTGGGCTATCTGACTCAGATAGTCTGCTATTTTTGGATACTGGAGTTTTTATACATAAAAATACTTGAAAAATAATTTAAGTATTATATGATATAGTATATTTTAAAATGATTTTTCCAGAAATTTTGGGTGTGTATAAAAGATATACTATGGCTTTTACATTTCTAAGCAAATAACTTAAACACACATCACTAGCTCTTGTTCTTCAATCTTCGACTTGAGCCATCTCGTCTTGATTTTAAGTCTTCATGTGATTTATTACTCTGAGCCTTCATATGCTTCAATTTATGGCTCGAAAGCATACTTCCGATCACGGCTTCTATGTCCTTCAATTTTCTTCACAATGCGCTATAATCTTCATGGATATAAAATAATCTATATACACTTTAGGTAAAACATATTAGTACACATATCATTTGTGCACATCATCAAAATCCACTGGGGTGGGTCTCAATAACCCAACACATGGTTCATACTCATTTTTGATGAAGTCAAACAATTGACTATCTCATCAAATCAGATGTTTCAACTCTTTGACACTTGCTTTAATCTATAAATAGATTTAAGCAGTTTGTACGCTTTTATGCTACTCCTACTGACTTCAAAGCCCTCTTATTAGATCATGTAAAAATACTCTTCTTAATTCCCATTTAGAAAAAGCTGTCTTTACATCCATTTGCAGAATTTTGTAGTCATGATAAGCTACTTTATCAAGCACTATTCGAATAAATTTTTGTATGGTTACTAGTAAAAAGATTTCATTATAGCCTAAACCAAGACTTTAACGATATCCCTTTGCCACCAACATTGTATTATAGGTCTCCACTTTTCCATTTGCACCAATCTTCTTGTTAAAGATCCACTTGCTCCTAAAGGGTTTTACCCTTTGGGAAACGTCCTCCAAAGTTAATATTTTGCTGGAGTACATAGATTCCATTTTTGGATTTTAAAGCATCGAGCCGTCTTATAAAGTCCCCACTTACATGACTTTCTGGCAACTAGTAAGGTTAACATCAGCCATAATGATATCGTTACTCCACCATTAATGAGAAAACTGTAGTATCTCTCTCAGGTGGTTGAGAATGCCTACTAGATCTTCTATGTTGCTGAGAGTTGTTAACCGAAGAAAATGTGTTTAGTTTTGTCTTTTGATCTATTGCAATTAGTGTTTCGAGAACTTCTTTCAGTTCTATCATACTGCCTTCTGTCTCTTCACCAATAAATTCCTTCTCTAAGCAGATGGCATGCCAAGAAATAATGATCTTTAGTTTCTCAGGTTCGTCGAAAAGGTGTCCTTGAGAATTCTTTGGATACCCCACAAACATACACATCATGGATCGTGTTGTTGAGTATTGGACTTCTCCTTACTTGGTGTTAATGATGATTAAACATAAATACTTGTGATTAATCCCCTATTTGCCGTTAATCCATTGCCTAAGCATATCATGAAGATCAATTAGCAATGGATGTCACTCAAAGATCAATGCAAGCATGAAAAGTGGATTGGATGATTAAAGATGGTGATTGAAGCTCCTAAAAGACTTCAAGCTCATACTTTGAATAGAAGAGAGACTTCTACAAAATGTGATCTTTTTATTCTCTTCTAGTATGTAGCTTAGAAGTAGAACTATGTTGGAGCGCACACACATCTTCATTTATGTCCTAGGAAATCATTAGATCACATTTCATTAGACTCCAATTCTCATTTCTCAAGCATGTGCATGTTGTGATTTCAACAGGCAACTGCTGAACGATTTACAGTCGCCTGTCTCAAAACAGTCGACTGTGATTTATTCTACAGTCCCCTGTTATGCACATACTTAATCAATTGATTTTTGAGCCTTTTAAGCTTTAACTCTTGTAGGCGACTGTTGTACATAATACAGGCGCATGTCCTAGTTACAGTCGCCTGTGATTTGTTAAACAGTCGCATGTCTATCTTCAGCCCAAAAATCACTTTCACTTTCACCAGGTCAGTCGACTGATATTGTATTGACAGTCGCCTGTCCAAGGCACAGTCGACTGTCAATGCTTCAACAGTCGCCTGTCTATGACTCCTCTGCAGAATCTGCTCTCTGGAATGTCTTAAGTTTTAGTGCCAGTCGACTGATGTTGTATTGATAGTCGCATGTCCAAGGCACAGTCGACTGCTAATGCTTCAACAATCATTTGTCTATGAATTCTCTGCAGACTCTACTCTCTGGAAAGTTTCAGGTTTTTGTGACAGTCGACTGATGTTGATTTCACAGTCGCTTGCCCATGGCACATGCGCCTGTGTGTTCCACATTAGTTGCATGTTGTGTCTTCCCAAAACTTTCTGAGATTTTCTCAGCTTACCCATATTGCAGCCAGTCGCATGTAGAAGGATTTATAGTCGCATGTTAGTTTTACAGGCTCATGTCTTCTCTTCATCAATCGAATGTCTTACGTGGTAAGTTACCGTTTGAATTCTCACATGCTCTCTGACATAGTGCAGCAGTCGACTGTGTTTTGTTCAACAGCCGACTGTCGACTGTGTAAATTCTATCCGTTGGCTTTTTCTCCACGGATTTCAAAGGGGTTTTTTGGGGATTCTGTTTGGGGGTTTTGGGGAACCTATAAAGAGAGCTCCTACTGTTCCATTGAGAGGTTACTAAAGTTACTCTACTTAAGTGACAAAACTACTCAAGCATTTCATCTTCTTGATCAAAGCTCTCAAATCCAAAAGCCCTAGAATTCCAATCTTTTTCTCTCTTGCTCTCCAACCTAGAATCAAAGTGTTATCTTCTAGGCAATTGGTGGTGACAAGAGAAAGAGCTTTTCTCTCTTTCAAAAGAGACCACAACACACAACACACTTGCTCCTTCAAGTTCTACTTCAAGGCATAGGTGATTGTAAGTGTTGATATTTCAATATTTCATATCTTTCGATATTAGTTTAAATCTCAGTTTCTGAGAGTGGTTTGCGTGTTCCCATGTTTTTGGAGTCAAGGACATTGAGTGTATTTCGATTTCACTTATAGGGTTGCTTCAAGTGGGTTTAAAGAAAACCTCAAGTTAGGGTTCTAAATTGAGTATCCAGTGGTATCCGGGTGGAAGGGACGTAGGATTACCGGGAAAAAGTCGGGAGTTGACTTGGGTAATCTGAACCCTTGAAACATCCTTGTGTTAGCATTGTTTCAATTTAGGGTTTATTTACATTCCGCATTAATTATTGGTTAGGAATTTAATTTGGTATAACTATCGTTTTAAATTGCATAAATACTATTCAACCCCGCCTTCTAGTATTTTCCTAATAGCCTGGTCCTTACACGTGCCTCCAGTTTATCTGGATTGTGCATTTTTTCGAAAGTAGTACAACCCCATATTTTACAAACTTAAGATTATATTTATTTTCCCTCCATATCTCACATGGAGTGGTAGGCATGGCTTTAGATAAAACCATATTAAGTATAAGCGATGTTGTTTCCAGAACATAGCCCCAAAAGGAAAGAAGTAACTCAGCATTACTTATCATGGATCGCTGACTGCTCATCCATTTGGCACTCAAATCGGAACGGGGATACTAGGATTAAAATTTGTAACTGCAAGCGCACGGTGTCGAAGTGTGGCTTGGGGGTCGAACACAGGGAGGCGTGTGTTGTGCTTGTGAACAATCGGGATCCTGATCACCTGGTGAATGAGCTAGCTTGATCGCTTGTAGGATTGTCACGATATAAAACTAATGAAAAGGGTGTAAGATATAAAAAAGGGCAACCTAGGACCTTGGCTTCCGCCCTATCATGAGTTCTCACTATTACGACCGACGAATAGGAATGTGATCGAATTCTAGGGTTTAGCGGTGAGACGTCGCCTCTAATAGTGGTACCTAGCGTCCCATGGGCCCGATATTCCGGTCGGTGCCCAGGATGATACGCTAGGTCGACCCGGGTTCGGACGGTGGGCATTCTCATGTCCAGCACCGATCGACTCCGGGAGCACTAAGCTCGCAACGATTGCTCCCGACATTTCATCCAAGCTGTTCCCACGCGCAAGGAATCAATATCTACGCTAGGGGTGTGAGCTGTGGCTAGGGAATCAAACTCCCGTTTTATTTTCCCTTGACCTGACGGTCAAAGGCGGTCTTTCTCCCGCCAGTGACAATAAAACGCCCCCGCGTAACCATCTAAATCCCTATATCCCATCGAATCCCTACTCCTATGGTCGTTCTAGGGAGAACCCACGAAGGGGTTTTCACCAATGTCCCAGATTTGGGAACTACTCACTAATCATGGCATTACATGCACCAAAACAGATTTTAGCCATTGAAATGAAGATCAAGCAATAAACTATTGTAGCTAAGAGTAATATAAACGCAATATTAAATTATGAGAACGATCAAGAAACTTACAAATGAAAATAAATTCGACGCAGCCAAAAACCCTAAAACAACTTAAGAAAAATGGGGATTTCGTTTTCTGGGAAACCTAGGTCTATTTATACATTTTGGCAAGATGCCAGGGAATATTTCCACTAAAAGACAAAAATAAACGCTTACCCGATCGGTTGAAACATCAACTGATCAGGTGAGGCAACGGTTGGACTTGGTCTTCAGCTCTAAATAACCTCACCCGATCGCTGAACCGATCGGATGAGTCCTTGAATTCTCGAGCATGGAATCAGCTGTTACAGGTGACCCGATCGGTTGACAAGTCAACCGATCGGGTGAACTTTGCACTCAAAAACAGCAAGCTGTGTCGCATCCACCCGATTGCTGAACCGATCAGATGGAGTTGGCTCTTCCTCTGTACAGATACGCCCGCACGAACCGATCGGGTGGGCCTGTCCACCCGATTGGTTGAGAGCTGATACGTGGTTTCTCTTGATGATTTGCTCTCAGGATCTTGTGTGACACCTTCCGTTGCTCCGGGGAATCGTGATGTTAGCGTTGCATATCCCCTGTGCCATCAATATCCTGCAAAAGCACAAAAACACAACGAAAGTGAAAATGAACTAAAAATCACAAAAGACCGACTCAAAATAACAAAAAACGACGGGAAATCACGGAGAAGACGTGCGTGAATATATAAAATATAAACACACGTAAAAATCCCCCAAGCTGAACCCTTCCTTGTCCTCGAGGAAGACGAGTGAGAATAGGAGCTCGGAGGGGAAAATAGAAAGGAAGAAACAGAAAAGGGAAAGGAAATCCTAGATCACCCGTCAGAGCCAACGAAAAGTAACACGCCACACTAAGCAAGCATGCGATAAGCATCGCACTAAACCCAGGAATATGAGTCCCTACTAGTGTCGTGGGTCCACGCGGTGAAGCGCAAGTAAGTGAGGTTGTGAGCTAGCAGACGGTGTAAATATCTAAATTGTGCAATAAAGCTCCATATACACATACCCATGGAATGACCCAAATATCGAATCAATTCGAGTTAGTGGTGAATAATAGCTCAAGCATGCATGAGAATAGAGTAAGAATAGAAACATATCACATGTCAGGGACTCTACTGCTAGGAACTAGGGAATCATCGCACGATTGCCTAGTGATTGCTAGAAAGCTCCAATGCCAAGTGTGTTCGAAAATGAAGGGGGTTAAGTAGGTGTGGAAGAGAGCACTTGGTGCAAATTCTCGCCTTCCCTTTATTCTCGGCGGTAGGAGTAATATTCACAACAGGAATTTCTTTTTGGGTTTTGGATATTTGTATATTTTTTGGATTTTGGCTATACATATTCTTTCTCTTCTTCTCTTTTTCCTTTTTTTGAATGAAAATTGTGTACTCTCCCAAGTGGAAGAACAGTACACGACGAGGGGATTTGCACCAAGTAAAACAAAAAAGAATTCGAATTCTAAACACTTGGGCAAAAGGAAATTTTTTTGCGAATCAGAGCATAAGCAAAATGGGTTATCCTAGTCCTATTGGTAGAGTCCTGACACATGCGAATTGAAGCGAAAATATATAGATGATTCATGCATAAAGAAGCAGACAGTGGAGGCAATATACCACATATTCAAAATTGAAGCATGATAGTCTAGGGGTCATCCAAGGACAGGCATATAAAACAAAATCACAATGTAGAAGCACACCAACTAGCTAGTCACAACACACAACACACACAAAAGCAAAGTGAACTGACGTCCCCCGCGTTGTGCGTGTCAGATGTGTGCAATATATGGTTGGGGGCGTGAGATTTAAATATTTATAACCGCAAGCGCACGGTGTTGTAGTGTGGCTTGGGGGTCGAACTCAGGGAGGCGTGGTTGTGCTTGTGTCAGGAAGGACCGATTCACCCCATGGGTGAGCTAGCCCGAATCGGTAGATGGGTTGTCACAGAAATAGAATGCGAGGGGTAAACAATATAAAGGGAAACCCGGGACTTCGGTTTCCACCCTATCGTGCGATTCTCGCCAATACGGCCTATGGGTAGGATAACGATCGGAATTAGGGTCTAATGGTGAGACGTTGCCTCTAAGAGTGATACCGGCTCCCATGGCCCCGATATTCCGGTCGGCGCCCAGGATGATACGCCGGACTACCCGGGTTCGGTTAGTGGGCATTCCCATGTCCATTAATACTGACCGACTCCGGGAGCACTAAGCTCTCAACGATAACTCCCAACGTCTCATCCTGCAGATCCCGTGCGCTAGGATTCGACGTCTACGCTAAGGGCGTGAGCTATGGCTAGGGAGTTAACCGCCAAGTTTATTCCCCCTTGGCCCAACGGTCAAAGGCGGTCTTTTTCCCACCGATGAAAATGAAACACCCCGCGTAACTGATAGATTCCTAATCCTTATCGATTTCATAGTCCTATGGACGCATCGGGGAGAACCCACAAAGGGGTTTTCACCAAAATCCCAGATTTGGGGAACTACTCACACATATTAGGTAAAAAGCAATCTAAATGAAAATTGACCGTTAAAAGCATGATCAAGCGATTGAAAAGTAGTAAGAGCAATGCAAATAACACTATATTAAAGTTTGGTAAAGATCAGACAACTTACAAATAACTAGAAAATTACAGCCGTCACAAGAGAGAAAAACAGCAAAAAATAACAACTCCCCGTTTTCTGGAAACCTAGGGCTTCTATATATAGAAAACGACATCACCCGATCGGGTGAAGAATCACCCGATCGGGTGACCTGCTGCGAACTTCGGCAGCAATCTTCAAAATTTCACTCGGTCAGGTGGCACGGTCGGTTGGCGGAAGCTGCTCGTCGTTTGGATCTTGAGCGTCGTCGGGTGAACCGATCGGTTGATAAGTCAACCGATCTGTTGGAATTGTTGCCCAAAAAGATGGAGATTTCGGAAGTTTTGGCACGGACTGTTGGCGGCCGGGTGAGCTCTCCGGGTCATCATTTCGAGAAAACGGCTACAGATGAACCGATAGGGTGAAGATCACCCGATCGGTTGGATTTCAGCTCCAATTTCCCAAGAGAACATCCGGGTTAAACCGGTCTCTGATCCGATCGGTTGACATCCTCGTCGCTTCAGCGGCAGTCCGGGTCGTGCACGCATTCATCACCCGATCGGTTGGCTGTGTCCAACCGATCGGGTGGGGGCTGAAAGATGGAGATCTCTGTCGTATGACCCCTGATTCACGCGTGACTCCTCCCGTTGCTCTGGGGACTTATGATATCGTTGTTAAACGTCCCCTACGCTGGCAAACTCATGTAAACACGTAAAAACACGGAGAAGCGAAAGAAAACAAGAAAATACGAGAAAACAGATACGAGATGGCGGAAAATAACGGAAAAACACAAAAGAAAACGTGCGTGAATATATGAAATATGAATGCACGTCATGAAACAACGGAGCATAAAATGCAATAGGACTCGGCTTCCTAGGGTTAGTGAGAATGATTATCGTAGCTAAGCTAAGTGTGTGTGGTTCTGTGGCAGTTTCACCATATGATGTCATCTCGAGGAGAGGGAGAATAAAAGGATGGAAAGAAAGAAAAATACGATGAAAACGACTCAAAACGGTGAAAAAGACACAACTGACGCACATAGTGCGACTCCCCCAAGATGAACGTTGCATTGTCCTCAATACAATAGAAGTAAAATGCGGGAGGGCAACGAAATATGGGAGGGAAGCACGCACCGACAAAGAAACGGGAAAAACATGAAAAACACACAAAAAGAGATATACAAAAATAAAGAAAATAAATAGCAAAACGAACTATACAAAAGACATACACATACACACAAAGCAAACACACAGCAAACAAAACACACGACAACAATCACAGAAAATAGATTTCCCCCAAGCTGATCTCAATAATGCTAGAAAAAAGATGTGATCATGGTGAAGCAGAAAAGTGGCTAGGGGTAAATCAGAAAAAAGGGAAATCAAGGTGCAGGAGCGGAAGGCTCCTCATCCTCCTCGGAAGAGACCTGGGGGTGAGGGAGGGAGAGGTGATGGGCGTGCAAAGAAGTGGAGAAAGGGGTGGAGATGGTAGACAGATGGGCTCGATGGGGGTGTGAATGATGGGTGGGGTGTCGGTGGCAACGGAAGGTGGTATGGATACAGCGAGTGACGAGGAGGGCGTGGGTAGTGAGCTCGCGTGCACAGCCATCTGTTTCCTGCGACGCGAGTATGTGGTGGTAATGGAAGTGAAGGGTGGTGGGAGTGGAGGGTCGACGGTAGTGGTGGTGGGAGGAGAAGAAGTGGAGGGAAAGGAAACAGCGGTGGAGAGAGGGGATGATCGTCTAGGGGGGAGACGGAGGAGGTGATGGTGGTGGAGATGGTGGTGGAGGACCGTGGATATTAGTAAGAAGACGGAGAATGGCGGCGACGTTTCGCTCGAGAGCGAGGAAACTGGGATGTGATAGGAATGAAGTGGATGGATCCGAGGAGGTGGAGGAGGATGCGCCAGCATGCAATGTAACCATCTCGGCCTCGAGAGCGAGGTGAGCAGAAGTAGCGCGGTGCACGACAGAGTGTGTGACGGTAGCAATGGGTGTGTCGACATGAGAGGCCAGTCCATGCAGGGCCGTGATCAGGGCCTCGAAAGAAACGGCAGAGCAGCCGGGGTGGTGACACTAAGTCCAGCCCCGGTGTCTCCTCTGAACTCAGGGATATCCTGCTCGCCCAAGTGGACGACAGGGGAAGGTGGTCTAGGAGCATCAGGGAGAATAAACTGAAGGTATAGCCCCCCAGAAACTCAGGATCTGGTGGAAAAGACCAATCTGCCTGAAGCTCGATGGTGACACGGTCAGGGTTGGGCAGAATGGTGTAAGGAGCTGGGGGATGGCCGTAATGAAAAGCAAACCGACCGTCGCCTAGTGGTTCGATCATATGGGTGTGCCACTGGACATCGATATCAATATAGGTGGATCCTGGGGCACGGGGCAGATCGGGGGGAATCACAATGTTGAAGGGAGGGTGTAGTGCAATGATAGTGATGAGGCCACCATAGCAATGCTTTCCTTTGTTTGTGCGGCTAATATCAGTAAGCTTTTGAATCAGCCACGCAGTAGTGTTGATGCGTACGCGCGGTGCCTCGAAAGTAATCCCGTCAACACCGGGAATGTAAGGAAAGGTCATCGCCCATAGAACAAATAAATCTGGGATGGTCACAGTGCTAGACTCATCCCGTGGAAAGAATGTGCTCGAGATAATGTGGTGGGCGAGACGGAAGACCGGGTGGATGATAGAAGAGGCCTTGGCCTTGCCTCTAGGATAATGATCATGTAAAGTGAGGCGTCCCCAAAAGAAGTCGACATCAAAGTCGGCATGCAATTCATAGGGGAGGATGCTGCCTTCTAGATTGGGGAAACCGAAAATATTGTTGATGGTGGTCAAAGGCGCATGGAAGTTTTGGTTTCGAAGGAGAAAAACGATATTCGACCCTGCCTCAATTTTGATTGTGGAGGGAAATTCTAGTGTGAGAGCGGGCTAGGATTGGGCATGGGAGTGGAAGAAACTAACCCAATCTAAGTTTGCAAATAGGGATTCCACTTTGGTGAAAACACCGAGATCAAATAGTGTCACGACCCGCTTCCCTAAAATGGAGGCGAGGCGTGAGAAGTCCCTCAGACTTGGAGCTGTGAGGCTCCAGTCTGTAAAGCGTCTGGAATAGCCAAGTATAGGTCCTTGCAAATGCGACATAGAACAAAGATAATAATAAAGAAAAGAGACAGATAAAATTATTTCAATCTCAGAATGTCCACAATAAATTCCAACATCACAGAAAAGCCACCAGGCTAAAAAGAAGAGTCTAAAAGGCCCAAGCATGGCCAACAGAAATAATCAACGTACAGAAAGAAGGGTGCTACGAACCGACAACCTAACAACAGACTAAGCAGAAAGTAACACAGAACTACGTCTCTACGGCTGGTCACCGGTGTCCTCGTACTCCACGTCAACGGTGGACCCAGGCTCAAAGTCAGCAAACGCCTCGTCCTCAGCAACGGACTCTGGCTCAGCAACTAACATGCGACACCCAAAAGAGACAAGGGCGTATGTCAGCAAGTCTACAAGAGAGAAACAGGGCTCTAAAATTGTGAGATAAATACTTGGGCGACCGTGACGACGAGAGAAACACAACTAAAAGACGGATCACAATTTCGACGACGAGAAACGAAACTAAAAATAAAAACGTCTCACGACCAAAGTGAAAATCGCGACGTCTCATCAAAAAAGGTCAAATCATAGGAGAACGACCCGTGAAATGACGTTCCAAATTAATTCCACAATTTAATATTCTTCGAGAGGGTTACAAAGGCATTTCACACTATAGGGTTCAGATATAGACAAGATCTAAAACAAATACGTGCACGAACAAGACTACGTGCACGAAAAGCGTACAAAGGATACGGGGTCCAAAAGCGACAGTAATCCCAAGTTGGGCACACGTCGGGGGTGGCTTGCTAAGGATGCAACCAAGGTGCTACGGCCTTATCGACTCAACGACACGACTCACATACCAAGCACAAAACCAATCAGGTACTCGAAATTGCTATACGCACAGCCGTATAACGAATAGTGAGTACCGGCCGTTACATCCTACCCACCTTAGGATAAAGTTCGTCCTCAGACTTTCTAACATATCTAGTCGCTCTAGTAATTACCCCAATCATAACACACTATAATTCAACCAGATATAGTCATTACCAATGCTTATATATGCACTAGGTAGTCAAACATTAACACTACCAACATGTATATATATATATTCACGCACATTATACACTTATACCTATTATAGTCAGTCAAATTCATACACGCATTTCAATCATATATATATGCATACATCCCTTATATAACTACTACTTACCTAGCGCAAAACAATAGTTCAGATACTCACATAAGAATAGTCTCATACTAGCAAATACAATCATTGCTCTACGTATAGATAACTATCTATGCACAAAACAAACATGGGTATACTACTCCCTAATATTTCCTAGTATACATCCAATACCAAACACATCAACACATGTAGTCACACCATACCATTATTAAATCAAGTTTACTATATCTAATATATATTCACCACTACTATAATTTCACAGTCATTCAAATGCATGCAAATATTTCACCATACATTCACATCACATACGGTCCTATAACTATATTCGCGACACGCCACTCATACCATAGTCACCAATACCTATAACTAAGCACATACTTACCCGTGCATGGTGCACACCCACACACGCTAACATTCCATTCATATATACCAATCACACCACCTTATACTCAGCACATCCACACACCTAGTTTAGCTAGTACACATACGTTCACACATGCAAGTCCTTAATAAATAATTATACCACAACCAACACCTATAACTATATACTGGTATAGCGACCCACAATCATGTGCGTGACACAACCAGGCACAAACAATCCTATCACTATACATACATCATCCATCGCTATAGTCATGGTACTACACGCAAACCACAGACATATGTATCAATATACTTAGAGTATACCCACTCAAGCTTGAGTGGGACTCAAAACACATATCAGACTACTCTATATACGTAACACGGTATCTATACCTATACCAATACCACTCTAATGTATACACATCTACCAACATAACCATATACATACCATAATGTCAATCACACTTAATATCTAGTCAGGTAACACCCACATAGTTCAATCACTTTATATATCATAATAATATTACAGACATCAGCACACGTACAATTATAATACCCTCCCTAATATATATGCATTCATCGTATAGTCACACACATGTAACATATATATTCACACCATATCCATCTACCTATAATTAGTATACCTATACATCTACTTACATGTACATAATTAAGATATGCAATAGTCGTGTATACCTCATGGTATACACGCATACAATATCTCGTAAAAGCAAGCAATACCAATCAAAATTATAATCCTACTACCATACGTATATCACATATATATTCATGCCGCAATTACATAACTATGTACACTACTAGTCTATACTCCAATACATTCCAATATATATATACAGACATTCCTAAAGTGTTATAGCTACCCACCTATATAACTAATATCATCCATACAACTTCATATATATTGAATAACACTGAGTATGTATATATCACACAATAGACAAACATTAATATACTACATGGGAGTACACTCATATGTGAGTGATACGTCGGGGTTCACGCACACAGGTCCACACACTCTACTTATACATGCACCACAACGATATCGCAATAAAATCAATGGGCTCGCCACCATGCTACGGTTGACACAGGCGACGACGACCACTACAATAGGAAGGAAACCAAAACCAAAAGCGTAACGAACAAGATCGAAAAGAGCGACTTCAGATTAAGGTGAGGATAATGAAATAGCTTGGTTAGATGAAACAGGGGTATAATTGTGAATATTTAGGTGGGAAAAGAAAGATGTAATGATACTCTTATAAGATACAGGAACATAGTTTGTAAAAGATATAAGTTAAAATACGAAGAGTACAAAACCGGTCAGACCTCAAAAGTTGGAGTCCTCATATGCATAGAAAATATTGGTGGCCGATAAAATGAGATATTCGAAATAAGTTTGAGTCGTATATACATAATAAGAAAATTGGTTTATTAGCTTATTGAAAATCATTATAAGGAAGAATAAAACATTCACACGAACATTAAGGACGTTGGTTAAAAAAATATTATACGGCAGTAATTTAATATAATTTCGGCAAAAATTTTGAAATTCAAGGAATGAAATTAGATTAACTGAAATGTAGCAATTTAAGCTCATGTTAAATGCTTTCAAATTCTTAAAACTGGAGAGAAATTTCAAATAAATAATATTGAAAATACTTTTAGAGAAACCCGGATTTGCCAAACGAACTGATTTATACCAAGATCTTAAAGTACAAGTACCACGAACCTAAAACTGATATATATAAAAATAATTGAAGTTCTATTTATCTTGGAAGATATTCTAAAGTATATATGGTAAATGGCTAAAATGAATTTCGTAGTTTAGAAAAGATGGTATATCGAATTATCAAAATAGTAATAAAGTTTTAAAACCAAAATGCGAGAAATATTGGTTAGTAAATAGTTACGAGATAGTAATTAAAAATTACAACCAATAGACTCCGAAATCTACGAAAGGATTTTAACTCAATCGAATAGTAAGGAATTAAATATTTAAGAAGGGTGTTTTAAAACAACAATTAAACCGAGCGAAAATTTTCAATAAGGGAAAAATCGAAATTGACTTTGAAGGATTCAAGATTTGCAACGGAGAAAATTCGAAAGATTAACGATAATCGCCATGTAGCGATCACGTGATACGAGGGCAAGAATAAGACCGCGTGGTCTCATACAAAATACGCCTAGGATATGACTCATGAAACTCTACGGGGAACTCCTACGGTCGACCAACTAAAGATTAGAAAACTTAGCGCTAAGACTTCCTAAGGAACTAGACTGTAATGAACTGCGTCCGACTTGGCCCGAAATCGATGAACCCAAGCGAACGACTAAAGAAATTCTAGAAGTCTAATATGGTCAGAGCTAGGCAAGAACCACTAAGGTAACTCCTAAGACGACTATATCAATTTCTAGCAAGGAGTCTAGCTAACAATCAGGGACCTCTAACTAGCCAGCACAGACGTCTAACTAAGTCTCACTATAGTCCTGATCTATGGATTTCCTACTAAGCTGAGACAGATATTCGGGCAACACGTCTACCAGCCACCTAAGACATAGGAAACGATAAAAATTAGACTCAAGGCTTATGATTTGGATGTTTTAATTTATTTAATGGAGATTCTATAAATATTATCGTTGTTCTGATAATTCACAGTTGCAGTGACCTGTATGGGCCACCAATAAAACCTGTCACGACCCGCTTCCCTAAAATGGAGGCGAGGCGTGAGAAGTCCGCTCAGACTTGGAGCTGTGAGGCTCCAGTCTGTAAAGCGTCTGGAATAACCAAGTATAGGTCCTTGCAAATACGACACAGAACAAAGATAATAATAAAGAAAAGAGGCAGATAAAATTATTTCAAGCTCAGAATGTCCACAACAAATTCCAACATCACAGAAAAGCCACCAGGCTAAAAAGAAGAGTCTAAAAGGCCCAAGCATGGCCAACAGAAATAATCAACGTACAGAAAGAAGGGTGCTATGCACCGACAACCTAACAACAGATTAAGCAGAAAGTAACACAGAACTACGTCTCTACGGCTGGTCGCCGGTGTCCTCGTACTCCACGTCAACGGTGGACCCAGGATCAAAGTCAGCAAACGCCTCGTCCTCAGCAATGGACTCTAGCTCAGCAACTAACATGCGACACCCAAAAGAGACAAGGGCACATGTCAGCAAGTCTATAAGAGACTTGTGCAAGGAAACTAAAAGGAAGGTAAAAACAACCTAGCAGTTCTAAAAAGGTGCGATGACATGGAATTTTAAAGTATGGATGCAACAATTAAATAGATGCGACAAGTATGACATGGCAGCAAGTTTAACAAGGCACAAGTACATCATGGCATGGGTAGCAAAGCTACTAAACAATCACATGGATTTTACAAGTCAAGTAAACACGTCGTGCACAGAGATTAAGCCTTTTGGCTGGAGTGGCTGTACGGGCCACTCCTAAGCTCAAGTGATCGCTTATCCCTACCCCTCCACGTGTATCGGGCATTGGCTTTTGACCAACACAGGTAGCCCGCTACTGGATCACGAGCCAGGAAGTGTATTTGGCATAGGGTTGTGCCTGCAACGCAGGTGCCTAGCCTGAACAAGGAAGTACGTAGCGTGTGCTACGAATGCAACATTCAAGCATGGATGACATAGCATGGCAAGTTATAATTTAAGTGCGTACAGATAAGGAATTTAAACGTGACAGGCAGAGTACAAGTAAAGAGCATGCAGTTATGAAAATTTAAACGTGACAGGCAGAAATGCATGAATGACATGGCAGGGTGACAGATCTAGCTTCATTGTCAAGCTAGATCTTAAAATTGCGTCTAGGCGAGTATCATTTCGTCGCCTAGTCTCTTTTACGCCTAAAACAAGAAATGGCCTAAAGCATGGCCCTAAGCACGAATTGGCAAGTTTCACTTGCCTATAATCAAACGTCTGAATACACCGTCCAAACAGTCCAGTCTACCTATGTGCTCAGATCCACCAGCCTACAGTCCCAAATTAAATTATCTTTATTAGTGAATTACCAGACAATAAAATTATTGATTTTTATCTTGTTTAACATGGATGGGTTGGGGGTCCTAAGTGTTTAGAAATTTACCCTTACACGACGCGAGATCTACACTGGCGTCGGGTAGCGACGCCAGGGGTTGTAATAATAGAAAACGCTCCACGTCCAGATTCCAAATAAGATTCCATGCTCGCCAATTCTCGGGCAGCGACCAAATCAGTGAACAAGATTCTAAACAGCGAGTAATAGGTCGGTAGGCGTTTTCACGGTTCCCGGGAAGCCGTAACAACGAACCGAGACGAACAGTTCGATGTACACGAAGTCTACGATGTTGGGCATCGTAGGGGATGCTCGTAACGTCGAAAAACACCCCTAGGAGAAGTAGAGGGCTGTCGGAAGACTCCAAAAGCGAGGGGGTACGGCGAGAACTCAGCGACGCGTCGATACGTCGCTAAAAATGCAAAACAGCGGATTCACTCGCTGTTTCAAGTGTGTACGGCCTGAGGGATGATGTCAACGGCAGCGGGGGACCAAGGGGGGTCGACGGCGACGGTTGGAAGCTGTGGGTGGCGGCTGCTGCTGCTGCTGCGACGGTGCAGCGGGCTCCCACGGCGGCGCGAGCGGTGGGGGAACGCCGGAGGGCAAGGTGATGGCCGATCGGCGGAGGGTAAAGGCCGAGAAACAAAGAAGAGGCCGCTCGGGGTTGTTTTTGCGTGGAATAGGGTTAGGGCCGGCGGGATATTGTGGGTTGCTGTGAAAGTTGGTTAGCCTAGGTCAATTTTTATAAGCTAAGGGCTAGGTCACGGGGATAAATTATAGGGTAGAGGGGCTGTGACATGGGCTAGAGGGGCTATAGGGTAGGGTTTGCTTTGATTTAAAGATTTGTTATAAACAATTTATAAAAGAGAACTTGGTGTGTGTGTGTGTGTGTGTGTGTGTGTGATGGGCTCATGGGTTAGGCCCATGCAACCAAGTGGGCTAGGCTAAGGCTAATGGGAAAAAGATATACATATAAATAAAAATAATTAGTGGGTTATACGTCTAAACTTAGGGTTAAAAATATAAGAGATTGAGCAAAATAGTGAAAGTGGGTCAAACGGGGCTCTAAAATTGTGCGATAAATACTGGGGCGACCGTGACGATAAGAGAAACACAACTAAGAAGACGGATCATAATTTCGACGATGAGAAATGAAACTAAAAATAAAAACGTCTCACGACCAAAGTGAAAATCGCGACGTCTCATCAAACAAGGTCAAATCGTGGGAGAACGACCAGTGAAATGACGTTCCAAATTAATTCCACAATTTAATATTCTTCGAGAGGGTCACAAAGGTATATCACACTATAGGGTTCAGATACAGACAAGATCTAAAACAAATACGTGCACGAACAAGACTACGTGCACGAAAAGCGTACAAAGGATACAGGGTCCAAAAGCGACAGTAATCCCAAGTTGGGCATACGTCGGGGTTGGCTTGCTAAGGATGCAACCAAGGTGCTACGGCCCTATCGACTCAACGACACGACTCGCATACCAAGCACAAAACCAATCAGGTACTCGAAATTGCTATACGCACAGCCGTATAACGAATATTGAGTACCGGCCGTTACAAATAGGGTTTGATCATGGGCGAACTTGGTGGCTAGGTGAGAACGTCGGATGAGGCGAGAATAGAAATATTTATGTCATTGGCTCAAAAAACGAACTCCCTACGGTCCCAGCAGTGGGTCTACCACAGGTATGATAGGCTGGGGTTGTGGTTGGGTAGGCGGTGGTGAAGGAACACGTCCATGCGTAGAACGTGTGGATATTTGTCTCTTGCGAGACAGCTCCACCACCACCATGGGTTGCTTACCCTTGTCTTTGTCTTTTGCCATGATGTTCTGGCGATTTGGTGTGATATACAGGATGATATATGGATGCACACAACAAAGGACAAAGTGACAAGATAAAAATACCTGGGCAATGTAAAAATTAAGCTATGGAGCGAGTTTACCCAGCGATGACGCGACTCCTAGCTCCCAAAAGATCTTACGATGTACGATGGAGTGATTCAGGGAGCCGCCACACGCCAATCCAAAGAGAACAGAAATTTTTGAAAATTGGGGGTTAGGGCTAGGGTTTTGGGCGATTTGTGGTTTGAACGTGGTCGATGGAAGGGTTCGGATGGTCGGAAAGTGGTGGAGGAAGTGGAGAAAGGCGATCGGGAGTAGTGGGAGTGATGAGGGAGATCAATTAGGAAGAAGTGGAAACGAACCGTTCGAACGAGAATTCTGGAGGTCAGGTGAAAAGAAGTCGGTTGGGGGTGGTATATATAGGGTTTGGGTGAACCGATCGGGTGAAGATCACCCGATCGGTTGGATAAATTTTCAAAAATTACTGTTGGATCAGCTGCTACAGGTCACCCGATTGGTTGAAATCTCACCCGATCGGTTGACCGCTCTCCGAAAAACATCCCAAGCTTCTGTTTTCGCCACCCGATCAGCGACCCGATTGCTCTCTCCATCACTCGATCGGTTCACTTTCCGACTGCAGTTGGCTACTTACTGAAACGTTCCACCCGATCGGTTGATGTATAAACCGATCGGGTGGGACAATTCATGCACAAAAAGCGAAAAATCCTCTAAATGTCCCAACAAAAATCCCCATAGCAGTATTTATTCACAAAAATTAGTAAACTAATCGGATCTAAAACTGACAGATGTTCAGAACATGGTTGCCTCCCATGAAGCGCTATTATTTATAGTCGTTTACTCGACTCCCGATATGATATTCAGGGGGGCTTAAACGGGTGACGCCCAACGGTCGGCGTCCTCTCAGCTGTTGGGGCGGAATTCCTGATTGTTGACAGCGGCGACAGGTGAATGGTCTCAAAAAAATCCTCCAATTGGTGATATCCGGGGGTTTCTCTTTTGTGTTGGCGATGCTCGCCACTCTTTTCAAAATCTGAACCTCGTCAGCGGTGAGCATTAGAGGCTCTTTCCCCTTAGTCTTTGTTCGAGCTCTCTTTCCAGGTTCGAGGGGGTTGCCGGTGAGACACATTCCGGCTCAAGAACTTTCTCTCCATCCAGACTAGTCTGCTCCTCGATTCCATCCCAGCCTTCAGGGGGGTTCCTTGAAAGACCTTCCCAAGCTCCTGCTTCATTCACCCTCTCTTCTTCCATTTCCAGGAGGTTGCATTTGGGTTCCTTCGGTTGTGACTTCATCGACAGCGCCAAGTCAAATTCTACTTTTTGATCTCCGACGTTTAAGGACAATTTCCCCTTTTTAACGTCGATGAGTATGCCTGCAGTTGCCATAAAGGTTCTTCCGAGGATAATCGGAGTGTGATTATCCCCAGGCATATCCATAACCACGAAATCGACTGGCACGCACACACCGCAGACATTGACCAGCAAGTCGTCGACGACACCCACCGGGTACTTCACTGATCTATCTGCGAGCTGTAGGGTCATCCCTGTGGGTTCCAGGTCACCCATATTGATCCTCTTGTACAGCGATAGGGGCATCAAACTTACACTCGCTCCCAAATCGACAAGTGCTCTATTAATTGATCCTCCCCTATGGAGCGCGGGATAGAGAAACTTCCTGGGTCCTTCAGTTTCAGCGGATTTGCTCGTTGAATTAGAGCGCTACATTCTGCCGTAAGGACCACTTTTTCCTTTCTTGTCACCCTCGTTACCAGGTCCTCAAGAAATTTTGCATATGAGGGAATGGTCTCGATCGCTTCTAGAAACTGGATTTGCAGAATCGGGTCCTTCACCATCTCGAAGAACTTGCCATACTTCTCATCAATTTTGGCCTTGGCAAGCCTCTGTGGGAACGGTACTGAAGGTTTGAAAACCCTTGAGTCATCGTCCTCATTCTTCTTCTTCTCATCAGAAACTCCCTCCGGAGTCACGGGGTTCGATGTAGAAGCTCCAATGTTGCTCATTTCCACTTTGGTTTCTCATTGACAAACGGTGCTTCATTGTCTTTCTCGGCCTCCCATGCCGGAATCTTTGTTCCACTCCTTAGGACAATGGCAGAGACATTTGCTTGACCATTTGTCAAGGCTAGAGTTTGGTTTGGTCCCCTTGGGTTCACCTCCGGCTGCCCCGGCAGTTGTCCTTGTGCACTCTAGAGGTTGGCCACTTGTAACCCCCGCTGGGTCACTTGATCGGCCAAGGCCTTCTGCCCAAGCTGTAGTTGGTGAGTGACCTTTGCTTGATTCACAATGTACTGAGTCAGGATGTTCTCAATAGGAGAGACCACTCGTTGTTGTTGGAGCAGAGGTTGCCGATTTCAAGGAGGAAACTGTTGATACATCTGTTGTTGAGGTGGAGGGGGTTAATATAGTTGTTGTTGCTGAGGTTGCTGAAGCTGCTGGTACGGTGCCCTGTAGCTGAAATTGGGATGGTTCTGGTTATTGGGAGAATATGCGGGATTGGAACTCGTCCTCGGTGGATAGGGTGCATTTCCCGTAGGATTGTAAAAATAGGGCACTAGCCTGATCCATGGGTGACGAGATGTCTCCGACATCAAAATCTCCCAATACTTCAGTTTCTACCGCTGTTACATGTTATGGGTTAGCGCCACCGGCTCCAACCATGAATGCTGAAATCTGAGTCGAAAGCAAATCAAATTTGCTTAACATCTTATATACTTCCTCAACTCGATGCATTCCTCCAGCTTTTGGTGTAGCCCTTTCATCGCTCCACCTTTCATTGTTGGATGCCATATTCTCCAAAATATTTTCGGCATCCACTTTATTCTTGCCATGAAGGATCCACCTGCCACGGTGTCCATGGAGGAGTTCAAGTCATCGCTCAATCCATTGTAAAACAAGTTGATAATTTGCCAGCGGGGGAGCTCGTGGTGAGGACATTTTCTCTGCATTTCCTTGTAACTCACCCACGCTTCATGCAGGGACTCATGGCTTGCCTGGGAGAAAGAGGAGATTTCGCTCCTTAGCTTCATCGTCTTCCCCGGAGGGAAGAACTTGTTCAGGAATACATTTGAGAGCCGCTCCCAGGTTGTGAATGTGTTGGGGTCCTTCCCCCTCAGCCATTGCTTCGCCATGTCCCGCAGAGAGAATGGGAACAATCTCAACCGAATAGCCTTGGTTGATACGCCATTGATTCTGAACGTCTCGCACTTCTCCAGAAAAGGGTCCAGGTGCTCGATCGGGTTCTCCATAGGAGCTCCAGAAAAATGGTCCTGCTGGATCTAAGCCACGAGTGATGGCTTCAGCTCGAAATTTCCGGTCGTAATGGCCAGAGATCGGATGTTGGATGTAGACCGAATGGACGACATCAAGTACTCAAGCAAGGACTTTTGAGGAGTGATATTTTCTGCCATGGCAGCAATCTCTTCTCTTCTTCTTCTTCTCTCTGCGTTCAAACACCTCGCGATGGCATTGATCTCGAGATCTAGAGGAACTACGTCGTCAAGACTTCTCGAGTTCCTGCGCATGAAAAATCAAGATATACCGTGAAGCGCGTATGGTATGATGCCAAATAAAAACAAAAATAAAGAATAAAGAATAAAAATAAAAGTGTAGAATGTGAAAATTATCACGGGGTAAGGCTATGAGATAGTCTCAGGGATAACGGGGTCCTAAATGTAAGAAGCACGTTGCCTCCCCGGCAACGGCGCCATAAAGCTTGACCGCCCGTCCGTTTGGCACTCAAATCGGAACGGGGATACTATGATTAAAATTTGTAACCGCAAGCGCACGGTGTCGAAGTGGGGCTTGGGGGTCGAACACAGGGAGGCGTGTGTTGTGCTTGTGAACAATCGGGATCCTGATCACCCTGTGGGTAAGCTAGCTTAATCGCTTGTAGGGTTGTCACGATATAAAACTAATGAAAAGGGTGTAAAATATAAAAAATGGCAACCTAGGACCTTGGCTTCCGTCCTATTATGAGTCCTCACTATTACGACGGACGAATAGGAATGTGATCGGATTCTAGGGTTTAGCGGTGAGACGTCGCCTCTAATAGTGGTACCTAGCGTCCCATGGGCTTGATATTCCGGTCGGTGCCCAGGATGATACGCTCGGTTTACCCGGGTTCGGACGGTGGGCATTCCCATGTCCAGCACCGATCGACTCCGGGAGCACTAAGCTCGCAACGATTGCTTCCGACATTTCATCCAAGCTGTTCCCACGCGTGAGGAATCAATGTCTATGCTAGGGGTGTGAGCTGTGGCTAAGGAATCAAACTCCCGTTTTATTTTTCCTTGACCCGACGGTCAAAGGCAGTCTTTCTACCGCCAGTGACAATAAAACGCCCCCGCATAACCATCTAAATCCCTATATCCTATCGAATCCCTAGTCCGATGGGTGTTCTAGGGAGAACCCAGGAAGGGGCTTCCACCAATGTCCCAGATTTGGGAACTACTCACTAATCATGGCATTACATGTAACAAAACAGATTTTAGCCATTGAAATGAAGATCAAGCAATAAACTACTGTAGCTAAGAGTAATATAAACGCAATATTAAATTATGTGAACGATCAAGAAACTTACAAATGAAAATAAATTCGAAGCAGCCAAAAACCCCTAAAACAGCTTAAGAAAAATGGGGATTTCGTTTTCTGGGAAACCTAGGTCTATTTATACATTTTAGCAAGATGTCAGGGAATATTCCCACTAAAAGACAAAAATAAACGCTCACCCGATCGGTTGAAACATCAACCGATCGGGTGAGGCAGCGGTTGGACTTGGTCTTCGGCTCTGAATAACCTCACCCGATCGCTGAACCGATCGGATAAGTCCTTGAATTCTTGAGCATGGAATCAGCTGCTACAGGTGACCCGATCGGTTGACAAATCAACCAATCGGGTGAACTTTGCACTCAAAAAAAGCAAGATGTGTCGCATCCACCCGATCGCTGAACCGATCGGGTGGAGTTGGCTCTTCCTCTGGACAGATACGCTTGCACGAACTGATCGGATGGGTCTGTCCACCCGATCGGTTGAGAGCTGATACGGGGTCTCTTGATGATTTGCTCTCAGGATCTCGTGTGACACCTTCCGTTGCTCTGGGGACTCGTGATGTTAGCGTTGTATGTCCCCTGTGCCATCAATATCCTGCAAAAGCACAAAAACACAACGAAAGTTGAAAGGAACTAAAAATCACAAAAAGACGGACTCAAAATAACAAAAAACGACGGGAAATCACGGAGAAGATGTGCGTGAATATATAAAATATAAACGCACATCAATCGCATTGTTGGATCTGATAATCACATGCACTACTTGGCAACACACACTAAGAGAAGGTGAATAGTATAATGGCAAATAAAAATGCTAATTATAAAATATTTGCAATTGCGGAATTAAAACGAAAGACAATTAGCAAAATCTAAAGGAGACAGCAGCAACAATCGTATAGACAACAATGTATCCTTGTTCGACTAATGCATACTACAGTCCCACATTCTTTCCAGAGTCTTGTGGATTTTCTACTATAAAGCCTTTTCCAAGGCATATCATACAATCTCTTTTGAGATACAACTCACACACACTTTTCCAAGAGCCACACTCTCACTTTTCCAAGTGCTCACAATCTATTCTAAGATAGCTTACCCTATTCTAAGGGCCACACACTCTCTTTTAAGAGAGAACACTTCCACAACCCGGAAGCTAGGTTTCCAAATGAAACGAAATAGAAAATATACAATCTTCTTAATGCCTTGGATAAATGTACTTACTACTATGAAGTGCAGAGGCAATGCAAGATTGATGTACATGTGCTAGAATGAATCTTGATGCACTAGTGGACTTTTCTTGAGCTTTGGAGATCAAATCAACATTAATGAAGCTCTAAAGGTTTTAGAGAGATGACGAAAGTTGAAAGCTTTGCTCTTAGTTTTTATCTCTCAAATGAATCTCTATTATGTGTGAATTACTGCCAAAACTCCCTCACAAAGGTGTATAAATACTCGCTCAATCAAGCACAAAAACCAAGAAATGACCCCTCAAAAACGCAGTCTAATGGCTACAAACGGGTAGATTTTCTAGCGACCAAACGTCTGGATAAGGGTTACCAGATGGTTGATAAAGTATGCACTCGTCTGGTCCTCCTTCAACAGACAGCTGACATGAGATGGCTAATAAAATAAATGAAAACCAATCTCCAAGAAAATAGACATCTGAAGAACACTTGTCAGCCGTCTGATGCACTATTCAGTCATCTGGAAAGTCTTCTTCAGACGGCTGGACACACGTGGGTTAAAAAGACAGGAAGTCATGAAAACAAAAACTCAATGTTAAGTCAACTAGAGTTCATCGCCCAGACGCCTTACCACTGTGCAGATGCCTGGTCTTTGAACTACCGATGTTTGATCAATCCTAGATTTTGGTCAACTCAAAAATGGATAGCCAGACGTCTGGTGAATGTCTTTCAGACGTCTGTTCTGGTCATGAAAGCACTATCTAGAGTGTTTTGACTAATGAACCTATTGGGATGGGTTCTAGAAAGTTTCTATGGATTTCTACGATGAAAATAGACATGAATGAATGTGTGTATCCATCTAATCAAGGCATTCAAATATTCTAAAAAAAAGAACAAAATACTTAAAGAATCAAAAATGATTACATAAACTTCATGATTCTTCATGGCTACAATAGTCCATTGCTTCATGTCTTGAGTCCATCAACCCATTGCCTAATGTTTTGTCTCCCACTTGATGTAATCAATTTTAAACTATATTGGGCTTAAATGCCAATATCCAACAATCTCGCCTTTTTTATGATGACACCTATTACGTAAAAATAGACATTAAAACATACTAATGCTCCCTATACTTATATGCATACTGTAATTGTAATCAATTGAAATACCAATTGTAATGAAATGAAACAAAATTCATATAAGAGAAAATATGTAAAAAAACATGCTAAATGAGGAATAATCATACAAGCAAGCACACATTTTTATCTCTCCCCCTTGTCATTGTCATAAAGGTGGACATAAAGGATCTCTCTCCCCATAACCACTTCTCTCTCCCCATGAGACTAGGACAATAGACAAGATAAATAGAGATGTATGATACCTGATGCGTCTGGAATGTAACCTCGAACGATGTCGTTTACCGCAAGCGCACGGTATAGTGGCAAGCGGGTATCGAACACGGGGAAGCGGTGCTATACTACTTATCTACTCCTAGGTTGAGTTAGACTTGCGGGTTTTTTGATGGATGTGGAGTATGGAGAGTTATGATGATGGTGGATGCGAGGTTGTGTCACTCAACGTCGCATAAAAAGCTCTAGGGCGTTAGGGGTCGCCGCTAAGATCGTTGGGGGTTGATGTTGGATAGGTTCCTCATGTTGCATTAGGGCTAGGGAATTAATCTCCCAATTCGTACCACTCTCGTGGGTTAGAATTGCGGGGTATTTCGGTGGCTCTCGTTGACGCAATGGCGGTAGTCGTCAACATAGCGGTATAGTTCGTCGATGGATCCCCTCAAGGCGCGAGCTGGGCATGGTCACGTGCCTTGATTGGATCCACCGATTTCCCTATTCGAATCCCTAGATACCCCTTATGCACATCAATTCCACAGACCGTGGGCATGATCTCAGTACGGGTTATCTACGGATTCGGTAGGATCTACCGAAATACAACCCTAAATACCCAATTTAACGTAGGGATCCAGATTTACATTTTCCCCCTAAAATCCTAGGGTTCACCGATCAACCCTAGAAAGATCTACTCATACATGGCGATAATAACAGATAAAAACACCATTTTTATAAATGAGAACATCATAGCAATTGGTAAAATAAAGATCAGAAACTTACAGAGCGAATACCAGATCTCAAGAGAAACTCAGATTCCAAGAACGCAAGAAAATAGCCAACAAGCTTTAATAGAATTTTGATCCAAAACGTCTTCAGAAATTTTAATCTAAATCTAACAATTATTCTCTAAAAAGTCTCCCTAAAATTCTCTCCAAAAATCTGTACAGAATTCCCCCTGGCGGCTGTGCAGAAAAATCATCCAAAACCCCTCAAAATCTCCCAAAAAATTCTGGCGCAGCGTAAGGATGGGCCCACAGTGACTCGGTCCATGCACAAAGCTGCTCGGTCGAGTCGTTCAGCAACTCGGACCGAGTAGTAGGTTACTCGGTCCGAGTTTTACAAAGAATCCAAGCCCCCAAAATACGTCGCTCTGCCAACCCGGGCTGATTCGGCGCTGCTCGATCGAGTAGGAGGTTACTCGGGCCGAGTAGGAGGTTGCTTGGACCGTGTAGGAGGTTGTCCGGACCGTGTAGGAGGTTGCCCGGTCGATTGTGGACTAAAAACGCACTTCAGCCTCATTTGCACATGACTCGGGCCGAGTAGGAGGTTGCTCGGACCGAGTAGGAGGTTGCTCGATCGAGTCAGACACCAAAAACAGCATTCTGACCATGTAGTGCACGACTCGGCCCGAGTAAAGTGCTACTCGGTCGAGTAGGCTGCTGAGAACAATTTCAGCACTGCACCATCAACTTGCAGAAATTCTCCAGGGCTCATCCAACCTCCGATTGGTGCGTTCTTGGTGGTGTTGGAACCGTCTTAAAGTCTAATACCTGGAAAAAATATCAGAAAAATAGTAGAAAAACTCAGGTGATAGCAGATTTAGAAATAGTGCACGTCTGTCCTGTTTTCAGCACTTCGGGTCGCTCGATTCCTTCGCCGCATCATAGTTCGATCGAGCGACCTTCTCTCTTGCCTCTTCCTTGCTCCATTATTCTTCTTTGACACATCAAACATGTTATTATGAGTCGCATTGGTGCTCTCACGTCGCCGACCGTCTTATTGGCTCCAAATTGCTCCAAAATCGCCCAAATCCCTGAAATGGACGTAAACGCTCCGAAAGTCATATTATTCCAAATAATAGCGTAAAAGCATATGAAATATGTAAATGAGCAATGATTTTGACGTGTAATCTTATAGATAAAATGTGGAATATGATGATACATCAAATTCCCCCCCAAGCTTACCTCTTACTCGTCCTCGAGGAAGACTAGTAAGAAGCGAACACGGGAGATGGATATAATGGAGATATGAGGCGGTGATGTATAAATGGAGACAAGGGGTTCAATCTTAAATTCAGAAAATATAAGAACCCAAGATGCAAGATCTCGTGAACACACGTCAATATGAAATTAGAACACATATACACCCCAAATAATTAAATCTCGCTCAAATTAAAATAACATGGATTTCAACAAATTTAATGAACTTGATAAGCAATAAAAAAGAGATTAGAGTTATATCATATCATAGTTTATCATGCAATATACTAAGTTCACAGAAATGAAACCAAAGTTCACAACTCATTCTCTAAGCAGTATAATATGTCATGATCAAACTTTTTCAAGCATGCGCGGTATTTTGTTATACTTCATGGAATGAATTTAGCAAATCCAATCAAGGTAAGTCATCACCACACTACGACCATTTTAAGACTCCTAGAACCCATCAACTTTACCATGTCTAAGTTCTATAAAGAAATGGAGATAAGGATATGGGATTTTGTAGTTTTATATTGTTTTTGGGTATATGAAATATTCATATGCATTTTTTCTTTCTTTGTATACACGAGATAACTCAAAATATACAAAAAGCGGCTTATGCATCCCAGACCAGATGGTCTTAAGGCATTGGGTTACAAAGAACCCCTAGGGCCTTTTATTCATGATATTTGTTTGATTTTTGTATTATTGGGATTTTTGCAAACTCACGTACACGTGATGGAATGCAAAGTATGATCAAAGATCATTTATTGGCTATTTTCAAAAGAAAAAGAAAAAGCATAGAATCTAGACATGGCTCAGTTTCAGGAATCCTAATCATCACTACTTTGGTTGTCGTGGGGTTATCCTATCTCTTTTGAATCACTAAACATCCATGAAGCACTAGAATTATCAATCAAATCACGCAGGTGTCAAATAATTTTCAGAGTTGATTCATTCATTTTTAACTTAACTGTTTCGAAAATATGGTTGTGAAACTATGGATTCAACTATGAAAAAGCATATTAACAAAGATACACTAATCAAGGAATTAAACTCTAATCTAACAGATATCAATGTTCATAAAAAAATAAATCCACGATATTTCATAAAAAATAAATCATATGAGACATAACTATAAGAGTGAACATGGTTCATATGGAAAATACGAGGTGTGTTTCACGATAAAGCAAAGTGCATGCACTATGTACTCCCCCAAGCTTAAACATCACATTATCCTCAATATGTGTATGATATAAATAGATGACAACGACAAGATAGGGGCGCCACTTAACAAAATGGTCTCCCTCCGCCAAGATTAAATATCACATAAAAATTGGGGAGAGAGGCGAAATAAACGCCAAAAATAATGGTGGCCAAGCATGATAAGTAGAGGGTTGGGTGCAAAAGATAAATGGGCCGTCATGTGGGGTGAATTTATTTAACTAAGAAAGCATATAAAATCCTATACGGTCCTCTCGCTGCCGAGAGGATTCGTGATTATTTAAAACATAAAATTCTACACTACTGGATTTGTACCACCTGTAGCAAAAGGCGGATCCAGAATCTTTGCCGATGCAGGTAGCTGCTCTATCTGCACTCTCCGTGGCTCCGCCAGGTGCCTATCTCCACGGGCTTCATCAGATTCCAGCAATGCGGCTCTCAGCATCTATCCAAGGACTCCACCTGTACCCTGCGAGAGACAGGCCGCATCAATCTGATGTGGAATATTTTCCCCTAAAATAAAATTTTTCCAAAGAAGATCGTCAAAAGCAATATGTAAAGGAAAAATAGGTAGACGATACTTCCCTGAAAATACATCTCCGCTCTTATGTACCACGACAGGAAGTTCCTTGTCGTTCATCTCAGGCTTTTCAGGAAGCTCTGGCATATGAGTATGGGCTCATCAGGCAACTCCTCCTCATTCTCAGATTCTTCAAGCACGGTCACGTCCAAGCATACCTCCGGTCCAAAATTGTAAGTGTCCTGCAATAGGTACAACGTGACAAAAAGATCTGGATCAGAATAAATATCAGATGAGATGCATGATTTAGAAATGGAGTGGGTAAAAAGATCTCCTTGAGTGGGAGCAGTAGGCTCTGGTGGGTGGTCCTCGGCGTCAGTGGAAGGATGAGGTGGCTCTATGTGCTCAGGCATCTCCTCCACAGGCTCAAGAGATGAAAGATACTCGTTGATTTCGTCCTTATCCTTCTGCCATCGATCATGTGACTCATTCAGCATAGCGCTGACAGCCGTGCTTTCATCTACCGATGCCATGAACGTATTAAGTGTCAAATTGAGAGGATGGTCGGGACTCAAGAGACAGACACGTCTTTCGTAGGGCATGTGTCCCTCCTTGTCACAAGACTCACAGTAGGCATAGCTCTCTGAATATTGATCATATCCTTCCATCTGATAGTATGGGTCACGTGAATAATATTCGCATTCTTCCATTGGAGCCTCATACTGTGCCGAGTAATCATTGCCTGAATAATTCCACGATCAATCCATTGTGCCTGAATAATCAAAAACAACGACCTGGAAAAAACATCAGTGGTACAAGAAAAAGAGATAATAATAAAGCAGGTGGCAGGGAAAATATATCTCTCTTTTATTTATTTATTTATTTTTGTTGAAAAAAAAAATTTGTTTTTTTTTGTTTTTAACGCAAGCTAATCAACCTAGTTGTGGTAAATAGATAATATGGCAGAACCCTTCCCCGGCAATGGTGCCATAAACTTGATGCGTCCGGAATGTAACCCCGAACGATGTCGTTTATCGCAAGCGCACGGTATAGTGGCAAGCGGGTATCGAACACGGGGAAGCGGTGCTATACTACCTATCTACTCCTTGGTTGAGTTAGACTTGTAGGTTTATTGATGGATGTGGAGTATGGAGAGTTATGATGGTGGTGGATGCGAAGGTTGTGTCACTCAACGTCGCATAAAAAGCGCTAAGGCGTTAGGGATCACCGCTAAGATCGTTGGGGGTTGATGTTGGATAGGTTCCTCACGTTGCATTAGGGCTAGGGAATTAATCCCCCAATTCGTACCACTCTCGTGGGTTAGAATTGCGGGGTATTTCGGTGGCTCTCGTTGATGCAATCGCGGTAGCCGTCAACGTAGCGGTATAGTTCGTCGATGGATCCCCTCAAGGCGTGAGCTGGGCATGGTCACGTGCCTTGATTGGATCCATCGATTTCCCTATTTGAATCCCTAGATACCCCTTAAGCACATCAATTCCACAGACCGTGGGCATGATCTCAGTACGAGTTATCTACGGATTCGGTAGGATCTACCGAAATACAACCCTAAATCCCAAATTCAACGTAGGGATCCAGATCTATATTTTCTCCCTAAAATCCTAGGGTTCACCCATCAACCCTAGAAAGATCTACTCATACATGGTGATAATAACAGATAAAAACACCATTTTTATAGATGAGAACATCATAGCAATTGGTAAAATAAAGATCAGAAACTTACAGAGCGAATACCAGATCTCAAGAGAAACTCAGATTCCAAGAATGCAAGAAAATAGCCAACAAGCTTTAATAGAATTTTGATCCAAAACGTCTTCAGAAATTTTAATCTACATCTAACAATTATTCTCTAAAAAGTCTCCCTAAAATTCTCTCCAAAAATCTGTACAGAATTCCCCCTGGCGGCTGTGCAGAAAAATCACCCAAAACCCCTCAAAATCTCCCAAAAAATCCGGTGCCAGCGTAAGGATGGGCCCACAGCGACTCGGTCCGAGCACAAAGCTGCTCGGTCGAGTCGTTCGGCAGCTCGGACCGAGTAGTAGGTTGCTCGGTTCGAGTTTTACACAGAATCCATGCCCCCAAAATACGTCGCTCTGCCAACCCGGGCTGATTCGGCGCTGCTCAGTCGAGTAGGAGGTTACTCTGGCCGAGTAGGAGGTTTCTCAGACCAAGTAGGGGGTTGCTCGGTCGAGTCAGACACCAAAAATAGCATTCTGAATGTGTAGTGCACGACTTGGGCCGAGTAGAGTGCTACTCGGCCGAGTAGGCTGCTGAGAACAATTTCAGCACTTCACCATCAACTTGCAGAAATTCCCTAGGGCTCATCCGACTTCCAATTGGTGCGTTCTTGATGGCGTTGGAACTGTCTTGAAGTCTACTATCTGGAAAAAATATCAAAAAATACTAAAACATCTCAGATGATAGCAGATTTAGAAATAGTGCACGGCTATCATGTTTTCAGCACTTCGGGTCGCTCGATTCCTTTGCCGCATCATAGTTCGATCGAGCGACCTTCTCTCTTGCATCTTCCTTGCTCTAGTATTCTTCTTTGACACCTCAAACATGTCATCATGAGTCTTATTGGTGCTCTCACGTCGCCGACCGTCTTATTGGCTCCAAATTGCTCCAATATCGCCCAAATCCCTGAAATGGACGTAAACGCTCCGAAAGTCATATTATTCCAAATAATAGCGTAAAAGCGTATGAAATATGTAAATGAGCAATGATTTTGACGTGTAATCTTATAGATAAAATGTGGAATATAATGATACATCAATACCTAATATATAAGTTAAAGTAGGTATCAATTTACTATGTCATGCTCCCCTTAGATCATAGAATAGGTCAAACTTTGGCTCTAGAGCTAAATACATATATGGAGTCATGGGCCAAAAATGTATCAATGCATTGATATAAAACAGAAAGCACATATTCATTGATACATGATATTTTTATAAAGAAAATAATCATACCAATAACAATGTCAAGATGAAATTGAAACAATATCCAACATTATTAGGAAATATTCCAAAATCTTCATAGAGATGAAAATATGCTTCAAATTAATTTTGAAAACTACACATAGTATAACATCGCCCCCATATGGCATATAAATGGATAAAAAATGCTTGTATGATATATAAATCCACCTAGGTCCCATTTTCATGAAAATGTTTGAAAGAATTTTCAAAAACATGAAAAAATCACACACAAATGATGGGTATGTAATAAATATAAACAAATAAGCATAATACAAATGCAATCAAGCATAATGTATGGGGGAACCAAAACATTAAGGAACCAAACCCAAGAGGAGTTTGATTTCATAATATAATCACACGAGGTGATCACATCTCTAACCAAAAAGTTTATTTAACTGTCCATCTCTTGCACACTTACATTAATGGGAAACCAAAGACTCATAGATTTCCTTGGCAAGGGTTTTGTCATTGCAAAAGGGGTGGATGTGGCATGCTTATGTGTAGAAAAAAATTTCTTGGCACACGAAATGTGAGGGGCTTGCCTCTTGGCATAAAATAAAGCATTATCATTTTACCTCACCACCTTGTGTGTTACATGCTTCTTATGAGTGTTATTGTTGTACATGATAGCATGTTGGTTCTTCTTTGGTGTTTTATCAATAGGTCTTGATTTTACACCAAAAGAAGATGAAGAGCTTGGATTTATGCCATATTTGGCTCAAAACCCAAACCCTCTCTATGACTTTCCTGATGTTGTTTTCCAAGAAAATCGTAGAGTGAATCTCTAGAACTAACGAAGCTTTTGAGCTTAAGGGACTCCTCTTCGCATTTTAACAAAAGTTGTTGATACGAGCTTCTAGTTGGATATTGAGTCTTCACCACATGTTTATTTTGATGATGAGCAACATATTATGGCACTAATATTTTCATTAAGATTGTGTGTATGAAGTATATCTTAAATATAAGTGATGAAGCATATGGAGAAGCTTAATCAAAAAAGCACACAAGCATATAAGCAGTAAGCATGGATCCAAGATATGAAAGCTATGAGCAAGTGTGGTAAATCATTCTCAAGGGCGTTGGAGAACAAAATCTCAATGATGCCAAGACATTGAAGAATTAGAATTTTGGCTTGGTGTAAATCTTGAGTATGTCAAAGCTCTTGATAAAGCCCACACATACTTAGGATATTCCAAAACTGGTTTTAAAATGTGTTAAAATGTTTAATATTAATATATAATTTTTATGAAAGTTTTTCAAAGTATTTTTATGAAGCTTTTATGGAAACTTGATTTCAAATTTTACAACTCTCGACTATTATGGAAACTTGATTTCAAATTTTAAAACTTTCAGGTTTTAAGGAAAGTTTGATTTTAAATTAACAAGACGTTACTAGCCGTTTGAAATGAGATTTTTAAGCACAATTTGAATTGTTTTTGTGCTCTATAAATGCTAGAGACCTCAGATCTTTTTTCTATGAATTAATAATCATTTTCTCATATTTTTCAAAGCAAAATTTTCAAAAGCTCTCATTTCCAGAATCTCTCAATTTTTTGCCATTGTTTCAAAAAGTCTTGTGCTCGTTTTCACAAATCTTATAAGTGATTTTATTGGCCATAATAATTGTTTTAATCTTTATTTTAAAGTTATATCTTTAAGATATTTAAATCAATTTTGTGTTATGAGCGGGCTTTTGTAGGCCCAAGTGGAGCCCAATAGTGTTTAGCGTATCCACCCATTATGTAATTGTTTTCTATAAATAGAGGCTACAGGTTCAGTAGCCGGCACTCTAATAACATGTTATCAGCACGCTTGCAGCTGAGCCGAACCTCTGCCGACGGACGAATCGCGACGCGAATGGTCTTCCTTCACCGAACGTCGCTAGATCTGGTGGGTAGGAACTAGAGGTAATCATTTATCCCCTAGATCTAAAATTTTTCATGCGCATGATAATGGATCTGTGATTTTCTTTATTAGATCTATTTCTTTTACCTAGATCTGGATGAAAAATCACATTTTTAATATAGATCTCTTTTCAAAAAAGAGTTTTTATATCATTTTCCGGATGAAAAATCAACTTTTTCACGCTAAAAATCAAAATTTTAAGGTAAAAACGTTGATTCAAAGATTAAAAATTGTATTTTTTTCAATAAAATCGATTTTTTCCTCCGAATTTGTGATTCTAGCGGGCTTGGCACCCCTCCACACGCGCGCGCCTAAAGCATGCTCCCCGTGCTGCTGCGCACCGCCTAACGCATGCACACCGCGTCGCCCGGCGCATGCCTGATGCGCACGTGCGCTCCGCCCTGTCGCCCCCCCCCCCCCCCCCCCCCCCCCCCCCGCGCCTGACGCGTGCGCACCGCCGCCCTGCATGCCTGACGCATGCATGCACGCCGACCCGAATGCGTGCCTGTAGTGCGCCTCCCATGCGTGCATGCCTCCTGTGCATGCCTCGTCGCATGTGCTCCCTGCACACACCGCCACGACCAGAAGTCGCCCCACACGTGTCACCGTTCGCGGCCGTCACAACGAAACCCTAACTAGGGTTTTCCGAAAAAATTTAACAAATGCTATTTTTAGACATTAATTAGGATTTTCTGATCAAAACTTTTTTCCTAAATAATTCTGATTCATCATCTGTGTATATCATCACTAATCACATTTTCTTGGATTAATTGATTAATTTTTACGTCTAATAATTATGAGGATCATGAGACCGCTCTCCCGTTAGTCGGCTAACCTAACGGGGTATGACGTTTTCACGTGGTCCGATTAATTATTAAACAAAAATATTTTACTCCAATGTAAATGCCTGGGATGTTGTATATTTTCATTGCCTATAGCATGAAATTGCGTTTACACATACTACATGCCTGTGATGAATAATTAAATTCCTGCTACATTGTTGATGTCTCTGTGACGAGTGTAAATATTTGGTTGTGGTTTTGGATCGGCTATTTGTCACCATTTATTTTCCTCTCATTTTTTTCTTTTGAGAGAAATTGTAGTGAGTATTAAATTGTATAAATTCCGAAGTCTGGCGCACGTCCCACGGTGATGAAGATCTACTTTCAGAAGAAGAGGGGCCCCATGGGGGTTCGCGAGTTGTATTTTCTTTTTAATTGGGACTGTAAATGGACTTTATTTTGTACTTTAAAATGGTGACTAGCCGATCCACAACAAATGTTTGTGTCTGAAATGCATAATTATTTATTTTCAAATATTTAATTACTGCATGTTTGACATGCTTAGATAAATGGCAAAGATAGCGAGTGTCGACTTCGACGTATTGGACGCAACATGCAAGAACTATTTGAGCTGGAAGTTGGATATCAAATTCCACCTGTGCTCACAAGGATTGAGTCATGCCATTGTTGTTGTCGATACGGTTTCTGATATAGATAAGGCGAAAGCAATTATCTATATCAGACGCCATATTGATCGAACCCTGAAGGCCGAGTACCTCATAGTGGAAGACTCATATAAGTTATGGACCACCCTCGAGGATCGATACAAACATCAAAAAGATGTTATCCTTCCTCAAGCGCGATATGAATGGGAGAACCTCCGTCTGCATGACTTTAAGTCCATTGCCAAGTACAACTCGGCACTATTCAGCATCACCTCACGCCTGAAGTTGTGTGGTGAAAAAGTGACAGAGGAACGCATGCTGATGCTGGAGAAAAATTATATATCTTTTCACGAGAAGGATGTTATCTGAAGGATCCTGCCAAAACAGAGTTAGGATCGATAAATAAAGTTGAGACTTACGCTTGCGTATGCGGCACGGTAGTCTCAGAACTTTGCCTTCGGATTCGCCACGACGGATCGAGTCTTCTCACGAACGGAGTAAGGCTACTAAATCCACAATCTAAATCTCTATTTTAGATTAAGAACTTGGATAGAGGGAGAGGAAGTATTTCGGCAGAGCTTCGCTAGAATGAAAATGCATGCAAGAATGCCATGCAAAAGTGTAAGAAATGGCTTACCCTTGGGTCTTATTTATAGCCCCCAAGGTAGTTATTTTAGGGTAAATTGTTCCTTTGGAACAATTTAACTAAGGTGTACCATGATACATGGCACATTATAAGCTTAAGTTGTACCATATGCATGGTACAACATAAGCTTAAGATATTCCCCCTTTATTAGCCATATGTCGCATGCACTTATGCATATATAATGCGACTTTCCTACTCATCTAGAGATCCTCTCCGCAAGGGAACAGATTCCCTTTGCACACGACTTCGTGTACGCGACGTTCGAGGTCCGTATTCCCTCGTACATCCCCCACAAGGGTGTACTAACGTCTTCCATATCCAACATCTCCCACTCACACTTGAGGGGATTGTAAGAGAACGTCTTTCTCTTAGTTCTTTCATCTATCATACCGAGAAATAGACCATGCGACCGTCATGCGCGTAGAGTCTGTTGTTGTGCACTTGTTAGATATACACAACGACCTCGAAGGTGCAAAGTTGAGTAGTTCAACGCATGCTTTACCCTAGATTATTTCTTCACATTTCTCATACTTTATATTCAACAATTGAATCCCATCTGGATTACAATTGGCTGGCCAGCTTTGAATCATTTAAAGTCCAAATGTGAATATGAAATAAATCTTCCTCTTCTTGCGAACCTTCTGATCTTGACTTGATTCGCTTTTCTAACGTGCCCCGCCGAGCCGAATTATCATAGCCCATTAGCAACACGCTAAGATAGCGATCATCTCGTCAAATCTAAAGGAACCAATTAGAGTCCTTGAGGGTAAGAGTTAAGACCTGTATGGCCTTTGAGTCTCACATAATAGCAAACACTATTGCTACTAACTCAGTGGTCGAAATGCATACGTGGTATGAACACGTATTACAACATCACTCCTTTCCCAGGGAGAGTATGTCTTAATGATGTCGTACGGATGAAAAGATCAGACACCACAGTGCCTATCTTTTTGAGTCCCCTTACTACTCGTGAAAATATTCACGGACTCTCATCCTGCATAAGACAGATAGGATTTAAAAAATCCTATGAGATCTCTTTCAAATATCCTTGTGATACAGATCTCGGATCTTTTGTAAGCATCCATATGATGCAAATCTTTCATTCGACTATCTTGTTTAAGTCACGACTCTAAATCATTTGTCTAATGATTTTGACTTTAAACTAGTCTCATCTTTATCTTATCCATCTGATAAGATAAGGCGGTTGCTCATGTGAGAGAGCCAACCGTAATCTGTCCGACATACACACAATAAAATAGCTGAGACTTAAACACAAATGTATAAAATCATTTGTAAGAAACTTGTATGCAATATATAAAAGAACTTCTTTCTTTTATTAAACTTTGATCTTCTATAGACATGGGAAATATTACAAGATACAGCTCAGCACCTACGCATTCCCATAGATGATAAGTGTTTGTAGAACACATCTCTGGGGATCGCCTTATTAAGGGGATCCGCTATCATCTCATGCGTGGATATGTATCCTATGTCTACTTCCTTCCGTTTGTCATAGTCCTTCGCAAACTTGAATCGAATGTCAATGTGTTTGGTCTTACAATGAAATTTAGGATCTTTGACGTAGGCAATCGAAGCTTGACTATCACTGTATATAGGAACAGTGCTTGAGTCAGTGGCATTCGTCAGCCTGTCTAAGAATTTCCTAAGCCAAACAGCTTCTTGGACCGCCATGCTGAATGCTACGAATTCGGCTTCCATGGTTGATAGAGCGATGCAGGTTTGTTTCTTGCTGCTCCAGGATATTGCACCATTCCCGAGCAAGAAAACAAAGCCTGAGGTAGATCTTCGCTCTTCGAGATCACCTGCCCAATCAGCATCGGTATAGCCTTCGAGTCTCAAGGTATTGCCTTGATAGCATAACGCATAGTCCGCAGTCCCTTTGAGGTACATTAATATCCTCTTCACCGCTTTCCAGTGTGCCTGTCCTGGGTTGGATTGGTAACGGCTTACCATACCAACACCATAGCAAATGTCCGGTCTGGTACACATCATAGCGTACATCAGACTCCCGACAGCACTGGAGTATGGAACCTTTTCCATAGCTTTCTTTTCTTTTGGATCTTTGGGACACATTTCCAAACATAGACCCTCGCCTTTGCTTATTGGAGTATCAATTGGCTTGCAGTCCTGCATATTAAACCGTTCTAAAACGTTCTTTATATATGTCTCTTGAGAGAGAGAAAGAAGTTTCTTGGAACGATTCCTTGAGATCTTAACCCCAAGGATATATGCAGCTTCACCCATGTCTTTCATCTCAAAGACGGATGAAAGCCAAGCTTTGATATCCAAGATAAGACGCTTATCATTTCCGGCTATAAGTATGTCATCTACATAAAGAGACATAATTACATACTTGTTTTTAATCCTCTTAATATATACGCAGTTGTCTTCGTCGAGCATGGAGAAACCATACGACAAAACGACTTCTTGAAAGCGCATATACCACTGCCTAGAGGATTGTTTAAGACCATATATGGATTTACGAAGTTTACAAACCTTATGTTTGTTTTCTTCTTGTACAAACCCGTTTGGTTGTTCCATGTAGATCTCCTCATCTAGTTCTCCGTTAAGAAAAGCAGTCTTTACATCCATCTGATGTACCTCGAGGTCCAAACAAGCCACCATTGCCAGAATTAAGCGAATGGAGGTAAAACGCACGACAGGAGAGAAAGTCTCTTCGTAGTCTATTCCTTCCTGTTGCGTGAAACCTTTCGCAACAAGGTGAGCTTTATATTTCTCGATGGAGCCATCAGCCTTATGCTTGATTTTGAGAACCCACTTGTTCCCAATGGCTCTACGTCCCTTAGGTAAATCAACCAAGTCCCAGACTTGGTTTGTTTTCATGGATTGAAGTTCTTCTTCCATTGCCACTATCCATTTATCTTTAGCAGGGCATGCGACGGCCTGTTTGAAATTTGCAGGTTCGTCATCATCTTGTAGTAATGTCATGAATGTTTGAGGAAATTCATCCTCAAATCTCAGAGGTGTTAGCCTCGTTCGATTACTACGTCTTGTTTGAGTTTGATCACTCCCACTTGGAATGACATCACTCCCACTTGGAATAACATCACTCCCACTCGGAATAGGATTGGTATCGTTCGTTTCATTCATTGGTGAAGTTTGAAACGTATTTTCTTCTTCACCAAGAATTCTCCCACTCGAACGTTCCGATCCTTCTTGATCCCAAGTCTCAAACAAGGATAAGTCTTGACTTATCTCACCCTGTCTTGAAAACTCATTTTCCAAGAAGACAACATCCCTCGATTCGAATTCTATAAGACCCCCATTGTCCTCTTGACCGACGAAAGCATATCCTTTGGAGTTTTCAGCGTATCGGATGAAGATACACTTCCTCCCACGTGGCCCAAGTTTGCCATATTTGTGAGAGGATAAATGTGCATAAGAGGCACAACCCCAAGGTTTTAGAATGCTTAAGTCTGGAGTTCTATTGTTCCACAACTCATAAGGAGTAGAACTTACCGACTTCGAGGGTACACGGTTTAAGATGAATGCTGCCGTCAATAATGCATCACCCCAAAAGGTGATGGGCAAATTTGCCTGAGACAAAATTGATCGGACCATTTCCATCAATGTCCTATTTCTTCTTTCCGCAACACCGTTTTGTTGCGGAGTATAAGGCATAGTTATTTGATGAACTATGCCTTTTTCATCACAGAGTTCCTTAAAACTCGTTGATTGATATTCTCCACCCCGATCGGTTCGCAAGACCTTTATCTTGCGATCTAGTTGATTTTCCACTAAACTCATATAGTTTTTGAAGCATGATAAAGCTTCATGTTTGTGGGAAATCAAATAAATATGACCGAAACGGGTGAAGTCATCAATGAATGTGATGAAATAGGACTTCCCGCGTCTTGTCTTAACATTCATTGGACTGCAAATGTCCGAATGGATAAGCTGTAATGGAACTTCGGCCCTTGTGCCAGTTCCAAACGGCTTGCGACAAGTTTTCCCTACAAGACAATGTTCGCAAGTTGACATTTCAACTTTTGAAACATTAGATAGCAAGCCACTTTTGGCAAGTCTATCCATTCTAGTTGGTCCAATATGACCAAGTCTTGCATGCCAACAAATGATCTCAGATTCAGAGTTAGAAGCATTTGTCAAATGGAAACTTTCATTAATGGAAGAAGAATCATCATACATTGTGTTTAAAACAATTAATCCATTACAAACATTACCAGACCCAATTAAAGAACTATTACAAACAAGGTCAACCTTTTGTTTATAGAACCTCCATTCATAATCTAAAGACATTAACATGACCACGGATACGATATTCCTTCTAATATCTGGAGCAAAGAGGACGTCGTGCAATAATAAAGTCCGGCCGTTGTCGAGAACTAGCTTGCATGTTCCGACGCCTTTGACTTCAACACGAGTGTTGTTGCCGACGTATATCCACTTTGTTCCTTGAGTTATCTTTCGATACTCTACGAAGAACCTTCTGTCCTTCGCTACGTGGTCTGTGGCCCCTGAATCAATCAACCAAAAATAGTTAGATTCAGCAAGAAACACGGAACTAGAAACACATATGTAACTAGCCCTACAAGTTACCTTATCACTTCCATCCGTACATGTACGGGCGAAGTGACCGTACTTGTTGCACTTAAAGAACTTGATCTTCTTCAAGTTTTTCTTCTTTGAGTGCACATTCTTTTGCCACTTTTTGTTCTTAGTCTTCTTTGAGGTTTCCGGTTCTTGCTTTCGTTCGTTCAGAAACCTTAAGCGTTTATTCTTCCACTTATTTCCTCCATGTGAGGAACTAGCGGCCATGTGCACTTCTGCACTTGGTTTTGCGGCTTGAATCCGCTCTTCCTCGAGTTCGAGGTGTTTCGATACATCGCTTAAAGTTTTAATGCACTCATTATGAGTGAGGTGCATTTTCATGTTATCACAGCTATCTGGGAGTGAACGAATGACTGCTTGGATCTGCTGTTCGTCAGACAGCGTAACACCCGCATCCTTTAATTCAGATATGAGATTCGCCATCTGGCGGAGATGCTTCTTCATAGAATGATCTCGCCGCATTTTGTACGAATCAAATTGAATATTTAAGGAGCGGAGTTTGGTAACCGAAGTTCCACCAAACTTTATTTCTAGCTCAGACCATATGTCTTTGGCTAGATCGAATTCCCGAAATAGACGCATTATGTCATTGTCCATTGCGGACAGTAACGTAATACGTGCTATTTTGTTCTTTCGAGTCCAAGTCTCATAAGCTTCCCGGTCCCTCTTGTGTTGGGCCGTATTGCCCAACTCAGGTTCTTCCATTATGTTTTGGAGTGTTTCAAGCACATCTTGCTCCTCCAAAACATATTGGATTTTAATTGACCAAAGTTTATAATTGTCGCCGTTGAGCTTTTCACCTTTGTTAAGCTCTGCGACAATGTTCTTAGAAGCGGTAGACATATTCGAATCAAAAAACTGCAAAGAAAATGAAAAACACGATCAAAATTCTATGCATAAAGTTTCGATTCTTTAAACACTTGATAAGTTCCTTAGATGCGTTGAAATGTTACTCTAGAATCGAGAAGTTCACTACGTTCCCAACTACCATCTAGAAGTAACTTTCAAAGTATCCCTCTTACTTATCTCAAGTAAAAAGAAATCATAAATGATACCCGTATGGTATCAGCAGCGGAAAAATACTTTTGAAAAACATATCTTTCAAAATAGAATAGGTGAGAGTTTGCGCAAAGAATTTTAGCGCAACAATTGCCAAGCCACGAGACCTGTTCTACACACCCATGGGTTAGATAACCATAGCCGGATCGTGGTAGGACTTGGAATTCTAAATTGCGCTATCCCGATTAAGGACGGGACATAACCTATTTGAAAAATACCTTTTTCACAAAATTTGAAAACACATTGGCTAATCTCCGTAGAGTAGAGCACAACGTTATAAGTTCATTGGCTAATCTCCGTAGAGTAGAGCACAATGACATGGCTAATCTCGCATGAAGTAGAGCATTACGGCTAATCTTCAAGGAGTAGAGCACTACGGCTAATCTCGCATGAAGTAGAGCACTATGGCTAATCTTCAAGGAGTAGAGCACTATGGACACCCCGTATGGGCTAGTCGGCACGTTCAAATTCGACCAAGGCCTTCTGCCGGATTGGTCGACCAAAACAACAAAATTGGTCGACCAATAATTTGGTCTTCAACTTCTCTCGGCCATGGCCTCTGCCCTGGCCGGCCAGGGGGCCCTAGCCCCTCGGCCAGGGCCTCTGCCCTGGCCGAGGCCGGCCAGGGCTGGCCATGCCTTGGCCGAGGCCAGGGCATTGGCCCTGGCCTCTGCCAGGGCTGGCCAGGCCGGCCCTGGCCTCTGCCAGGGCCGGTCAGGCTGGCCAGGGCCGGCCCTGGCCTCTGCCAGGGCCGGCCCTGGCCTCTGCCGGCAGGCCGTGGCCGAGGCCGGCCATTGCCGGCCTGGCCTTGGCCGACCACTGCCGGCTTGGCCATGGCCGGTCATGGCCAAGGCCATTTTGGGCATTGGCCGGCCATGGCCCCTTTGGCCATGGCCAGCCACCCCCTTTGAATGGGGTTGCCGCACACACTCCTCCCCCTTGATGGGATGGTCGCCGGTGGTTATTGGCCGTAGCCAACCCCCTCCGCTTGGGGAGGGGGGTGCATGGCCTTCATAGCCCATTTGGCCATGGTGCACATGCACCAAATTTCATCTTCCCCGATGGAAATAACTACCACCTTCTTCCTCGATGAAGCACCCGTTCGTCGATGAAGCACCCGTTCGTCGATAAATTAGTTATTTCCTAATGGCCGTGTGCCAAAAATGAATAACATACTACGTGAACGGTCGGTTCTTCCCGTCACGGAGAGTTCCTACCATATCCGTAATGATAGGAGACCCTAACGTGAAAAGAACAACCGCTGTGTTCTCTCCGTCACGAAGCGTTCCTACCATATCTGTAATGGTAGGAGACCCATTCGTGAAAAACACAACGACTCGTTCATAGTTTCGACGGGGCAGTGGTTTGACCGGGGCGAACCCGTATGGCTCCGATACCAATGAAGGATCCTGCCAAAACAGGGTTAGGATCGATAAATAAAGTTGAGACTTACGCTTGCGTATGCGGCACGGTAGTCTCGGAACTTTGCCTTCAGATTCGCCACGACGGATCGAGTCTTCTCACGAACGGAGTAAGGCTACTAAATCCACAATCTAAATCTCTACTTTAGATTAAGAACTTGGATAGAGGGAGAGGAAGTATTTCGGCAGAGCTTCGCTAGAATGAAAATGCATGCAAGAATGCCATGCAAAAGTGTAAGAAATGGCTTACCCTTGGGTCTTATTTATAGCCCCCAAGGTAGTTATTTTAGGGTAAATTGTTCCTTTGGAACAATTTAACTAAGGTGTACCATGATACATGGCACATTATAAGCTTAAGTTGTACCATATGCATGGTACAACATAAGCTTAAGATATTCCCCCTTTATTAGCCATATGTCGCATGCACTTATGCATATATAATGCGACTTTCCTACTCATCCAGAGATCCTCTCCGCAAGGGAACAGATTCCCTTTGCACACGAATTCGTGTACGCGACGTTCGAGGTCCGTATTCCCTCGTACATCCCCCACAAGGGTGTACTAACGTCTTCCATATCCAACATTATCCTCATACAACAATATCGTGAACAGAAATTCACGAAATACTCTGAACTTATCTCATGCCTTCTGATGGCAGAATAGAATAGAGACCTCTTGCTGGCTACCCATAACTTGCGCCTTGCTGGCACTGCACGTGCGCCTGAAGCGCACAATATCTCCTCCCAGAAGAAGAAGAATAAATTCAAAGGCAACCCCCTGAAAGGAAAGGCATTGAAGAAACATGCTAGATGACCCCCTCCAAAGACCAACAATGAGGGGACGAGGAAAAATGTGTGGAAGAGGAAAGACAACGGCCAGACATCTGCCCCCAAGAAAGATTGGAAAGACAAATGCCATAGATGTGGTATGACTGGACACTGGTCCAGAAACTGTCGTACTCCACGCTATCTCTAGGATTTGTACCAAGCTAGCCAGAAGTCTGCTGAAACAAACCTGGTGGAAAAAGGAGACTGTCTCCAATTAGGTACATCGCCAAGGACTTCTCGACCGATGACCTGCTAGACTGATGCCTTATCTATTTCTGCAATTTATTGTAGTTGAAAAACAATTTCATTTCTGCTTGTTCATTTCTATCAAGCATGTTAGTTCAATTTTTAGACTTTGAATGACAGTTACTTATCTTCTGCCTTATACTACTATGCTTTTATTTCTTGCTAAAGATGGATAATAAATACCTAGTGGACAGTGCTTCTACGCACACGATCCTTCAAGATATTTGCTTCTTTCAAAGCATTAACCAATACGATGGAACCGTAAATACTATTTCCGGTCCATCAAGTATAACAGAAGGATCAGGGGAAGCAAACTTTTTGCTCCCCATTAAAACACGAATTTTAATAAAAGATGCTCTTTTATCTCCAAGCTCGCACAGAAACTTACTAAGTTTCAGAGACATCCGTTTAAACGGATACCACCTAGAAATGGTGAACAAACATGACAAAGAATACTAGTATGTAACGGCTATTAAAAACGGTGCTAAAACCATCGTTGAGCGTTTCGAGGGACTTCTGTCGGGTATCTAACATGAGCACCAGAAGTGAAAAAATCAACCAGAATTCCAACTCTGGCATAATAGACTTGAACACCCCCAGATCGGATGCACCACATTATATCCAAATCCCGTGGAATTAATTTGAAAAACATGAAGTTACTTCGAAAGGGTGATTTTCCTTGTCCCCCTTGTTCAAAAGGTAAATTGATTACGAGACCATCTTGTTGAGTATTGGACTTCTCCCTACTTGGTGTTAATGATGAGCAAACATAAATATTTATGACTAATCCCCTATTTGCAGTCAATCCATTGCCTAAGCCTATCTTTGGAGATCAATTAGCAATGGATGACACTCAAAAATCAATGAAAGCAAGAGAAGTGGATTGAATGAACAAAGATGGTGATTGAAGCTCCTAGAAGAGTTCAAGCTCATACTTTGGATAGAAGAGAGTGTTCTACAAATGTAATCTTCTTTTTCTCTTCTAGTATGTAGCTTAGAAGTAGAACTATGTTGGAGCACACGCACATCTTCATTTCAGTCTTCGGAAATCATTAGATCAACCTTTCGTAGACTCCAATTCATGATTCTAAAGAATGTGCATGTTGTGATTTCAACAGTCGACTACTGAACGATTTACAGTCACCATTGAGGAGGTCAACGACATGAAGAATTATACAGTCGTAAATCTCAACAGTACTTTTATGTCTTACGAAGTAAGATGGGAGAACCAATTGAAGATTCGAGCTATGATGAACCCTTCGGAGACCAAGAAGAAAGCATTAGCATTCAAAGCTAATTCTTCATCCTCCGATAGTGAAGAATCAGAAAATGAGATGGACTTGGATGAGATGGCTCAAATGGTGAAGAAGTTCCAACGCTTCTTTCGCAAAGGTAAATTTTCCTCCAAGAATAAATTTGATTCTACTAATAACACTCCATCTCTTTGTTTTAAGTGTAATAAGCCAGAGCACATCAAGAAGGATTGCCCGATGCTCCAAAACAAAGAGAAGTGGAAGGCTCCGAAGTACCACAAGTCCGACAAGTACAAGAAGGATAAGAAGAAAGGACTTGTCGGTATGTTCGATGATTCAAGTGGAGACTCATCAAGCGAATCCGATGATGAGAATGGTGAAAGTGCCCACATGTGTTTCATGGCCCAGAAAGATCCACTCTCTGATGAGAGTGATTTCGACATCGATGAACCCGAGGTAACAATGGATGAATTACGTATTGCTAATGAAGAACTATTTTCTAAGTATCAATCTTTAATGCTTAGATATACTAGTTTAAAGAAACTGAATGTTAGCAAGCCATCCATTCCATGCATTATCAACAATGACACCATTGTTGATACACTAACACTTGAGAAAACCTCCTTGGTTTCTTAAAATGACATATTGAGAGATGATGTGAATTCCCTCAAATCTCAACTAGATCAAACGTATCCTAAGGATAATAGTGACCTAGCTTCACAAAACACACAATTGGGTTTAGAGAATGATTCTCTTAAAACCCAAGTGCACGAGTGTCCACCTTGGATACCAATATTTCTTCTCTTTAGGAGAAATATGAGCTCATGTCCTCCCACGTTATGAGATTTAACAAATGGAAAGGACGATTGGATAATTTGCTAGCAAACCAATTTTCGGCCACACATCGTGTTGGTCTTGGTTTTGTGGAAGCGAATGCATCCAATGCTCGCACCTTCTATAGTGGTGTTACTATAAACTTTGTGAGGCCATCTTCCGGTGCATCCACAAGTGGTGTCAAAAACACTATTGATAGCAAACCTACCAAGAAAGTCACCACTTCACAATCTCTTCCTTTTGGCAAGAAACTCATTAAGGGTGGAAACCTAAAGAGAGGTCATGCTTACATGTCCACCAACCTTCATCAACGTAGGAAATCTCCTACTTCACAAGTGGATACACATCACACTTTCTATGCTCCACACTGATTCGTAGTGAAAAGTGTATATTTGTACCACCTAACTACCCCTATTTTGTGCTAAAGATTGAGCTTAATCGTGCCCTCTTAAGTGTATTTGTAACGGCCGGTACTCACTATTCGTTATACGGCTGTGCGTATAGCAATTTCGGGTACCTGATTGGTTTTGTTGCTTTGTATGTGAGTCGTGTCGTTGAGTCGATAGGGCCGTAGCACCTTGGGTGCATCCTTAGCAAGCCAACCCCCAACGTGTGCCCAACTTGGGATTACTGTCGTCTTTGGACCCCGTATCCTTTGTGCACGTATTTTCCTTGAAGTTCGCGTATTTTTTCTTAGCCTTATCCTTCATTCGGAACACACGATATGATATGTCGTTGTGACCCTTTCGAAGAGTATTAATTTGTGGAATTATTTTGGAACGTCATTTCACGGGTCGTTCCCCCACAATTTGACTTTGTTTGAAGAGGCGTCATGATTTTCACTTTTGACGAGAGAACTTTTTATTTTTAATTTCGTTTCTCGTCGTCAACCTTGTGATCAGTCTTCTTAGTTTTGTTTCTCTCGTCGTCACGGTCGCCCCGGTATTTTTCTCATAATTATCGGGTACTGTTTGACCCACTTGTGCACTAGATTTCCCATTAATCAGCTTATAGGTCTAATTTTAATATGTTATTTTCCCCTCAACTAGTCTCACCCTATTTTCCCCCTTAACTGTACCCTACCCTCTCACACTCTCCCTCCCATTTTCCCACAACTACCCTAATCCTATTAGTGTTTAGCAAATGAGGAAATTTCCTCATACGTATCAATCAAAATCCTTCTATTCTATTCATCACCAAAATTTCCAACTTCCCTTATTTCCACTCCTCTCCCAACTCCTTAAGTGCACCCCAAACTCAAACCTATTTAGCATAACCCCAGTTTTAGATAGCAGCAGCCCTAGATCTTAGAGCAACTCACGCAAATAGTTCCTAGCAGCCGCCAACAAATTGACGCATGCAACTTCAACTCACGGCGCCGCACACCTCTCCCTTGACCAAAACCCCTCACCCACGCAACTCCAAGCATCGGCGACCTACTCTCTCTCCGCCGTGCCTTACCTCGTCGGAATCTCTCCCTCCGCCATGAGATCGTCGTCGCCGTGCCCTGTGCTCGCATAGAGAGCAGCAGCGGCGACGGCGGCGACGGTGGTCAACGCTGCTGCTGTCGCCCATAGCGCCGATCGACTCCCCCACGACCCTGCCGGACCTCCCCTCTGTTGGATATGGACGACATGAATACACCCATGAGGGGATGTATGAGGGTATACGGACATCAGATGTCGCGTGCACGAAAGCGTGCACGAAGGGAACCTTTTCTCGTGTGAAAAGGACCACTCGATAAGTGGAAAAAGCCACTCGATAAGTGGAAAAAGTCACTTTATACGTGCATAAAGGCACTTGATAAGTGAATGAAGAAGAGGATAAATGAATGTGCTAATATAGGCTAATAAGCTTATAATTGGTTATTTCCTATAATAACCACCCCTAAAGCCTATAAATAGGACCCAAGGGTAAGGCATTCATACTACACTTTCCATGCCATAAGTTTGCATAAGGCATCTTATGTTCTTCTTCTCCCTTCCATTAAAATCCTCTTCTAGTTAGAGATTTAGGCAGTGAAACTCTGCTTCGATCCTCCGTGACGAAGTATCGACCGTTGTGGCGAATTCGAGGGCGAAGTTCCAAGATTACGGTGTCGCGTACGCAAGCGTAAGTCTCGACTTTATTATTCGATCCTAATGTCCTTGTTTTGTCAGGATCCCACATTGGTATCAGAGCCATACGGATTCGCCCCGGTCAAACCATCGCCCCGTCGAACCGATGAACGAGGCGTTGTCTTTTTCACGAATGGGTATCCTACCATTATGGATATGGTAGGAACGCTTCGTGACGGAGAGAACGCAGCGGTTGTTCTTTTCACGTTAGGGTCTTCTGTCCGTGACGGGAAGAACCGACCGTTCATATCGTCAAGCTCGCACTCTTCATGGATGCTGAGTCTCCATTCATAGGGAAAATTGAACTCTCTTCATGTGGAGCGTGTAGTTTGCTAACTTTAAAGTATGTTATTTTTTTCATTTTGGCACACGGCCATTAGAGAATAACTACTTTCTCGACGAACGGGTGCTTCATCGACGAACGGGTGCTTCATCGAGGAAGAAGATGGTAGTTATTCCCATCGGGGAAGATGACTTTTGGTGCTTGATCACCATGGCCAAATGGGCTATGAAAGCAATGCACCCCCCCCTCCCATGTGGAGGGGGTTGGCTACGGCCAATAACCACCACAGCCACCCCTCCGGTGGGGTGTGCGGCCAACCCCATGCAAGGGGGTGGTCGGCCATAGCCATATGGGCCATGGCCGGCCACGGCCAAAGGGACATGGCTAGGCCATGGCTGGCCACGGCCAGGGCCAGGCCTGGCCGAGGCTAGGCCAGGGCCAGGAGGCCCTGGCCGGCCTCGGCCAGAGCCAGGGGCCGGCCAGGCCGGCCCTGGCAGGGGCCAGGGCCGGCGCCCTGGCCTCTACCAGGGTCGGTCGGCCCTGGCAGAGGCCAGGGCCAGGCCGGCCGGCCTGACCGGCCCTGGCAGAGGCCAGGGCCGGCACCCTGGCCTCTGCCAGGGCCATGGCCGGCCCTGGCCGGCCCTGGCAGAGGCCAGGGCCAGGCCGGTCGGCCTGACCGGCCCTGGCAGAGGCCAGGGCCAGCGCCCTGGCCTCTGCCAGGGCCCTGGCCGGCCTCGGCCAGGGCAGAGGCCCTGGCCGAGGGGCCAGTGCCCCTGGCCGGCCTGGGCAGAGGCCCTGGCCGGGGGGGGAGCCAGATCCTCGGTCGGTATTGGTCGACCAATCCGAGATTTTTGGTCAACCAATTCGGCGAGAGGCCTTGGTCGATGTAACACGAACATGTCGACTAGCCCATACGGGGCCAACGACAATCGTCTGCGGCAAAATTCTCCTATACGGGGGGAAGCGCCTGGATCCATACGGGAGCCGGCGACAATGGCTTGCAGAAAAATCCCCTCAAGGGGGATCCGACCTTGGCACGGATACAGAACAACCCCTGCGAACATTGCCTTGTGGGGAAATCTTGTCGCAAGCCGTTTGGAACTGGCACAAGGGCCGAGGTTCCATTACAGCTCATCCATTCGGACATATGTGGTCCGATGAATGTCAAGACAAGACGCGGGAAGTCCTATTTCATCACTTTTATTGATGATTTCACCCGATTCGGACATATCTATTTGATATCCCACAAAAGTGAAGCATTAACATGCTTTAAAAACTATATGAGTTTAGTGGAGAATCAATTAGATCGCAAGATTAAGGTCTTGCGAACCGATATGGGCGGTGAATATCAATCAACAAGTTTTAAGGAACTTTGTGATGAAAAGGGCATAGTACATCAGGTAACTATGCCATATACTCCTCAACAAAATGGTGTTGCTGAAAGGAGAAATAGGACTTTAATGGAAATGGTCCGTTCAATGATGGCGCAAGCTAACTTGCCAATCACCTTTTGGGGTGATGCATTATTAACGGCCACTTTCATTTTGAACCGCGTACCCTCGAAATCAGTTAGCTCCACTCCTTATGAGTTGTTGAACCAAAAGTCTCCTGACTTAAACATTTTAAAACCTTCGGGATGTGCATCCTACGCACATATTTCCTCCCATAAGTATGGCAAACTTGGGCCAAGGGGAAGGAAATGTATCTTTATACGATACGCAGAAAACTCCAAAGGTTATGTTTTCGTTAGTCAGGTAGACAATGGAGGTCTAATTGAGTTTGAGTCGAGGGATGTCACTTTCTTGGAAAACGAGTTTCCAAGACAGGGCAAGATAAGTCAGGACTTATCTCTATTTGAGATTAATGATCAAAGAGGATTACCTCATTCAAGTGGGAGAATTCTTGGTGAAGAAGAAAATACATTTCAAACTTCACCAATGGATGATACGAATGACACTAATCCTATTCCATACGGGAATAATGATCCAAGTGGGAGCATTTCTAACGACATTCCAAGTGGGAGTGATATTAGAATTGATCTAAATTCGAGTCAACAAGGACTTGAAGAATCTCAAATACGACGTAGTAGTCGTACAAGGTTGGCTCCTCTAAGATTTGAGGATGAATTTCCGCAAACCTTTATGACTTTACTACAAGATGATGACGAGCCTGCTACTTTCAAACAGGCCATATCATGCCCTGCGAAAGACAAATGGATGGAAGCGATGAAGGAAGAGTTGGAATCCATGAAAGTTAACCAAGTCTGGGACTTAGTTGACGTACCAAGAGGACGTAGAGCTATTGGGAACAAATGGGTTCTCAAGATCAAGCATAAGGCTGATGGCTCTATTGACAGATATAAAGCTCGCCTTGTCGCGAAAGGTTTTACGCAACAGGAAGGGATAGACTACGAAGAGACCTTCTCACATGTTGTCCGTTTTACCTCGATTCGCCTGATTCTGGCAATGGTAGCTTGCTTAGACCTTGAATTACATCAGATGGATGTAAAGACTGCCTTTCTCAATGGAGAATTGGACGAGGAGATCTATATGGAACAACCAACAGGGTTTGTAAAAGAAGGAAACGAACATAAGGTTTGTAAACTTCGTAAATCCATATATGGTCTTAAACAATCCTCGAGGCAATGGTATATATGATTTCAAGAAGTTGTCTTATCAAATGGTTTTTCCATGCTTGATGAAGACAACTGCGTATATATCAAGAGAATTAAGAGCAAGTACGTTATTATGTCTCTATATGTAGATGACATTTTAATAGCCGGAAATGACAAGGGCTTTGTGATGGACATCAAGGCTTGGCTTTCATCAATTTTTGAGATGAAAGACATGGGAGAAGCCGCATATATCCTTGGAGTTAAGATTTCAAGGAATCGTTCGAATAAACTTCTTTCTCTTTCACAAGAGACTTATATAAAGAAGGTTTTAGAACGTTTTAATATGCAGGACTGCAAGTCCATTGATACTCCTATAAGCAAGTGCGACAATTTATGTCTGAAATCATGTCCAAAGAACCAAAAGGAAAAGGAAATTATGGAAAAAGTTCCATATTCCAGTGCAGTTGGTAGTCTTATGTACGCTATGATGTGTACAAGACCAGACATCTGTTTTGCCGTTGGAATGGTAAGTCGTTACTAATCCAATCCAGGGCCAATACACTAGAAAGCGGTTAAGAGGATATTGCGATATCTTAAGGGAACTGTGGACTATGCTTTATGCTATCAAGGAGACACCTTGAGGCTCGAAGGCTACACTGATGCTGATTGGGCGGGTGATCTCGATGAGCGACGATCGACCTCAGGATATGTTTTTCTACTCGGATCCGGTGCAATATCCTGGAGTAGCAAGAAACAATCCTGCATCGCACTTTCAACTATGGAAGCCGAGTTTGTAGCATTTAGCATGGCAGTCCAAGAGGCTGTTTGGCTTAGGAAGTTCTTAGACAGGCTTATTGATGCAAGTGACTCGGGTGATGTACCTATACACAGCGACAGTCAAGCATCTATAGCCTATGTCAAAGATCCTAAATTCCATTGTAAGACCAAACACATAGATATCCGCTACAAATTTGCAAAAGACTATGATAAGACCAAGAAGGTAGACATAAGGTGCATATCTATGCATGAGATGATAGCGGATCCGCTTACGAAGGCGATCCCCAGAGATGTGTTTTACAAACACTTGTCATCTCAAGGATTGCGTAAGAGCTGAGTTGTATCAATGTAAATTCCCATGTCTGTAAATGATCAAATTCAATAAAAGAATAAGTTCTTTTCAACATTGCATATAAAATTTTAAGAAATGTTTGTGTACATTTTTGAAATCTCAGCTGAATTTTAGTATGTCTGACAGATTATGGTTGGCTCTCTCACATGAGCAACCGCCTTTATTTTATCAGACGGGTAAAATAAAGATGAGACCTGTTTAAAGTCAAAATCGTCAGACGGACGATTTAGAGTCATGACTTAAACAAAATGGTCGTATGAAAGATCTGCATCATATGGATGCTTTCAAAAGATCTAAGAGGATTTTGAAATCATATCTGTCTTATGCGGGATGTGAGTCCAGAAGATTATTTGAGTAGTAAAAGGGACTCAAAGTCAGACATTGTGGTGTCTGGTTATCATCCTTACAACATCATTAAGACATACGCTCCCTGGGAAAGGAGTGATGTTGTAATACGTATTCATACTACGTATGCATTTTGACCATTGGGTTAGAATAGTAATTGTGTTTACTATTATGTGAGACCCAAAGACCACATGGGTCTTAACTCGTTACCCTTATGGACTCTAATTGGTTACTTAAGATTTGACTGGGTGATTGCTATTTTAGCATGTTGCTTATGGACTATGGTTAATTCAGTCCGGCGGGGCATGTTATAAAATCGAGTCAAGTCAAGATCAAAAGGATCGCAAGAAGAGGAAGATTAATTTCATATTCACATTTTGACTTTAGAGATTCAAAGCTGGCCAGCCAATTGTAATCCAGATGGGATTCAATTGTTGAATATAAAGTATAAGAAATGTGAAGAAATAATCTAGGGTAAAGCATGCGTTAATCTACTCAACTTTGCACCTCGAGGAGTGTTGTGTATCTCTAACAAGTGCACAACAGCGGACTCTATGCGCATGACGGTCACACGGCCTATTTCTCGGTATGACAAACAGAAGAGATAAAGGAAAAGATGTTTCCTTACAATCCCCTCAAGTGTGAGTGGGAGATGTTGGATATGGACGACATGAATACACCCATGAGGGGATGTATGAGGGTATACGGACCTCAGATGTCGTGTGCACGAAAGCGTGCATGAAGGGAACCTTTTCTCGTGTGAAAAGGACCAGGATAAGTGGAAAAAGCCAATCGATAAGTGGAAAAAGTCACTTTATAAGTGCATAAAGGCACTTGATAAGTGAATGAAGAAGAGGATAAATGAATGTGCTAATATAGGCTAATAAGCTTATAATTGGTTATTTCCTACAATAACCACCCCTAAAGCCTATAAATAGGACCCAAGGGTAAGGCATTCATACTACACTTTCCATGCCATAAGTTTGCATAAGGCATCTTATGTTCTTCTTCTCCCTTCCATTAAAATCCTCTTCTAGTTAGAGATTTAGGCGGTGAAACTCCGCTTCGATCCTCCGTGATGAAGTATCGACCGTTGTGGCGAATCCGAGGACGAAGTTCCGAGATTACGGAAGTTTGCATAAGGCATCTTATGTTCTTCTTCTCCCTTCCATTAAAATCCTCTTCTAGTTAGAGATTTAGGCGGTGAAACTCTGCTTCGATCCTCTGTGACGAAGTATCGACCATTGTGGCGAATCCGAGGGCGAAGTTCCGAGATTACGGTGCCGCGTACGCAAGCGTAAGTCTCGACTTTATTATTCGATCCTAACGTCCTTGTTTTGTCAGGATCCCACACCCTCCGGTCGACCGCCCAGATTCCACGCGGCAGCAGCGCGCCTTAGTCGACAACAGCGCTGCAGGCGCTGTTACGGTGACGGCTAGTCGTTGATCTACTCGGCAGAGACGCGTGACCTCCCCTGGACGTTGTCGACCTCTCTGTGACGCGTTTAGCGGTTCCCCTTGTGCCGCTACGACGTCCCTCCACCTTGGATTGCCACGCGGCAACCCCGTAGCCGCGTTGGATCTCTCCCCTTCACGACGGTTAGTAACGATCTCTTGATACCCTAAGTTTAGCTTGCCAATTATTTTGACTATATGTGTTGATTTTGATTGATGTTAATGTTGATTATAGGGTCAATAACTAGTTTAGACGATTTTAGTTAACTTGTAACTATACTTGCGGTATATAATTAGTCTTGTTAGTATATTAGGTAGCATACTTTTAAGTATCAATTATTAATTATATTAACTTAGGTTTTTAATTATAATTGTTGTTTAATAGTTGTGCTAGCAATGTGACGATATTATCATGTTAATAATTTCTGTGACCATTAATTCTGATGTGTCACTCTTTGGAATAGAGAACCTAATTAAAATTGATTTATTAGACGTCCCAGGTTGCCTAATAATTTATTGTTCCTTCGTAGAGAACTCATTCGTGCTCGTGATTTTTATCACAGAGTATCCGTCTTCCTATACCGTACGCACTACAGGAATCCAACCCCTGACATCGCTATCGGATGTCAGAGTAGCTCTCGCGTCGTGTTGAGGTAAGATCTGCACCGTAGAAACCCCAACCATCACATGTTAATTCAAGATTAAAAACAATTATTTTTACTGCTTTGTAACTCACTAATCCAACTTGATAATACTGGACTGTAGGCTGATTGTTGGACTGAGCTCTGGACTTTGTGAATCTGTGATTGGAATTTTGAGCTTTGTGATTCCAGCACGTATTTCAGGCAAGTGAAACTTGCCAACTTGTGTTTTAGGCCGTGTTTTAGGCCATCCCTCGTTTTTAGCGTAAAAGAGACTAGGCGAAGAAATGATACTTGTCTTGACGCAATTTCAAGATCTAGCTTGACAACGAAGCTAGATCTGACACCCTACCATGTCATTCATACATTTTTCCTGTCACGTTTAATTTCCATATCTGTATGCATTTTATTTGTACTCTGCCATGCCTGTCACGTTTAATTTTCATATCTGTACGCACTTTAATTGTACTCTTGCCATGCCATGCATCCTACATGTCATTCCAAGCTTGAATGTTGCATTCGTAGCACACGCTACTTGTACTTCCTTGTTGAGGCTAGGCACCTGCGTTATAGGCACAACCTAAGCCAAATACACTTCCTGGCTCGTGAACCAAAAGCGGGCTACATGTGTTGGTCAAAAGCCAATGCCTGATTACATGTGGAGTGGTAGGGTTAAGCGATCACTTGAGCTTAGGAGTTGGCCCGTACAGCCTCTCCAGCCAAAAGGTGTAAACCCTGTGCACAACACGCTTACTTGACTTGTAAAATCCATGTGAATTTTTACTAGCTTTGCTACCTTGCCATGTCATACTTGTTGCACTTTATTACTTGTTGCATTCATATCTTAAACTGCCATGTCATCGCATACTTTTAGAACCGCTAGGTTGTTTCCTTCTTTTAGTTTCCTTGCACAAGTCTCTTGTAGACTTTCTGACATGCGCCCTTGTCTCTTTTGGGTGTCGCATGTTAGTTGCTGAGTCAGAGTCCATTGCTGATGACGAGGTGTTTGCTGACTTTGAGCCTGGGACCACTGTTGACATGGAGTACGAGGACACCGGCGACCAGTCGTAGAGATTTATTTCAGTATTGCTTTTAGCTAGTTCTTGTTAGGTTATTGGTGCGTAGCGCCTTTCCTTTGTACATTGTTTATTTCTGTTGGCCATGCTTGGGCCTTTTAGACTCTTTTTAGCCTGGTGGCTTTTCTATGATGTTGAACTTTATTTGTGGACTATTCTGAGATTGGAACTTTATTATATCTCTTCTTTTATTATTTTTGTTCTGTTTCGCATTTACAAGGACCTATACTTGGCTATACCAGACGCTTTACAGACTGGAGCCTCACAGCTTCACGTCTGAGCGGACTTTTCACGCCTTGCCTTTCGTTTATGGGAAGCGGGTCGTGACAGATTTTATTGGTGGCCCATGCAGGTCCCCTCTTGCAACTGCGAATTATCGGAACAACGATAATAAAAATAGAATGTCCATTAAATAAATTAAAACATCCAAGTCATAAGCCTCGAATCTAATTTTATCGTTTCATATGTCTTAGGTGGCTGGTAGACGTGTTGCCCGAGCATCTGTCACAGATTAGTAGGGAAATCCATAGATCAGGACTATAGTAAGACTTAGTTAGACGTATGTGCTGGCTAGTTAGAGGTCCCTGATTGTTAGCTAGACTCCATGCTAGAAATTGATATAGTCGTCTTAGGATTTACCTTAGTGGTTCTTGCCTAGCTCTGACCATATTAGACTTCTAGAATTTCTTTAGTCGTTCGCTTGGGTTCATCGATTTTGGGCCAAGCTGAACCAGTTCATTACCGTCTAGTTCCTTAGAAAGTCTTAGCGCTAAGTTTCCCAATCTTTAGTTGGTCGACCGTAGGAGTTCCCCGTAGATTTTCATGAGTCATATCCTAGGCGATTTATGTTTTGATCATACGACTCCTTGCCCTCGATTCACGAAATTGCCCCATGACGATCGTCGTTAATTTTTGAATCTCTTTGTTACAAATCTTTAATCTTCTGAAAGTATTTTGATATTCCTCATTCGCTAAGTTTAAACTCGTTCGAAAACTTTTAATATATATACTTAGACTTCATACTCTTCTGTTGACTTAAATTCATTTTTTATTGAATTTCGAAACTTTTGTCGAGATTTTTGATTACTATTTTATAATATTTTTTCAGCCTATACTTTTCATACCTATATAAATATCTTGTCCTTTTTCATATACTAATTTTATTCTAAGCCATACGTCTATTTTCCCTAATTCGGTTTATAATTTTCTTTTCTTACGTATGCCATTAAAACTTATTCAAATAACTCATCGCGCTTACCTTTAATATACTTTTCTAAGTTACCAGTGACTTCAACATTCAGCGTGTCGATTTTATACTCACCATTTTTCTACTTCAATTTTTTTTTGTAAAATATTATCTTCATTTAAATTTATCTCCACTTGCAAAACAATTCATTCACCACCATACTCATTATTCTGCGTCTAATCCTATGTCGTGATTTAACTTTCATGTTACCCTTCTACGTTTTATAAGGATATTATTATATTTTATTTTATAACTTATATTTTATTATATCCTTATTTTGTATTTTATATCCTTCTTCACTACTTAATTATTCTGAACTATATTTTGGTCCCACCCAACCAAGCTTTTTTTTCCCTTATACGTCGCCTCATCTGAATCCGTTCATCCCGATCTTGTTTCATTTCAATTTCGATTTCGGTTCCTCACTATTGTTTGATTATCACGTTAGTGCTTACTGTTGCCTGCGTTAACCTTAGTATAGTGGTGAGCCCATTGATTTTATTGCGATGTCGTTGTGGTCCATGTATGAGTAGGGTGTGTGGACTCGTGTGTATGAACCCCGGTGTATCACCCACGTATGGGTGTACTCCCCTGTAGTATATTAATGTTTGCTGCTTGTGTGATATTTACACACTCAGTGTTATTCATGATGTATATGAAGTTGTATGGATGATATTAGTTATATATGTGTGGGTAGCTATAACACTTTAGGAATGCTTGTATATAGATTAGAAATTGTATTGGAGGATAGACTAGTAGTGTATGTAGTTTGAAGATACTTGTGAATGCTTGCTATGTATGTATGTGTGTCTATATATATATATATATATATATATATATATATATATATATATATATATATATATATATATATATATATATATATATGGATTAATGGGTATCATACGTCATATGAGAGCTTCTCTCATACGCCCTCTCATATAAAGCACCCAAGTACAAGCCCACATGGGCTTGTACTTGATTGTACTTGGGTGCTTTATGTGAGAGGGCGTATGAGAGAAGCTCTCATATGGCGTATGATAGCCATTATTCTCATATATATATATATATAAGTCAGGTGAATGTTAGGTGTAATGATAATATGTGTACTTATAGTTAAGTGAGTAGGCCTATTATATGACCTACATGTTAGTACGTGTGAGTGTGTGCTTGTACGTAAGTATATCGTGCTTAGACGTAAGTAGTTATGTAATTGCTGCATGAGTATATGTGTGATATACGTATGGTAGTAGGATTATAATTTTGATTAGTATTGCTTGCTTTTACGGGATGTTGTGTGTGCGTGTATACCATGAGATATACACGATTATTGCATATCTTAATTATGTATGGATAAGTAGATGTATTGGTATACTAAATATAGGTAGATGGATATGGTGTGAATATATATGTTACATGTGTGCGACTATACGATGAATGCATGTATTAGGGAGGGTATTATAATTATACATGTACTGATGTCTGTAATATTATTATGGTATATAAAGTGATTGAACTACGTGGGTGTTACCTGACTAAATAGTAAGTGTGAGTGACATTATGGTATGTATATGGCTATGATGGTAGTTGTGTATACATTGGAGTGGTATTGGTATGAGTATAGATACTGTGTTACGTATATAGAGTATTCTGATATGTGTATTGAGTCTCACTCAAGCTTGAGTGGGTATACTCTAAGTATATCGTTACATATGTCTGTGATTTGCGTGTAGTACCATGAATATAGCTATGGAAGATGTATGTATAGTAAGAGGATTGTTTGTGCCTGGTTGTGTTACGCACATGATTGTGGGTCGCTATACCAGTATATAGTTATAGGTATTGGTCTTGTGGTATAGTTATTTACTAAGGACTTGCCTGTGTGAACGTATGTGTGCTAGCTAAACTAGGTGTGTAGATGTACTGAATATATAGTGGTATGATTGGTATATATGAATGAAATGTTAGCGTGTGTGGGTGTGCACCATGCACGGGTAAGTATGTGCTTAGTTATAGGTATTGGTGACTATGGTATGGGTGGCATGTCGTGAATATAGTGATAGGACTGTATGTGATGTGAATATATGGTGAAATATTTGCATGCATTTGAATGACTATAAATTGTGAAATTATAGTAGTGGTAAATGTATCTTAGATATAATAACATGATTTAATATTGAGCGGTGCAATTATATGTGTTGATGTGTTTGGTGTTGGATGTATACTAGGAAATATTAGGGAGTAGTATACCCATGTTTGTTTTGTGCATAGCTAGTTATCTATACGTGAAGTACTATGAATGTATTTGCTGGTGTGAAGTATTTATTTGTTTGTGAGTATGTGTACCATGGTATGTAATAAGTGTCTAATAGTTATATAAGGATGTACGTGACTATATGAATGATTGAAATACGTGTATGAATTTGACTGACTATGATAGGTATAAGTGTATAATGTGCGTGAACATATACATGATAGTAGTGTTAATGCTTGACTACCTAGTGCATATGTAAGCACTTGTAATGACTATACCTGGTTTAAATTATAATGTGATATAATTGGGGTAGTTACTAGAGCGATTAGATATGTTAGAAAGTCCGAGGACGGACTTTATTCTAATGTGGGTAGGATGTAACAGCCGATACTCACTATTCGTTATACGGCTGTGCGTATAGCAATTTCGGGTACCTGATTGGTTTTGTTGCTTTGTATGTGAGTCGTGTAGTTGAGGCGATAGGGCCGTAGCACCTTGGTTGCATCCTTAGCAAGCGAACCCCCGACGTGTGCCCAACTTGGGATTACTGTCGCCTTTGGACCCCGTATCCTTTGTGCACGTATTTTCCTTGAAGTTCGCGTATTTTTTCTTAGCCTTATCCTTCATTCGGAACGCACGATATGATATGTCGTTGTGACCCTCTCGAAGAGTATTAATTTGTGGAATTATTTTGGAACGTCATTTCACGGGTCGTTCCCCCATAATTTGACTTTGTTTGAAGAGGCGTTATGATTTTCACTTTTGTCGAGAGAACTTTTTATTTTTAATTTCATTTCTCGTCGTCAACCTTGTGATCAGTCTTCTTAGTTTTGTTTCTCTCGTCGTCACAGTCGCCCCGGTATTTTTCTCATAATTATCGGGTACTGTTTGACCCACTTGTGTACTAGATTTCCCATTAATCAGCTTATAGGTCTAATTTTAATATGCTATTTTCCCCTCAACTAGTCTCACCCTATTTTCCCCCTTAATTGTACCCTACCCTCTCACACTCTCCCTCCCATATTCCCACAACTATCCTAATCCTATTAGTGTTTAGCAAATGAGGAAATTTCCTCATACGTATCAATCAAAATCCTTCTATTCTATTCATCACCAAAATTTCCAACTTCCCTTATTTCCACTCCTCTCCCAACTCCTTAAGTGCACCCCAAACTCAAACCTATTTAGCATAACCCTAGTTTTAGATAGCAGTAGCCCTAGGTCTTAGAGCAACTCACGCAAATAGTTCCCAGCAGCCGCCACCAACAAATTGACGCACGCAACTTCAACTCACGGCACCGCACACCTCTCGTTCGACCAAAACTCCTCACCCACGCAACTCCAAGCGCCGGCGACCTACTCTCTCTCTGCTGTGCCTTACCTCGTCGGAATCTCTCCCTCCACCGTGAGATCGTCGCCGTCGTGCCCTGTGCGTGCGTAGAGAGCAGCAGCGACGGTGGCGGTGGTTGTCAACGCCGCTGCTGTCGCCCATAGCTCCGCTCGACTCCCCCACGGCCTCGTCGGACCTCCCCTTCGGTCGCCCGCCCGGATTCCACAAAGCAGCAGCGCGCCTTAGTCGACAGCAGCACTGCAGGCGCTGTTACGGCGACGGCTAGTGGCTGATCTTCTCGGTAGCGACGCACGACCTCCCCTGGACGTTGTGGACCTCTCTGTGATGCGTTTAGCGGCTCCCCTTATGCCGCTACGACATCCCTCCACCTTGAATTGCCACGCGGCAACCCCGTAGCCACGTTGGATCTCTCCCCTTCATGACGGTTAGTAACGATCTCTTGATACCCTAAGTTTAGCTTGCCAATTATTTTGACTATATGTGTTGATTTTGATCGATGTTAATGTCGATTATAGGGTGAATAACTAGTTTAGACGATTTTAGTTAACTTGTAACTATACTTGCGGTATATAATTAGTCTTGTTAGTATATTAGGTAGCATACTTTTAAGTATCAATTATTAGTTATATTAACCTAGGTTTTTAATTATAATTGTTGTTTAATTGTTGTGCTAGCAACGTGACGATATTATTATGTTAATAATTTCTGTGATCATTAATTTTGATGTATCACTCTTTGGAATAGTGAACCTAATTAAAATTGATTTATTAGACGTCCCAGGTTGCCTAATAATTTCTTGTTCCTTCGTAACGAACTCATTCGTGCTCGTGATTTTTATCACAGAGTATCCGTCTTCCTATACCGTACGCACTACAGGAATCCAACCCCTGACGTCACTACCGGACGTCAGAGTAGCTCTCGCGTCGTGTTGAGGTAAGATCTGCACCGTAGGAACCCCAACCATCGCATGTTAATTCAAGATTAAAAATAAATTATTTTTACTGCTTTGTAACTCACTAATCCAACTTGATAATACGGGATTGTAGGCTGATTATTGGACTGAGTGTGGGAGCTCTGGACTTTGTGAATCTGTGATTGGAATTTTGATCTTTGTGATTCCAGCACGTATTTCAGGCAAGTGAAATTGCCAACTTGTGTTTTAGGCCATGTTTTAGGCCATCCCTCATTTTTAGCGTAAAAGAGACTAGGCGATGAAATGATACTCGCCTAGACGCAATTTCAAGATCTAGCTTGAAAACGAAGCTAGATCTGACACCCTGCCATGTCATTCATACATTTTGCCTGTCACGTTTAATTTCCATATCTGTATGCATTTTATTTGTACTCTGCCATACCAGTCACGTTTAATTTCCATATCTGTACGCACTTTAATTGTACTCTTGCCATGCCATGCATCCTACATGTCATTCCATGCTTGAATGTTGCATTCGTAGCACACGCTACTTGTACTTCCTTGTTGAGGTTAGGCACCTGCGTTGGAATCACAACCTTAAGCCAAATACACTTCCTGGCTCGTGAACCAGAAGTAGGCTACATGTGTTGGTCAAAAGCCAATGCCCGATTACACGTGGAGGGGTAGGGTTAAGCGATCACTTGAGCTTAGGAGTTGGCCCGTACAGCCTCTCCAGCCAAAAGGCGTAAACCCTGTGCACGACGCGCTTACTTGACTTGTAAAATCCATGTGAATGTTTACTAGCTTTGCTACCTTGTCATGTCATACTTGTTGCACTTTATTACTTGTTGCATTCATATCTTAAACTGCCATGTCATCGCATACTTTTAGAATTGCTAGGTTGTTTCCTTCTTTTAGTTTTCTTGCACTAGTCTCTTGTAGACTTATTGATATGCGCCCTCGTCTCTTTTGGGTGTCGCATGTTAGTTGCTGAGCCAGAGTCCATTGCTGAGGACGAGGTGTTTGCTGACTTTGAGCTTGGGACCACTATTGACGTGGAGTACGAGGACACCGGCGACCAGTCGTAGAGATTTATTTCAGTGTTTTTTTCAGCTAGTTCTTGTTAGGTTATTGGTGCGTACGCCTTTCCTATGTACCTTGTTTATTTCTGTTGGCCATGCTTGGGCCTTTTAGACTCTTTTTAGCCTGGTGGCTTTTCTGTGATGTTGAACTTTATTTGTGGACTATTCTGCGATTGGAACTTTATTATCTCTCCTCTTTTATTATTTTTGTTCTGTTTCGTATTTGCAAGGACCTATACTTGGTTATACCAGACGCTTTACAGACTGGAGCCTCACAGCTTCACGTCTGAGCGGACTTTTCACGCCTCACCTTCCGTTTATGGGAAGCGGGTCGTGACAGTATTATCACTTTAGGTTTCATATAAGGGCTTATTTACATTCTTTGCACAAAACATAATTATATGGACTAATTTCTCCTTCTCCTATTTTTCAGGTACTCTTGGAAGTCTTGGGGATTTTTTCAGAATTTTCTGGGATTTTTCTGGGATTTCTGGGTATTTTGGTGAATTATTTGGAGGAGAAAGGGGGGAGAAAAGGGAAAAAAGGAGATTTACCTTTTTGTTTATTGCAGCAAGCGATGGCCGCATGCTCTTTTGAGCTCGCCCGCAAGCGGGCCTCTGCTGCTAAGCCCACCCGCAAGCAGGCCTCTGTTCTAAGCCTGCCCGCATTCGGGCGTTATTTATTTGGCTAAGAGCCTGCCCGCTATTGCGGGCGGGCGAAAAATCTAGCCGGGTCTCTGACTCGGCCCCAGAAGCCCAATGCACGTGACTTATGAAGCAGGCGGCAGGTCGGGCACCCATAGACCCAACCCGCAAGCCCATTCTGTAGACCCAGATGCGTTTTTGGGTAGTTTTTCGCCCCAGTTCAATTTCCAGCGACCATTCTCTTCGTTTTTACTGTTCTATTGGGCTAGGAGAGCCATATCTTCTTCCCCAAAGGTTAGGGCTAGGGCTTGGAGGCCATTGGAGGCTAGGAGAGCTTGGAGGAGGAGCAAGAGATGGGAAAGCTTGGGTTTCTAGGGCTTCTATTGGTGATCTCTCTCCTCTCTTGTAAACATTTGGTTGCTATTGATTTGTATGAATATTTGGATGATTATTGAATGAATGTAAGAATCATTAAATAGTTATTTGATTAATAGCTTGTAATGAAGATTGGTGTGTTCATCTTGCATGATTATTACCATATTTTCATTATGAAGGTCTATAGCCATTTGTGTGTGGATTGGGTTAATTTTGGTTTGTGTGGTTGAATAGTAATTGCAAATCTCTTGCATTTAATAGACCTAGCATGCCTTGAAATGGATACTAGTAGTGTTGATTGATGGGTTGTGCCATAGGTTTCATTGAGTCGTGCACCACCCTTGGTGGGACTGTAGAATGGTGGTGTACCCTAAGGGTCACACCTACGTGCACGATCCGTGCATCCTATTGAAACAGATGCAAGGATCGACTCATGAGCTTAAGTTAGGGATTTCAACCCACTAATCAATAACGAATGAATCGTGCATTACCCTTGGTGGGGCCGTAGAATGGCGGTGTGCCTTAAGGGCATTACCTATGTGCACAACCCCACATACTTTGAAGTGGATGCGAGGGTTGATTCATTTGGAGTGAACCTATTACTAATCAACTCACAACCCTAATGACATCCCATTCCACACACTTCTCCTTACTTGACTAGATCCGTACTTTGGTCTCCACCCTACCTACCTTCGGTTTGGCTTGACATTGTCACCCCACACTCACACTCACTACACTTGTTAGTCTAGTTGGTTGTACCAACACCTTTAGCATTCCTTAACCAATCGATATTGTGATTGTGAAACGAGTTGTCTCTGTGGATTCGACCCCGTACTCACGGGTTTATATTGCATTGGACACTCCTTCTCTTGGGAGGAGGGCGTGTGCATCCTACTTGGATCGTGCACGCCCTCGCGTGCAATCATTTGGCGCCGTTACCGAGGACAACGGTTTTCACATTCACATTTTTGGTTGGTTTTGGACACTTTAGGTGTAGTACTTCCAGCTTAGTGTTGAGTCTTTTTTGATTGTTTATTTTATACTTTTTTGAGTCATTTTTCTTTCTTTCTTTCTTTTATTTTAAAAATCTTTTGTAAATAAATTTTTTTTTCTTATGGATTCATTTTCAAACTTTAGCAATGCTGATGTGGAGGACTCCCAACTCACACCGTTCTTTCACAGTATGGGGTTGGAAAATCATAGTTCATTTATGCAAAAGTTTGAAAAATGGTGTAGAAAAGAATTTTGGGATTTGTTTGATGAGAACACTTGTGCAGATTTTATTTATTTTAAAGTGTTCCCATATACATTGAGAGATGATGCTAAAATTTGGTTTGATGCTTATCCTCGAGATTCTTTTTCTACTTGGCTTTCTTTTCAGACTGATTTCCTTCGAGCTTTCTTTCCTATTTATTACAGGAATCGAGTATAGTTGCGCCAGGCATTTGAGCAACTCATGGCGAACTTTGTCCTCTTTGACGGTGAAACATACTGTCAGGTTCTGGAGAGGTTCGATAGTTTAGTGCTTGGGTGCATATGCCATGCTTTTAGCACAGAGGATCTTCTTCGGATCTTCTACATAGGGTTACAGCCGTCGGCGCAGGACTTTGTGCAGATGAGCAGTAGTGGAGATTTCTTTGCATACACTACAGATGATGCATGGTTGTACTTGAGGGACCTTGCAGAGTGGGAGCAAACTGTGCCATCTGGAGAGGCGTCACTTGGATATGAGGATGATGGCCAGTCCCTGGTTCCACTTCAGGATGTAGAGAAGCAGGTCCAGTGTCAGTTTGATGAGCTACCTTTGGGCTCCTTTTCTTGCGACCCCATGGGATACCTAGCAGAGCAGGATGTTGGGTTGCAGGAGAGCAATGTAGAGGATGTTGAGAGATTGCATGATAAGGATCAAGAGGAGATGGATGATGGAGTGTGTGTCACCCATGTTGGGGACACGATGCAGTTTCATTGGGTTGGTGATGATGATGAGATGGAGATGTGTACAGGCGAGAGTGAGATAGATGACATCGGAGAGCCTGAGTCATATTGCCTATCTGATCCACTACCATAGCTGGAGGTGTGCGAGCTTCTTGGAAGGACTGCTGAGATGATTTACTACAGTGGTATTGAGGAGGATGAGTGCACAGGATACAGCCTACAGACTACTTTGGAGCCCGAGCCCTCCCTTCCTACAGATTCAGTTCAGCGGCAATCACTTCAGACACCTCAGGAGATGCATCAGTTCATCATCCAGGATGACGATATTTAGGGTGGACCACATCATCCATGGATGACTGCAGAGGCCTATACCTTCGATGGCGAGGATGCGGCAAGCGACAGTGACTACAAGATGATCTACATTGAGCCTGCACTGCCTTCTCCTCCCGCAGCCATTTCACCCTCCTCCTGAGGAGTCGCATCAACCAGGCGATAGCATCACCAATCAGGGAAGTTCTCATTACTCTTTTCCCTTTATTTCTGAATCTCATGCCTCATTTCCATATATTTTGATTCAGATTGTCATCATTCATCTCCTTATTTTTATTATGACGACCCTATTTGGACTTCCTTCATTGGAAGTCTTACTTATTTTTCTTGGATTGGCACATCTTATCTCCCGTAGGACACAGGATCATATTCTAGGGAGATACTGGGAGCTGTGTTGCTAGGATCCAAGGAAGCTGGAGGCGCTTCGTTTCCAAAGCGGCTGGTTCAGATACGAAAGGATATGATAGAGCAGCTGCCTCCACCATTATACATTCGAGATCCATCTTTTGCTAAGGTGCATTCTTTCCTTTACTTAGTGTAAATAAAATAAAATAAAAAAGTTAGTTTAGTTTTCTTTAGTATGTTTGTTTTTCCCTCTAGCATCGTTGAATAATATCTAGTTTCACTTCAACCATTGAGGACAATGCTCATTTCTAGTTGGAGGGAGTGAACTATGAAGTTGGATGCTAGTTTTGGATAGTTTGAAAATTTTTGATGTTAATAAACAATTTCTCATTCATCATCATCGTTCATTCATTCATTTTGAACATATCTTTTTGATGACTCCATCCTTGCCTCCATCACATTTCTTTTGCTTACTCCCTACATGCTTAATGCCATACAATTTTTTCGGATTATTATTTTGGTATCAACTTTATAGATGTTTGATTGGCATGCTTTAATTTCTTTTCCATTTTACAGTCAAACGTTAATATTCCATGTATGAAAATATTTTATATGTTGTGATACTCCCTTTGAAATAATTTGGGAATAGTTTGGTGTAAGTGATTGCATAAATTGGAATGAATGGCTTAGTTTTTGATTGGATAGGGTGTGGCCAATGGTGTATGTTTTGTTTTCCTCCTAAGGAGTGGGTGGATAAGTTGATAATTCATGTTTAGAATGAGAAAGAGAGTTATATAAATGAATAGTTTTTCTAATCAAATTGAGTAGTTGGTGCCCCCACGAAACATTGGGGAGGACACCAAAGACGAGATTTAGGGGGATCATTCCATCCATTTGCCTATATAGCGTTATCGCGTGTATGCAAAAGGTGGCCGTGTTTGTATTTCATAGCATTATTGCGTGAATGAAAAACATAAACATACTAAAAACAAAAAGAATACAAAAAAGAGAGAAAAAAAGAAAAAGAAAAAGTGAATGAATAAATAAAAGAATAAGCAACATGAGTGATGCAATCTCATCTCCCACCACTTAGTGGAAATTTCTTTTGTTTTGGCCACTTCCTTGAATTTTGAAAATTTTGCCATTTGCGCATTATCCCAAAGAATGTGATACGGTGCTTATTTCCTTACTTTTCTTGGAATTGGATTGAGGAGAATGTCATTTGTTATTTCATTTCATACATAGCGTATATTGGCTTTGAAATGATTTGGAAATAATATTTTTGGTATGCCATGATGATATTTTGAGTTTGGTGCATGTTTTCACTTAAATCCGAAATTATTGCATATTTTGCTTGGGACTAGTAAAATGCTAGTTGGGGTGTGTGATTCGAGTGAAAAGTGTATATTTCTACCCCCTAACTACCCTCATTTTGTGCTAAAGATTAGGCTTAATATTGCCCTCTTAAGTGTATTATCAATTTAGGTTTCATATAAGGGCTTATTTACATTATTTGCACAAAACATCATTATATGGACTAATTTCTCCTTCTCCTATTTTTCAGGTACTCTTGGGAGTCTTGGGGATTTTCCAGAATTTTCAGGGATTTTTCTGGGATTTCTGGGTATTTTTGGTAAATTGTTTGGAGGAGAAAATGGGAAGAAAAGGGGGAAATTGAGATTTAATAAGGGGCGCCACGTGGCGCAACCACGCGACTCCACGTGGCGCCAGGCCGCTCCTTTTTCGTTTATTGCAGCAGGCGTTGGGCGCTTGCTCTTTTGAGCTCGCCTGTAAGCGGGCCTCTGTTCTAAGCCCGTCCGCATCCGGGCATTATTTCTTTGGCCAAGAGCCCGCCCGCTGTTGCGGGTGGGCGGAAAATCTGGCCCGGTCTCCGACCCGGCCCTAGAAGCCCAATGTGTGCGCCTTATGAAGCAGGCGGCAGGTTGGGCGCCCAGAAACCCGACCCGCAAGCCCAGTCTGCAGACCCAGATGCGTTTTTGGGTAGTTTTTTGCCCCAGTTCAATTTCCAGCGACCATTCTCTTCGTTTTTACTGTCCTATTGGGGATAAAGAGCCCCATCTTCTTCTCCAAAGGTTAGGAGAGCTTGGAGGAGGAGCAAGAGATGGGAAAGCTTAGGTTTCTAGGGCTTCTATTGGTGATCTCTCTCCTCTCTTGTAAACATTTGGTTGCTATTGATTTGTATGAATATTTGGATGATTATTGAATGAATGTGAGAATCATTAAATAATTATTTGATTAATAGCTTGTAATGAAGATTGGTGTGTTCATCTTGCATGATTATTACCCTATTTTCATTATGAAGGCCTAGAGCCATTTGAGTGTGGATTGGGTTAATTTTGGTTTGTGTGGTTGAATAGTAATTGCTAATCTCTTGCATTTAATAGACCTAGCATGCCTTGAAATGGATGCTAGTAGTGTTGATTGATGGGTTGTGCCCTAGGTTTCATTGAGTCGTTTACCACCCTTGGTGGGACCGTAGAACGGTCGTGTACCCTAAGGGTCACAACTACGTGCACGATCCGTGCATCCTATTGACACAGATGCAAGGATCGACTCACGAGCTTAAGTTAGGGATTTCAACCCACTAATCAACACACGAATGAATTGTGTATTACCCTTGGTGGGGCCGTAGAACGACGGTGTGCCTTAAGGGCATTACCTATGTGCACAACCCCGCATACCTTGAAGTGGATGCGAGGGTTGATTCATTTGTAGTGAACCTATTGCTAATCAACTCACAACCATAATGACATCCCATTCCACACACTTCCCCTTGATTGACTAGCTCCGCACTTTGGTCTCCACCCTACCTACCTTCGGTTTGGCTCGACATTGTCACCCCCACACTCTCTCACACTACACGTGTTAGTCTAGTTGGTAACAATCGATATTGTGATTGTAAAGCGAGTTGTCTCTGTGGATTCGACCCCGTACTCACGGGTTTATATTGCATTGGACACTCCTTCTCTTGGGAGGAGGGCGTGTGCATCCTACTTGGATCGTGCACGCCCTCGCGTGCAATTACACACCGACGAACACGTGCAAAACCACACATCAGAAATACTCATGCACATGCCCCTACACGCTCATATGCTCATATGCTCATATGCATCATTCTTCCATGTATGCACATCCACCTCATGGTATACATGCCCCGTATGCTTCATCTAACATGCATGCTCCTAAGGTTGCATACAACCCATGTATGTGTAATTCTTATCCACCTCCATCTTCTTATGCTAGAATGCATGTTCCTAGGAAGCATGCACCACATAGAAATCAATCAATTGTGCATGCAATTAGGAAAAGGACTCCCAAAACATACACAATTTGGGGTCCTAAGAACACTAGCTTAGATGATAGGAATGCCTATGTTGATTCCTATTTTCATGATGTTATAAATACTGGTAATTATGTTGGAAGCAGAAGTCCATTTGGACTTGGCTTCCAAAGGGCTAATCCCCTTGGACCCAACAAAAATTGGGTACCATGAGCTTATAGTATACTATGTAGGTACCCAAGAAAAAGAAAGAGAGCAATATAAGACATATTGGCTCTAAAAGGAAAGGATGGATACTCGACAGTGGTTGCTCCAAGAACATGACGGGAGATTCCTCATTACTCTCCGAAGTGATTAGCATCAAGGATGGTGCAACGGTCACTTTTGGAGGTAATCAAAAGGGAACCATCATAGGAGTATGTTAAGTCGGTAATCCTTCCAAACCGCTTATTACTAATGTTTATTTAGTTAGTGGTTTATGTCATGACCTTATCTTCATTAGTCAACTTTGTGACAAAAGTTACAATGTTAACTTTGGAGAGGGTGTGTGTGAAATTGTTGATTGTGATTCACATATTTTATTTACCGGTATTGTGCATAAAAATATTTATTATTTGATCTTGCCTAAAACCGTAGAACATTTCTTAGTTGCTAATACAAATGAACAACTATTATGGCATCACCGTTTTGGTCATGTTCATTTTAAGCACTTATATAAGTTAGCTAAGCATGATCTAGTAAAAGGTTTTCCGAAAATTTCTTTTGGTAAGAAAAACTTTTGTGATTCATGTCAACACGGTAAACTTAGTAAATCATCTTTTAAACTTAAAGAAGGCATAACTTCTAAGAGACCCCTAGAATTACTTCATCTAGATTTATTTGGGCCAACTAGAATCGTCTCTTTAGGTATAGGTAAGGCTCACTATGGATTAGTTGTCGTTGACGACTTCTCTAGATTTACTTGTGTTTCATTTTTAACCAATAAAAATGAAGCCTTTGAAGAGTTTACCATATTTGCAAAGAAGATTCAAAATTTCTTAGGATCCACTATTATCACTATTCATAGTGATCATGGAGGAGAATTTGAGAATGAGTCTTTCACAAATTTTCGTGATGACATCATGATAACTCACAATTTTTCTTTTCCTCATGCACCACCACAAAATGGTGTTGCTGAGATAAAGAATATGACTCTTATTGAGTGTGCACGTACCATGCTCCATGATAGCCATCTTGAACTACAATTTTGGGCAGAGGCGATGCACACGGCATGTTATGTGCTCAATAGGATCCTAGTGAAACCCCGAACGAACAAAAATTGTTTTGAGTTATTTTAGACAAGAAACCACAAGTTAAATATTTTCGTGTTTTTGGTTCAAAATGTTTTATCAAGAACACCTTTGGTACATTAGATAAATTTGCGCCAAGATCCGATGAAGGAATTTTTGTTGGATATTCCATACGTAGCAAAGCCTACCGGATATACAACAAACCTCTTCAACGATCAAGGAATCACTACACGTATCATTTTATGAAGATTTTGGTTTTCCTAATGTAGTTGATAATAGTGTAGATGTTTTATGTGATTCTCTTAGTAATGTTAAAATCAATGGTTCTATTATTGAGACTAACCATACTAATGAAATTGTTGAAGATGTTCCAAGTGATGCGGGGATTCCCAAAGCTTACCCTACCATTTGTAATCACACACATGACCAAATTATTGGAGATACTCGTGTGGGTGTTCGAACAAGGTCAAGAATTAATGAATTCTCTCATTGTGCATTTGTCTCTACCATTGAGCCAAAGAACATCCAAGAAGTATGTGAAGATAGCTCTTGGATAATTGCAATGGAAGAAGAGCTCACGCAATTTGAGAGAAATGAAGTTTGGGAGCTCGTTCCTCTTCCAAGTGGTCCCCAAGTGATTGGGACCAAGTGGATCTTCAAGAACAAGACCGATGAGAACGAGGTCATCACAAGGAACAAAGCAATGTTAGTAGCTCAAGGCTATCGGCAAGAAGAAGGTATCGATTTCGTAGAATCTTTTGCCATCGTAGCTAGATTTGAAGCTATTAGATTGCATTTATCTTTTGCATCTCATAAGAATTTTAAATTATTTTAAATGGATGTTAAAAGTGCATTATGGAATTGTTAATGAAGAAGTTTATGTTTCTCAACCACCCAGTTTCATACATGAAAAATTTCCAAACCATGTTTTCAAACGTAAGAAAGCGTTATATGGGTTGAGACAAGCTCCTAGAGCTTCGTATAATCGACTCAAAACCTTTCTTTTGAATTTAAGTTTTATAATGGGTGAGGTTGATTCAACTCTTTTTATTAAGGATTATGAAAATGACATCCTTTTAATTCAAGTTTATGTAGAGGACATTATATTTGGTTCTACTAACTTTAATCTTTGTCAAGAATTTTCTAAGTTTATGAAGGATGAATTCGAAATGAGCCACATGGATGAGCTCAACTACTTCCTTGGACTTCAAATTCGACAAATGAAGGATGGGACTTTCATACATCAAACCAAGTACACTGGGGAGCGCATCAATCGATTCGGGATGGAATCGTCTTCAAGCAAATGGACCCCTATGAATATGACAACCCATCTATACAAGGATAAAAATGGAAAAGATGTAGACGTTTGTCTATATCGAGGTATAATCGGTAGCTTGCTTTACTTAACTGCTAGTAGGCCCGATATCATGTTTTCTGTATGCCTTTGTGCTAGATATCAAACTAGATCTAAAGAGTCACACTTGATTGCGGTTAAACGATTTTTTTGTTACCTCAATCATTCACCAGATTATGGGTTACTTTACCCTAAGTCTAGCACATATGAGTTAATCTCATATAGTGATGTCGACTTTATCGGATGCAAATGCGATAGGAAGAGTACTAGCGGCACTTGTCATTTTCTAGGAAATTCCCTAGTTTATTGGTTTTCCAAGAAACAGAACTTGGTATCATTGTCCACGACTGAAGCGGAATATATTTTCCGCGGGTCTTGCATGTGCCCAAGTTCTTTGGATGAGACACACTCTTAAGGACTATGGTGTCAATTGTGATACTTGCTCTATCATAGTTGATAACCAAAGTGCTATTTATCTTTCCAAGAATCCGATACATAACTCTCATACCAAACACATAGATGGAGACACCATTTTATTAATGATCATGTAGCTAAGAATGACATCATCTTAGAGTACATTGAAACCCAAAAACAAATCGCAGACATCTTCACTAAACCTCTTAAAGAAGATTCATTTGTGAGTTTGCGTGGAGAATTAGGGATTATGGGTGAATCTGAATTGTAGGAGTTCATACACTCGTGTTATATCATGCTTGAACTCATATCATAATTTTTACTTCTCTTCGTTTGATAAATTATATGTTTCATATATATTTGTTTTAAGAGATGTATTTGAGATTTTGATGATTTCGATCGTTTGGATTGATTTAAGAGTTTTGTATGTTAATCGATAATATTTTGACAGTGATTTCTTGTTTAGATTTGTGTTAGAGTATAGGTCCTAGGGTGAGATGTCTCTATCCTCTGGATTTTAACCTCACTGTGCATTTCTGGACCAGGACAGACGACTGTCATTCCTTCGACAGTCGACTACTCAACTTTATAATCTCATACAGGAGACTGTATTTTTTGCACAGGCGACTAATGACGATTTTACAGTCGACTGTCTGTTATACAGGCGACTGCAATTTGGTCATCAAGCGCCTGTCAAAATCTTCAGAGGTCTCTGTTTTTATCATCATATTTTTGATTCTCTGTCATTCGACTGATGTGTAAGTTACAGTCGACTGTCTCTCCGACAGGCGACTGTGAATTACCCAACAGTCGATTGTCTGTCAACCCAAGCTTATTTCTATCTTATCGGTCAGTCGACTGACAACTGTTCATCACTCAACTATCAACTGATGTGGCGGTTCGCTAATTTGATCTGAGCCATCGATTTTTCGATCCAACGGCCCAGATTCTTTGGACCCCTTCTTATAACTTCAAGGGCCATCGATTTGTCAGATAACTTTCTCTCTCATCCGACTCAGTTCCCTCGTCTTCCTCCTTAAGAAATCCAATGTTGCGGTCGAGTTTCTCTCCGATTCGAAGCTTCACTCTCTGATCACTCTCCGATCTTTCGATTGCTTGGTAGACTATCCCCTTCTCCGTCGTTTCCCCTCGTATTAGTCTTCTTCGTCTATTTTCGTTCGTTTGTGCCCTAGTCTCTTTTGATCGTCATTCATGGATCCGGCTAGTCCACCATCTTTGGGGGAGTATTTGGGTATCTCTGTTGCTGACCATATTCCCTCGGCCAATGTCGCTGAACCCTCTCCTCCACCAACTGACCAACCACCATCTTCTCCACCGTCTGTTCCACTCGAGGGTTTTCTCCTTGCTCAGATGTGTGACCGAGTTATTTCACTCGAAGCTCAAGTCTTCAACATGGATCATAAGCTCTCGCTTCTTCTAGAGCTTCAGTATAAGTCGTTCCTACATTATGGCTTTTCTATTCCGGCTGCTCTCCAGGCCATGTTTCCTCCCTCCGAGTATACTTCCCATACGGTTGTCCCTCCTCTTCCAGGCTTTGCGCCTTTGTCTACTGATGTACAGTCCTATGTGCCTACTCACGTTGAGTCTCCCATAGCTGGTGCATCGTCATCCAAGCGGAAGGCTCGTGCGTACCCGACTCGTCGCTCCACCAGATTGATGTTCCGTCAATCTGGTCGTCCTTCAGACCCATTCGTCATCCAGATTGACTGATGCCGACTGATACTGTTTTGGATAGACTCGCCATAGGATCGTTTTATTAGTATGGTTTGAGTGTCTATCTGTATCTTGATTTTTTTAGTACTGATGTATAGATGATGTATGTCTGTATGTTGATCATCACTTTTGTTGATGTACATGGAGTTTATATTTGTATTTTGTACTCATGTATCTTTGGATTATATATATATATATGACGTTTCTTTTACTTCATATGTGGATTCACACTTTGTCTCATTGTTAATGTTAACTATGTGAAAAATTTGCAATAGTGTCTCATTGCATGCGATCTTATATTTATGATGTGATTTGAGACGATTTTATCACTTAGCTTGTAATGTTGATATTGGATTCTCATTCCTTGAGTCAACTAAGTTCTCATGTGTTTTATGAGTTTTTTGGTTTGTATATCTTAGAGATGCCCCTTTGTGATTATTTTTCTCTGAAAATTTTTTGGCATCACATTCGATATACGCTCTATATTTAGACTCTCACGATTGTTTTAGTACTTATTTAGCACTATTGTTGTTGTTATTATACTCCCATCTTTTGGATAATGCCATAGGGGGAGAGAAATAAACATATCATAATATGTGTGCTAAGTAAAGTCTAATTCTTAACTTGAATCTGAAATTGAAGTTGTTTAGATTCAGGGGGAGTAAGATATAATGAACATGGACTATAAAATCCTAGATTTCATGATTTCAAGAAAATCATTACATTCATGCATATCTTACTCATTTGCTTCAATTGATCTATAGATGCCCTAATATTTATTGACTAACTTAATTGGCATATATGTAGGGGAGTAAGTTTTCTTTAAGCACAATTATTTATCTTTTTGTTTATGTTTGTTTGTCATCATAAAAAAGGGGGAGAATGTTGCGTATTGGACTTCTCCCTACTTGGTGTTAATGATGAGCAAACATTAATACTTGTGACCAATCCCCTATTTGCAGTTAATCCTTTGCCTAAGACTATCTTGGAGATTAATTAGCAATGGATGATACTCAAAGATCAATGAAAGCAAAAGAAGTGGATTAGATGAACAAAGATGGTGATTGAAGCTCCTATAATTCAAACTCATACTTTGGATAGAAGAGAGTGTTCTACAAAATGTAATCTTCTTTTTCTCTTCTAGTATGTAGCTTAGAAGTAGAACTATGTTGGAGCACACACACATCTTCATTTCAGTCTTAGGAAATCATTAAATCAACTTTTCTTAGACTCCAATTCATGATTCTCAAGAATGTGCGTGTTGTGATTTCAACAGACGACTGCTGAACAATTTACAGTCGCATGTCTTAAAACAGTCGACTGTGTTTTGTTCTACAGTCGCATGTTATGCACATACTTAATCAGTTGATTTTGGGCTTTCTAAGCTTTAACTCTTTCAGGCGACGGCTGTACATTTCACAGGCGCATGTCTAAGAGACAGTCGACTGTGATTTGTTAATCAGTCGCTTGTCTATCTTCAGCCCAAGATCATTCTCAATTTGATCTGGCCAATAGACTGATGTTATATTTACAGTCGCCTGTCCAAGGAACAGTCGACTGTAAATGCTTCAACAGTCGCATGTCCATGATTCTTCTGCAGGACTTGCTCTCTGGAATATTTCTTATCTAGTGCCAGTCGACTGATGTTGTATTTACAGTCGACTGTCCAATGGCACAGTCGACTGTCAATGCTTTAACAATCGTCTGTCTTTGAGCTTCTCTGCAGACTCAACTCTCTGGAAAATGTCAGGGTTTGTGACAATCGCCTATAGAAGGAATTACAGTCACCTGTTGGATTTATAGTCAACTGTCTTCTCTTCATCAGTCACATGTCCTGTATTCCCAGAATTTTTTGAGACTTTCTCAACTTACCCAGATTACGGCTAGTCGCTAGTAGAAGGAATTACAGTCGCTTGTTAGATTTACAGGCGAATGTCTTCTCTTCATCAGTCGACTATCCACGTGGTAAGTTACCGTTTGAATTCTCACCTACCCTCTGACACAGTGCAGCAGTCGAATGTGTTTTGTTCAACAGTCGACTGTCGCGTGTGCAAATTCTATCCGTTGGGTTTTTCTCCGCGGATTTCAAAGGGGCTTTTGGGAATTCTGTTGAGGGTTTTGAGAATGAGAAACCTATAAAGGTAGCCTCTACTGTTCCATCGAGAGGTTACTTACTCATTTGCTAAAACATTCAAGCTTTCAATATTCATTGATCTAAGCTCTCAAAATCCCAAAGCCCTAGAATTCTTGTCTTTCAATCTCTTGCTCTCCAACCTAGAACCAAAGAGAAATCTTCTTGGCATTTGGTGCAAACAAGAGAAAGGGCTTTCCTCTCTTCTAAGAGAGACATCAACACACAACACACTCTCCTTCAAGTTCTACTTCAAGGTATAGGTGATTGTAAGTGTTGTATTTCATATTTCATAACTTTCGTTATTTGATTTACTTTCGGGTTGTGAGAGTGGATTTGCTTGCTTCCAAGTTGTGGGAGTCAAGGGCATCGAGTGTACTTCGATTTCACTTGTAGGGTTGCTACAAGTGGGTTTTAAGGAAACCTCAAGTTAGGGTTCTAACTTGAGTATCCGGTGGTATCCGGGTGGAATGGACATAGAATTACAGGGAACAAGTTGGGAGTTGACTTGGGTAATCCGAACCCTTGAAACATCATTGTGTTTGCATTGTTTTATTTTGGGGTTTATTTTCATTCCGCACTTATTGTTGGTTAGGAATTTATTTTGGGGTTTATTTTCATTCCGCACTTATTGTTGGTTAGGAATTTAATTTGGTGTAATTATCATTTTAAATTGTATAAACACTATTCAACCCCCTTCTAGTGTTTTCCTCATAGCCAGGGACCTTACACATCTCCACCTAAAGTGGATTCAGAGTCTCCCAGCTTTCTGGAGAGAATACATGGATACATTTGTGGGCCTATTCACCCCTCAAGTGGCTAATTTTGGTACTTTATGGTACTGATAGACGCATCTTCCAAATGGTCATATGTGTGCCCACTGACACCCGCAATGTAGCCTTTGCAAAGCTACTGGCACAAATTATTAAGTTGCGGGCACATTTCCCAAATAACCAGATTAAGAAATTACTTCTGGATAACACTAGGGAATTTACATGACAAGTCTTTCTAGACTACTGTCAAACAACTGGCATTGAAGTTGAACATCATGTAGCATATGTCCACACCCAAAACGGGTAAGCTGAATCTCTTATAAATAGACTACAATGGATCGCTCGTCCATTGCTAATGCAATCCTAGTTGCATGTGACTGCATGGAGACACGCATTCCTGCATGCTGCATCGCTAAGAAGATTACGACCATCTGGTAGTAAAACTTATTCCCCGATGCAAATTGCATATGGAACTCCACCAAATATCTCTCACTTGAGGGTATTTGGATGCGCAGTCTATGTCACCATCGCATCACCACAGAGGACCAAGATGGGTCCTTAACGTCGCCTAAGTATCTATATAGGGTTCGACTCACCATCGATCATTAGATACCTGGAACCCCTAACGGGAGACGCTTTTAAGGCACGCCTAGAAGACTGAGTTTGACGAAAATAACTTTCCCAAACTAGGCATGAACTCTAAGAAGCCTGAAGCTTCAAAGACCATTTCATGGGATACCAAAACTTTATCCCACTTTGATCCGCATACAAACCATTGTGAAGATGAGATCCTGAAGATCCTCTAAATACAAAATACAGTTCACATACTACCGGACAAATTCACTGACACCCAGAAGGTTGTCAGATCACATGTCCCTGCTGCTAACACGCCAGCTAGGATTGACATACCCAAAGATGGATGCAATCCACCTGCAGCAGAAGTGACCGTACCTCAACAAAAGAGAGGACGACCCCCTAGCTCCAAGGATAAACTTCCTCGAAAGAGGAAAACTCCGGGAGAAACCAAAACGATACCATCACATGATGCTGAGCTCAGCCCAGACACCTCTCCCCTCCTAAAACCCCCTGAAGACGAAAATATAGGAGAAATATCATTAAATTATGTACGTACTGGGGAGATACTGGACAGAAAAAGCACAATCATCGATGACGACTTTGCGTTCGTTATTGCTAATCATGTCACTGAATATGACGATGATATCGATCCATGCTATTTAGCAGAATGTAAACGCAGAGAGGATTGTCCAAAATGGAACGAGGCAATAGGAGTATAGCTGGACTCACTTTCAAAATGCAAAGTTTTTGGACCTGTAGTCCCAACACCAAAGGGTGTAAAACTTGTGGGATACAAGTGATATTCGTAAGAAAGAGAAACAAAAATAATAAGATCGTACGCTACAAAGCGTGCCTTGTTGCACAAGGTTTTTTTCCCAACGACCAGGAATAGATTATGATGATACATACTCTCTGGTCATGGATGCGATCACTTTTCGATTTATAATTAGCTTAACGGCTACGGAAGGCCTGGATATGCAGCTCATGGACGTTGTGACTGCATACCTATATGGCAATATAGATAAGGACATCTATATGAGACTTCTGAACAGTTATAAACAACCAACAAAAATGTAAGATAGACCTCGAGATGTCTATTCTGTCAAACTTCAAAGATCAATGTATGGTCTGAAACAATCGAAAAGAATGTGGTACAACAGACTCAGTGAATTCCTCGTGCAACAAGGATTCACAAATAATGAAGTCGGTCCTTACATCTTTATAAGAGCAAAGGGAACATGATTCGTAATAATTGCCGTTTACGTAGACGATTTAAATCTCATTAGATCTCCTGAAGAGATAACTGAGATATCCAAAAGCCTTACACAGTTTTGAAATGAAATACCTTGGCAAAACCAAATACTGCTTTGGCTTACAAATTGAACACCTCAGCGGAGGAATCCTGTTACATCAATCCACTTACACAAGGAAATTGCTGAAAAATTTCCAAATGGTCAAATGTCACCCGCTGAGTACACCAATGGTCGTCAGATCATTGGATGTTAATAAAGAACCCTTTCGTCCGCTGGAAAAGGTGGAGGAAACACTTGGTCCTGAAGTACCTTACCTAAGTGCCATTGGAGCACTCCTCAATCTGGCAAATCGAACGCGTCCCGATATAGCGTTCGCAGTCAACCTACTAGCCAGATACAGTTCAGCGCCCACAAAGCACCACTGGAACAGAGTGAAGCACCTTCTGCGCTACCTCCAAGGGTCAGTAAACCAACGACTATACTACCAGAAAGGCGTATCATCCAACTTAGTTGGTTTTGCAGAAGCAGGATACAGATCAGATCCCCACACCGCAAAGTCCCAGACTGGTTTTGTATTCACCTACGGTGGAACAGCCATTTCATGAAGATCTATGAAGCAGACCTCGACAGCAACCTCATCCAATCACTCCGAACTCATTGCGATCTATGAAGCTAGCAGAGAATGTTTTTGGCTACGTTCAGTCATTCACCACATCCTGGTGACGACCGGACTAAAGACGGACGACCTTGAACCAACCACTATGTACAAAGACAATGCAGCCTGCATAGATCAACTACGAGGTGGCTACATCAAATTTGACAGGACAAAGCACATTTTCCCCAAGCTTTTCTGAACGCATGAACTACAAGAAGACAGACAGATCGACATCCAGTAGATCCAGTCTTGCAACAACCTGGGAGATCTATTTAATAAAGCACTACATCGATGTACCTTTAGAAAACTTGTAGTAGGAATTGGGATGAGACAGTTGAAAGATTTACAAGCCTTAAGTTTGTACACAACAGGGGGAGTTAATGTTGTGTTGTACTCTTTTCCCTTATCTATTGGTTTTTCCCACTGGGTTTTCCATAGCCAAAGGTTTTAACGATGCAACCACATCAACTCTGGATCCAGTAGCATCCACCACTGGTAATATCCACCGATCAGGGAAAGTTAAGGAGACTTGCACTCTTTTCCCTTAACTATTGGTTTTTTCCATTGGGTTTTCCATAGCCAAAGGTTTTAACGAGGCAAGACCTCCTACCTTAGGACCAAGAAGTACCCATATCCTCATGACCTGATACGCTCTATGAATCCTGAAGCATTCATATACCAAGCTTACAACAATGGATGGATAAGGGGAAGTGTCATGAACGGGCTTTTATAGGCCCAAGTAGAGCCCAATAGGGTTTAGGGTATCCACACATTATGTGATTGTTTTCTATAAATAGAGGGCTACAGGTTCAGTAGCCGACACTCTCACAGTTTGATTTATTTTGATCTCCCAAGTCTTCTAAAAGTTTTTCATTTTTTAGATCAAATCCACATATAGTAATCAAATACACAAGGGCTTCATCAAGTGGCTATAGGTATTTGTAAAACATTCAAAGTTATAAGTATCTGTTACTTGGGTATTAGTAAGAGGGATTTTCCCATTGTATGTGAAAGTTTGTAAATCCTAGTTGGAGGCTAGGTGGTGAGTGAACTCTTGTTGTATGCAAGGTGTTTGTAAATGACCTCGATTTGTGAGGCAAGGTAAAATCCTCATTATATGTGATGTGTTTTGTACTATTTACCTAAAATAGTGTGTTAAAGCCCGAGGGAGTTCGAGAACTGGATGTAGCCCTGGAGGGGTAAACCAGGATAAAATCTGAGTGTTTGCGAATTCTGTTATTTTTCTCTTACTTGCATTTATTTCTGCTACACATTTTTTATTGCAAGTATTGTTGGTTGATTAAGATAAAATTAGGTAACACTAATTTTGAACATAGGTAGATTTCTAGAGGTAAACTTTTAATTTCTGAAAACACTATTTACCCCTTTAGTGTTCTGTTTGCCATCTCAGGTCCCAACACTTGGTATTAGATGGAGGTTACAAGAGGACGTCAACAAGAAGACAATTACCACATATCTTCGATGGCTGAAATTATCACGATTGGAAAAGAAGGATTAAAGTCGAAGGATTAAAGTCTACATTCAATCCAAAGACATCAACTTGTGGAGATTTGTGGAGAAGCCCTATCACCCACCTACCACACCAGAGTCACAATGGACAAAAGAGGAGGAAGAAATGGAAATGAAAGATGGAGAGGTAATTGGATATATTCAAAGTTTTTGAGTAACAAAATTATTAGTCTTGTGTCTGGTGCTACTGCGGCGTATCAACTATGGCACATGGTAGAGGAGTGTGAGGAATCCATCTCTAAAGACTCATCCTCCAATAAAGAAATGGAAGGTTCTTATGCTTGCTACACGGAATAAACAAACGATGTGGTAAACTTTACCTCTAGTGATGAATATGACAATAATGATTTGCTGCATGCTTACAATGATTTAGTTAAAGATTATAAATCATTGAAAAGTAAATTTAGTTTTTTAAAGCATGATCATAAGAGTTTAAATAAAGATCATAATTCACTTCGTGTTGATCATGATAAGTTGAATAGTGAGCATAATGCTTTATTGAATGATTATGAATGGTTAAAGCTTGTGCATGATGAATCTCTTGTTAAATTAGATAATGCTAAGTCTATTATTGAACAAATGAGAATTGATAATTGAAGTTAGTACGCAATACAAATTATAGGGCAGATGAAGATAATATCAAGCAACACATCATAACACAAGGTCGTTGGTAACGCAGTTCGGTGCGCACACCTACATCTGCGGGGCCCCGCCCAGAAAATCAAATTACTCCATTATATAGTATGTAAAATACAAACATCAAAGCTGAAAGATATTAGAGGAAACACACTCCCCCTCAATACATGCTACGCGAGTTGATCGCAATCAACTCAATGGAGTAATTTTGCGCAAGCTCCCCTTGCGAGCAAGATCCCCTTGCAGTACTCACCAAGACCAACTCCCTTGATCCTCTACCGTGTAGATGTGAGCCTCCTCCCGGAGCTTTATTTTAGATCCCCTTTCACCAAAGAAGATCAACGCTTTCAACGTAGCAGCAGCAGCCTCCACGTATCCTTGCTACTCAATTTAAGAGTCCTTCTTCGAGGTAGATAAACTGTTAACAACAGCTGAAGCACAAATAAAAAACCGCACAGATTTTTCTCAACAAAACCAAGTGAAACTTCCGCAGCCAAGAGATCATGAACCCAACCCGAACAATCTCAACAACTCATCACTCAGTTACAACAACTTCAACCAAAGGGATCTGCAAAGAATCTTTTTTTTTAAACCAAGGGTGAACCGAAGACCGTCGATCTGCATTCGTTCAAGAGATAAGAGAGAATCTCTAATAGCACCAAAAGCATAACTGCAAATCCTTCCCCAATATTCAAGAAAAACTTTGATGATAAGATCAGGAGGAGAAGAACCAAATGTTGAACAAACACGTTCAACATTTTTCATAACAAAATGTCTAACATTCTACCACGTTTGACATTGCACTTAACATTCTGTTTAACATTTCATCAGAGCCGAGTCGTTGTGCCACAATAGACAAATAAAAGACTTAACAATCTCCCCCTTTGGCTTTTAGTGGCACAAACAGACAACAGGTGATCCTATATCATCAAGACAAGAAGACAAGCAGAAGAAATGCTTTTGCATGGAAGCCATACAGTCAGATAGAAGACATACCAGTCAGACGACCAAAAAACAACATCCCAAGTTCAGTCATTTAGATCACCCACATGTTCAGATCAATATTCATATACAGACAGACATGCCAATCACCATTTATACTCCCCCTTTGTGACAGAAAAAGCCAAAGATTAAACCCCATCAGAAGAAGACACCTTGGCTTGAAGAGCAGCAATTCTGTCTTGAAGAAAAATCCTCTGAGCGTGAAGAAGAACCTTCTGACTCTCAAGCATAACGAGCTGATCATCTACAGCCTTGACAGCACGCTGAAACACCAACAAGTCCTCCTGGAGATCTTGGACAGACGCATGAGGAGGAGAAGGTCTTTTCATAGCTGACTTAGTAACAGATGGAGAAGGAGAGGACGGCATAGAGGACATAGAAGTAAGAACTGTCAGGTCATCAATTTTACTGGCAATAGATTTGGTTGTGAAACTTATCAAATCACAGGAGACAGGAAGCTCAGAAGATGCAGGAACAATTCCATGAGAGAATAGAATCATAGAAATAAGAGACGCATGAGGCAGGGCAGTATGAGGAGCTGAAGATTCTGATAAGGACAGGATGGAATCGAAGATAAGCCGACCCAAGTTGAAAGACTTTTTAGTCCCAGCTGCAAACAGCAATTTGCACATAGACTTCGTAACAATAGACATGTTAGAAGTAGGCAACCAGTTACGAGTAGCAATTCAATACAGCAGATAGAACTTAGCTGTCAGAGCAGATGAAGGAAAAGAGACGGACTTAGGCCAACATGAAAACTGTCCACCAGTGACAGTCTGAATAAACAAGTCAAAGTCGTCACCAACAGTAGCACCATAAGAAGGAAGATATTGACCACACGGCCATTTGAGCAGATTGTTTATGATATCAGGAGAGAATGGAACAATTTTCCCACGAACAAAAGTTCTAAAGCCCCATTTAGAAGAGGAATCAGCTGTAGATTTGAAAAGGTTGCAATAAAACTCTCGAACCATAACAGGATAATAGGTCTTAAAACAACTGGCAGCTTGAAACAAGTCAATATCTTTGAGAAAAGTAAGAAAGTGTGTATGTTTGAAAGATGATACTGCAATAGACTTTTCTCCAAAAATGGATCTCTCAGAGTAGACTACCCATCTATCCATGCAGGACTTATCAAAAAATTGAATAGAAATAGCTTCAGAGGCAAGACCATCAGAAGGAGAGAAGGAGCCTGACCCTTTAGAGAACTTAGAAGACTTAGATGGAGAGACCCTGCAGGATGAGGAAGATGCTTTGCGCTTGAGAGACCCCGATCTCGTCTTGCGAGGATGAATAACAAAAGGATCCACACAGGGTTCAACAGACACCTGGGAGGCTTCTTTATGAACACAATCATCAGATCTGACATAAGATCCAACATTTGGCGAAGGTGTAACATTTTCATCCAAAGAGATGACCTGTTCAGGAGGATCAGAAGACTCTTCTGAAGGTGCAGAGGGATTCAGACCTGAGGCAGGATCAACATCAGCTGTAGGAGCAATATGGGAAAATTCTTTATCAACCTCACCCGTCACATTTTCAGAAACCAACATATCAGCACTCTCATTCATAGAGAAACAACCATTATGAACATCAGCATGAGTATCCGAAACACCAGCATTAGCCGTATCAGAAGTGTCTTGATATGAAGGGCCTTCATCATTCTTCATACCATCTTCAGCAGCTGACGAGGATGCAGAGTCAGAGTCATCCAGTACAACAATTTCAGAAAGTTTAACAGAGGGCTCAGGGGGATTCCAAGATTTCAGCACAATTAGATCATCGAAGGGCACCCTCACACTTAGCAACTTTCCTTCAAGATCTTTGAGAAGAACAGTACCAAAACGAGTATTGGATAGATCCATCCAAGAAATGTCCAGCTTGCGATCAGTTCGACGAAGATACCAAAACCAGTCTTCCATAGAAACAGGATGAGGAAATGACTCATCTTCATCGGAGAATGACATTCGAGAAGAACTGCGATAGCAAGAATCAACTGAGATTGGGGAAAAAAGTACCATATCCAAATTCACTGCAGTTCCAGAATGCATGTGGTCAGAAGACATTGAAGATGATGTAGGGGACGAGATTCCAGCGGACGAGACCCTTGAAGATCGTGGAACACAACCTTTCCTTTTGACGGGGGGAAAGCAGACGATGGAAGATTCTGGCGAGCCGAAGCAGCTTGACGAGCAGACCGACGAGGATTAGAAGAGGATCTTTCATTCTGAGATCGGCCCATCGCAGAAACACCAGGGATTTCTTGGACAATGAATCAAGAACCAAGAACCCTAGAAAAGCACAAACCCTCCTTAACAAATAACTTCGAAAGGCTCTGAGGCGATGAAGAGAGCTCCGAGAACCAATAAAGAGAAATAAATGCAGAGGAAATAACGCTCATTCAGAAAAGACAAAAGTAACCAGAGCACTTTTAAGAGTTGCGACATAATGTTTGACAATTTGTTTAACATTATGTCCAACAATTAGTTCAACATTCAGATACGGCACAGCCCAAGAGCTTGTCGTAACTCCTCAAATCTGTTAGAATCCAAGGGTTTAGTAAAGATATCAGCCAACTGACTAGTAGTATCAATATATTCCAAAATGAGAATCTTCTTTTCAACAAGTTCTCGGATGAAGTGATGCCGAATGTCAATATGTTTGGTCCTTGAATGTTGAATAGGATTCTTTGAAATGTTTATTGCACTTTGATTGTCACATAAAACAGTCAAAATATCTTGATCAACACCATAGTCTGTCAACATTTGTTTCATCCACAAGAGTTGAGTACAACAACTCCCTGCAGCAATGTATTCTGCTTCAGCTATTGACAAAGAAATCGAATTTTGTTTTTTACTATACCATGAAACTAAGTTATTTCCAACATAAAAGCATCCTCCAGTGGTACTCTTCCTATCATCAGCATTACCTGCCCAGTCTGCATCACTATATCCGGATAAGAGAGTATTGGTATCTTTGGAGTACCAGATTCCATAGTCAGCTGTTCCACTTATGTATCTGATTATACGCTTAACAGCCGTGATGTGTGATTCCTTAGGACATGCCTGATAACGAGCACACACTCCTACACTGAAACAAATATCAGGTCTACTTGCTGTCAAGTACAACAAGCTACCTATCATGCTCCTGTACAAGGTAACCTCTACTTGTTTTCCACCATCATCTTTAGAGAGCTTCTCTGTTGAACCCATAGGAGTGCGAACTTGACGAGCTTTTTCAAGACCGAATCTTTTGACTAGATTCTTAGCATATTTACTCTGTGATATGAACAGCCCATCACCAGTCTGTTTTACTTGGAGACCAAGGAACATATGTAACTCACCAACCATACTCATTTCAAATTCTTTTTGCATGAGATTTATAAACTCACTTACAAGTTGAGAAGACGTAGAACCAAACACTATGTCATCAACATAAATCTGAGCAATAATGATAGCAGATCTGGTTCTCTGAACAAACAGCGTCTTGTCAGCTCCACCTCGTTCATACCCCTTTTTAAGGAGATATTTAGTCAGACGCTCATACCAAGCTCTGGGAGCTTGCTTAAGACCATAAAGAGCTTTCTTCAGCCGATAAACATGACCAGGTAAGAAAGGATCTTCAAATCCCTTAGGCTGCTCGACATAAACTTCCTCATTTAAAATTCCATTTAAGAAGGCGTTTTTCACGTCCATTTGATGAAGCTTGAAGTTAAAGCTGCATGCGACAGCAAGAAGAAGCCTAATAGATTCCAAACGAGCCACCGGAGCAAAAGTTTCATCGAAGTCAACTCCTTCAATTTGAGTGTATCCCTGAGCAACCAGTCGAGCTTTGTTACGTGTGACATTTCCTCTTTCGTCTGTTTTATTCTTGAAAATCCACTTGGTGCCTATAACGTTCACTCCTTTCGGTCTCTCAACGAGACTCCATACGTCATTACGCTGAAATTGATTCAGCTCCTCTTGCATAGCCATCACCCAGAACTCATCCAACAATGCCTCTTTAACATTCTTGGGTTCAAGACTAGACAAAAAATAAGTATAACCAGCAAGATCACGATAGTTTACCTGACTGGTGCCTCTGGTGCGAAGACCATCTTCCACATTCCCAATGACGAGCTCAGGAGGATGATTTCAGATAACTTTAGTTATTCCTCGTGAGGAATGAGCTTCATTCTTATCAGACAGCGATTCTTCAGCAGAGACCGATCCATGAGTGACACCATTCTGACTAGTGTTATCAGATGTTGAATCAATTGTTGTAACATTTTGTTCAACATTTTCATCTTCCTCATTAACCTCTTCTTGTGGCCCAGCCTCCACACTACCTTGCTCGAAGTCATCAACGACGCCATTGATGGACTCCATCAAGACATCAGTACGATGATTTAGAACACGAAAAGCACGACTCGTAGTAGAATATCCGAGAAATGTCCCTTCATCACTCTTAGCATCAAATTTTCCTTTTGAAGTCCGATCCTGCAAGATGTAACATTTGCTTCCAAAAACATGAAAATAAGAGACATTAGGTTTCCTACCTCTCCAGATCTCGTAGGGAGTTTTATCCGTTCTAGGTCTCAGATAAACTCTATTTATGGTGTAGCAGGCAGTGTTTATTGCTTCGGCCCACCATTTTGTACTGATCCTTCTGGCATTTAACATCACGCGAGCCATCTCCTGTAGAGTCCGATTCTTCCTCTCAACAATACCATTCTGTTGAGGAGTTTTCAGAGCAGAGAACTCATGTCGTATTCCCTCTGCCTCACAGAAGTCAGCAAACAAGTGGTTTTCGAACTCCTTACCGTGATCACTGCGAATACGAGTAATCTTCCCAATAGTTGCTCCCCTCTCAGTCTGAAGGCGAATGCAAAGCTTTTTGAAAGCATTGAAGGCATCTGACTTTTCTTTGAGGAAATCCACCCACGTGAAACGAGAAAAGTCATCAACACAAACAAAAATATATTTCTTACCTCCTATGCTGACTTCCGTTGTGGGTCCTATCAGGTCCATGTGCAGCAACTCCAGATTCTTTGCGGTGGTGATGATCTGAAGTTGTTTATGATTGGTTCTCTTCTGTTTTCCTAGCTGACACGAGCCGCAGACCCCTTCAATTTTCTTGGAAAGAGATGGCATTCCACGAACGGCTCCTACTTTGATAATTTCAAATAAAGTCTTATAGTTCACATGACCAAGTTTTTGATGCCATTGTTCGGCAACTTCAACACTAGCTGTGAGACATCTATTTGCTTCCTGCAACATATAACAATTGTCAGTTGATCGATTTCCAGTAAGAATGTTGATCCCAGCTTTGTTTAGCACAACACACTTATCCTTAGTAAACTGAACAAACAATCCTTGATCACACAATTGGCTTATACTGATCAAGTTAGCCTTTAAGTCTTCGACATGCATGACATCCTTCAAGATAATGGACTCAGTCATCTTCAGCTCTCCCTTCCCAATAACTTTGCTTCTCTGGCCGTCACCAAAAGTGACGTGACCTTTATTTCCTGTACTGTATTCAGATAGGAGACCACGGTTTCCTGTCATATGCCGAGAACAGCCGCTGTCGAAGTACCACGTGTTTTCTGAGAAAGCACTCATGGACGTGTAAGCAACAAGGCTGTGAACTTTTGTCTTTCTTATCCATGCCTTAATGATCCTTTTATCTGAATATCCCTCGTTCCTTCCTTCATGTTGATGCCTCATCCTTCTGAAAAACCTGCTCTCAGTGTGACCTCTGCATTGGCAATAATGGCAAATCAAGGATCTGATAGTAGTACCTTTTGTTTGTTTACCTTTTTGATTCCCTTGCTTGAACTGTTTGTTGTTAATCTGATTTCTGACAGGTGGACAATGAACTTCCTTGCTTATCTGAAGATAGCCTCCTCTATTGAAACCTACTCCTGTGCGATCTCCGGAGACTTTCCCCATGCTTAGAATATCATCAAGCTTGGTTCTGCCAGTGTTCCATTTGTCAAGAACACTTTCAGCCTTTTCGGCTCTAAGAAGAGTTCTCCTGAGTTGCCCTTCCAGATTTCTGACGTCTTGCTTGATCTTGTTAAGTTGGGTTACAACCTCTTCTCTTTCACCTTTTAGTCTAATGTTCTCGTACTTCAAGAGTTTGTTTATCTCACATATCTTTAACCAATTAACAAACATGGTTTGATATGCGGACCGAATATCAGCTTCGTCAACTTCCTTTTCGTCACCCGTATCAGATATAGAATCACTGTCAGATGTTGCACTAAATGTTATGACATTTCTCTTGACATTCTTATCTTTTTCTTTCAACATGGTGCAAACAGAATCCACACTATGTCCAACATTGCTAGTTGTATCATCAGTACACTGATTACCCATGGTGGTCATAAAAGCAACATAGTTGCTGACAATGTCCTCGTCACCAGTGTATTCTTCAGACTCATCATCACTCCAAGAGCTTGCTAGCGACTTTCCTTTTTGTTTCTTTATGGTGTTAGCACATTCTGCTTGTATGTGTCCAAAACCTTCACATTCTCTGCATTGAATTCCCTTGCCTTTACTTTTGGTATCAAACTTCTGTATGGGTCGATTGTTGCCTCTAACTGCAGGAGAAAAATTTGTCCTAGCTTCTTTGTTAATATTTCTGAAGTTCTGACCTCTATTTCCTATTTTCCTCATCATTTTACTAAAGTTCTTGGTTAAAAGAGCTATGTCATCTTCAATCTCAGTACCCTCTCCTTCATGTGAAGCATCAGCAGTTTCCACTTTCAAAGCCACTCCTTTCTCCCTTTTATTTTGCTTCAAGTTCATCTCAAAAGTTTGAAGAGATCCCATCAATTCATCCAATCTCATATTAGAAGTATTTCTAACTTCTTCTATAGCAGCTATTTTGGCCGAAAATTTTTCAGGGAGAGATCTAAGGGTTTTCTCAACTAATTTCTTTTGGGAGTACTTCTTTCCTAATTGAAAAGCTTGATTAGCTATGTCACGAAGTCTTCCATTGAATTCAGCCACAGATTCGTCATCATTCATCCTAAGGTTTTCAAACTGAGAAGCCAAAATTTGAAGTTTAGAGGCTCTTACAGTGCTTGTCCCTTCATGTATGTTTTGAAGAATATCCCATGCTTCTTTGGCTACTTCGCAGGTAGAAATCAACTTGAACTGTTCTTCATCAACAGCAGTGAAAATAGCATTCAAGGCTTTTGAATTTCCCAGAGCCGCGCGTTCTTCTTCAATACTCCAATCTTGGACAGGCTTGAGAGATTCATTTCCCTTCTTGTCGTCAACTGTAGGAGGAGTCCAGCCTTCAACAGTGGCCACCCAAGCCTTCTCATCAAGAGATTTGATAAACGCGCGCATCCGTGACTTCCAATATGTATAATTGGTGCCAGTAAGAAGCGGAGGCCGAGTCACAGAAGCTCCTTCCTTCGTGTTCATGATTGATGTACTAAGACAGCAGAATCACACCCTCTTTGACTAGCAAAGAATGCGGATGACCTGCTCTGATACCAATTGAAGTTAGTACGCAATACAAATTATAGGGCAGATGAAGATAATATCAAGCAATACATCATAACACAAGGTCGTTGGTAACGCAGTTCGGTGCGCACACCTACATCTGCGGGGCCCCGCCCAGAAAATCAAATTACTCCATTATATAGTATGTAAAATACAAACATCAAAGCTGAAAGATATTAGAGGAAACACACTCCCCCTCAATACATGCTACGCGAGTTGATCGCAATCAACTCAATGGAGTAATTTTGCGCAAGCTCCCCTTGTGAGCAAGATCCCCTTGCAGTACTCACCAAGACCAACTCCCTTGATCCTCTACCGTGTAGATGTGAGCCTCCTCCCGGAGCTTTATTTTAGATCCCCTTTCACCAAAGAAGATCAACGCTTTCACCGTAGCAGCAGCAGCCTCCCCGTATCCTTGCTACTCAATTTAAGAGTCCTTCTTCGAGGTAGATAAACTGTTAACAACAGCTGAAGCACAAATAAAAAACCGCACAGATTTTTCTCAACAAAACCAAGTGAAACTTCCGTAGCCAAGAGATCATGAACCCAACCCGAACAATCTCAACAACTCATCACTCAGTTACAACAACTTCAACCAAAGGGATCTGCAAAGAATCTTTTTTTTTAACCAAGGGTGAACCGAAGACCGTCGATCTGCATTCGTTCAAGAGATAAGAGAGAATCTCTAATAGCACCAAAAGCATAACTGCAAATCCTTCCCCAATATTCAAGAAAAACTTTGATGATAAGATCAGGAGGAGAAGAACCAAATGTTGAACAAACACGTTCAACATTTTTCATAACAAAATGTCTAACATTCTACCACGTTTGACATTGCACTTAACATTCTGTTTAACATTTCATGAGAGCCGAGTCGTTGTGCCACAATAGACAAATAAAAGACTTAACAATAATGAAAGACTAGTACTAGAAAATTCTTTGTTTATGAAAGAATGCAAGAGCATTAATGATAGAATTAATTCATTGTTTAGTGATTTGTCTTTGAGCAAAAGTATGCAAGAAAATCTTATTTCTAAATTTGATAATTTCAAGCGCAATGCTAGCTTGAGTACTTTTTCTTCATGCAAACATGATTTCATGCCTAAGAATGTTGTTAGAGACAAAAAGAATTATGTTAAAAAAGAATATGTATGCTAATGTTGTTAGAAAGAAATATGATTTCATGAGATAAATTGGTGAAATCCAATGTTTCTAATAGTTCTATTCATAAGTTGGATTCTACTAATCATGTGGCTATGCATCCATAAGTTGGATTCTACTAATCATGTGGCTATGCATCCATATGCTAAGAATAATTCTATGTCCATGCATAGATTACATGATAATATGTGTTGGGTTCCAAAGAATTTGAGTTTGATTGATAGAAATGCCTATATCCATAATATTGTGATGAATATGCAAAATTCTAGAAATTCTTTGTATGCTAGGAAAACAAATCCTAAATGGGGTTGGGTTCCTATTGGATGATCTTGCATGAACCCAATAATTTTGAGTATATATGGTAATTATATATTTTTAGGATACTCAAGTTTAAGGCATATTGAATATGATTTATTTGGACCCACAAAGAAAGTGTACCAAAATTATTTGTTTGATTTTTCAGGTACCAAAATTATAAGGAATTAGTAGAGAAGCTCCAAATAAATCTCAAATTATAAGCATGGATTAAGGGGGAGACCCAACTTCAATGATGCAAACATTAATGGAGAGCCTATGTAAGAAATTTTTCTTCAATAAAAAAGGTATTTTTAACACTTGGTGTTATAGCTTTGTCGCATAAGATATTTTATAGCACTTGATATATTTATTTTGGCATCATACCCATGTTGATATTGAGTCACAAACACTTTGAGAGAGAGACATGTATGAGAAAAAAATTCGGGTTTTATATTTAATTTGTTTTACCTTTTTAATGATGCCAAAGTGGGAGAGAGAACATGATATGCATTGCATTGCATTACATTACATAATTTTTAAAGCTTTTATGTTTTTATACAATATGTTGTCATCATAAAAAAAAGAGGAGAATGTTGGGTATTTATTCTCCACCCCGTGGTTATTTTGATGATGAACAACATATTATGGTACCAATATTTTCATTAAGATTGTGTGTAGGAAGTATATCTTGAATATATGCGATGAAGCATATGAAGAAGTTTAATCAAAAAAAGCATATAAGCATGTAGCATGGATCCAAGATATGAAAGCAAGGAGCAAGTATGGTAAACCATTCTCAAGGACGTTGGAGAACAAAAGCTCAATGAAGCCAAGATATTAAAGATTTAGAATTTTGGCTTGGTGTAAATCTTTAGTATGTCAAAGCTCTTGATAAAGCCACCACACACTTAGGATATTCCAAAAATGGTTTTAAAATATTTTTAAAAGGTGTTAAAATGTTTTATATTAATATATAATTTTTACCAAATTTTTTCAAAGTATTTATATAAAGCTTTTATGGAAACTTGATTTCAAATTTTAAAACTATATGATTTTATGGAAACTTGATTTCAAAATTTAACACTCTCGACTTTTATGGAAACTTGATTTCAAATTTTAAAACTCTCAGCTTTTATGGAAACTTAATTTCAAATTTTAAAACTTTCAGCTTTTAAGGAAAGTTTGATTTTAAAGTAACTAGCCGTTACTAACCGTTTAAAATGAGATTTTTAGCACGACTTGAATTTTTTTGTGCTCTACAAATGCTAGAGACCTCGGATCGTTTTCATATGAATTAATAATCATTTTCTTATATTTTTCAAAGAAAAATTTTCATAAGATCTCATTTTCAAAATCTCTTAATTTTTTGCCATTGTTTCAAAAAGTCTTGTGCTCGTTTTTTGAGTGAGTTTATTGGCCGTAATAATTGTTTTAATCTCTATTTTAAAGTTATATCTTTAAGAGATTTAAATCAAGTTTGATTTATTTTGATTTATTTTGATCTCCTAAGTCTTCTAAAATCTTTTCATTTTTTTGAGATCAAATCTAATCCTATAGCAATCACATACCCAAGGGCTTCATCAAGTGGCTATAAGTATTTGTAAAATCATCAAATGTTGTAAATATCTCTTACTTGGGTATTAGTAAGAGGGTTTTCCTCATTGTAGGTGAGGGTTTGTAAATCCTAGTTGGAGACTAGGTGGTGAGTGAACTCTTGTTGTAGAAAAGGTGTTTGTAAAAGATCTTGGTTTGTGAGGCAAGGGAAAATCCTCATTGGAGGTGAGGTGGTTTGTACTAGTTATCGAAAATAGTGGATTAAAGCCCGAGAGAGTTCGGGGACTGGACGTAGCCCTGGAGGGGTGAACCAAGATAAAATCTGTGTGTTTGCGAATTCTGTTATTTTTCTCTTGCATTTATTTTCGCTATGCATTTTTTATTGCAAGTATTGTTGATAAAGACAGCCAGTGATATTCTTTGAGTACACCCATTTGTGACGGAATTCAGATCAAAGGCAGCCAGTGGTATTGTTTGAGTACACCCATTTCAGCAACAAGGAACCTAGAAACCAGCTTATACTTAAAAAAGCAAGCAGTCACTTGACACTATATCTGGGGCCTAAGAGTTTTTTTTTGTGTACTCAAGACAAGTTCTTTAAACCAGTGATTGGAAAATGGAAACTTGCTGTAGTCTAATAGAAAAATCAATACCATGGCTTAACAAAATAGTGGGTCCTACTAGGGTCAAGCATATTTGACACAATTTTTGAAGCAATTTCAATCTGATTTCGATACAATAATGGCTATAAAATTTGATTTCAAGATACAACATCCACACTTCCTGTGTTCAACTCTCTGCTCACACCCTCAGAATCGACCTAGACAACTTGTTTTTAAGAACCAAAGCAGGGAGGGAGGGAGGGAGGGAGAAGAACAAGGTACATCTGTAAGGTTTTAATGTCAGTTCTAAAAGCAAAATTAACCATTCAATAAACCACCGAATATGACCGTTTGGAACTACAAAATAACCCTTCATAATGATAGGATTTTTCACCAAGCTCCTCAGAATTTTCCGTTAAAAAGAAACAAAACCACCTTGCAACTAATACTTGCACATTACCTCAGTAGTCGTGGAGGATCTCTGCTTTTTTATATGCTATTCATTCAGTGATACATATGCAATATTCTTTCACTACCAAAGATTCTTTGGAAAATCCTGTTGGATCTCGTTTATTAGAAACTATTCTGTCATTAAAACACGCTACATTCTTTCGATGTCAAACTGCATGCTCCCCAAAAGCATTCGGCAAAGAAAACTGATGAGACCAAAAAATCAACTCTTACACAGCCAGCTTTTAATCCAAAGAAACGCAAAACATTGTTCACGAAATCTACAAATCATTAGACGCAAGAAATGCCATGGTGCAGACAGTGGGAAATCCCCAGACACCTAATAGATTGGCGTCATCAAATTTGCCATGAAATGGGAAAATGCCCAAAAGAGACCATGCTTTTATTCATGTAACAATGGATGTAAAAAGCCTGTATTATTTGTTTACTCTACACTTCTGTACAAACTTCCCATTTCCTTGATTGATACAATATGCAATGTTCTGATACCCTCCTGATGGTATTTGAAAGATAACTAAATTTTAAAAAATGGAGACAAAATTGTGATACCTCATCAAACCTATGGCCATATAAAAGAATAAATAAATAGGGGACATTTTGTATTAAAGAGTAGGGAAAAAAAATAGAAGCCTGGGTCAGTGATGACTTAAAACAAATGAATAGCCTGTTTGAGCTTGTTCTGTTTCCACTTTGGTAGTCTGTAGAAAGCGTCTTTTGCCATATCAAATTTTTCTTTAAACTCCGCAGAGGATAAATAAGCCTGCAATTGTAACCATCCATAAAAGTTAAAAGTCTCCTGAAAACTATCATTCTAACTAATTTCTTGTGTCTATATACCTCTCGCTTGGTTATATCAATCTCTGCAGCAGGATCAGTGGATGATGTTTTTAGGCGTTCATATGGAAATACCGGGAGCTTTTCTTCTTCTTCAGCCTCGCCTTCCTTCGCATCTTCCTCAATTGTAGGGTTTTCAATTCTAGGGCTTCCCATTCCATCGGCCCCAGCTCTTTTGCGGCCTTCATCCACACACAAAAAATAGAAGGGTATAGTATATTCCTACAACATTAAAATATGGGGAGAAAAACAAAACAAATTCAGGGAATAGAGGAAAGTGTACAAGAATTACCTGGTGATCTTGGTATGCTATTTTGTCTTGTGGGTTCAAAAGTAGCAGTTAGGACGGCTATTGCTTCTGACCTGGAAGAAAGTTTTGCCGGGTCTGTAGTGATGAATTTTGGTTGAACTTTCAGATGAACTTTCCTATCTAGTGGAGGCGGCATTGAAAGGTTCCTGGCATTACTATTAGTATTCTCGAATGTAGCAGCAATTGCATTGAAGGCCGGTGACCTTCCTCTTAGTCGAGCTTTGTCTGGGCTGAACGACATGCTTCTTGAACGTTGAGATTTGTCTGGCACTACACCAGATCTTCCACCATGTACTGGTATCCGTCGCTTGGGCTTCTGAAAATGAAAATGAAAGAAATTGTAATAATATTTCTTTAGCATGGTTCTGCCATGGTTATAATTTTATTACATGATGGTCGATCCTTGATATACTTATTTTTCCTTCTGATCAATGAACTTCTCGCTATAAAAATAATATCTCTTTGTTTATAACCAAAAAGCTTCATACAGCTGATCACATGGCGGAGCCGAATAAATAGCTCATTTTTAAAAAAAAATCTATGGGCCCTAGTGTACTAGCACAACCCATAGCCATAGGACAAAAAAAATGAGAGTAAAAAGCGGGCGCCATCCAAATTAAACAAGAGGGGGTGAAGAGACTGCAAAGAGGACATCACCAAAGCAGAGTCCCTCTATAGTATTCTGACAAATAACATGGCCTAACTCATAGAGTCCCCCACATACCGCCTTTCATTGCAAGCCACCCAATTTAAATTGAAATTTATTAATCATCATCTTCGTGCCATAATATTTACTTTAAAACCCTTGAAACTAAATAAGACAGCTTTTTATTTAAAAGTATAACTAAATGTCCATCAAAATATCAGTGTAAATAACAAAAAAAATTTAACACACACACACATGAGAATAATGGGTATCATATGACATATGGGACTAAGCCCCATATGCAACCTCGAAAACTCCACTCCCGTATTTTTTAGGAGATCATATTCTAAACCCCCAAAATATCAAATAGCAGGGGAACCCAATGTGTTTTGGTCGTTCATTCACCCATCGTAATTTTAACAATTCCATAAGAATAGAACTTTTTGCGATGGGTGGATGACCGAGTAAAACTTCTTGGATTCACCCGATATTCGGTGTTATGAGATTTTAGAATATGAAAATCAAAATGATCAGTTCGATTGTCTTAAAAAAATATGTGAGGATGGAGTTTTCATGGTTGCATGTAAGGCCATACCTCATGTCATATTATATACCCATTATTCACACGCGCGCACGTACATGTTAAAGTTTATGAGCATATCTACAATGACCTTTAAAAACTTTAATTTTCACTTTTCTTGTTGTTCATCTTGATCAACACAACATGGATAATCAAGACACCAAAAATCAAGTGAATCCAAAGTTACTTAGTCTTCGATCCGGTTGTTACAAATTTAATAGTTTTAAAACAATAGAACTTTTTATAACAAGCCGATCAAGGAAAAATCCACCTAAGATTCACCCATATTTGGGATTTTATGGTTTTAGAATGTGTACAACAATCCCAAATAAAAAATTTAAAAAATATTGAAAGTGAAATTTTTGAGGACATGTGTAGAAACTACTCACCTAACATTAACCTTGTGTGTGGGTGAGAGTTAATAGAAAATAGATGGCACTTGATAAAAATTGATCAGTTGTGCTAACCTGATATGTTCCCATTGATTAAGAAAAAAAGCAAGCACATAAGTTGTGCTTGCTTTTACTTTTTTCTCAGTCAATAAAAACGCGTCATGTTAACTCATATGATCATTTTGTATCAGTTTCCACTTGTTTTCTATTAATCTCATATTTTATATAATTGATTCGACATTCTTGCTATTGAGTCCATGAAGTAGACCACAATTTTTGGGTAAATGCTATATTGAGGATAATGATGGTATATAATTGATATCAGATGAAAACATTAACCCATATAGCCTGATCTTTAATTGCAACCATTTATGTAAGCTTCCTCTTCATAAAAATATATTATTATTTACGTTAAATATATATGTGATTTATTTTGTACAAGCATATGCCCTTGGATGTGCCAGAATAACAGTTAACAATACTAAAAAAGAATCTTGCACTTTTACTTATCGGATTGCAATTCAGACTTGACCCACCTAGCAACCTACTGGCCATGAATTTTTTTTTTGGGGAAATTTTGGGGAAAATTTTTGGGGAGGGATTACTGGCCATGAATTTGGTCATAAGATAAAACACAATAAATGGTACAAAAATATGGTGCTACCTTATAATGTTGGCACTAAAAATATAATACTTTTGTCCCAAACAGAACTACTTATTCAGTGGCATGAAGCAATGGAGAACATATATTACTCGCATACTATGTGGAACCAGTGTTACTGAAAACTCTAAACCCTGCATGATCTGCAATCCAGATCACATGTTTTTTGAATTATGATACATTAGCGATTTGGTAAAATAAATTCAATGTTCCGGATTTTTAATAGTTTTGTATGATAAATAAAATATCATTTTTACAAGCATAGTTCAAATTGTTATACACAAATATATACTCGTAATATGAATATAGAAATCTAAACTCTTTGAAATATTAAGTGTATCGTTTTCCCACAAAGCATCCAATGAGCATACACCCAGCTTACCATGTTTTTGACTTGTAGCATTTTATGTATTACTTTTCCTTTCATGTATCGGAGCGACTCACGTTCTCGGTAATCTTGTGGGGGAATCAGTGGGCCAAGTGGGTCTTAAACAAAATTACAAATGAGGTCATTGTATTGAGATTATATTGCTTATGATTACACCAAATCTTTATTCTCCAGAATAATCCTTCCAAACATGGACACCAAGGCTAAAGCTTCACATTTTGCACTTATTATTATGCTCATTTCTCAAACCATATAGTGTCTACAGAATTAAAGATGCTTTTTAAAAAGATTATAGAAACCACATTTAGAATGCTTTATTGTGGTATTGATGTTTGGCAGGTACAACTCATGCAAAGCTGGTTCTCTTCAACTGCTAAAAGCCAGTGGCTTGCAGAATCTTCCCTATTTTATCTGTATCATTGAGACTGAATCAAAGATTTTAGCAATCAACTTTTGAATGCTGGCTTGGAATGTATTAATAATGTTGGGTTTATACAATGGCACAACAATTTGATTAGCAAGACATGTTGATGAGAGAGGGGCAAAAATGGTGATGTTTTAGCAACATTTCCAATCGCTTGTATGGATAAATTTTAGTTCCAGGAAAATTAAAATTTTTTGGTTAAGGAAGAAGTTTAAACTTTTTAACTTCACCCACCAGAATACTCACCTTTGTTTGTAGTACCCATCGGTAGTTAAAGAAATTTTTTGAATATAAGGATTAACCTTCTTATAGAAATTAGAATTCAAATCAAAATGTTCTTCTTACAACATGGATTTTCTTAAAACATGGATTTTCTTGAAGAAATATCCATGTGAACTTATCCCAGCCTCTTGATTCATAGCCCAAGTTAGGATAGTTTGCAAGAAATATTATTACTCGCATGGTTAACAGTTGGGTTATAAACATGAAGAAGTCAGTGAATTTCCCCATCCTAATTCACACCAACCCATCATTAAATAAAAGAGAAAGAGATGATTGTTGTGAAGAGAAAGAAGAAAGGGGATATGCACAGTTGGAGGGGTGGAAGTTACCTTGATCCTTCCTTTAAATCATTGATTTTCCCCCAATGTTTGGGTTCAGTTGAGAGAAATAAGGAGGAAGAAGAAATGATGAAAAAGGAAGGAATTAGAAATGATGAAATTTGGGTCAGGTCTGAGTTTGTTTCACGTTAGATCCGAACCCATACCCATTTAATCAGTTAAAAACTCAAATCAAGCGAGTCAAATTGGGAGCTTCTTTTTGCACTACACATTTTCCTAAACACACTACACTTCTATATATATGTTTGCCATTTTTTATGCATAGTTTTGTTCTCTTTTCACTACAATACATTCTTCTTTCCTCCTCTCCACCACCGCGGCCTCTACCCACCACTGCTTCCTCTTCCCACTCCCCCCCCCCCCCCCACAACATTGTCCTCCCTCTCGCCATATTTGGTGCTTAAGTTGTTCGGGGATAGCAGCTCCTATTGGTTGGAGCATGTGGGGGATTGCAAGAGAGTGAGGTGAGGTTATGTGCTGGTTGAATTGTTGATAGCGTTCAAAACGCCGCTCAACTATTGAGTATTGGATCCCCTAATTTAGTTTTGATGATGAGCAAACAGAATTAATTGTGACTAATCCATGTTTTGTAGTTAATTAAAGTATCGTTGATTGTAGAAGGAAGATATATTAAAAGCAACGATGATGTGATCCGATGATATGAGAAAATCAACAAGACAGACTCAAGGAATTTAATAGGAAGTGAAGGGGATCAATATATAATATTTTCATTACTTTACTTTTTATTGAATTAGATTGTTAAGCCTTGAATGTTATTACTAGAAGCACTTACATTTCATGCACAACACTTTAGATCATTCATTAGATGACCTCATAGGGCTAGAATTCATTTTAGCTCAAAATTAAGCTTTCAGCCCTCAACCAGACATCTGGTCTATGACCACCAGACGTCTGGCTTGCATACATTCTACGGTTCTAGGAACCTTTACTAGGACAGACGCATGTAACTGTCTACCTAGTCATCTGAATAGTTTGTCAGACGTCTGGGAGATGATCTACAGACGTCTGGAAATTTTTGCCAAAAATTCCAGTAACTTCGATTTCTTGATCTCGACTGTTAAATCTATGTAGCTTTAGATCGAGGCGCCTCAACAGTAGCACAGACGTCTGGGAACCTTTCAACAAACGTCGGTTTAGTAGTCGTTAGACTGCATTTATTGTTTTGTCAGCATAGTGCACCAAACGCATGTCGAGTCTTCTCCAGACGTCTGGTGACTCGGATTTCTGTCTGTTACAGGCCGTTCCAGCATTTATTGTTGATGATCTCTTAAGGAAGTTGGTGGGATTTTTGTAGTGCTATAAATAGGGATTGTTTGCATTCAATTTAGAATTCTTGGAAACATTAATACCTCTCATTTAAGTGCATTCAAGCTCCCTCAAGCATTCAAGTCTTCATCCTCTTCACTTGTCCTAAAGGCTTCAAAGCTCACATTCTTAAGTATTCATTGTGCCGCTTCTTGGACAAGTAGTAAGTGCTCCTTCTCTTATATTAGAGCACACATTACACACTATAGCCTACACCTCTTGTAAGATCAAATTCAAGACACAGGTTTGTGTAAATTGTTTTATCATTTCAATTTCTCTCTTTCTCGTGAGAATTACTCTCGGTTTGTAAGAGTGGACCATTCCTGGGTTGTGCGAAGTGGTGTTATATTTGTATTGGTTTTACTCATATCGGGATTTGGTAAGAGGGATTTTAGTTGATACTAATCAGGAATTACTAGTGGGTTGCTGGAATAGGATTTCAGGGAGTCAGGATTTGATTCAGAGAAATCCGAACCAGGGTGCGATTGAATTTCTGTGTTCTTGTCTCTTTTATTTCATTTCTGCACTGTTGGTTGCTTGGGTTTTTAATTAGGCGTAATTTCCATTTTAATTATCATAAAACACTATTCACCCACTCTAGAGTTTTTCACATAGTTTCACGTCCTACAATTGGTATCAGAATGCTAGGTACAAGCTATGGCAAGCAACAACAACAATCGCGATGGATCCTCTACGGTGGCCGAAGGCCAATCCACATTCGACCCCCTTTATTCAACGAGTCAAACTATGGATATTGAAAAGCTAGGATGATTATCTTTCTAAAGAGCGTATCTCTATGGCGAACAATGAAAAATGAGTATGTCGAGCCACTCGAAGAAGATTTCACCAAATGGACTCACGTACAAGTGGACGCGGAGGTGAACAACGCAAAAGCGATGAACTCGCTTACTTGTGCTTTGGTTTTAATGGAGTTCAACAAGGTGTTGAACTGTACGTTCACATACCAAATTTGGAATCACTTTCAAGTCACACACGGAGGGACGACTTAAGTGAAAATGTCCAAACTCCATGTTTATGTTCAATGCTTTGATATGTTTCAGATGCAGGAAAAGAAGAAAGTGTCAAGCTTGCATGCTATGCTCACCGACATAGTGAACGATTTGAAAGTACTTGGGAAGGTCTACACCCAAGTGGAGAAGATAAGGAAGCATATCATGGTCGTCACTCCGGAGTGGAAGAAGAAGATGATGGCCATCGAGGAAGGCAATGATATGAGCAAATACACCGTGGAGAATTTCATCGGCAATCTCATGGTGTATGTGGTAAGAAAAGAAGATAGAGAGCAAAGGGAAGCTCTAAAGGCACTCACCGAGTCAAAGAAGAAAGCTATCAGTTTCAAAGCCTCATCGGACAACGAAGAATCCAAAGAAGAGATGGACATGGAGTCCATGGCGCTCATGGCACAGAAGTTCCAAAAGTTCCTCCGAAAAGGTAATTTCAAGCCTAGAGCTAAATTTAATTCGGCTAACAAACTTCCACTCTTGCTATAAGTGTAACAAGCTATGTCATATCAAGAAGGATTCCCATATGTTAAAGAACAAAGAGAAGTGGAAGGCTCCCAAGTATAAGAAGGGAGATATATACAAAGAAAACAAGAAGAAGTGTCTCGTTGGAACATGGGACGATTCAAGTGATGATTCTAGTAGCGAGGAATCAGATGATAAAAAGTGAGAAGTCGCGCACATGTGTTTTATGGAGCCCGAGGACTCTCCAAAGGATAATCCGAGTGATACCGAAAGCGACTCGGATAAGGTAACGATCTATGACCATAGACTTGCTAACAAACAATTATTTGATATGTATCAAAAGTAGTTTAATTCTCACATGCTTGCTAAGAATAAGTTAGCTAGTCTAGCCATTTCATTCGCACTCATCACACCTCATGATAACGCCTCTATTGGCACACTTGTTAATGAGAAAGCTACTTTGCTTTCTCAAAACGACACTTTGAGAAATGAGGTTGAATCCCTTAAATCTCAATTGGACAGAGTCCATGTCGTTGAGTGCGATGATGTTGATATTGAAACATTTCAATCTCAAAATACTCTTTTGAGAAATGAGAACTTAACTTTCAAATCCCAAATGCCGAGCTCACCACACGTGTTTCCACATTGGATACCACTATTTCTTCTCTTTCGAAGAAACACGAGCTCATGTCCGCCAATGTTGATAGGTTCAACAAAGGCAAGGATAAGTTGGACACGTTGCTAGAAACCAAACTCCCTGCAAATCACCGTAGTGGTCTTGGTTATTCTAAGACCAATGCTACCAACTCACACACCACTTTTAGTAGAGTCAGTATTGATTTCGTGGGGCCATCCTTCGGTGCATCCACGAGTGGAGCCCATAACCTCTTGGATAGTTCTTCTATCAAGAAAAGCTCCATTCCGACACAACCCTCTTTTGGAAAGAACCCCACCAATGGTGGAGCTCCAAAGAAAGGTCATGCTTACATGTACACAAGCACACACCCACGTAGGAGAGCACCCACACATCTAGCTCCTACTTATGATAGATTTTATGCACATCCTCGTACACGTGCGAACACTCACATCAGACACCCTCATGTACGCATCCATGTTCATGCATATGTACAATCACCGCACACATATGCATGCTCATCCACATGCTTCATATGTTCCACATGCTTCTTATGCACTGCATGCATACACTCATAATGTGAGATCACATGCTTATGCACACAATGTGAGATTTTATGCTACACCTCATGCATGCACACACCGTGCAAGACCACGTGCCAACTATCATGCTCACCCTTACTATTATTATCCTCATGAACATCACAATGCGTATGCACAAACACATTTATCACATACACATCCATATGCTTATGTAAGCCCTCACCCCTAGACACCACATGCACCACGTAGAAACCAACCCCCTATGCATGCAACCTCTAGGCGTAGGACACCCAAGACTTACACTATTTGGGGTCCGAAGGACACAAGCATGAAGGATAGAAATTTGAACATGCAATCCTATTTTCATGATGTGGTTAACAATAGTGATTATGCTCGGAAGCCAAAGTCCACTTGGACTTGGTTTCCAAAGGGCTAATCCCCTTGAACCCAACATGCTTGGGTACCATGTGCTTATGGTTTACTCTACAGGTACCCAAGATGAAAAAACGAGCAATAAAGGTAAAGATTGCTCGAAGTGCAAAAGGAATGGATGGATTCTCGACTCCAAACATATGATGGAAGACCCAAGCTTGCTCTCCGTGATCATCCGCACCAAGGATGATGGAACGACCATTTTTGGAGTTAACGACAAGGGTACTATCATAGATATTGTTAAAGTCGATAATCCATCTAAATCCCTTGTAGATAATGTCTATTTAGTTGATGGGTTAAATCAAAATCTTATTTCCATTAGTCAACTTTGTGATAAGGATTACAAAGTTAACTTTGGTGATGAGTTATTAGTATTTATGATAATTCTAGAAAAAATATTTTGTTTCGTGGCTCATGCCAAAAAGATATCTATATTTTGACTGTGCCACATCCACAAGACCAATGCTTAGTTGCCCACACGAACGAGTAACTTCTATGGCAGTTAGAGGTTTCCCTAAACTTTCCTATAAGAAAAGTTTTTGTTATTCACGACAACATGGCAAGCTCCATAAAATCTCACTTAAACTTAAGAATGTAGCTTCTACTACTAGGCTCCTAGAGCTATTATATCTAGATTTATTTGGGCATACTAGAGTTGCATACTTAGGTAATGTTTTTCATGGACTTGTTATTTTTGATGACTTCCCTAGATATACTTGGGTAAGCTTTTTAAATAGTAAAAACGAGGCCATTGAAGACTTTAATATTTTCTCTAAGAAAGTTCAAAAGATTCAAAAAAACCCCCACATTGTCACTATTCGTAGTGATCATGGAGGTGAATTTGACAATGAACTATTCTTTAAATTTTTGTGATGAGAACGGAATAACTCACACATTTTCCTTCTCTCGTGCCTCACCACAAAATGGTATTATGGAAAGGAAAAGTAGAACCCTAATTGAGTTTGTACATATTATGCTTAGTGATAGCCGCATTGGGTCACAATTTTAGGTGGAAGCCATCCATACTGCACGTTAAGTGCTAAATAGGATTCTTGTGAAACCACGTACGAACAAAACATGTTATGAACTATTTTATGATAAAATGCCTCACGTAAATTATTTCCTTGTTTTTGGTTCAAAATGTTTTATCAAAAACACAAATTGTAACTTAAATAAGTTTGATTCTCAATCCGAAGAAGGGATCTTTGTTAGATATTCCACACGTAGCAAGACCTACTGGATATACAACAAAAGAACTTCAACGGTTGAGAAATCTCTTCGTGTTTCATTTTATGAGGATTTTAATGCTCCAGTGACTCATATTGATGATAGCTTAGAATTTCTGGTAAATTCCCTGCATCATGTTAACATAGATGATTCTAATGAGACTATCCCTTCTAACGATGTTGAGAATGTTCCAAGTGATCAGGTGTACCTAAGACTTTTGCTAAGGTCCCACATCATCCAAATGATTAGGTGATAAGTAATATCGGTGATGGTGTCCGTACTAGGTCAAGGGTGAAGCACTTCACACATTGTGCTTTCAACTCAACGATTGAGCCAAAGAACACCGAAGAAGGGTGTGAAGATAGCTCATGGATCATGGTGATGGAAGAAGAGCTCATCCAATTCGATAGGACCGAAGTTTAGGAACTTGTTCCTCTTCCTAAAGGCCACCAAGTCATAAGGTACGAAGTGGATCTTCAAGAACAAGACGGATGGGAATGAAATTGTCACCCAAAACAAGGCGAGATTAGTAGCTCAAGGCTACCGACAAGAGGAATGTATTGATTTCGAGGAATCTTTACCCTGCAGCTTGATTAGAATCAATTAGACTTTTATTATCATTTGCGTCATTTAGAAATTTCAAACTTTTTCAAATGGATGTTAAAAGCGCATTTTTAAATAGCATTATTCATGAAGAAGTTTACCTATTTTAACCTCCCAGTTTCATTCATAAAAAATTTACAAATCATGTTTTTAAACTTAAGAAAGCACTTTATGGCTTGAGACAGGCTCTTAGTGCTTGGTATGATCGCCTAAAGATTTTTCTTTTGGATTTGGGTTTCAAAATGGGTGAGGTTGATTCTACACTATTTACAAAATATTTTGATCATGACATTCTTATAATTCAAGTGTATGTAGACGATATAATATTTGGTTCAATTAATACTCTTTCATGTCAAGAATTTGCTAAGTCAATGCATGATGAATTTGAGATGAGTCATAGGGAAAGCTCACATACTTCCTAGGTCTTCAAATTCATCAATTGGAGAAAGGGATCTTCATCCATCAAACGAAGTACACTGTGGAGTTGATCAAGCTCTTCGAGATGTGAACTTCTTCCTCCAAGCGTACTCCAATGAGCATGATGCCGCATCTTGATAAAGATGAATGTGGGACGGACGTCGACATACGTCAATATCGAGGTATGATAGGTAGTTTATTTTATCTTACTGCAAGTAGACCCAATATAATGTTTGTTGTTTGTTTATGTGTACGATAGCAATCATGACCAAAACAATCACATTTGATTGCGGTCAAGCGAATTTTTCGTTATCTTAACCAAACATTTGATTACAAATTATTTTATCCAAAGTCATGCACATTAAAGCTAGTCTCATATAGTGATGCCAATTTTACCGAATGCAAATCCGATAGAAAGAGTACTAGTGGCATTGCCATTTTCTAGAAAATTCACATGGATCTTGATTTTCCAAAAAACAAAACTCGGAATCCCTTTCTACGACCGAAGCGGAATATATTACCACGGGTCTAGCATGTGCACAAGTTTTATGAATGAGACAAACACCCAATAACTATGGTATTTATTGTGGTACATGTGATATCATGATCGATAACCAAAGTACAACATGTCTATCCAAAACCCGGTACAACATTTCCGTACCAAATACATAGTTATTAGACATCACTTCATAAATGATCATATCCTCAAGAAGGATGTAAGGTTAGAGTATATCAACACCCAAAAACAAATCGCCGATATTTTCACTAAACCACTCAAGGAAGATTCAGTTGTGAGGCTTAGGAGAGAATTAGGGATTATGGTTGAATCGGAACTCTAGAAGATCAGTTTTATATGCCATACAATGTTACATTCATGTTTCATATGTTATGCCATGTTGTATGTTCATTTGATATTGATTGAATCATATATCTCATTATTTCATATTTTGCCATGTTTTTGAGATATATGTGATTCGTAAGCTATGTTTGAGCTATTTTGATTTGATTTGATATTTATGAGCTTTAGATGATTGTGTTAGGTTTTGAGCTGTTTTATGTTTAGTTAGAGTGATTAGAACTTGATAAGTTTGATAGTTCTCGTCTATTTGATATTAGGTTCATACCTTGCCCCCTGACCAGGACAGACGTCTGGTTGCCTAGAAACAGACGTCTGCTGTGTCAGATCATTTTCTTTCACAGAAATTCTCGTGTCAACCGTCTGTTGGTCACTGGAGAGACGCTTGGACTGTCGATCAGACGTTTGCCAGATGAACTTCAGACGAAACAGTGAGGAATTTTTGTGGGAAATTTCTCGAGAGCGCTCTCTCTCTCTCTCTCTCCCCCCTCTCTCTCATTTTAACAAATGCCTGAACAGTAGGTCAGTCGTCTGTTTTGTCTTTATCAGACGTCTGGTTACCCTAGAAGGCTAGAATTCTACCAATTATATTTCCTTCCATCCAGTCGTCTGTAGTACAGGGAATAGACATATGTAGAGTATTCCAGATGCATGTGTCGTCGAATGATTGCTTCGAGCTTTTGAATTTAAGTTGTAATCGTCAGACGCCTGGACGCCTGGTCGTCCTACTCCAGACGTCTGACAAGGGTTAAATTTCTGATCTCATTCGATTCGACGGATGTGAACTATTCTTTCAATCGATTATAATCTTTTTCAACCAGTCATCTGCCTGAGCCTCTGACCCCCAAGCTCTTTGATTTCTCTGTCGATTCTTCGTTCAATCTCTGATCAAACGCTCATCCAACGACCGATCTTCGATCGATTTCCATTGTTCTAAGTATATTTCCTTCGATTACTTCTTAATTTTCTTATATGGTTTCATATTTTCTATTAGGGTTTGTTTAATCTCCGCTTAGGGTTTCAGCCTATATTCCTTTTGACTATCATCGTGCCTCCTTGAAAGTGATTTAGAAAATCCACGATTTAATTTGCTAAAGCCACCCGCATTCTCAATCTTAGGCACATGATGATTCTTCTCAACCAAAGATCAACCCGAATAGTCAACCCATTCGCCTAAATCCACTTCACCTCCCTCACAGCAATTTCTTTCTGGTCAATCTCCATCTCCTTAACCAACTGTTGATCCATCCTCCTCTGAGCACCCTCCGGTTCATAATGAATCTCTTGATATATATATATATATATATTATTAACTAATATATACATATCCAATAAAATAATATTATTAACTAAAATGAACAGAGAAAAACCAAATGAATCAATTGGATCTATATATATATATACTAGTCATAACCCGTGTCCGCAGGCACGATGCACTTAAGATTTTCCAGCGAAATCTTTGTTCTCCAAAAAATTATTTTCACAGCCAAAATTTAAAAGAACAACAAATTAGCGTAAAAATATTTACATCCTTCGGCGCGGAATAACAAATTCGACGCGGACGTCTTCGACACATAACAACAAATTAGCGTAAAAAATTTAGCGAGCGCCTTCGATGCGGAAACAACCAATCAGCGCGGAACAACAATTTAAAAACACTGGCGCATTCGACACTGAACAACAAATTCGGTGCGGGTGCCTTCGCCGCGGAACAATCAATTAGCGTAGAACAAATTCGACGCTGACCCTCCGGTGCGGAACAACAAATTAGCGTAGAACAACAAATTCGGCGCGGAACGACAAATTAGCTCTCCACAAATTTCGATCTGCAGTATCTTCCTTGATGGTGGCCCCGCGGACATTAAATTGCCATGACAAGGCATTAACCGCAAGTGCACTTACTCTGCTGCATTAAGTGCAAATGTGTAAGTGTGACTAATGCATTAATTATGTTTCAGCCCTTGTAAGAAATTACTTTCCAGCCCCTAAATCTCTAGAAAAATTACTAAAAATATTGACAAATATTATTAACTATCCTAAACATGTTATATGAGTTTATCAACTCAATAAAGATTATAAACCAAATATTGGACTTTACACACAAGAAAAGAGATAATGCCCTTTCAGCTATTATGGATGAAATTACTTGATTATGAATTAGGACTACTAAAGATTAATCTATAGATCATTGAGCAAGAACTTTGGATCATAAGAGGTGAGTATACTTCCACTTATTAATATTTTGCAATTGTTCTCTAAATAGAAATATCGATTATAGAGTATTAATGTCTCATCCATAATTATATTTTCACAGCATTTATGAGACTAGAATTAAATTGAATTTTAGAGTAAATTTTATTGATATTTTTGTTATTGTTCGTATGAATTAAAAATCGGAAGGGCTAGTTTGGCTACATAGTTTGTGAAGCTAAGGTTTCGTTTAGGTTAAAACGGAACTAATGTTTGTATCCATACAAATCTTTATTTCTAAAGGTGGGGTTTGGTCTGAGTGTTTGGCAATTAGAGTTTTTTCTATAACACTCATAATTTGTGAAAATCCAATCAGATCGAATTTTCCAAACCCCAGTTTCACAATGTTTAAGGGCCCATAAACCCCAGATTAGAAAATTGTTTTTGGATATCCAAATGAGGCATTATTTTATAAACTAAAGATTGGGCCTCAAATTCCACCAAACGACGATTTCACAAACTATGTGGTGCCAAACCAGGGCAAAATCTCTAAATATTATGAGCATCCTACTCTAAGTGATAGTACAAGAATTTGTTGATTTCATGCTCGAGTAATTTCAAAAATTCGAGTTACTAAAAATAAAAGTGAATCAATATGTGCTATCACTTGACAAAAATAGATATATTGATGAGTATGGACATTTGTGTTTTTAAAACCCTTATTGAGTGCACTGAATATATGGCTTTCGGGCACTATGGCCTTCTGACATATGTGATGTGACCTTCGGGCGACCTATAGAAAATTGGGTACACTTTGTCCCCAAACGCCTTAGCGTTTACCTGTTCGCATGCTAATGGGTATTTGGCAATATAGCCTAGCCTTCGTGTGACGTATGAGGTGGGGTTTTGTGGACTCATAATTATGATTTACTTATAAGCAAATAAGCTATGTTACTATATGTACAAAAATCATATTATGATATTTAAAACCCATGTCATGATTTTATGCAAAAACTATATATTTCTTCCAAAAACATATGAGCCAACTTTAGTGAAGATACAAGTATTGATTCATAAATGATATTATAACTTGATTTCAAAATGTGTTAATCCCTTCTTTATGACTAATGATTTTGTTAGAACGTTTATATTGTTATCATATGACAAGATTTTCTTGTATATTTACACATCATTGTTATTATTTAGAAATGATATGCTGAAATTGTATTTATTCAACATTTTGAATTTTATGATTCGTCCTGAGATTCTATATTTTGATATTTATTTGTTTAATTTTATAATAGCTATCAATATTGTTTGAGCTAATGGTAAGTACTAAGTAGTAGTCATATTGATATGAATCCAAATTGGAATCAAATAAGTATATTAATGAGTTAGTTTTGTATTTTAATCTTCGAGTCCTTTTAGAATTCCAGTATTTGAGTTTTTTAGATTTTATTATTATAGTTTATTTGCATCCTTTTAGATTTAATTATTTGGGTCTATTTATATTTTTAAAGGAATTTGAGTCTTTTTATAGTTTCATTTTTAAAGAAGTTTTTAATCTTTCTTGAGTTTTCTGTTTTAAGGAACTCTTTTATTTTATTTAGGAGTCCTTATTTGAGTATATTTAAGAATTTGAATACAAATTAAATTAGTCTTTCTATTAACACACACATATGGCTTTGTTTTCAACTTTTTAATTATGAAGAGTTGAATAGAATTGGAGAAATTTGGTGTAAACTTTGTATTTATCAAAATAGTTGTCCGAGAGTGGGCTATGGACGTGATGTCTAAACGATCAGGTGCAAAGCGTGTACATCAGTGATAATCAAATCTCTAGAGTGCAAAACGGAAATTTTATCAAATCATTAAATTTTCTTCCAAATTCCCCCACCACAACCCCTTTCTCTTCCATTCTGTGCGTCATATTTGGTATTACAGCCGAAAATCCTAAATTTATTTTTCCTTTTTTTTTCTTTTCTTCGCCACCATCATCCTTATTCTTTTCTTCTAATTATGTTTTAGATCAATAAAATCAAAATAAAATGATTGAAAAAAGAGAAAAATCAATCAAAAAACACGATGAAAAATAAAAATTTAAATAAAAAATTTAAAAATAAATATAAAAGAAAGAAAAATCAAAAAAGCGGGGGGAAATGAAAAAAGGAGAAAAAAATCAATAAAAGGTTGAAGGAAAAAAATTCAAAATAGAGGTAAAAATTTAGTTTAGCCAAAAATATTCATTTTAAAATTTCGAGAAATTTTTTAGCTATAGTGTTGCGTGTGATTTTATAAGATTTTTGGGATTTCTATGTGCTAGTAACTTCCAAAATTTTCAAAGAATCGGATTTCTCGGCTATTTTTACACATAATTCCCTATTTTGAAGATTCTAAAATCGTTTTCAATTAGATTTCAGATTCATTCAAACCAGTTATAAGCTAGTTCAAGTCATTACATATTTTGGAGGAACGATCGAAGAAATATATTCACATACAAGTACAACTGATGCAGATGAAAACTTGTATAGATGAAAACTTGTATGAATCTAGTGATCATCTCAAAATGGTTAGGTGTTTGTCTACAACACCCAAAAATGAGAAAGATTGGTATATGACTAACATTTTGTATACATTTTTAAAGATAGATTATAAACCATATGTTGATAATTGATGAAGTTATGTTAATATTGTTGTCAATCAACATTAGAGAGAATATGTCTAACAGTTGAATCTCTCACACAACCATATAACGTCACTTGGGTTAATAAGACCGCTTATTCAGTTATCAAAGATGTTTATCGCCTTTCCAGCTTGAGAGCTATTGTAATCATATTTGATATGATGTAATACCCACGGATGTCACATGTAAGTTGCTAGGAATATGTTGAATGTATGATCTAGATATTATGAGTTCTAAAAGGTTAAACATACACGTATTCATATTCCAATGGGAAGAAAATTATGTTGATTCTTTTCCAACTTAAGATTCAAGTTAAGCAAAAAAAGGTTTAACTCCAATGAGCTTAGCATGATGAAGCCGTTGTAGCCCGAACAAAAACATAAGCCAGATGCTAAGTGTAATACCCCGTATTTTTACGTGCAAAATTCTAAAATTTAATTTCATATTTTCATATTTCTTAAAAAAATTCTATTTCCTTTTCTTCTTCTTTTCTTTGCATTCTTTTGGCCCGTTTCCTTCCCTCGCATTCTTTTGTTTTTGTTTTATTTGGCCCATCAGCCTACCAACCTAATTCCTCTATCTATTTCTCAATTCCTTTTTAAAAGAAACCCCAAAGCCCAAACTCCATTCTTTCTTTGTTTCTTTCCGTTTCTTATTTCTTGGCAATTTCAATTTTCCCCACCCACGGCTCAAACCAACCCCTCTTAGTTTCCCTCTCTTTCTTTCAGCAAAAGAAACTTAGCTGCTAATTTCCTCACCTCACGAACACACGTCGCCTCCTCTTTTATCTTTGACAAAGACCCTAGCTCTCATCTTCAGTTACAACACCGCTCGAGCCCTCAACCGCATGCGATAATTTCCCAGCAAGAATCCATTTTCAAACTCCTCATCCTCATCCCCTCACATGTTTTCCCCTTTATATATACGTGCTATAGTTTTCTAGGGGTTGATTCATGCAAAAAATAATTCTTTACTTCCTCTTCTTCAAAATTCTTCCGATTTAAGATCGTTTAATTCTTGGTTTCCAATTTTGCTGGGTTGATTTGGATGCTTTGGCCATCTTCCATTACGGTAGATTACTTATATCCCCATTTACTAAGTTGATTTGGATGCTTTGGCCACCTTTGATTACGGTAGATGCTTTGTATTCTTTCTGTTATCATTTACTAAGTGACACAGTTTTCAAAGTTGTGAAGAATGGTAGGAATCCAAATTAGTTTCAAATTAGTATTATAGTATTTGAATTAATTTTGTATTTTAGTCTTTTGAGACCTTTTAGAATTCTAATATTCGGGTCTTTTAGATTTTATTATTTTAATTTACTTGGATCCTTTTAAAATTCAGTTATTTGAGTTGCTTTAGATTTAAAAAAGGAATTTGAATATTTTTATAGTTTTCTTCTTAAAGGAGCTCTTTGAGTTTTTTATTCAATTTTATTTTATTTTAGAGTCTTTATTTGAAATTATTTAAAAAAATTTGATTGCAAATCAAATTAGTCTTTTGTAATAGCATATATATGTCTTTGTATTTAACTTTTTAATAATGAAGAATTGGATAAATTTTGATAAATTTGATATAAACTTTGTATTTGTCAAAAATATTAAATCTTTTACAGTGGAATACAAGAGTGTGCTTGGTTGCTTGGACGTGCTGTTTGAAAAATCTTAACGCGTGAAACATGTGAGTCTGTGATTGTCAGATCTCCGGAATGCAGGAGCCGAAATTTTATCAAATCCCAATTTTTTTCCTCAAAATTCCTCCCCAACACAACCCCTCCCTCTTCCGTTATACATATTTATTGAATGTGTAGCTCACACCTTGTTTTTAACATTTGAGCACAAGGATTATAGGCACTGGATCTGCTTATTAGTTTCGTTGAAGCTTGGATAATAATATATGCGAGTCTTATCACCGCCGAATATGCATTAGGTGTATTGCTCTTAGGTTTCTAAACATTAGCAATTAATTACATTCTACTGTTAATTGCTGTGTGATCGAAATGTAAACAAGTCTCAGCATATGCTTGAGAAACATCTTATGCAGATGTTGTCATTATCACCTAGCTTATGATGCATGGCCCGGTGTGTGCCATTGTTTATCACTGAATTGTGAGAAACACTTGTAACACCAGTGAATGCAAGGCCACATTTTAAGCAATGCAACAAACACACCAGTATGCAGAGCAAGAGGCCCAAAATCATAGGGATCAAAAGAAAGCTGATGGTTGTGTAGATAGCTACTATTTGATCAGTGAAAGGATCAGTATCTCCACCCAGGTTATCTCACGATTTCTACTGACACGGAGATGCACTTAGATATATCAAGTTGGGGCCCAGAAGAAACCCCTCTCAATTTGAAATCCTTAGACATCCTCATTAGGTGACCAATGCTATTAGACATATAAATCCTCTGCCCATTCTCCAGGACACATTTAGAAGCTGAAACCCCCCCTTTTAGACTTCCGTTAACTCCTAAGATTTCATCTAGGATATGATGCAACGTAGATAACATTTGGTGTGATATATTACATTTCCTTTTGACTTGCCGCCGCCGTCTAGATTGTCTTCACCTAATATAAAATGTGATCATGTAGGTATTAACTCTCTGGAACTTGACGCACCCTAATTTAAAGAAAGGTTTATGTGATTGTATGATTTGTCATAAACTTGATCTAATGTATACTCTATTTGTTTACTTGTGTTTCATATGAGAACGGTTGTATATGTTAGTTCTCTTAAGAGGCCTTGAGTTCAGATGTGCATATACCTACATTCGATCCAAAAGATTTTTGGGTTTGGTTTTGAAATAGAAAAAACATTCATATTAGATTATCCAGTTATCAATTATCATTTAGAGCTGTAAGCTGCACTAATCATATCCGTGAAGCAAATATGTCTGTCCATCTTTGCTTTAACCATACGCCTTCTTCTTTAGGTTAACTATTGATATATTCGTTTATACAACTTTTTTTAAATCTAGAAATAAATTATCAATTATTTCAGATGTTATAGCTATTCAAGAGAACTATCAGAAAATTGATCAATTGCAGAAATCAAAAGCTCTGATGATAAGATGATTAGAAGTTTCATCTTACATCCAATGTGGCAGCCCGTCCATTTTTCAAAATTGCAAGCTTCCTTTCGTAAGAATTTCCATGCATCTGCAAACAAAAAGAAATTTTAAGCCCCTTCCTAAAGCTTGAAGCAAGACCAGGTAGATATCATTCACTAACCAATTTTTCTTTTGTAATTTTCCACATACCAATTTTTCCTTGAATGTATATTACATCAAGTATATTATCAAAAACAACAACTCGAACAACCAGAAATGAACTAAAGTTTTTGCACATGGATCAATCTAATATTACTGCTTACTGCTGTTTTTGCAGAGTCCCACGTGAAGAAGCGAGTAAAAAACTGTGGTTCACTTCCTTCCATAATAATGAATAAAGGCGTTTCATGGGATAATTTTTCCGAAAGAAAATCACGTTCAAGAAATTTCTGTAACCAATGAAAAGAAAAGGTAATGAGTAAAACCACAGACTACCTTATGGAGAACAGCACGATAGATGCTTGCTCTATAACATATGCATGACAGGCATACCTCTCCTAAGTATAAGGCTTGTGATTTGATCTTTGAATTAACCATCTGGCCCACCCAAACAAAGATGTCTGAATGACAATCCAGAACGAACATATCTTCAGTCATCAAATCATCTTGGGTGAAGCAGAATATTTCTTTAACCTGAAAAAAAAATTAATGATGCATTCTTCGAAAGGTACATTGATGAAAAAATTAACTGGTAAGAAATTATGGACATTTATATTAGTTGTATTGAATACTCAAGGATTCTGATCACAAAAGACATAAGGATGCCCCCAGTACACACCTTTAAATTGCCTACACGCCAAAAAGCAAACAGAAACAATAAGACAGTTTCTTCCAATTGTAAAAAGAAAAAAGATAAAATGTATATAACATGTCTCTTCTAATTCTTACCATCTAAGAAATCACAGGAGAATAAGTGAGCATCACGTTCTGGTTCCCTTGAGATTTTTTGACTGGGATATTCACATTTACCTCCTAGCAAATCCCAGAACTGTTCAGTCTCCGTTCCTTCCTTAAGTGGTTTAGACTGCAGATTTGGCTGCATTAATCGACGGTCATTATGCAGTGCTACTATTGAAGAAACATGAATTAATGCGTTATGAAAATAAAGACATGAACAATAAATTTAATGATGAACATGTATATATATCTAGATGTATTGCCTGCCGATATGTGGGCATCTTTAATGACTACACACAAGATGTGTGACTGAACAACAAGGTACTTTTTAAATTTTTGGAAGAAAGTATAATAAATTACTTATCTCAGTATGCTTTCGAAGGCATGAATGAGCTTTGCTTTCAATGTATTTAGAGAATATGCACAAATCTGGAAAAAAAATTCCTCCTCTTTTGATTGAGTAAGTTGAATACTCATCCTCCTCCTTATTTAAAAACATATTTCTTCTTTCTTTCTTCATCCTTTTTTTGTTTAAGTATATGTGAATGAATAAGGTGGATACACAACTTTTTCCTCTCTCAAGGACGAAGTTGTTGGCAATCAGCCATGTACAAGAAAGAGTTCCACCAGAGGACCAAGTAGACATCTTCTTTAGTCCAACTCATATATGCATATACGCTTGCATGTGGGGTTATTTCTTATTTTCCAATATAAGATTTATCCCAAATGTGACTGTATGGAGATGTCTGAATTTTCAATACATGAATACAATTTGATGCTCATATGCTATACCTAGGCAATGTATGAGATTCAAGTATCCTATTGTAAAGACCCGTCCCAAAAAAATTTTAAATTAAACCCAACAACTCCCCCTCCTCTATATTTGACTCACACACGCCCCACCATATTTATTCCTTAACTCTTTTCCCCTCAGTTCCGCTGCCAACACACACCATTCACACGCTTATTCTGTATCTCCGTCTCAGTGAGGCGTTTGAACTTACTTTCAGGTCATGTCTCACTGTTCATGTCCTGGTTTGTCTCAACCTTCCATAGCTATCTTTTGTCCATCCATCGTGGTACTGATATGGGAAGCGAACATGCTCGATGCGCCCTGACATATCGCTCCGCTATGTTCATGTCTTCGATCATCGGTGTCATCTCCATCATTTCACCCAGCCCCCTTGGTCTCAAAAGGCGTAGTTTAGCTCGAATGTCTGTATTGAGCCCTTTCATCAAATTCACTTTCAACACTGCCTCCGATATCTCTCTCACTCGGCCCGACAGCAACTCGAACATCTCCATACAAAACAATCCCCTCTTGTTTGAATGCGAATAACTGCTCGTGCAGATCACCTACTTGAGTATCTCGAAACCTTTCCCGTAGACGATCCTTAAACTCCTCCCAAGAACGCACGGATTGTCGATGTTCACTCCATTGGAACCAAGCTAGCGCCTTTCCTTTCCAATATAAGGCCCCGCCATCTGCTTCTCTTCCTTTGTAAGTCGGTTCGATGCGAAGTACCATTCGACACGATACATCCATCTATAGGCGCCCTCTCCCTCAAAGATCGACATCTTCAGCTTCCGAATTCATAAGCCAGTTTAGAATTTTCCCTGCTCGGCTCTAACTCAAGGCTGCTCATAATGATACTATGGTGCGTGTTCAAATTAGGTGTTATATAACCCCGGAAATCCCTCACACGCTGTCGTTTGCCCAACCTCGTTGAAGCATCGCCGACCTTTCTCAGCCTCGCCGAAGCCCCGTGAGCCTCCTCAGCCATCATCAAAGCATCTTCAGCATCCCCGTCCTCGTCGAACCCTACGGCCTCCACCGCCCTCGTTGAACCCTACGGCCTCCCCCACCCTCATCGAAGCATTGCCGTCCTCCCCTGCCTCGTTGAATTATCATGGGCCGCACGAGCCCTCGTCGAAACATCACCGACCTCTTCCGGTCTTGCCGAAGCGCCACAGGCCCCCCACACCTTCGTCATCGAAGCCTTGCCGTGCTCCAGCGGCTTTGCCACCGCCTTCCTAGGGTTGCCCGCTCCAGTCGAAGTCGCACCAGACTCCCTCAGCCCCGTTAAAGCTTTCACAGAGTCCTCCACCATCATCGTGACCCCATCGGACTCCCCCAGGTTCGTCACTACCTCCCCAGATTGTCTGCTCCCGTCGAAGTCATGCCGGACTCACACAGCCTCACAGAAACCACTCGGCCCTCCCCAAGGCTCACCGCCGCTCTCCAAAGCCATCGAGGGCTCCATCCATCCAAGCGACCCCCGGGGCTCGTCGCCATTCCCCCAACCCATAGGGGGGTCCATCGCCACCAGGTGACCCCTGGGGCTCGCCGCTGATCCCCAAGCCATCGGGAATCCAGCGCCTCCGGGGATTCAGCGCCTCCAGGCACCCCGAAGCCCTTGGGGCTCGCCGCTGCTTCCCCAAGCCCTCGAATGCTCCAGCGCCACCGGGCAATGCCCCAAGGTCCGTGTTGCTCCCCCAAGCTATTGGGGCCACCATCGCATCCGAACGGCCCACAAGGCACCGCTCGCCCCTATCCATCCGCACGCAAGGCGCACGTGATGGTGCTGCCTAAGGTAAAAACCCACCCGATTGTCGCCGTCAATGGCGTCCCACGCATTCATCAGCCTGCATTTGGCCAGGGCCGATCCGGCCCTCTCTTAGGCTGAGACGGCCGGTCGCACATGTTCGGCCTCTGATCCATGAGATACGACGGTGATCTACCTTTCCGCTGTTTGTTCGGATCTCGTCTCTGCTTTCTTCGATTTCTTCGTCGTATGTTACAACTTTTCCTTTGAGGGTTGCTCCTTATGGTGTTGTGCCGCTTCATCACGCGTCACCCTCGTTTAGGTCCATCCATGTTGGAATAGCCATAAGTGGTAGGCAGTTGTTCATCTCTATCAATTGCTTCAACATGGTTTCTAGGGACAAGAACTATTGTTGACCGGTTGTGAACCGTTTCTCCATTGTATTTTAAGAATTTCCACCACGTTTTCCAATTTCTCCTCCAAAGTTTCTAGCTTCTTTACCACCATTGACCCCAGATTTAAACACCTGATACCAATTGGATATGAATTAGGATAAAATTAGGTAAAAGATGAGATTTCTATTAATAATTGAGTTGAACTAACCAGATACGACCTCCAGTTCGAGAGAAATGCCAAGTCTCTACTAATAATCTAGACTAAATAATAGACTGTTGATTTCTCACAATATTTTGCGTGCCAGCCTCATGATCTACTCCCTAGTATTTAAACAAAAATCCTCACTAATTAGGTAATTAGCCGAGACTGAACTACCCTCTTATTAAAATCAGTACCAATTTATTCGGCCAATCATTACTCCTTATTTAAACCATTACCAATTTAATCGGCCTTACATTACTCCTCCATTTAAATAATTACTAATTTAATTGGCCAAACAAATTTGTCTTTTTATACATATTATAACATCATAGTGGGTTTACAGTGGGATTTTTCTCAAAAAATAATATAAAACTTATGCCTCTTTACTGTAATACCTGACTATCGATCTATCTGCTTATATAGAATGAAGTATATGAGCATTTTGTGTCGGAAATTTCATATACATGCCTTGTAAAACTTCAATTGTTATTTTTGAATGATCAACATTGTCATCTTGGTCTACACATCATAAATGATCAACATACCAAAAATCAAGCGAATCTAACGCTATTTGACCCTGGGATCATCCGACGTTACAAATTTAATGGTTTCAGAACAAAAGAACTTTTTGTAATGAGCAGATCGATGATCAAATCACCTTAGGTGCACCTCATGTTTAGTTTTTGTGATTTTAGAGTGTATAAAACAACCCCAAACAAAAAAAATTGAAAAAACAAAATGGAATGTGAAGTTTTTGATGAGTGGTGTAGGAAATTTCCTACACCAAGTGCTCCCCCCCCCCCAACAAAAAAAAACATTACATGGGATATTACAAGAGTTTATCTGTATAAGTGCTATCGACAAATCAGATCTCTGAACCTCAACATTTCATGAATACAGAGTAGAATATTTAGGTGCAGATCAGCTGCAGTTTGACTTGCAATATCATGGCATGTTATCAGAAGATTAATCGTTGGCGGACTTAGCATTTGTGATTGCACTCCATAGCATAGTTCCACCAATTACAAGACATATATGCCTCTGACCATGCTTATAATTCCAGGTCCAGGCTATTCTCAACAATAATATTTGTTGGTCACATAAAAGCAATACACCAATATAAATTACAGCAGTGTATATCACGTCTATGGTAGCAGAGAAGTAACTTCAAATAGCAGAGAAGTAACTTCAAAACCCGCCAATAATTCTAAATAGACACATAAAAGATATTCACACCTTTATAAGGTCTAACTGCCTCTCCATTAGCTCGTGGACTTCTGAGGTGGTAAAGCTTCCCGTCCATGTAAAAACTGTACTGCCGCTATGCAATATGAAACAATAAGATGAATTCAAAGATGACCCCACCTAATCAAAATAAAACATGGAGAATAAGCACCTCTTACTCGTGAAAAGGCTCAATATATATATATTTATATCCTACAGTTCTGAAATAACTTTTCAACAAGATATAAGAGGCAAATAAACATGGTCTAAAACATGATCTAGGGAAAACTTTAGAAAAGAAAGCAGATATAGGAAACAAACAAAACATGTGTCTCTCACAATAATTTGTGTCTCAAAGATAACACTGCAATAACCCAGCATTAAAAACAAAAAATATTAAATGAATCAATCAAGATAGTGATACAACCAACACTTCATGAACATCCAAAAAGTAAGTATCAAAAGAAACTAGAATATATTCTAAGAATATGACCATCTGGAAGGTAGTAATATATACCGCTTCAACGTGAATTGCTTGCATATTTTCTGGTCCAGAACCTTGAACACGGAAGAGCGCAATGCCATCTTCATTATAACTCTCATCAGCAATGCTGTTCTCAGCAATAAAATTCTTATACCCACTGCTACAACCACCCTGTGATTAGCAAATCAATATCTTCAAAGGCCCTTCATGTTATAGAGAAATAAAAGAATATTATCGACATTAAAATAAAGCATATCTTTCGAAAAATGTTGACACCAGGAACAAACCTTATACAAGATAAAGCTCTGGAAAACAGAAAAAAATTGAATCGGTTCATTGCCTTCATGGAATCGTGCCTACAAATGCATAGTTAGGGAAGTTATGAAAAGGGGCAGATGGAAACTGAACCATGGAAGATGGAATATAAAGAATTCGAACTATGGTTAGACAATTTCACATCTCGATTAACATAATATGCTACCTGAACAGCTTGTGACCTAAAAGATTCAACCATCTTTTCTGCAAGAGAGACAGCTGCATTCCTCTCTTTCTGTATCACACAAGAGACATTTCAGTATATAATGATATTTATAAATGAACAAGCAGTTATCAAATATCTTTCTATTATTATATAAACATTCTATAATATGCAGGACAATTTTTCCAAAGGCATGCCCATTGATGTCACCAAAAACTAAAAAAATGTGCAAAGTGTTTTCACTTAAAATATGTAAGATGAACTGAAGAAGTTTACTAGACCCCCTTTTGAGACAACCTATTTTTTTTGTAAACCATTTTAATACTATTAGGTGCCATTTCTCATATACATACATTCATATATAGATACCCATACACACACACACACATACACACACACGTACATATGTATACACACACAAACATATATGTACACACCCCTCCGTCTATAATCACCACACCATCTTCAGATTAATTTGGATTTTAGGCTTGCTCCAAATATGGAAGCCCCAAATACTCTTTTATATCATGCTTATGTTTCTTAGTGAAAAATCATAACTTTGATAAGCTTTATTATATCCGATAGACAAAGCTATATGAGTAAGGTTCAAATATTAGCTAGTGTTGTCTATGCTAAGTCAAAGAGGAAGTGAAAAAATGTCACCGATATGGATTGATATTTTATGTATATTTACATTTCTTCATTTATCTTGGTGAAAAAAGTTCATGTTGTTAGAAGAGGGAAAATTGGGGACGCACTTGATATCTTTGTCCAAGTTTGTGAGAATACTTTTACAGAAAATAACTATAATAGAAAAACCATTATCAACTTTGATACATACAGAGGAAAACCATATATTTTTGTATCAGTTTTAAATACATGATAGGGATATGGCATTGAAAGTGATTGTACAAAATCCAACAATGTCCATAGTGATACATTATAACATGTATATGTGTGTTTTATTTATCTGTAACAAAAATTATTAAGTATGGATATTTACATGTCAACATTCATTGTCTATAAGATAGATTATAACCTAGTGCTTATAAAGATACCATATGCAAACTTGATAAACTAAAAACTTCAAAGACAAAGTAGACATTGCCAACACAAACATAGTACAGATATAAAAATACAACCATTAACCCTCATCACAAGTCCACAACTTCAAAGTTTCGATGCAATGGCAGAGACGTTACCATGGTATCAAAGCAACCCAATATTAAATTCCACCGCTACATGTTTAAAAAGTGGAATTAAAAATGGGATGAGAAGTCACACATTTCCACCCAAAAAAGGGTGGGGATGTATCAAATACGAAAACCCCTCGAGCTTCATCACAACTTTGGACTTTTGGTTCGGCGTTAAGGGCTTTACATATGCTTCAGAAAGAAAGTGTGAAATTATCTAAATGCATCTAAAGTTAAATTGAATGTTAAACACTATCTTTCTCGTGTTAGGTTATTTGACTTTACTTGAATGTGTCCCCGTTACATCAAAGATACAAAAATGTTTGGAACACACATGCAATAATATTAAAGTATTCGTTAAGGATATGCCTCCAGTAATTAAGCATCAATGCTTCATAAGGGAAACCTTTATTGATCTATATGGGTTTCATTTATTAATTAAAGCATTCAGTGGCAAAGGTTGTGAAAACAATTGATATTGAAGGTTGAAACTCTAACTATCTGTAAATTAGTATCAAAATCCAAAAAGATGCTCTTCATGCCGTGAAATTAGTATACTAGTTTGTTGAAATGGCTACTGATTATGTGGTTAAAGCACATGAGACAAGTATATAATTTTCCCCTTTCTTTATTATTCAGAAAAAAGTCAAACATCTCATTTGGTCCAAGATTAGCAGTCTAGAGAATGAGATACAGCAGCATCACAACAGAAATTATAATAATCTGATAAGCTAAAGGCCAAATGAAGCTTAATGAAATAATGACCCAAATTAATCTTTATAAAAGTTTCATTCATTCATGGCACCAGCATCAATCAATTATGAACAAGTCCTTGCATTGCCAAGTTTAGTTTGGACATGGGAACCTAATGTGCAATACCCCAAGAAAATTTATTCCTCATATATGCTAAAGAAAGCTATATATAAGTTGACATTCACCTCAATGCTTTTTTCCCCAAACCAAGTACCAATAAGATATTCCTCTCTATCTTCTCCTGGATATGCATATTGGAAAATATAGCAATCTCCGCTATAAAACTTTGACTGATCAGATGATGTGAGAAGGGCCTTTTCCTCGCCATTTACACGCCAAACCTGTCCATTAATCAAAAAAATGAGAAATAGATCAAAAGAAAAGGACCGAGTTAGAACTGAGCTCCCATTAACACAATTTAAAATCAAGTAAATCTCTATATGTATGAATTTTACTTGTAAAAATGAAAAATCACATTTCTGCACCATTATGTGTGATAAGGAATACTGGTAAAACATGGTAGCAAATACAAAATGAAGCCACCGAATCAAAAAATATATAAAAAAAGGAAAACCACCTGCAGATCGCCTGTGCAATCAATGTATGGTTGAGGTTCTTCTTTTACAGGATCTGCTTTAATAAGACCCTTCACATTTAGTCCTTGGCGTTTCAAGAGGGCTGCCAAACATACAATATTTGGAAGAACTCAAAACTTGGATAGATATTCTATATTCAAATGAAATGAATAAAATACTCATTCATGTTTACTTAGAAAAGCTCAACCATCAACACTTACTAACCAGCAACTTTCCCTCGACCATCCTCTGATACAGTCACACCAGTCGTCTGTGGCCATGAGTCAAATTTTGATCGAAACATTACGGTCTCGAATCCCTCAATAACACGAATTACATGAGATTTAGGCCGGCCAGGGACACAAACTAATTCCTACGCCGAGAACAAAATGTAAGCATCCATGATATCCAAGCACCAAAAGATAAAGGAAACAGTAATGTGGAAGTAGTGGGCATTACTTCGGCGGCAGCACAAGCCTTTTTCCTTTTCTCAAGAGTTGAATTTCTGCCAATCCAGACAAAAACTTCAATCCCACAATCTAGAAGGTAACATTTATTCGTCTCTAATAACTCTCGCGACACTAAATCTGCTTCAATAGGCTCTGGTTGCTCTTTCTCAACACTTGAAAGACAAAAATTGTTCCATCACAAAAACTATTGCATCAAAATTGCTCAAACATGATCACTAAAATCCTAAAAGAATACTCTGCATGGGTTGCAAAAGCCTGCAAAAAAACTACAAAAGCTTAAAGGACAAATTACCAAAGCAGTTTTGCAGTAGAGGCCTCTTCAGTTGTAATATCTTCAGATGCTGTCTTTCGTGGAAGAGGCGCAAAGCCACCAAAAAGCCCCCAGAACTCTCCAGCTGCAGCATCAGCCATCAACTTTCCATCCTCTGATAGTTAAGAAGAATGTTAGATATCTTACAACCTTGAAGCTTGCTCCATCACTAATCAGATCTCCAAATACTCACCAACAGCGGCTATGTCGCACTTCCCATCATGATAGGCATCTTTAATATATTGGACAACTTCAAGAGCTTTAGCCCTCTCTTGAATAGATGATTTGGATCCGTTAAACTGATAAATTCTAGACTTCGTATCTAAAATGAATATGTCATCATGACTGAGAGATGACCGAGCAAAAGGAACCTGATAACATAGTTGAAAGACGGACCAAAGTTGTAGTGATGTAAAAAAAGAAAAAGAAATACATGCAAATCAATAAGCAGCATAGCACTTGCCTCTTCTACACGAACAACATGCTTTCCTTTGCAAACAAATAAACGTGTTTCATGCTCATCTTCATTAACTTCAGAATGCTTGAATCCAGATGCCACCCCACCTTGCTGTGGAATAATGCATGGTTTAAAGTAAGACAGGAACTTCTCTGTTTCATGTCCCTGTGCCTCACGATATTGAACAGCTCGTCCGCCAAGCGCTGCATCCAATTCCACAGTCTTGATAGCAGCAACCCCAGCTTCATCCTATGCATTTTAGCATTGAAGTTACTATCATCCTGTTACTAATAAGTTGCCACGAGAAGTGATTCATGCAATATATCAAAAGATTCAACAACTAACCTGACTGGTATCTTTACCAAGCCAATAGTGGATATCGTGACGCAAAGCACCACTTTTTGAGAGAGTTGTCTGTATGGCAATTAAGTTTTTGAAAGCTAATATTAATTTGATGAAAACGAAATGCCATAACAATATATTATAAAAGAGAGATGAAAATGAAATGCAAAAACAAGGTAATATAAAAGAAAAAAAACCATATTTTACATATGAAAATTTAATCAATATAAGGGAGGCAATTGGCAAATAACATTCAACGGACATATGACAAAGCAAAATCAAGGAAACATAACTCTTTTAAAATGTTAAAAGTAAATGCATAAAGAAGATTGCTTTTAAAAAAGCATGTGTATTATTTGTTAGCACTTTTCTGCCTAACATTAAACTATCTGTCAGCAAGACATGAGCAAGTTTGTTCATATATGATGATATGGCATAATATCATCCATGGAAAATAAGGATCACATTGGTGTGTACTTTTCACCCCCCATGTGTCCCCTTCTTTCTTATGGTTATATGACACAAGCACTCATAAGCCATATGATACCCATTTTTCTCGCATGTGCGTGTGTATAATAATATGACAACTTAGAATATGTCCTTAACCATAGTTCTAGCTTGTTTACTTTCTTAGAAAATAACTTCCTTGAAAGGAGAAAGAACCTAACTAGGCATAGGGATACCTAAGAGCTGAACCAAGAACTCAAGACGTTGCATGGTAATCATAATTAGTGCATTCCTACATTACTGAATCAAAAATCTCATTGCTACTACTACCACTGATGGAGAGATTTGCCTATCAAGTAATCAACCTCATCATGCAAGCTCTGATGGTGTACTTCATTGATTCTACTTTAGATTGCTAGGCAGTCCACCTATTAAACGCTTTTAAAATCCTAATTTACATACAAATCAACTCCCAAAATAGTTCAAGCTTGTATAGTAAAAATCAAGATCTGCATCTCCCCTTAACTTTTCATTTCCAAGCTACCTCTATGTCGTTCTATAAAATACTTATTATTGCAATCATGTATATCAATGCTGAGAGAAAAGAAAAGATACCACAACATGATGAGATACCTTAAACCTGTTTGTATCAGGTAATAAACAAGGTTTAAGAACTCAGTTTCGGTTTCGGTTTCAGTCACTTTGGAAAATTTTGGTTTCAACTGGTTTTGTTATTTTTATCAGTTTCGTTTTCAGATTTAATTAAATTTTATGTGTATATTTGTCTGAATATGAATTTATAACAAATCCAAACCCAAACACATCCTTTATAAAAAACACATACTTCATTTAAACAAAAACACAAGCCCATTCTTCCTTTGATAAACCCAAACCTAAACCCAAACTCAAAACCAAACACATACTTCATCTAATACATCCAAATGGACCAAATCCAAACACAACCCCGTCCCAACCCAAACCATATCCTCTCCTATTTCCACTCTCTCGATCAAAAGCGGCAACATCTACTACATTATCAAAAATACCAAAAATAACTGATTGATGACGATGTAGTCTCCTCCAACAAGTGAGGACAAACGACAAGGATAAGTTAGTTCTCTCTCATGTTCTTGTTTCCGTTTCTAGCTTTTTTGGAAATTTTGTTTTGGAGCTTTTGTTTGTTTCTTTTTATATTTTTGACATTTTTTCCAAAATTTCAGGCAGGAAGGATTGATATCTGTTCTGACCGTTCTGGTTTCAATAGTAATAAAGCTAGATTTTTTACACTTTATTGTGAAATTACGCCTTGATGTATCATATTATCATATTATGTGATTTTTTTTGTTAAGATTTTTTAGTATGTTTTTGGAGGGCATGATTTCGGATTGGCTCCCTTCGGAATCGAGACGAAACAATATGTTTACTTCTTCATGATTCTGAGAAACAATAGTTCAATTCCACTGTCAAAGCTTGGACATATTCAACTTCATTCAATGCAATGTATTGCAAATGTATCCACTAAGGCCATTAGTACTAGTTTTTCATATGAGGGTTTACACTCCTTAAGCTTAAACTCAGTCTTGTGGTGATTATTATGGAAAATTGAAACGATTGTAGTAGCAAGATCATATCAGCAATCTTGATAAGTTGTTTTCAATGATTCCGACTGTCTGAAATTTCCAAGTTAAAGATGGCTCTTTTAAATACTTAATTTTAATAGTAAAGGTGTTCCAGGAATTTTATGGGATTTTATTTTAAAAAACTTCTTCGAAGAAGAGAATACAATGATTGAGATAAATTAAGAATTTCAAAACAAAAATTCTTTAGGAATTTTACAGATTGGAGATAGATCAAAAGTTTACGAATTACATCAAAAATTAGGAGTCTATTGATGAATAAAAAGATAACAAAAAAATCATAAATGGCCGGTTAATATTCCGGTGTTCCCCTGCATCGTGTAAGAATTTTTATAGTAGACAATAAAATCTAATTAGGCTTGCAATAGGTAAGTGATTTGAAGTTATTTATGGACATATATTGCATATGTAGAGTTAATGGCAGAAATCTACAATAAATAAAAGGAGAAAGTAAAGATGAAAGGGATAAATCCAAGGCCAAATTTCTCTGAACAATTATAAACGTTACCCTAATTCCCAAAGAACTAACGTAAATTTCGTAAATTACTGTTAAATCCTTCAACCATTGTATAATTTTCATTAAACTGCATTCGAGTTGCCATGGGTGTCACATTGTTAATTTGAAATGAAAAATGTCCTTAAAAAGAAATGGGGAAAGGGCTCCTAAGGACACATGACATTTATTTTTCCCTTTTATTTGTTGATCACAAGGGTTATGGTTAGAAAAAAGACGGTTGATGGTGACTACAATCAATAGGAGCATAGGCAAGTGTATTGGTGGTCCCAGCAGAAAGGAGAAGGCGATATGGTCAACATGATGGGGAAAAGCCATTGGTGTCTGTGTTGTTTGAGAGGAAGGGAGATGCGCTGGTGGCTATGGTAATGGAGATGTGAGAGAGGGAGGGAGGCACTATAGGTGACATCAGCAAAGAGGAAAGGGGGTGACAATGGCTGGGACTAAGAGGAGAGGACGTTGTAGTTAAGGTCAGAGCCCTGGTTTTTTGTCGTTATAGAGACAAATTGGATTAGGCACCTTTGTTGGACCACCTGGACACCTATATTACATGGTTAGAAAGAGAGGCTACTTTTCATAAACGGTCAACTCACATTACTCAACGCTTCTTTATAGGCAACTCCATTTTATTAACGTCATTGTGTGGGTTGCTCAATGTGACAGGAAAGTATGCCATCTAGTGAAATGGAGTCAATATACCTAGAGAAAAATGAAGGGGTATTTAAAAGAAAAGAATATAACCCACCTTCCTAACTGATGGTGGAAATATTTTGCTAGCCCATGGGCATGTCATGTCACATCCATTTTATCAGACAAATATGGCCCCCATATCATATTAGAAATGGCCACATGAGAAACACCATCTGAAAGTGCTTCAAGATCGGGACCGAACTTTATATATGCAACGAAGTTCACACCAACTATTGTAAATATAGATTTTGATCCTATTACTCTTTGCCACCTTATCGTAATCGTTATTTATGGAGCTCATCAGACTTCTCAGTAATGTTGCAAAGGTGTGATCACCTAGATTGATTTGCATTAACTATATATCATGGAATGGTCATCCAAGCATGGCCTTAAGAACATGATTGTTCCCTTCAATCCTCCCCTAGTCACAAGTCAAATGGATAACATGTAGTGGACATGAAAGGTAACTGCTTTTTCCGAATGCATTGTCATACAAATTTTTAATAAATGAGGTATTCTTGCCCGATCACAATTCAGATTTGAACAATCGAGGCCCTGCCAAGGTTAGAGTATTCATTGAGGCCCTGCCAAGGTTAGAGTATTCATTGATTACACGTAAGAATGTGGTCCTCACATAAGACAACATCATGTGTTCTCAAGAACATGTATATGTATAAAAGGGACAGAGACGCTAGACCGTCTTTTGCTACTATATCCCTTCACCCATAAGTTTTGTAATTTCATCCTAAAATACTCTAAGATACCAAATAACCTCTCTTAATTCATGATATGTGGTCATCCTAGTGTCAGACAACGAATACTTAAGAAAGTTAGGCTTTTTTGAAATATGTTGGTTGTCACTCTATTGGATGGTATGGAAAGAGTACAACAGGATTTTAAATTAATCACACAATATTCGTGTATATGATTAATGACTTATCTTTGTAGCCAAGTCTTCTTTTGAACATCATTCAAGTAACCTCCCGGATCATTTCACCTATGCAGACCCAGACCCTGATGCTTACACCCTCAAGGGCTATGAAGATTCATAGATGCCACTAAAGATCTTCCACCCATCCACGTTATACCCTGTTGAGCCTTTTGTTATCCGTGGTTGGAAAGCTCCCATGAATTTTCTTCATTTACTTTGTATCTCTTTGGGGTCACCATGTAGACACTTCTTGTTACATTAAGCCCTTACTAATGAAACATCCATGTGTTATACCCGCTGGCCTTTTGTTATCCATGTGTGGAAAGCACACATGAATTTTTTTGTCTACTTTGTATCTCTTTGGGATCACTCTGTAAACACTTCTTGTTACATTAAGCCCATACTAATGAAACACATGGAGTCGCTGCTTGATATCTGATCTGGCAAAAACAATGTGTACAACAAGCATCTCTCCATATAACCCTAATTCTTGTTTTTATTGTACCTCTTCTTTTAGTTTCTACGTTGAACTACTAGACATCCATTAGCTTATTTCAAACCCTTTTTTGTACTTTTCAAACTAAATCTATGTCAAAGGTGTTTACAAGTTAAAAAAAATACCAGGCCGTGGTGATAAAGTACAAAAATGATCCCAAAGGAATAGGTACGAAAAGAATTTCCCAATGATAACGCATTCTTAGACTTTTTCAGAAAAGCTTATCACCCCTTTTTAATGACATTTATAAGTAGATTTTTTAGCTCAAGATTGCAGACAAGCTAATTTATAGAAAGAAAAGTGCACAGTTTATATGGAAAAATCTCATATGTGCTCCAATCAAAAAACTAAGAGTGAATGACATGGGATGGAAATGATGAAACAGCTTTCATTCAGATCTCATCGTATCAGGCATGTCAAAAGTTTGAGTGAGGACACAATAAATATGACTTTCTAGTGCATGTACAAGGGTCTAACAAATTACCTTAAGAATCAAGTAGGAATCTCCTGTAAAAAACTTGCCATAAGAAGACTGAGGAACTGAGACAGGTCGAAAATTCTCAATCCGCCAAATCTCTATTCCACTATTGTGCGTCAAGGAATATAAGTTTAGCAGCAAGAAGTAAAAAAAATAAAGATAAAAAGATAAAAAGATAGATAATCAATGAAAAGAAAATAATAATAAGCTTGTCAGGGTATTAAAATAGGGCAACCGAGCTGCTGATTTTGAAAGTTTCATGCTATTTCTCATGGCCGAATTGTAAATGTTAGCCAGGACCTACCCAATACAACCACCATAGTGACCATGCACACTACTCATGTGGGCGCATGTGCATGCTTAAAAGAAAAACGCAAGTAAACATCATCTTTTAACTTCTCATCAAACATTGTTCAACAGTTAATGGAAGAAGTTGAGAAGATTCAATGAAAAGATTAAGAAAATTTTCATAGGTGCATGCCGTCATGATATGGACTATACATGAGTTGGTACAACACTCTGGCAGAGGGAACTATGGGAAGTGATAGATACATGATATAGTACCCTGGCCAGGTAATTTAGAGTCAAAAAGCAAGGAAACATGGAACTTTAATCCTTAACTAAACCTTGCACATGGGAACAGGTAAGTGTAGAGGTTTACTACAAGGAATTCAATATGTCCAATATCCTAACAAAAAGTTTACGTCGAATCAATTTTAATTTGATAACTTCATATGACTACAACATGCACAGCACAATGCTAAAAAATCTCCACGTTATAAGGGATACAAGCATCCACCACAGTCCTGCTGGCTTATTGAAAGTGGAAGGATTGTGGCAACCACAAAAATATATGCCACTAGAATCAAGGTATTGCTTGACGTGCAAATACAACTGGCTAAAGTGAAAAATATCCATGGTTCCTTCAGGTTAAACCACATAAACAAATGATTTATCCTCCTAACCCAAAACTAGCTCTGGATGTCTTATGGAAAGACCCTCACTTGACCATAGTTGTGTCAGCTAGGAATTTGGCACCAACAAATTAGGGATTTGTGTCAAATTGGGAGACAGTATCAAATTCCAGTCAATCTATTTCAAGTGCTCAATTTCCCGTCATGTGCCATAGCCAGCCTGCTTTGATGGTGAAAGGCTTGAGTGCTACTAATAATGCTTCTGTGAAAACGGCAGACGATGTTGAAATATAAAAGTAACTTTGCATACACCATTTCGGGCTCACAGGAAATAAGGATCCCCACAAGATACAAGAAACTAATTTCACCAAAAAACCTACAAGCCACATTGAGATAAGACTCTATAAAGATACATGATGGTTAGATTGGCTGCAGAATATTACACAGTTAGGATACCCCCAATGGCCTAGACACCTCAAGTAGAAAGAAGCCACTGCCTAGCTCAGGTGGTAAAGAGGTGGGACATAATTTTGTGGGAAATCCTAGGTTCATGTCCTGGTTATGGCCTTAGTTCCAAAAAAGGGGTGGGGGATTCACGGGGAAATAACAATGTACACAGGTAATATTCTAGGTGACTTGAAATCAATTTGAAAGAGTAACTTAAAATAGGGCTCTCACAAAATTAAATTATTCAAGGCGTTTGAAGATGTATGAATGTTAGCTTTACAAAGGGGGAAATATAAATTGCAAATATAACCCATTTGGCGAGGTAGGAGCATCTATAGATTAAACCCTTCATCTAGATATCTCTCATGTAAATCTACTCCCCCCAATTCAACTCAAATCCAGAATCACATGGGCAGCACGTAAGATGGAAGATAACAAATTCATTAAATCTCCTTGGGATTTTGCACACGATCGGGAAAGGATTGCCTTGCGGGAGAAGTAAAGCAGAGGAAATTAAATTGGTAATGATGGTTTCGGAAAATCTTTTAGATGAAAGTTTTTGTCGACCAAGAAACTGTAGACTGCAAGATTGACAGTTATCCAATGCAAAGAATAGCATGGTAACCAGAACAGAGATCCCTCATAAAATAATGCAGGTTAGGGCCGTAGCTTACACAATAATCACATGATCCCTGGTGTTTACTTTTCCTCTTATCTGCAGATGGATCTCATTTTTGGTGTTCCCAATATGATGGTCATATAGCCTTAAACCGGCTTTTATAAACATTTCAGAATTTGTGACGCTCTCACGGACATGTGAACATGCTGTTTATTCAAGGTGGAATAAGACTTTCTGTTTAGTTGGTTAAGGTCTGCTAATTACTTGTCACAATATCGGATATGCACCCCCCAACACATATATATATCTAAAGGGTTGATTAGGATCCATTTGAGTGAACCAAATGTATGGATCCAATTACTTAAATTTAAAATTGGGAATCATATAGATCAGGTGGCACCTGATCTAATAGATCAGATGCAAGACACAAAAAGATGGGCCACATGGAATGTACAAGCTCATGTAGGGCTTGTACTTTCCAACTTTATGTGTCTTGGCACCTGATCTATTAGATAGGTGCCACCGTTTCTACATTATTCTCTTTAAAATTAGGCAATCCTAATGTTAAATTTGCACCATTAGATGTCATCTAACACCTCTAAACTGCCTACAAACAAAATATTCAATGATTTGAATTTGCAACAAGTAGAGTTAAATCACATCAAATGGAACAATTTTCTATTTGCACTGCCTAATCTTATATTTGAATGGTTGGAACTTGGATACACATGTTTAGTTCACTAAGATGGATGCTCATCAACATCTCTGTGTGTGTGTGGGTTAAGAATAGTATATATGAGAATAATGTATGTATGCTGACAACATAAAAAATTTTCCTACTCTCCAACTCAAACCCCTACTTATTGCTTCTTTCTCTGATTATCGAAATCATTCATGTTTATTTTTACGTCCTAAGACATAAATACATCAAAAATCTTATCATTTCTATATCATTTTCTCATGCACTAGTTTGTTAAGAATTTAACAGTTTCTTTCGCAATTGTAGAACTTTTCCTAACCCTAAATCAACGAGAAAGACGCTTGAGCTTCGATAGAATTTTCATGTATCGTGAGGTGTCTTATGTGTAAATTAATATAAATGGTTTTGATCGTCCAAGAAAGAAGCAGAGTTGTCATTTTTTGGATGCAACATAAGAAAATTTCCAATATTATCGGTGCAAATCAGGAATCATATATATATATAATAATGGGTATTATATGACATGTGAGGCATCTCCTTATATACCAAGACACAAAAATTGGGTTAGTACAAGCCCACCACCCCCACTTTTTGTGTCTTGGTATATGAGAGGAGATGTCTTACATGCCATATGATACACATTATTCTCATATATATATATAGAATAATGGCTATCATACGCCATATGCGAGCTTCTCTCATACGCCCTCTCACATAAAGCACCCAAGTACAACCAAGTACAAGCCCATGTGGGCTTGTACTTGGGTGTTTTATGTGAGAGGGCGTATGAGAGAAACTCTCATATGGCGTATGATACCCATTAATCCCATATATATATATATATATATGAGGCTTTTGTCCCATGTGGCGGGGTTTGTCACATATGATAATGTCACATAGCCACATGGGATACCGCATAATCTTACAAAAACCCAAAAACCATATAAACACCCCCAAACGCAAACAACACCCAAAAAAAACCCAACTTTACACTCTCAATCAAAAAACCCCAAACCCCCTAAGACAGTACCCACACTCACACACATTCTTTCTATTTGAACCATTTTGGACATCACATCCTAAATGTATGAAATTATTTGGGTGTCCATGCACTGTGTGCATAGGTTATTTCTAGTATATATATTAGAATAATGGATATAATATGACATAAGAGTCTAAGCCTCATATGCGACCACCAAAACTTCACCCTCTTGGATGATCAGAACTGTTCAATTTAATGTTCATATTCTCAAACCCTAAAAGACCGAATATCTGGTAAACCCTATGTGTTTTGCATATTTATCCACCCATCACAAAAATTAGATTCATGCAAAAACCGTTAAATTTACAATGGATAGATGATCGGGTAAACCCCCTTTAGTTCACCCAATATTCGATGTTTTGGGATTTTAGAATATGTAGATCAAAATTAACGGTTCCGATCCTACGCAAAAAACCGGAGTGAGTTTTTGAGGCGTATATGAGACTTAGCATCATATATCATATGATACACATTACTATATATATATATATATATCTATCTATCTATCTATCTATTTATCTAGGCATATATGAGGATTAGCCTCATATGTTATATGATACTCATTATTATATATATATATATAGAATAATATGGAGGTGTGCTGACAGCACATTAAATTATCCTGTGCTGACAGCATTTTGGGGCCCAAACAATTTTTTTAATTTTTTTAAATGTGTTTTACAACTTGTTGGCTACCTTCCCACCAATTTTCAAGTGAATCCAACACCTTTTGAGTCACCATTCATGCATTTCAAAAAGATATCTCAAATTCTGAAACTGTCGGCGTAATTTTTTTGAAATGCATAGATGGAGTCTCAACCAGTTTCGATTCACTTTCACTTGAAAATTGATGGGGATATAGCCAACAAGTTGTAAAACCCATTGCAAAAAATTTAAAAATTTATTTTTACTCCTCCAAAATGCTGACAACACTGTAAATCCGTTCATGTGCTACACACCTCCATATTCCTTATACACACATACATATATATGATAATAATGGGTAGCATATGACATAGGAGGCATCTCCTCTTATACTAAGACATAAAAAGTGGGGTGGTACAAGTACAAGTTCATGTATGCTTGTATCATCCGACTTTTTGTGACTTTGTATATGAGGAAATGCCTCACATGTCATATGATACCCATTATTCAATATATATACTAGTCATAAATCGTGATCATAGTTCACGGTGCATTCAAAAATTTCCCCAAAATATTTCAAAACATTCAAAATCTCCCCCTAAAAAATTTGCAGCATCTTCAAAATTCCTTCCAAAAAAATTTGCAGCCACCATCAAAAAAGTTTCCCCTCCAACAAAAAAATTTAACTACATTCAAACTAAAATTTAGTTCTTTCCAGAGAATTTAATTCTCCTTAGAAATTTTAGTTCTCCCAAAGTTTAGTTTCCTCTAGATTTAGTTTTCCATAAAATTTAAAAGTGTACTACACTCCATATTTAGTTTTTCTTAAAATTTTACCTGAGAGAATTTAGTTACCCAAAAAATTTTAGATTCATAAAATTTAGTTGCCTTCAAATTTAAGTCCTCCAAAATTTAAAATTTCAGTTCTCTCAAACTTTAGTTCACTTTAGATTTAGTTTTCCCCCAAAATTTTAGAGTTTTTCTCCAAAATTTTCACAAACTCTCATCCCTCCATGGAATCCTCAAGATTCAATCACATCCGTCTTTCTACCCATCCTTTTGTCATATTCAACAACCTTATTCAAAAACATCCCTCAATTGTATAATAGATACTCTCTCTCCCTCAATTGTATAATAGATACTCTCTCTCTCTCTCTCTCTCTCTCTCTCTCTCTCTCTCTCTCTCTCTCTCAAATTGTAGTGCCACTAACAAAATGGTTCTTATGTGTAACAATATGAAACTTTCAAGGATATCATCACAATACAATACATCAATAACAAAATATATACCACTTTGTCTACATCCAAATACCATCACACCAATTGCTCAACCCTTTATAGAAACAAGATGCAAGAAAACGTAGGCTACCCTATTAGATAATTGTGTTTATTACAAAAATAAAAAAGAAGTAAAATGATTAACACATTTAAGGATACGATTTCTGTCCTGCTCCCTGGAAAGCAGCATCCAAGTCCCTCATGGAGATAGCCATAATTTTCTTCCTTGGGGCTAATAAAAGCACACTTCGGCTTCAAATTTGAAGTGGAAAATTTTCTGCAATTCCATCATCGAAATTAAATAAGCCAAACTAGACATACATTATCGCTACAATTGCTGTCAATATGGTGTAACTTAATAATGCAAGTATAATTAATTATAAACCGGAAAATAAAAAATGTTAAAGCTTCTACAGAAATAACAATTGTTGAATAGTGGTTGAAAAAGAACAATACTAAAATCATGTGTACAAAGACATTTGTTAAAGCCTTTACCAAACTCCATTTATATATGGTACACACGAGGTTGACTATAATACATTCGAGTGGACCAAACATGTGGATCAAACTCACTCAAATTTAAATATAAGCTGCTCAAATGAGAAATCTGTTTCGTTGGCTATTATCTAACACGTTTAAACTATCTATTAACAATTTCATATAATCTCATATAATCTGGATTTTTTTTTACTTATGCATCAAGTGGCAACAAATTAGTCGATTTTATGACAATCCTAAAATGTTGATTTTGCAACCACATTTTGCATGGTTAAACCAAATACAGATCATTAGAAGTTTTATTAATAGGTAGTTTAACATAATAGTTCACATTCAGCGCAACAGTTTTCCCACATGGGTTGCCTACTTTTAAATGTGAACGTGTTATCCACATGTTTTGCCCACTCTAACAGATCAAGGTCCGCCCACTCTAACAGATCAAGGTCCCAAAAACATTTTGACCGTCATAAAATTTATGAAATTCAAAGAAACTGACTTCTAAAGCAAATCTCAAATATTTCTTAATTCTATTACGAAATCAGAACTTAAATATGAAGAAATCTTTAGCGAAATCAGAAATTGTTATGACCGTGTACATGTGGGTCACATTTATAGTACAAGTCAAAGGAATAAGAATGGTGCATTGTACTTCATCATTCTTTAATCACACACCTAAACAAGGAGGCAAGAAATCAAACGACGCAAAATATTCAAGAGTTTTATAAAAGGCAGACAGAAAAACCCCATCTCAGGTCAAAGTATTAGAAGCCAATTTCTTTATGAATAAAGAAGCTATGACAGCGACGCTGACCTAATTATCCATTAACAAATCAGGATGGTTAAAAAAATTTAAAATACCTACTGGATGTTGATCGTACCTGAATTTTGAACTGGCCGGCGATTAATCATATTGTGAAAGAAAAAGCCCTAATTTATAAATTGATAAAACAAAGAGAGCACAGAACTTCAAACCTTTGAACCGCCGCGTAACTGCAAGCTTTAATCTCAAATTTTAACGCATTAATGTCATGTGAATTTGTCCGACCCATTGGCCTGATGTCGGACCTGACCACGAACAACTCCTGCAGGCAGCATTGAGGGGTGAGTTTCGAGGGAAGAGGTGAAAAGAATTAGATAACCTCAGGGTAAAATTTCGTTTACAATGCTCTCTGCCCCCAAAACGCAATTCTCTCGCGTCTTCCACCGCAGGTGCCAGGTGTCGTTGCCTCATTGGAGCTGTGCCAGATGCTCTAACCGCCCTGAGACTCCCTCCCTCAGCTGCCACAATTTCCTCCCCTCCACTCGTTGCCCGGTCGCCGAATTCCTCGTCCCCACGTTGCGCCTTCAGCATGGGCCAAGCTGACCGAACGAATGTTGGACCGAACGCAATTTAACTTTCATTTTCGAAATTTAATTAGAACAGAGTGGTTTTATTTCGACCCAGTGATAATTAGAGAGAAAGAAAAAGGGCACAGTGGGTTAAACACTACACGTTTTGCTAAACAAAATTACTGATACATGTGAGATAAACCGCGCGGCTTCGTTAATTTCATAATGGAAATATGATATAGAGTGTTGATAGTGGGACTAGGCTGTTTACTGCTGTCCGTCCAGACATTCACTAATTGCTCCGGTCACGGGCACGTACGCACTACGCTGTTTTCTGCTGAATAAAAAATTGTGAATGTCTGACCGGAATAATGCATGGTGAGGAGAAAAGCAGCCTCGAAGCCTCGATGGGAGTGATGAGGAGTCGAGACGCCAAACAACAAACAACTATTAATTCTGATGTATAAAAAAAACAAAGAACAATAATTCTGATGTATAAAAAAACAAAGAACAACTAGTGACTAATAAAAAATCGTCATGTGGAATGAGTTTTGTTTCTATTGCTGTCGTCACACGGTTACCACGGCATGTCATCTATTATACGAATGAGATATGTTTCTGCTAAATGGGGCAAACCCAGTTAGCAAGGTTTGTTCCCATGTGGCAGGTAGAGGGACATGCCACTTCATCCTCCACATGGGGTGAGGGATGTGTATAATTCGGGTTGTGGGTTTGGACTCAAAACAAAAGCCTCCCGCATTTCCATTAATTGCAAGCTTGTCATTACTTTTTCATAAAACTCAATGTCCCACCATTTTTTCACATAGTTATGGGTTTGCCTTCTTTTTTTTTGCACTTTGGCCCCATGCGCTTTTTGCACTTTAACGCATGCTTTTTCGCCTTTTACTCTCATGTGGTTTGGTGTGAGATTTATGCACTTTGCCTCCCAAGAGTTTTTTTACAATTCAACCCCTTTTACCCCCTAACAGGACACACACACACACACACACACCTTCTATCTCTTTTTCAATTGCGTGCGTGCATCGCATCCTGTGTGCGGGTTTTTCCTTGGGTCACCGTGCAATATGTGCATGAGTTATTTCTAGTCCTTATTACAACTGAGGACATTTGTCTTACTAGGACAAAGGTATTTGTCCTGCTTGGACAAAGATGAGGGTTAGATTTTGCCACCTTTGCATGGTGTGGCCCACTTGGGAGTGGGTGGGATTTTGTGCCAACTTTATGGTGTTATTGTGGTGAATTGGTTTAAATGCCCTCAACAGTGTTGGGTTTTGAGGGACCCTTAGGGTATAATTCGACGCATGTCCTACGTCGAACGGACGATAGAAATATAAACAGCGGGAAAAATTGAATTATTAAACTATTTAATAAAACATCCTAAGAGTATCAAATGACCCTAGCCTGGATCTCCACTATCTTGGTGTGGGTCTGACCAGCCCCAAAATAGATCTAAACTACTGCAACAATATAAATTAAAATCATTAAAAGAACATACCCAGAACTTTACTTCCGCAGAAAACAAAGCGTCGTTTTCAGCAGCAGCTTTTGGCTCCCTGAAGCTAGCCGCCTCCGCACCTCCGAATTTAGTCCACCCGAAGCAAGCCGACACCGCGCTTCCGAGCCAATCACCTTCAAAAGAAAGTTTCACGTGAGTGTGATCCGCGTCAAAGACTTCGGATCAAATCCAATCCTCCTCCTCGTCTTGCTAAGACGCGAATGGTGGAACTGAAGAATTGAGGAGGAGAGAATAATTTTGGTCTTGAATCGAGCGTGCTCAAAACTTTTCGAAGCTACTCGATTCAGAGACTTGGTGCAATTTTTCCAAGGGGTGTCGACCCCTATTTATATAAAAGGCAAGACCCATTGCTCGTCTCACGAGCAATGTGGGATTAATTAAATTAGGGGAAAATTAGAATTAGTTTTGCCTTACACTAAAGCTCAACTTCAGCCAATTTTATCTCCCTCGCCGTTGAGCTCTGGAAGTGATACAACCTATCAATTCGAAGAGCTATGAACGGTGAACGCATAGAAACAAACGGCGCTCCAATCCGAATGCGTTTGACCCCTCAAACAATTGCTCAAAGTTGAGCAAAAAGTCACGAATTGGCTAAAATCGCAGCCGTCATAACCCCCTTAGGGTTTCTGGACTGTGGGCGCCGCAGATGTGGCCAACCTGCTTACTAGGCACGCCCAAAGGGCACGCCTAGCCCCAAACTCGCACCCGCCCATGCTGGGCAGGCGGGCTCGAGCCAGGGCCCGCCAGCCTGACCCGCCCGCTGATGCGGGCGGGTCTGACCCGCCCGTGGGCAGACCCCCTTTGCGGGCAGGTTCAGCCCGCCTAGCGGGTGGACCCGCCCGCCTGGGCTGGGCCATAACTGGGCTTTTGCCCAGTTCTGGCCTTTTTGGGCTGTTTCTTAAGCTCTACAGCTCTGATTGAGCCGATTTCAGATCCGTTGGAAAGCATGGTTCGAATGAGACTATCCCAAGAAGCCATGTATCCATTTCTATGCCTTTTGTTATGTAAAATATTCTTGTAAATAGTTTACAATTTATTTTTAACCATTTTGCATTATATGCAACAATCCCTTATAGCATTATACTAATGCTAAAATCGCAAACTTTTTGCGACATTATTAAATCTCATTTAATATAGACTTATTGTCACAAACTCTTTGTGACTTTAATTATTCTCGTGCACCCGAGTGCACTCCTCCTGAACCCTTTCTATTACTAAGACGCAAATCCCACTCGTTGTGAGACCCTACAGCCTGATCCTACTACAGGTTGGAGAGCGAAACCCCTAGACGACAGTGACCACGAGCAGCAGGTGTCGCCCATTTTTCGGCATCATAATTACATGATTGACCCATCGACAAAAGTGTCGCTGGGATCACTCTGACTGTGTCAGTGATGAATACCGCAGTTTTAGTCCCTTCGTCATAACTATGTCACTGCATAGCATATGATATGGTAAACCATCAATCCTACTAGCTAGCACTGGTCAGTATACTTCGGTCTTTGATATGTCCATGTTGTATTTCCTACAATATACCCCGGCCGAGATTTAGCACAAAGAACCGTATTGAGCCTGTGACACTAACTTCCCTTAACGGAAGAGTCGAATCATGTCTTAGTCACTACTTACCTCGTACGCTTCAAGTGTCACCCAACCTAAGACCTTTCAACGAGTAAAGACTCGAAACTAGATCATAGATCTAAGTGACACTGTTCACGTACAGGTTCGTACAATGACCTCAAATCTAAAGGCCAACTAGACTCTCATCACTAGAGAGTTATCAATGACAGGTTAGTTAAGGTTAATCATTTGACAACTCTTTATTGGGTCGTTAAGTGGACTCATTCTCCAATGAGCACATGTGCCTCGTCTCCGACTTCGTCAGGTCGAATGATTATGAGATCATCATTACCCTTTAGGATAAGACAAAGACACAATGGTCTATCCGATGTGCCGATATCCATTTCTCGACACATCTACGACCATGAATACTTTAAGACTCAAGTTCCTATCTGTCATACACTTTCGACAATCGAGATATGCATCTAGATACATGTATGACCTTACTTTAAGTCTAAGGAAATTATCCCAGTATTAAAAAACATTTAATCATACCAGGATAATTAGTACCATTTATATTTGAACAAGATGTTTTCTAGGATAACTTGTCTTGAGTGGTGGAAAATCTAGTCCCACCCTAAAGTGGTTTTGATGATGATCACACCAAATGTTTTTAATGTATTAATCATATTATTTAAGATGTGTAGGTGGTGCAAATAAGCTAAGTGAAGCTCAAAGCATACTCCGAGAAGAAGAACTTCAACCACATGTATAGAAGATGAAGATGAATTTAGCTCGCAATTCAACGTCTACATTCTAAAGCTTCAGTTCAATGCACAAGAAGAGCTCAAAGATGAAGCTCAAAGAATGTGCTCAAGCTCAAGCTAACGAGTAGTTCAAATTCAAGCGAAACATATGCAACAAGATCAAGTTCAACCATGGCTTCAAAGTCGTCATAATCTCTAGTGTGTGAGTTGTCTTTTTCTTAGGACTATGTTAAAGACAAGAAGAATATGCACACACACACACACACACACAATGATTTTCGAAAATACTTTTAAACTTGCTTTAAATTCATTTGAGAGCTTGTTTTCCATAGAAGCTAAGTTTCAACCTGTAGTTAACTACAAACACCCAGTAGTTTACTACCCTGATTTCTGCATTCTTCCTGAAAAATGTACTTTGGGAGTCGACTACCAAAATTAGGGAGTCGACTACCTGCTGTAGCAGAGGTTTTCCTTAAAACTCTCTGGGAGTCGCCTACCTCCTCTGGGAGTCGACTACCCGCTGTGCTCGACCAAAATTCCTTGATTCCTCTCCCATTTATTTCTAGCTTAATTTTTGGGCTAAAGTCAAACTTCATTTGAAATAATTCATTTCCTCTCTTAGCTCTATAAATATAGAGCTTTTGAGATCATTTTTTACCAATCATTCTTGAGCAAAGTTCAAATTCTCTCAAGAAAATTCAAGCTCTCTAAATTCTTCGCTCTCAAGTTTTTCATAGCCAACTGTTTTTAAATTCTGATCTTATTCTGGTGATTATATTTCTATCTTGTTTTAAGATCATTTTATTTGGCTGTTTTTCAAATCCTTCTTACTCTATTTTTGAATTTTCTTAAAAGGATTTTAAAGCAACAAAGCTTCTTGATCACATTGAATCAACTAATATTCTTTGTGTGATCAAATAAGATTTATTTTTCTTTATCCACTTAGAGCACTAATTGCAATATTCTTACTTGGCTATAGAATTATGGGGTGTAAAAACCAATCTCCACTAATTCATTGTGATGTATTAGATCTAATCTTACTTTGAGTCCCTTGGAGATAAGTGTGTTGAAAATCATGTTGTAGGCAAGGAGTTTGTAAAATTCCTCGGCTTGTGAGGCAAGGGAAAATCCTTGTTGTAAGCAACATGATTGTAAATCCTCTTGGCGAGAGGTGGTTTGTACTATTTATCGATAATAATGGATTAAATTCCGACAAGAGTTTCTGGGACTGGACGTACCCATGTTGTGGGGAACCAGGATAAAAATCTATGTGTTTGCGATTGTTATTTATTCACTTGCATTTACATTTCGCTGCTTAACTTTATTATTGCAAGTATTATTTTGTGTTGATTAGGATTAATAATAGGTAACTCTTTATTAATTCTAGCAAGATTTCTAGAGGAATTTTAATTTGCGAAAACACTATTCACCCCCCACCCCCCTCAAGTGTTCTATTTGCCATCTCAGGTCCCAACATTGAGGGCATATATCTTCCTACACACAGCCCCTTTGAAGTACGAGCTTGCCATTGTGGTTTATTCACTTTGCCCCCAGGGTTTTTTTTGCGATTTAACCCATGATATCCCCCATTCTACCTCCACATTCACATGAAGTACAACACCCATTTCCATCCCCAAGGTTTTTTTGTGATCTAACCCATGATATTCCCCCATTTACCTCCCCATTCCTATGAATTACAAGACCCATTGCCATCCCCCAAGGGTTTTTGCGATTTAATCCACAAGATTTGGGTATGGAAGTCGTTTTTAACAATATTATGGGTTTCTTTCACTTTTTTAAAACTTTTCAAATAACATATGCGTGTTTCCATTGATCTCTAGAATCTCACGGAGCCCAAATCAGACTCACAGAGCCTGGAGCAAACTGTCGGAACGAGTATTCACGCAACAAAAAGCCCGAGAAAGGTTTTTCCAGGCCCGACCACTTCTCTGGTACATGAAAGAGAGAGGAAAAGACGTTAGAGGACCGGGGGTGAACCCCCGGGTCAAGGGGCAGACCCCCGACTACCCTCTGATGCATAAGTGAGACGATGGTGAATGGAATGAGGTGTTGGGCATAAGATAGCATGTACATGAATTGAAAGAGATTGTGTGGCTTAGGATGTAGAGTTGGGCATGCGAGCACGGCCTTTTCAGTTGGATTATGGAGTGTTAATGCCTAGACTCTTGTGGAGCTTGGGTTCAGCTGTCTGGACGAGTATTCATGCAACAGGGAGACTGGATATGGTTTCGTCGAGGTGATGCAGATGTTACTTCGACACTGCCTGAAGCATATAGAAAACATGTTAAAGGAAATGGAGGGACGAAGGTCCTCCGATTCACATCCAATGCTTAAGTCAGTATCAAAGGGGGGAATGAGAGAGCATTGGCTGAGTGGAGCCACTGCTACAGGTTTGAGATGAAATATTAGAAGTGTAGAATTGAGGATGCTAGGGTTAGCGTTAAGATCTTAATGATACCTCATGAAGGGAGTGCTCTGTAACGACCCGCTCTCGGGGGCCCGTTACAAGTTTTGGCGGTCCACGCAGGTCCGTGCAAAATACCTCGTGAACAGTATAGTGAAACCAGGATGCATCGTACACAATACTCAACTAAGTTGACATTTCTCTATTAATGCAGGTCTGACACTCGAAGGATGGATGGGAACACTTCCGAAAGCGCCAATGGAGTTGACCTATCTGGCCTTAATAAAAAGTCATCAACAAAACCTAAATTTTGATAGGATTAACTAGTTGTTAATAAAAATATTTTTGTATCGGTGGCACTCATATGAAAGATAATCTTCCTTCAATGGACCATGATACTGGTCAATGTGCTTGGCTAAAGTCTGTTGGATCAACCTGGCTAGACTGGGCATAAGTGATCCTGGCTTAGTCACTTCCCTGGCCGTGTCCGCTGGACCGCAAGGACGCGAATCATGATTATGTAATACCATCGATCTTCATCACTATTAACCTTCCTTTAGCTTGATGACCTTCGATTGACCTTTCTTTCTAGTTCGCTTGAACAGAGGGTAGCGTTCTAATTTTCGACCATCAGAAGTTCGAGTTCCACAACGGAAGCGACCACCACCATCTATTCAGCAATGTCAACCACTCCCTCCTCAACAGCAAGTGTACCAGCAGACTCAACGACAGGCGCCACCCCAGAGACGCCACGCTTATACCATGACGGTAGAAGAAGCCGAGGCTACGGACCAAGTAGTCACAAGTACGAGATATCTCACTAAGCTATACCCTCTATTATTTAGAAATCGTAAGCTTAGACTTGATTCTCATCATGGTAGGTACCATCTTAGTAGCCGGTAAACCTGCCCTCACATTGTTCGACTTAGGAACTACACATTGCTTCTTGGCGAATCGATTCGTCCTAACACATGCCATCTCTGTTGATCATCTGACTTCTCATTGGAAGGTCGAGACCGTTGGCGGTTCCCTACCGGTAACCAGCGAATGCCTCCAATACTTTGTAGTGATTTGTGGACGAGATCTCTTTGCAGACTTTATAGTGATAAAGATGTCGGCTTCGATGATGTCTTTGGAATGGATTGGTTGGGAGCATTTCATGCCACCATTGACTGTCGTCAAATGAGGGTAGAAATCGAAATACCCAACCATCCTAAGTTCGAGTTCCTCAGCGGAAGCCAATCAGAAGGACCAGTGAAGTAACGAGCCAGACCCGACACGTAGGCTGTTGCATTGTTACATCCTTCTTGAGCTAGTATTTCTTTTCTAACCCTACTTTCATCTTATACCCGATTTTTCCATGTGTTTGAATTCTTTCCCGCCTACCACCTCCCCTTCATTATTGCCTTTGTCCTCTTCCTCGCCTCGAGCCCCGTTCCCGCCTAACCTACCCTACCATGACTTTCGGCACCCCCTTTAGACCCCCACCTCCTTTTCCCCCCTTTTAAAACCCCACTCTCCTTCCTCACCAAGCCATCTCACGGCTTTCCCTTCACCCCAACATCACCTCCACCTCGCCCCTCTCGCCTGAGCTCCTCCGGCCTCACCTGAAACCCCGCCAGCTCCGCTCCATCCCGGAGGCCCCTGCCACGTATCGCAGTCGCAGCCGTCGCACCTCGCCGCCATGGATCGACAGCCGCCGATGGCCCATCAACGACTTTGGGGATTGGTGGGCTTAGCAACAGCCCTCGCCGTCTCCCTCGCTGTTGCCGTATGGTCGGGATATTGGGAACCCTCCGCTCTTGGTATTCTTTGGAGCTCCTTTTCTAGTTCTTCCCCCTTGAGCTGCCCCGCTTCGATTCCTTCTTAGGGCCGCTCATTCGTGTTTGTTGGTTCGTGAGTTTTTGGTCGTTGAATTGCTTAGGGCTGATGGTGATAACCGTAGATGTCGACCAATGGTATTGGGAAGCAGTATCATTAGGGATAAGTATCGGCTTCCTTTTGGCATTAGGTGTTGAAGTTGGATGTCAGTCTTGTGCTCGGATTTGGGAGACGACTAAGATGTTGGTTTCTTGTTGGATGTTATGGAGATTGCTGGAAGGAGTAGTAGAGATGATCTTGACCCTTGAGAATTGGCCTTATGTTTGCCTTTTAGTGCCGATCTGGATATTGGCTTGTAATTTGGTAGCATGGCAGATGAAGTCCTTTGTGCTCGGCTGGTTAAGTTGTAACAGCTTGGATGCATTTGGATTAGCCCTTACGTTTATGTATGCTATGGCGATGATTTACTTGGTTAAGACCCAATATTCATTAATGTCATGAGTTGTAATTTTAAATTTTATGATCTTCATGTTATGTTGTTAAATAAAGCTTGCTACTGACTTATCACCTCAGGTTCCAAGTTCGAACAGATGTCATCATCATAATAGCTCTCATTTTCATGTAATGCCATCATCTCATATTTTGGCTACTTGATAAATCGGAAGTGACTATGGTGATGATACTAGGTTTCGAAACTGGTTATGGAAGCTATGGTGATGCCAATAGCATGTATTCATGACATCGTCTCTTGTTTTCTTGATGCTTTGATATCACATTATTTTTCATGCTATTAACAACTTATTTTCCTATGTCGTGGTCGTTCGTCAAGCCTTCCGGTCGATAGTTTGAATTGCTTAGGCAATTATCGATCCTCTTAATTTCGAGGACGGAATTATTTTAAGGAGGGTAGAATGTAACGGCCTGTATTTTTCAAACAATTCAAATACGTATTTAACATATTTTTCAACAATTTTAAAAATCTCTTTATAATGGTTAGTCAGGAGTTGTATATCAAAACTGATTTCAAAAATTCTTATAAAAATATTTTGAAACACTAGACTTATTATATTATAGTTCGGTAATTTCAGATTTCCGCAAATACTTAAAAAACGTTTCGATAAAAATTCATTCTCAATAATTACCGTTTTGGGTCGACGAATTTATTTTCTATTCAAACCTCTTCAAAATGTTTTCAAACTTCTACAGTATCATCCTATGATCATTTAGGGCTCCCCACATTAATTTTATAATTTTCTGATATCATTTCAGCCTAGAACCCGCAAACCCGCTTTCTAAACGTTTTGGCCTAAAAACTGTATTTTCGTAGCTCAAATCCCAAAACGGATCTTGTATTCACGATCCTCGCGACGATACGATCCCGTGGGTATGTTTTCGTAATTTTTCGGACACGTTTAATTTCAGGGGCAAAACCGTAATTTCAAATCTATTGTATTTTGCTTATCACTTTCACTAATGACTTTTTACTTCTACTAATCACTTTTACCTAATTACTTTTACCCCTCTTAAATCTAGATCTACCTCTAATTAATCCCCTAAACCCCACCCCACATTAACCCACCGTATTTGTTGTTGGATCTGAATTGATTCAGATCCAACCACACTAGTTAATTCTTCAACTATTATTAACATTTTTATCGTTATTCCTTTTACTAAACCTATATATAACTGTCTCTCCCCCCAGCTTCTCTCAACCCAGTCACCCAGTTCTCCCTCTCTCCAAACCCAAGCCCCAAGGCTCGGCTCACAAGCTCACACAGGCCTCTCTCAGACTCTCTCTCTCTGTGAACCCCCTATCCTTTAACATTTTAAAACACACAGTGAAAACCCCCCCCCCCCCTCTTCGTTTATTTCGAACCCAGGCCATTGCTTTTTCTTCCCCACGAGTCCTCACCCTCTCTCTTTCAGTCACTCTTTCTCTCTCGCACTCTCTCTCACTCTCACTCTATCTCTCCCTCACTCTCGCTCTCGCCCCAAGGGCTTCGACCGCCACCCGCCGTCCGGTGACGTCGTCGCCGCCTTCCAACATCGCCCGAAGCCCCGCAGCGCCGGCCACCTCCGACAAACGCCGCCACAGTGACCCCGACAGCAACCCCGCCCCCGTCCGATGACCCCCACCGGCGAAGCTTCGCTCGAGCACAACGCCACCCCTCCCTCCGTTCGATAGGCGCCTCCGTGCAGCACGCCACCGCCGCCGTCGACACGCTCCGACGAACCCCCGCAAGCCTCCGTCGCCTCGCCGTTAGCAGCGCCCTTGCCGGAGCCCGCCGAGACGTCAAGCTGCTGCTGCTGCTGCTGCTGCTGCTTCGTTCGCGGCCGTCTCCGCATCCCGACGACTGCCCGCCACGGTGACCCCACCCCCGCTCTCGCTCGCCGGCGCTTCGTCGTCGCTTCACGGCCGCCCCCGCCTCCGCCGCCTCGCCGCCCCAATCGCCGTGCGCAGCCCCCCCGTTGCTCCGTCGACGACGAAGAGAGTAAGCATCGGATGCGTAATTTGCCTCAATGGCATTTCCGTAAATACGGAAATATTTCGTATTTCGTTTTTTAAATTAATTAATAATAGGGTTAAATGGTTTTAAATCCATAACTTGATATATATATCCCAGAAAAATGTGGGGATAGCTCCAGAAAATCGAAAACAATATTCCGGACCCAATGGCGCTAGTCTCATCTCGATCAGACGCCTACTTTTCTCAGAGTAATTTTTCAAACTTAAAAATTAAATACATAACATTCATTATAAAATTCGTAACTCGCTGTTTTCACTTACACTAATATGTGATAAAATTATAGGTAATAATAAACTTCGAGACGATCGTTTTGACTGTTCATTCACGTATTTCCGACTTGTATTGCACCCGTAAGAAATTACGGAAGATATGCGTCACTTAAATAATTTGGGTTTTTAAACTAGTTTTGAGTTTCTAAAAATTATAAAAATTATTATAAGCTTCAAAAAAATATTCCCTCTTGCAGTAAAACTATTTTTATCATATATAGCTTATATAAAAATTTAGAATGCTTTTCATCACCGTTTTAACCGGTTTTGAAAATAAAAAACGACCAATTAATTAGATAATAAATAGTTAAGCCAGTATCTGATAACTTCTTGTGTTTGCAGGTACCAATCCTCGCGCTCGTCTTTCTACAACGATCCCGATAGTGTAAGTCACAGTAAATTCTATCCTTAGAAATTTAGATAGTGTACTCGTATGAACATAGGACTTGACACCTAGTCTTGGAACAGTTATTGACCTGAACAGATGACTAGACATGCTTGACAGAAAGATTGTAACTGGAAATGTGAGAATAGTAAAAGACTCGTAAAACTGCAAGTACGGTAACCTACACAGACACTGGGTTTTGGGGTGACTTATAATAGCGAGGGTGCGGGAGCGACTAGTCCAGACTTTGTTGTCACCGTGCGGGTTCTAGCAACCCATAATTGTGCCGGTGACAACCATCACAGATCACAGATCACAGATTATTGCACAGTACTCAGAGAATGGTTCGCCCGGGTAGCACCCGCGGCAAGAGTTGGCATCTTGGTTGCTTACTGTACCCCGCATTATAAGTCATAGATTAGGCTAGGCACAATTACTCTCATTATTGCTATTATCATTGCTATCGTCATGGTTATTCTTGTACGTTACTTGCTCAGTCGCCTTTACTTTACTTATCACCATTGCATGCTTGACTTGATGTACTTTACTTATCGCACTTGCATGCTTGTCTGTCCCTACTTTACTTTCAGCACTTGTTTACCATAGCTCCATATTTGTGCACTCCTCTTTTTCTATCGCTAGAATTGTTGTGACTTACCTTCGGTTCCATTTATGGCACCGGCAGACGAAGACCTGATCGAGGAGATTGCCCCAGAGATCGAGGAGCCTACATTGACCCAGAGGCTACAGAGTTTCAGTTACTTTTCTGTTGGTGTGTGTGTTGTACTGTGTATTTCCTTTTCCGGATTCCCTTTCAGTACTTCCTTTATGTATTTGTGAGAGAGTGTGCTGGTTGTTGTTGTACTTTAAATTGGACTGTAATAACGTCTGTACGCTGGTTTGAGTATTGTGGTACATCTCTGAGTTGTGGCTATGCTGATTTCACTGGTAAACTGCGGAACCTGCGAATAAACCAAATAAGTAACGGGCCCCAGAGAGCGGGTCGTTTGAAAAATTATTCTGAGAAAAGTAGGCGTCTGATCGAGATGAGACTAGCGACATTGGGTCCGGAATATTGTTTTCGATTTTCTGGAGCTATCCCCACATTTTTCTGGGCTCTATATATCAAGTAATGGATTTAAAACCATTTAACCATATTATTAATTAATTTAAAAAAACGAAATACAAAATATTTCCGTATTTACGGAAATGCCATTGAGGCAAATTACGCATCCGACGCTTACTCTCTTCGTCGTCGACGGAGCAACGGGGGGGCTGCGCACGGCGACTGGGGCGGCGAGGCGGCGGAGGCGGGGGCGGCCGTGAAGCGACGACGAAGCGCCAACGAGCGAGAGCGGGGGCGGGGTCACCGTGGCGGGTGGTCGTCAGGATGCGGAGACGGCGGCGAACGAAGAAGAAGCAGCAGCTGCAGCTTGACGTCTCGGCGGGTTCCGGCAAGGGCGCTGCTAACGGCGAGGCAACGGAGGCTTGCGGGGGTTCGTCGAAGCTTGTCGACGGCAGCGGTGGCGTGCTGCATGGAGGCGCCTGTCGAATGGAGGGAGGGGCGGTGCTGTGCTCGAGCGAAGCTTCGCCGGCGGGGGTCATCGGACAGGGGCGGGGTTGCTGTCGGGGTCACTGTGGCGGCGTTTGTCGGAGGTGGCCGGCGCTGCGGGGCTTCGGGCGATGTTGGAAGGCGGCGGCGACGTCGCTAGACGTCGGGCGGCGGTCGAAGCCCTTGGGGCGAGAACGAGAGTGAGGGAGAGATAGAGTGTAACGACTGGTTTTTCATGTGTTTGGGTTTTCGATGTTATATATGAGTATTATATGAGTCTTGGTGGATTTTCTCTTTACGTGTGATTTTCCATCTCCGTAGCTTTCGATTTCGTTCGTCTCGTCGTGACTTTCTAGCTTTATTCCTTAGATCTTCAAGCTTGAGGTGAGTCACTCATGACGAGCTTCTTATCGCTCATATCTTAGTGTATAAATCTATCCTAGAAGCCATAGAAATCTTCCCGAAGCTTCGCGCTTCGAATCGACACTTTTCGTGCACGTTAGTTGGTTCAAGAAGGAGAACCAACCAACTAGATCTCAATCTAGTCGGTCGACAATCCTTAATGGACCGACTAGTGGGCTTTGATTATAATTCAGGAGTTACTGTTTATCTTTAGTCGGTCTAAGAACATCTTTCGACCGACTAGATTACAAACTAGTCGGTCAGCCATTGTTCTTCAACCGACTAGTTCATTGATCATTTTCCCAGCCGAGTTACTGTTTACTCTTAGTCGGTCTATGAACACTCACCGACCGACTAGTTCTCAAACTAGTCGGTTGACAAGCCTTCACAGACCGACTAATTCAAAGTTCATTTTTCCTTCATGAGTTACTGTTTTCTCTTAGTCGGTTACAGTTGAACGACAGACCGACTAGTTCCCAAACTAGTCGGTCAGCCACCCTTCTTTGACCGACTAATTCACCCAAAAACCCTAGGTTTGCCCTAGCCACCACACGATTTTCTATATAAACCCCCAATCGTTTTCTTCTCTTCCCTCTCTTCTCCTGAACCTCCTCCTTCCCCAAATCATCCCCCTTCATCCCCAAACCCTTCCTCCTTCATCCCAAGCCATTCCTTCCTCCCTTGGAGCTTCCCTCTCGCCATTTAGGCTGGCCACCTCCTCTAGGTCGCCGGAAAATCCCCAAAATCCCCAAAACCCCATTACTCCAAATTTCTCCATCCATTTCCAGATCTGGACCGTAGGTTCCCCGGATCGTTTCTTACGTTGCCGTGCTTGCTCGGCGTCGTTCTTCCACTACGCTATCGGGTAGTATTCTTCCTTTAATATTCTCATAACCCCCCATTATGATTTGTGAAACCCTAATAATAATGGATGTTGTTTGATGATTGTTTCTCCATGACAGCGATTCCCTTCCCCGTAGATTAGCGTTCGTGAGGCGAACCTTCGTGATCGTCTTCCTCGGTGCTAGGCAAGTGAAACTTACCACCTAGGGTTTTAGGCCATGTCTTAGGCCATTTACTTGTCGTAGGCGTGAAAGAGACTAGGCGACGAAATGATACTCGCCTAGGCACAATTTCAGGATCTAGCTTGACAACGAAGCTAGATCCGTCATTTATCGTGTTGCATAACTACCATGTCATGTTTACTTTCAATTAACGGTACACGAATTAATTGTCATTCATGCATTGTTATCTGCCATGTTTAAATTCAATTAACGGTACGCGAATATCTATTCATGTCATCCATGCATCCTTAACTGCTATTGCATTTTAACTGCCATGTTTAATTTAAATTAACGGTACGCGAATATGTTCATGTCATTGTATTTTGCCTGTCACGTTTAATTTCAATTAACGGTACACGAATATCTGCTCATGTCATTGCATGCTTGAACACTCATCGTGATTGCGTAGCTTCGCTACATACTTGTACTATTTGTTCCGGCTAGGCACCCGTTCTGCGGGCACAACCCTAGGCCAATTACAATTCTGGCTCGTGTTCCAGAAAACGAGCTCAACACAGTCTGCGGGCAATAGGGCACTCTCTGAGTGATCCCTTGTACATGAACACAGCCTGTGGGTAATAGGGCACTCGCCTGTGTGTGTGTGATCCCTTGTACTTGAACACAGCCTGCGGGCAATAGGGCACCCGTGTGTGGGCGATCCCTTGTACTTGTTACTTGACAATACTTGTCACACCTACCACTTGTTACTTGCTACTTGTACTTTACTTTACTTGTCACTTCCATACCATACTTGCCACGCCATGCATCATACTTTAACTGCTAGGTTGCTAGTTTACCTTTCCTTCAGTTTCCTTGCACAAGTCTTTCGACTTGCTGACATGTGCCCCTTTTATCTTTTGGGTGACACATGTTAGATCCTGAGGTAGAGATCGTGGTTGAGGGTGTAGTGTTGATGTCGCTGAGCCTGAGCCTCCGCTGGGCGAGGAGTTCGTGGGTACTGGTGATCTGTCGTAGAGACTGCTGGTGTCCCCTTTCCCTTGTTTAGGTTTGCTGTTAGTTGTTGGTGCGTGGCACCCTTGTTTGTGAGTTGCACCTTGTTGGCCATGTTGGGCCTTAGTCTTTCCTTTTAACCTGGTGGCTTTTCTGTGATATTGTAATTTATTTATGGATATTCAGGGATTCAATAAATTGCTTATTGTCTCATTTTCTTATTGTTATCTTTGTTTCGTATCGCATTTGCAAGGACTTGCCATTTGAAGTTTCTTTTGACGCTTATCGGACTTGGGGCTTCACGGCTTCAAGTCTGAGCGGACCTACTCACGTCTCGCCTCCACATTTTCGGGAAGCGGGGCGTGACAGGTTTTATTGGTGGCCCATGCAGGTCATTTGCAAATGCGAGTTATCGGAACAACGATAATAATTATAGAACGTCCATTAAATAAATTAGAACATCCAAATTATAAGCCCGGAGTCTAGGTTTTTAGCGTTCATATGCCTTAGGTGGCTAGTAGACGTGTTAGAGCACCTGTCCCAGCTTGGTAGGAAATCCATTAGGTCAGGACTATAGTGAGACTTAGTTAGAAGTTTGTGCTGGCTAGTTAGAGGTCCCTGATTGTTTGTTAGACTCCATGCTAGTGATTGATATGATAGTCTTAAGAGTTACCTTAGTGGTTCCTGTCTAGCTCTGACCATGATAGATTCCTAGGATTTCTTTAGCCATTCACTTGGGTTTATCGATATCGGGCCCAACGGAACATGACCTTGATTCTCTTAGAACCTTCCCTGAGGCCTCTAATATACTCTAGCCATTAGGAAGCTTAGTGTTAAGTTTTCTTGACCTTTAGTCAACCGATGATTAGGACTTTTTGGTTCAATCTGTTCCTGGTCACTACACTTCTGTGTCGCTGACCGTAGGTTTTCGTCGTAGTTTTCTTGAATCGTAATTTAGGTGCATTCATCGCACAACCACATTCCTTACTCTCGATTCACATGATCACCTTATTACGATTATCGTTGACCTTTCAAATCTTTTTCGTTACAAATCTTGATTCTTCCAAAGTCATTTTTGTATTCTTTCCTTATTTAAAGATTTCACTCAACTTAAATTTTGTTTTAAACTTCTTTTGTATATTTCCCTTACTCCCGATTGAGCTAAAAGTTATTCTTAGATTTTGAAAAACTATTTGGCCGTAATTTTAAATTACTATCTTGTAACCATTTTCTAACCTATATCTTCGCTTCTCGATCTCAAAACTTTACTACTATTTCGATAATTCGATATACCACTTTTTCTAAATTGCGAAATTCATTTTAGCTGTTTACCATACGTGCTTTAAAATACTTCTTCAAGATAAATAGAATTCCAAATATCTTATGAATATATTCTAATTATAAGTTTGTCGTACCGTACTTCAAAAGTCTTTATACCAACCCATTCCTTTAGCAAATCCTTGTTTCCCCTAAAGGTATTTTCGATTTTTCCTCTCTCGCTAAGTTTAAATTTGTTCAAAAACTTTTAATATAAGTATATTAGACTTCATACCCTTTCGCCAACTTAAGATTTATTTATTTTTCTAAATATCGAAACTTTTGTTGAGATTTTAGATTACTAGTTTATAATATTTTCCAGCCTATCCTTTTCGTACCGATATAAATGTCTTGTCCCTTTTCATGTACCAATTTTATTTTAAACCGTACTTCTGTTTCTCCTAACTCGATTTACAATTTCTTTCGTACTTGCGCCATTAAAACTTATTCGATAAAACATCGTGCCTACTTTTAATATACTTTTCACATGGGATTTCGGCTTTCAGCAAGTCGATTTTACGCCCAACGTCTTCCCTATTTCAGATTTCGTAAAAAAAGAAATTATTATTTCATAACCATTTCCGGACCTAGATCCGTCTTAAATCGGTTTTAAAGTTTTAATACCAACTTGATGATTCTATATATCCTTTCCCTCTTTTCCATACTACTAAGATATTATTTTCCTTCCATTCACCATACGCACTTTTAAAAATGATTTCTAAAAATATAACTTCACTTACTCTTACTAGGCTCGTTATGATCGTATGTTAAGATCTGTGTATAAATCAGTTTCTGTTAACCAATTCGGATTTCTCTGAAAGTATTTTCGATAAGGTTTATTTGAAACTTATCTCCAGTTTTAAGATTTGGGAAACATTTAACATGCGCTTAAATTCTCCACACTATGTCTGATCTGATTTCATTCCTTAAATCTCGAAGCTTTCCCATAATTCTTAAGCTACTGCCGCACAACATTTTCTTACATATGTCCTTAAAGTTCGTGTAAATGATTTACTTTTACTCACGATAATTTTATATAAGCCAAATAACCATTTACCCTTATTATGTATATTCGACTCAAACTTGTTCGAACAACTTGTTTTATCGACCTCCAAATATTTATACAGATAGGGACTCAAACTTTTGAAGTGCAGCAGTTTTCAAACTTTTCGAATTTTAGTATATGATTTACACTACTTTCCCATATCCTAATGGATCCTCATTACATATTTCTTTCCCGCCTAAACATTCACAATTTTCCCTTGATTCACCTAACCAAGCTGTCTTCTTATCATCGTTCTAGCTGGACTCATGCTTTTCGATCTTCCTATTCGTTACGCTCTTGCTTTCGGGTTCTTTCTTTTGTCTAGCCAATAGAGCTTGTCGTCGCCGGTGTCAACCTTAATATAGTTTGGTGAGCCCATTGGTATTAGTTGTTATGTCGTCATAGTGTGTTTAATTACATGGTGTGAATATATATATGATACACATGTGTGACCATACGATGAATGCTTTATTAGGGAGGCTATGTAATTATAAGTGAGCTGATGTCTGTAATATTATTATAATATATATAAGGTGATTGAACTATGTGGTATTACCTGATTAAATATTATGGGTGTTTGACCTTATGATATGTATATGGCCACGTTGGTAGATGTGTATGTATTGGAGTAGTATTGGTATATGTATGGATACTGTGTTATGTATATAGAATACTCTGCTATGATTTGAGTCTCACTCAAGCTTGAGTGGGTATGCTCTATGTACATTGGTATGTTTGTCAGTGATTGTTGTGAAGTGTGGATGATGTATATATAGTGATTGGTGTAATTGTCTGTGGTGTAGTTATTTAATAAGGACTTGGTTGTGTGAATACATATATGTGCTAGGTTGTAGGTATTTGCAATTGTGGCATGTGTGGCATGCCGTGAATATAATTATAAGACTATATGTGAAGTGAATATTTGGTGAATGTATATTTGATATAGTGAAATTGTTTTAACAATTGTATGGTGTGATTTCACATATTGATTGTTTGGCGTATACTAGGAGATATAGGGAATAGTGTATTCTTATTGTCTTGTCCATAGGTAGTTACCCATACGTGTAGATTCCGATGGTATTTTCTAGTGTGAAATTATTTTCATATAAGTAAGAGAGACTTGGTTATTTTCATATAGTGTGTAATAAGTGTTTTATAGTTATATAGAATATACTTGCCTATATGAATGATTTGAATACGTGAATGGAGTTGATTGACTATAATAAGTATAAGTGTACTATGTGCGTGAATATATATTTATTTCCGTGGTGTTAATAATTGACTACCTAGTGTATATATATATATAAGCACTTGAAATGAATGTACTAGGTTGAAATTTTGAGGTGATATTGATTGAGGGTAGTTACTAGGGTGACTAGATATAGCTATAGTTAGGAAGTCCGAGGACGGACTTTATTCTAAGGTGGGTATGATGTAACGACTGGTTTTTCATGTGTTTGGGTTTTCGATGTTATATATGAGTATTATATGAGTCTTGGTGGATTTTCTCTTTACGTGTGATTTTCCATCTCCGTAGCTTTCGATTCCGTTCGTATCGTCGTGACTTTCTAGCTTCCTTCCTTAGATCGTCGAGCTTGAGGTGAGTCACTCATGAAGAGCTTCTTATCGCTCATATCTTAGTGTATAAATCGATCCTAGAAGCCATAGAAATCTTCCCGAAGCTTTGCGCTTTGAATCGACACTTTTCGTGCACGTTAGTTGGTTCAAGAAGGAGAACCAACCGACTAGATCTCAATCTAGTCGGTCGGCAATCCTTAATGGACCGACTAGTGGGCTTTGATTATAATTCAGGAGTTACTGTTTATCTTTAGTCGGTCTAAGAACATCTTTCGACCGACTAGATTACAAACTAGTCGGTCAGCCATTGTTCTTCAACCGACTAGTTCATTGATCATTTTCCCAGCCGATTTATTGTTTACTCTTAGTCGGTCTATGAACACTCACCGACCGACTAGTTCTCAAACTAGTTAGTTGACAAGCCTTCACAGACTGACTAATTCAAAGTTCATTTTTCCTTCAGGAGTTACTGTTTTCTCTTAGTCGGTTACAGTTAAACGACCGACCGACTAGTTCCCAAACTAGTCGGTCAGCCACCCTTCTTTGACCGACTAATTCACCCAGAAACCCTAGGTTTGCCCTAGCCGCCACACGATTTTCTATATAAACCCCCAATCGTTTTCTTCTCTTCCCTCTCTTCTCCTGAACCTCCTCCTTCCCCAAATCATCCCCCTTCATCCCCAAACCCTTCCTCCTTCATCCCAAGCCATTCCTTCCTCCCTTGGAGCTTCCCTCTCGCCATTTAGGCCGGCCACCTCCTCTAGGTCGCCGGAAAATCCCCAAAATCCCCGAAATCCCATTACTCCAAATTTCTCCATCCATTTCCAGATCTGGACCGTAGGTTCCCCGGATCGTTTCTTCCGTTGCCATGCTTACTCGGCGTCGTTCTTCCACTACGCTATCGGGTAGTATTCTTCCTTTAATATTCTCATAACCCCCCATTATGATTTGTGAAACCCTAATAATAATGGATGTTGTTTGATGATTGTTTCTCCATGACAGCGATTCCCTTCCCCGTAGATTAGCGTTCGTGAGACGAACCTTCGTGATCGTCTTCCTCGGTGCTAGGCAAGTGAAACTTACCACCAAGGGTTTTAGGCCATGTCTAAGGCCATTTGCTTGTCGTAGGTGTAAAAGAGACTAGGCGACGAAATGATACTCGCCTAGGCACAATTTCAGGATCTAGCTTGACAACGAAGCAAGATCCGTCATTTATCGTGTTGCATAACTACCATGTCATGTTTACTTTTAATTAACGGTACGCGAATTAATTGTCATTCATGCATTGTTATCTGCCATGTTTAAATTCAATTAACGGTACGTGAATATCTGTTCATGTCATCCATGCATCCTTAACTGCTATTGCATTTTAACTGCCATGTTTAATTTAAATTAACGGTACGCGAATATGTTCATGTCATTGCATTTTGCCTGTCACGTTTAATTTCAGTTAACGGTACGCGAATATCTGCTCATGTCATTGCATGCTTGAACACTCATCGTGATTGCGTAGCTTTGCTACATACTTGTACTATTTGTTCCGGCTAGGCACCCGTTCTGCGGGCACAACCCTAGGCCAATTACAATTCTGGCTCGTGTTCCAGAAAACGAGCTCAACACAGCCTGCGGGCAATAGGGCACTCTCTGAGTGATCCCTTGTACATGAACACTGATTCGGGATCAATATTACATATTTAACCCCCCATTTAGCCCTATTTTGTGCTCATGTGATGCTACATTGTTCTCTAATTCATACGTATTTTCTACACATTTATTTATTAGAGAAAACACACTATTTGAGCACAAAACAGCAATTAACGAAGCAATTCTGCACTTTTTATATTTTTCCTAGCACCGTCTCGATCTCACGATTCCAACGAATATTTATTTGTATTTTTCTGAGATCTGTGCTAATTACTGTGTATTTTTGAATGCAGAATACAATTTAAATGAAGAAATACGTTTTAAAATACGCTGGCACGAATCATGGCGCGACACGCGGCGCTCATCCGTCGTTTCCCGCCACTATCCTACGGCTGCTGAGAATCGGAGACGTGGCCCATCACGGACCGTTGGATCTCGATCCAACGGCCCCTATCACCCCCGAAGCACAGCTGAGAGCGGAGAATGGATCGGCGACGCGGCATAATCTCAGCCGCCCGATCACGATCCGATGGCCAGGGGCACTCCCGTGTTTTGAAACGAGATCGAACGCTACGGGGCGACGTGGCACGCTGATATTCGTTGGATCCGAATCCAACCGTCCAAACGAGCGCGAATTAAAGAGCGACGTGGCTTCATCGCCTTCGTCCGTGCATCATCCAACAGACGAGCTGACTCCCGCATTCAAATAATCTTGGGACGACGTGGCGCACATCGGGCCATTCGATCAAGATCCTACGGCCAGTATCCTCCCCGAAATCGAACTAGAATGCGAACAGCGGAGCGGAGCAGCGGTTTTCGATGGGTGACGTGGCGAGTTTTCAACCGCACGATCGCCCATCCGACGGTCCAGGATAGCTCCGACCCGAATTCGATTTCCAAACGGGCGCGAGAAGACGGATCCGATAGGGAGAGGGACACGTGTCAGCGCGTAGTCCAATCCCGCTTTTGATCAACGGCCTATATTTGCCCCGCTTTAGATCAGCGGTCCAGATCAATTCGGGCGCGTAAATGGAGCGGGTTTGGAACCCGTTAAGCAACCCAAACCCGCAATCTTATTATATAAGCGTATTTAGGGTTTTTGGGCGTATTCAAGCAGTTTGGGGCGTATTTTGAGCGTATTGGAGGCTCTAGGAGCCGTATTCTCCCCCTGAAAAATTCTGTAAAATTCCAGAGGCCATTTTCTTATTTCCAGAGAGTTTTGATGTCTTTTCAAGGATATTTGGTGATGAATTCTTAACTTAAACTCCTTATTTAGTGCTTTTTCTACCGTATTTTGCTATAATCTTGATGTATTTGGCTATGGAACTTGTTTATTCTGAAATTATGAGTAGCTAAAACTTAATTGTGCTTGGTATGGAGTAGTTAGGTGATATAATTTGTGTTTATTTGGTTGAAATTCCTTGTGCTAAATCGTTTAACGTCGCTAAAATTGTAATCGTTGTTCGTAAATCGACTTTTTTAGATTCCAAAAGAATTAATTTAGTAGATGATCGCCCCAAAAGGGTGAGTTTTGATCTCCCCAAAAGGGAGTTTCATACCGTAGTTTTGATCTCTCCAAAAGAGAGTTTCATATCGTATTATAGCTTTAGCGACGATCTTTTTGAATATTTTGCTTGAACCCCCAAAAGGGCATCTTCCGATGAATTGCTCCCAAAAGGAGAATTCATTGAGTTATTTTGGATATTTTTCCCGGTGAATTGCTCTCAAAAAGAGAATTCATTGTGATATATTCATCAACCAAATTAATACGAATCGTTGATCCTAACGAACCCATACCATGCGCATACTCTTTATAGATATTTTCTTACACGTATTTCTATGTTTATATTGTTCACGTGTTCACATCACCATCACCGTCATCATTTGTGAAGTGTTTAGTTTCTCTTCGTAGGATTTCTATTTGGTTTGAATTGTGGTTGCAACAGATTTCTTCCCGTGGATTCGACATCTGGACTCCCAGATTTTACTACTTGTACAGACTCTTGCGCTTGAGAGAGAGCACCTTTCGGAGCCCACCAAGTTTTTGGCGCCGTTGCCGGGGAGGAATGGTTTGTGACTACGGTTTATTTCATTTAGAGGACCTTCGGTGAGATCTTTCCACTTTACTGTACATAAACTTTTTTTATTTATTTATTTTATTTTAATTTTTTTTTGAAATGGAATATATGAACTTCTACTGCACAAACAATCTTTATGATGCACGATATGCTAATGCACACAAACATAGAATGGAGAAGCTCAAAATTGTTAATTTTAATCAAACTGACTGTGAAACTTTCTTTCAGGCCTGGAGGAGGTTCACAGATATAGTATCGATCTATCCACAGCATGGGTACACAAATGAAGAGCTCCTGGCATTCTTCCTAGATGGACTACAACCCCAGCTGCAGGAATTCTTGGGTGTCATGACGCCGATAGAGGCGTGGGAATACATGGAGTCTCTGCAAGAAAATGAAGAAGCTATGGAAGAGACTTCAGAGAGCGATTCAACGGAGCCTTCGTGCCTCGATCAAGAAGAGCAAAGCGTAGACGTACCTTTGCAATCCTTGAAAGAGGATGCTTACCTGACTATTCAGACACAGGAGGCCACATCCCATCAATTCCAGGAGAATTTCCTTGCTCGGAGTCGGCAGATTCAAAAATCCATTGAAAATCTTAATTTGATTACCGCTTGCTTAGAAGAAGGTAATGCTTTTGAAACTCGATTTCAAGAATCTAATACGAGTTTATCTTCTATTGCAGGAATACCGAGCGAGGACACGAATATAAATATCCACATGGCAGAAAGTGTGTGCAAAAGAGAGGACGAGCTAGCAATTTTGGATGAACGAGAGGAGGAGACAGCTAGGGACAAGGGTTTTGAGATTATCGCCATGGAGTCAGAACCATGCCCTCCTCCAGTTTTGTCCCAAAATCATTTACCCCTCTCCCTATTGATCGAGCATCGTACAGAGAGTGGTGCAAATCTTTCAGGGAGTAGTCGTCAACTTGCTTTAATTTCTTTCACTTATTTTGATGACTATATTTGGAATATTTTTATTGCGAAGAATCTTAAATTAATTTGGACTGACATAACTCATCTCTCGCAGGACATTGGCAAACAAGTTATAGAGATGCTTGGAGTTGTGTTGCTGGGGTCCAAATTAGTTTTTGGAGGAAGAATAATCGCCGAGGAGCGCAAGGAGCAAATTGAACAACTTCCTCCACAATTAAAGATTCGGGATCCGCCATTTGATCACGATGTGTTCTTTCCAGTAGTGTAGATTTTATATGCTCTAGGTTGCTTGATTGAATAAACTCGTACCTCTTCCGACATTGAGGACAATGTCCATCTTTAGTTGGGGGGTGTGTATGAGACCTTAGGATTTTTTTTGAGAAGAATAAATCACCAAATCTCATCGTTTTAAAACTCCTTCATATGCCTCAAATACGGACGATTACGCATTAATTGAGTTCTAAAAATTTTTTATGGCTTGAGTTGATTATTTTTCCTTCATGGAATTACCGTCAATATACTATTCAAGAAAAGTTCAATTTCCATGATTAATATCTCGAAATAGTTTGAATTTATCTCATGCATGCTAATGTGATGAAAAAGCTTAAGTATACACGATTTATTAGAAAGTTTTCAAGTTGAAGAGGGATTTGGCCTCTGTTATTAATGTTTATATTCATGTTGATGGGTTTTGAGTTGCTTACAAAAAAAAGAAAGAAAAGAAAGAAAAGAAAGAAAAGAAAATGAAAAGAAAAATGAATGATGAAAAATGAATGAATAAGTATGTCACTAATAAATAACTTTGTTGGCTCGAGTAGTACAGTCTGAGGGGTCCTTTTTGGCCTAATGCCCTATTATCGTCTGATTTGGGAGCCATTGACAGGAAACTCACTCATTTGATGGAGCGACCCAAGTTATACTTTTTTCTGCGAATGTTGCTTGATGCGCGTTACGCGGAACGAATAAAAGAACAGAAATGGTGAATATACTAAGCAACTTCAATACCCATATCCTGAATGATTATTTTGATAGGCCACTTCCTTGGAAACAAGAAAACTAGAGAAAAACGACGTGTTATACTTTCGCTTGCGCAAAACGATGCTTGCATGCTATTTATTCATACAAAATTAGAGAAAATATCATGTGATTGATTTTGTTCATGGATGTGTATATTGATGGTCAAGATCATGTTGGAATGCGTATTATTGAGCCATGCCATGAGCAATTTGAAAGAACTTATTGTTTTATTTACCATCCGTATTAATCGCTATTTTTGCTAGAGACTAGCAAATCGCTAGTTGGGGGGTGTGATTCGGGTTCAATATTACATATTTAACCCCCCATTTAGCCCTATTTTGTGCTCATGTGATGCTACATTGTTCTCTAATTCATACGCATTTTCTACACATTTATTTATTAGAGAAAACACACTATTTGAGCACAAAACAGCAATTAACGAAGCAATTCTGCACTTTTTATATTTTTCCTAGCACCGTCTCGATCTCACGATTCCAACGAATATTTATTTGTATTTTTCTGAGATCTGTGCTAATTACTGTGTATTTTTGAATGCAGAATACAATTTAAATGAAGAAATACGTTTTAAAATACGCTGACACGAATCTTGGCGCGACACGCGGCGCTCCTTCGTCGTTTCCCGCCACTATCCTACGGCTGCTGAGAATCGGAGACGTGGCCCATCACGGACCGTTGGATCTCGATCCAACGGCCCCTATCACCCCCGAAGCACAGCTGAGAGCGGAGAATGAATCGGCGACGCGGCATAATCTCAGCCGCCCGATCATGATCCGATGGCCAGGGGCACTCCCGTGTTTTGAAACGAGATCGAACGCTACTGGGCGACGTGGCACGCTGATATTCGTTGGATCTGAATCCAACCGTCCAAACGAGCGCGAATTAAAGAGCGACGTGGCTTCATCGCCTTCGTCCGTGCATCATCCAACGGACGAGCTGACTCCCGCATTCAAATAATCTTGGGGCGACGTGGCGCACATCGGGCCATTCGATCAAGATCCTACGGCCAGTATCCTCCCTGAAATCGAACTAGAATGCGAACAGCGGAGCGGAGCAGCGGGTTTCGATGGGTGACGTGGCGAGTTTTCAACCGCACGATCGCCCATCCGACGGTCCAGGATAGCTCCGACCCGAATTCGATTTCCAAACGGGCGCGAGAAGACGGATCCGATAGGGAGAGGGACACGTGTCAGCGCGTAGTCCAATCCCGCTTTTGATCAACGGCCTATATTTGCCCCGCTTTAGATCAGCGGTCCAGATCAATTCGGGCGCGTAAATGGAGCGGGTTTGGAACCCGTTAAGCAACCCAAACCCACAATCTTATTATATAAGCGTATTTAGGGTTTTTGGGCGTATTCAAGCAGTTTGGGGCGTATTTTGAGCGTATTGGAGGCTCTAGGAGCCGTATTCTCCCCCTGAAAAATTCTGTAAAATTCCAGAGGCCATTTTCTTATTTCCAGAGAGTTTTGATGTCTTTTCAAGGATATTTGGTGATGAATTCTTAACTTAAACTCCTTATTTAGTGCTTTTTCTACCGTATTTTGCTATAATCTTGATGTATTTGGCTATGGAACTTGTTTATTCTGAAATTATGAGTAGCTAAAACTTAATTGTGCTTGGTATGGAGTAGTTAGGTGATATAATTTGTGTTTATTTGGTTGAAATTCCTTGTGCTAAATCGTTTAACGTCGCTAAAATTGTAATCGTTGTTCGTAAATCGACTTTTTTAGATTCCAAAAGAATTAATTTAGTAGATGATCGCCCCAAAAGGGTGAGTTTTGATCTCCCCAAAAGGGAGTTTCATACCGTAGTTTTGATCTCTCCAAAAGAGAGTTTCATATCGTATTATAGCTTTAGCGACGATCTTTTTGAATATTTTGCTTGACCCCCAAAAGGGCATCTTCCGATGAATTGCTCCCAAAAGGAGAATTCATTGAGTTATATTGGATATTTTCCCGGTGAATTGCTCTCAAAAAGAGAATTCATTGTGATATATTCATCAACCAAATTAATGTAATGCCCTACCAGCTACTGCATAAGTACTAGAGGGGGGGGGGGGGGGTGAATAGTACTTTAAAATAATAAGGAGTATAATTCCAAATTAAATTGCAAACAACTACCAAATCAATTTGCGGAAGCTTAAATTGAATGACAACACAAAATTAACAATGCAAACAAACGATGTTAATGGGTTCGGATCCACCCAAGTCTCCCCGACTTGTTCCCGGTGATCCTACGTCCCAACCACCCGGATCCCCTCCGGATACTTGAGTTAGAAACCCTAACTCAAGATTTCCACTATGAATATCTTGTGAAAAACCTTCACAAGATCAAATCATACATGCAATGGCAAAGTGAATCCCACAACCCGGGATCACAAACTTCTCTCACAACCGAGAGAATCACAAGCAATATAAATGAGTTATATTGAAATAAACAAATCTTACCACAAAATCCTATACCTTGAGTTTTTCTTACCCAAATGGTGAAATGAAGGATTTGAGGAAGATGAAGTCACCAAGACCTAGCACCAAGGAAATGACCAGCAATCGGTGCCTAGGAATGAGTTGGAGACTTGGATCAAGCAATAGCTTGAAGAGCTCACCAAGAACAAGCTTCTCTCTAGATCTAGAAATGAGAGAGAATGGGTTTCTTGTGAGGAAGAGAGCTTTAGATTAGAGTGAGAATGGCTATCTCTTTAGAACTCAATGAATCTCTTAATGGCAGCTCTAACCTAGATAGAAATGACCTAGGTTCGTATTTATAGGAACCCAAAAACACAAGTTAGGTCATTCACCAACGGATAGAAATCTGTGAGACTTAGTCGGTCAAAGAACAATCACTGACCGACTAGTTCATCAACTAGTCGGTCAGCCAAACAACGTGGACCGACTAAGAGTAGATCTGAGAAGAGATAGAATTTCAGACCTAGAAATCTAGTCGGTCCAAGAAGACTTTCTGACCGACTAGTTTCACAACTAGTCGGTCAGTCAGTGAACGTAGACCGACTAAGAGGCAAAATGACTAGTCTGAATGCAAAGTGACTTAGTCGGTCCAAGAACAAAAGTTGACCGACTAAATTGTCAACTAGTCGGTCACCAAACGTTCTTAGACCGACTAACGGTAAACAGTAGCTAAGGAGAAATTTAGCATGAACAGTAAGTCACAACTAGTCGGTCAAAGAAGCATCACTGACCGACTAGTTCACAAACTAGTCGGTCGGTGAGTCAACGTAGACCGACTAACTGTAAACAGTAAAGTCCAAGAAATTAAGGAATCAAACTAGTCGGTCCAAGAACAGTTGCCGACCGACTAGATCACCATCTAGTCGGTCAGTACTTGTTCTTGTACCAACTAACATGCACATACAAATCCGAATCGAAGCGCAACGCTTCGAGGAAGTTAGAATGAACTTGTGCAAGGATCCTAGAGCTACGAAATGAGCGTAATGAAGATAGAAATGTAAGATATACTCAAGGCTTAACATTCTATATATCGAAGCTAAAAGACTATAAATAAAACCTTAATAAACGGTCTTCGAGAGCTTCGATTGAATCTTCATAACTTCCAAAGCGGCGCAAGAGCTTCAACGAAGCTTTAGGCATGAATATGAGCTTTGGGAAGTGTTGAGATGTCGCTTTGAATGTTCTCGTGAAATTGGCGACGATCTCCAAAACTGCGCTCACAAATTGTTAGTTCATGGATTATTTATGTTTGCTCATCATCAAAACCAAATCCGGGGAGTCCAATATTCAACATTCTCCCCCTTTTTGGTGATGACAAACCAACATAAATAATAATCAAAAATAATAATTCAAATGTAAAATACTTACTCCCCCTGCATTGATGACACGTTAATTCCAAAATGAATATATATGAATTGCATCAATCAGACGAGTAAGATATATAATGAGAATCGATTTTTGAAATGTCGGATTTTGAAAATCCTTATATATATCTTAACTCCCCCTGAATCTAACATATCAAACTAGATTCTTGGAAATTGAGTTAAATTTTCATTTGCGCTATTTATTATCATTATCTCTCCCCCTTTGGCATTATCCCAAAAATGGGGGGCATACAACGACAACAACTAGGAAATGGAAAATCCAACATCGGGAGTCGTAGACAATGACGATGGACCAAATTGACACCTAGGGAAAAATGTGGAAATCAAATCAAGGTGTGCCAAAATGTCCATTATCAAAAAAAATAATCAAAATCATCAAAAATACCAAATAATTATTCATTTCTTGAATAAAGAAACATACTCTTCAATATTCAATATTCTTGGTTAAATTTGTGCATGGAAAACAATTCTATATAATTATAGAAATATAATCTATTTAACCAAGTTTTTAATCGTCGAGCAACGAATTCACATTTCAAATGCATTCAACGAATATATATAAAAAAATGCACGACGAATAAATGACAAAGTGAATGACGATGAACATATATATATATGTAGAGACAACATGAGTACATCCAAAAAGATATCACATCGAATATATGAGGTACATCATATCAAGTGCTACATATCATCAAAAAGAAATACATCATACATCATCGACATCATCAAAGTATATCAACATACATCAAAACAACATCATAACATAATATCCAACTCCGACATCCAGAAAGCGCAAAAATACATCAAAACATCTCTCAAACCCCATCCTAACCCAAAATACTCTCACTAAGATATATCATCCAAAGCGTAGTGGAGAGTCCTCGAAACAAGCGATCACGAGGAGGTGGCAGGATCTGCAGTCTCCGTGGGTCCAGTCGATGGAGTGGACTCAGGCTCTGCAGGGAGTAGAGGTGTCTCAACAGATGGAATCGTCGGGGCAGGAGTGGAGATCTCAGCAACAGGCTCAACATCGGGAATCTCAACAGCAGCAGGGGTCTCGACAGAAGCAGCAGCAGGAGATACATGAGCAGGCTCGGAAACAGGGTCAGCAGCAGGCTCAGAAGGCTGAAGAGCTGAAGCAGAAGGCTCTGGAACACCGGAAGTGGTGCCAACACCAGGAGCAGAAGTAGAAGTACCAGCAGCAGCAGCAGTGGCCTCATCGCCACGGGCAAAAGAAGTGACAAGCTCGTCAAGCTCCTCATCGTCCATCTCCTCGGCCTCAGACACTGAAGGAGGAAGATCAATCCCCATCATACGAGCCATACGGCAGACTACCTCCTCAGTACGAGCCAAACGGGAGTCGTGCTGACGAAGTAGGCGTACGACATCGTCCAATGTAGCAGGGGAAGAGGAGGCTGCAGCAGCTGACGGAGTAGACTGAGATGCAGATGCGGTAGACCTCTGCACGTGACGAAGCGCCGCTAGAGATTTCTTCACGGCCGTCGCGTTCAGAGGCGTACCCAAAGGACGCACATCGTCAGGAGGGAGAGGGACTCGGAAATGTCGAAATACAAGAGTCAATAGGCAAGGGTATGGAATGTGCGCAGACTTATTGGTCTTGCGTATACACTCGAAAGAATCCATCTTATCGAGTATCACGCGAGCCCAATTAATCTCGCACCCCAAGAAAAGAGCGTAGATCAATTTCAAGAACGGCTGTGATGGGAGTGAAGAGGATCCATACTTAGGGAGGAGACATGACTTCAAAATCAGGTTAAGAACCCACGCATTCGGCTTGAAAGATTTCGAAGGAACACCAATGAATGCAGAGGGGATAACCTGGAAAATCTCAGAAAGAATAGACTGATCCAAGGAAGAAATGTCATCTACGGAAATGTCCGAAGGGAGGAGACCACACGATGAACAACCAAGAATCTCCCCCAAGATTTCTGCCGTGAGAACTATAGGAGTTCCCAAGACAGTCGTCTCAATGGAGTGGCTGGCATCGTACTGGCCTCGAACGCGATTGGCATAGAACAATTTCACGAGGCGAGGATACGGTTTGGGATTGGCCTTGGGGTCATATCGGAGATAATCTAGGAGGCCACTATAAGAGAGAAGATCAGCAAGGCCAAGAAAATCAGAAAACTGAACGTAATGCTCTAACAACAGTGGACAGTGCTCTATACGGTTGTACGCTGCGAGACACTGAGGGTCATCGCGGCACAACGATATGTTTACACCGCCGACTGGCATAGGAGCTTTACCCTTAGCCTTACGGGTCTTCGGAGGTGGAGTAGGTTCCCTAGTAGGCTCATCCTCGGGGATAAATTCAGAGTCGGAATCGGGAGGAGTAGCCGGAGACTGAAGAATAGGCTTTTTGGTCTTGGATTTGCGGGGTTTAGCTATCGCAGTCCTAGGCTTCTTAGGAGGAGGCGAAGATGGAGAGCCTTGGGTTGACTTGGCACGACGCTTAGGCTTCGGGGGGTTCCTAGGGTCGGAAGGCCCTACGGTCATAGGAGAAGCCCCGGAAGAGGCGATGGGAATTCTCGTCTTTGCCATAGCACGACGAGCACAAGCAACTGAAAACGAAGATCAAATATCCTAGCACAAACCCTAGAAGCTAACACAAACCCTAGAAATCAAGAAATTCGAAAATACAAACCCTAGGTTAAAACTAGAAACCCTAGGAGCTAGATGAGATAAAATCGAACCCTAGGGTAGGAATCGACCAAGGAGAGGGAGGGAGATACCTAGGAGGTGGAGTCGACGGCGGCGGACGGCGGCGATCGATGGAGAGATGGCCGGAAGTCGAAGGGTTTCGAGTGGGGGTTTGGGGTTTTCGGGTTTGAGCAAGAGAGAATACCGACTAAAAGAGATTTTAGTCGGATGAATTAGAGTATAAGTCGGTCAGGAGACGAAAAGACTCAACTGCCCTAACACACTTAGTCGGTCACAGTTCAAGCACTGACCGACTAGATTACGATCTAGTCGGTCGGTCAATGAGCTTGAACCGACTAAGTCAAAACAGAGGCACAGATGAATTTCTAGGGCTAGATTTAGTCGGTCGCAGTATATTCACTGACCGACTAGTTTTCAATCTAGTCGGTCGGTAAGTGTACTGTGACCGACTAACGAAAGAAAATGATAGGAGTTAGATATAGGCTTGATCTAGTCGGTCTGAGTTCATTTGCTGACCGACTAGATGAGCATCTATTCGGTTGACAAGTGAACTTAGACCGACTAGAAGAGTCCAAAAATTGATAATTGATTTCTCTTCACAAACCACTTGGATGAAACATCATAACTCACTCATTAGTCATCTAAATTACCCCATAAAACGTCGAAATCTTAAATACGACTTTCAAAAACGAATTCGATCATAAATTCAAATATATCACATAAAATTCCCAAAAATTCAATAAATCTAGCATGAATGAAATATCGCGAAATATAATAGCATGCAAGATAATTGAATGAAATATGAATCCTATATCTCGGATTCACCCATAATCCCCAATTCTCGACGCAACCGCACAAAGGAGTCCTCCTTTAGGGGTTTCGTGAAAATATCGGCGATTTGCTTTTGGGTTTCAACGTACACTAATATGATGTCCTTTTTAGCAACATGATCATCTAAGAAATGGTGTCGGACATCTATGTGTTTTGATCGGGAATGATGCACCGGATTCTTTGAAAGACAGATAGCACTTTGGTTATCCACCATGATAGGGCTAGTATCACAGTGAATACCAAAATCCTTCAATGTGTGTCTCATCCAAAGAACCTGGGCACAAGCGGCACCGGCGGCAATGTATTCCGCCTCGGTGGTTGAAAGTGATACCGAATTTTGCTTCTTGGAAAACCAAGAGACAAGAGAATTTCCTAGAAAATGGCAAGTGCCACTAGTACTTTTCCTGTCGGATTTGCATCCCGCATAATCAGCGTCACTATATGAGACTAACTCATATGTGCTAGATTTCGGATAAAGTAATCCAAAATCTAAAGTGTAACTTAGATAGCGAAAAATACGTTTAACCGCTACTAAGTGAGAATCCTTAGGTTGAGACTGATAACGAGCACATATACATACGGCAAACATAATATCGGGCCTACTCGCGGTAAGATAAAGTAAACTACCTATCATACCTCGATATAGACGAATGTCTACATCTTTTCCGCCCGTATCTTTATCAAGATGCGTTGTAGTGCTTATAGGAGTCTTTTTCCCGGAGGCATTCTCCACTCCAAATCGCTTTAGCAACTCCACCGTGTACTTTGTTTGGTGGATGAAGATTGCATCGTTCAATTGGCGAATTTGGAGACCTAAGAAATATTTGAGTTCGCCCATGTGGCTCATCTCAAATTGTTCCTTCATAACATTAGAAAACTCTTCGCAAAGAGCAAAGTTAGTAGCACCGAAAATGATATCATCAACATAAATTTGAACTAATAAAGTATCATTATTCGCATGCTTAATAAAAAGTGTTGAATCGGCTTCACCCATTTTAAAATTCAAATCCAAAAGAAAATTCTTTAGGCGATCATACCAAGCTCGAGGAGCTTGTCTCAACCCATAAAGAGCTTTCTTTAGTTTAAAAACATGATTTGGAAATTTTTCATTTATGAAGCCCGGAGGTTGAGAAACGTAAACTTCCTCAACGACATCTCCGTTTAAAAATGCACTTTTAACATCCATTTGAAATAATTTAAAATTCTTATGGCATGCAAAAGACAATAATAATCTAATTGATTCTAATCTAGCTACCGGAGCGAAGGATTCTTCGAAATCAATACCTTCCTCTTGACGATAGCCTTGAGCAACTAACCGAGCTTTGTTCCGGACGACGACTTGGTTTTCGTCGGTTTTGTTCTTGAAGATCCACTTTGTCCCTATGACGGTGTGGTTCTTCGATGGCAATGGAACAAGCTCCCATACCTCATTCCTCTCGAATTGAATGAGCTCCTCCTCCATGGCTAAGATCCAAGCGCTATCTTCGCATGCTTCATTAATATTCTTTGGCTCTATCGATGAGGCAAAGACACAATTTGTGAAGTGGTGAACTTGCGATCTCGTCTTGACACTATCATAGATATTGCCAATGACTTGCTCATGGGGATGGTCACGAACCGAATGAAGCCGTTTGGGAATACCTTGATCACTAGGAACATTCTCAACAACTTCATTAGTTGGGTTAGTCTCAATAGAATCAATAGAATCATTAGACTTAGAATTATCAAACGAATCACATAAAACATCCAAAGAATCATTATCATTTGAAATTCTAGTTGGAACAAATCCTTCATTAAATGAGACATGAAGCGACTCCTCGATCGTTGAGGTTCGTTTGTTGAATATCCGGTAGGCTTTGCTACGCGTAGAATATCCAACAAAAATCCCCTCATCGGATCTTGGATCGAATTTGTCCAAACTACCATATGTGTTCTTAATAAAACATTTCGAACCAAAAACACGAAAATGTTTAACTTGAGGCAACCTACCAAACAACAATTCATAACAAGTTTGTTTAGTGCCGGGCCTCAAAAGTATTCTATTAAACACATAGCAAGCGGTGTGTACCGCTTCCGCCCAAAATTGATGGCCAAGTTGGCTATCATCAAGCATAGTGCGAGCACACTCCACTAGCGTCCTATTCTTTCTCTCAACTACACCATTTTGAGGAGGTGCACGAGGGAAAGAGAAGGTGTGAGTAATACCAACTTCATCACAAAATGTCTCAAAAGACTCATTCTCAAATTCACCTCCATGATCACTACGAATAGTGACAATGGTGGTTCCTAAGAGATTTTGTACTTTCTTAACAAAAATTGTGAAGTTTTCAAAAGCTTCATTTTTATTACACAATGAAAATACCCAAGTAAATCTTGAATAGTCATCTACAATGACAAGTCCATACCTTGCATTTCCTAAGGAAGCTACTCTAGTTGGCCCAAATAAGTCTAGATGTAATAGCTCTAGTGGCCGTTTAGTAGAGATGCTTTTCTTAGGTTTAAATGAAGATTTAGGAAGCTTGCCACGTTGACAACAATCACAAAAACTTTTCTTTTCAAAAACAAGCTTCGGAAAACCTTTAATAGAATTTAATTTCGAAAGTTTATAAAGTGTTCCAAAGTTCACATGTCCAAAGCGTCGATGCCATAAGTGTTGTTCACTTGTGTTGGCAACGAGACATTGTTCATATGACTTAGGAAGATCCAAAATATAAATGTCTTTATGACGAGTTCCGGAAAATAATAATTTATCATTATCTTTTCTTAAAATATGACACAATCCTTTCGCAAAACTAACTTTGTAACCTTTGTCACAAAGTTGGCTTATTGAAATAAGATTATGATTTAAACCACTAACAAGATAAACATCACTAATTAATGGTTTAGAGGGGTTACCGACTTTACCAACACCTATGATGGTTCCGCTCTCGTTGCCTCCAAATACGACGCGGTTTCCATTCGCAATGGGAACCACTCCGGAGAGCAATCGAGCGTCACCCGTCATGTGTTTTGAACACCCGCTATCGAGTATCCAATTCCCTTTGGAGCTAAATTTAAATTTGTTGCTCCTCTTCTTTTTCTTTTCCTTGAGTACCTAAAGATAGTAACTTTCATATCATGGTACCCAGGTCATTGGGTCCAAGGGATTAGACCTTTGGAAGCCAAGTCCAAGTGGACTTAGACTTCCCCACATAATTCTTACTATGCACAACATCCGAAAAATAAGCATTCATATACATTTGTTTTTCGTCCATGCTAGTGTCCTTTGGGCTCCAAATAGTGAAAATTTTGGGAGCCATCATCCTATTGGGTGCATGCATGCGATGTTGATTTCTACGTGATGCATGTTGTGGATAGGCATACGGGACATGATGGAATGGTGCACGACGAGAATTATTCATATGATGAGGTGGGTGTACATATGCTCGTGTGGGAACACGTGCGTGAGGGTGTCTCACATGGTGTGCATGTGCCCGAGAATGTGTTGCATAAAAATCATCATATGTGTGAGCCGGTGGAGTAGGACGTGTGTTCCTACGTGGCATGGTATTGGTGTACATGTAGGCATGCCCCTTCTTTGGAGGTCCACCCAAAGTGGGTTTCTTTCCGAAAGAGGGTGTGGACGAGGTGGAAGCACCATTGGTAGATGAACTACCAATAGAGTGTTTGCTCCCACTCGTTGAGGCTTCGGAAGTTGGCCTAACAAAAGTAGTGACCGACTTGGATGAATTTCCCATCATATACCCCAAGCCAATGTGGTGTTTGGCCGGAAGTAAATCTTTTAGGATATTATCCAAATGGCCCTTACCCTTGTTGAATTTGTTGATTCGGCCCAATGTGTCCTCATATTTCTCTTTGAGAGAACGCAAAGAAGTATCCAAAGTGGATATTTGCGATGTGAGCACATAAACACGAGATTTAAGATTCTCGTTCTCAATACTCAAAGTCGAGTTTTGAGAAGTTAAATCCGCTATCTCATGTTCTTCCGCATCCTCAATGCTAACATGTTCAAGTTTAGATTTGAGATTTACAATCTCATTTCTTAACTCTTCAACAACGGTGTCGTTGTTGGTGATGATATTCTTAGGCGATGTTTGAATGCTAGCTAGGTCATCTTTTACCTTAGTATATCTATTTACTAACTTAGTGTATTTTGACCAAAGTTGAGAGTTAGCATTTCTAAGATCATCCATCGTTACCTCATCGCTTTCGTCATTACTATCATCGGAAGAGGAGGATCCTTGATCTTGCTCCTCTCTTGCCATGAAACACATGTGCACTTGCTCCACGTGCTCATCGTCCGACTCACCGCTTGAAGAATCATCGGAGTCGGTGAAGGTAGCTCCGACAAGTCCCTTCTTGTTTCCTTTCGTGTACTTCTTGGACTTGTCATACTTTGGCGCCTTCCACTTCTCCTTTTGCTTATTGAGGGGACACTCCGCTTTCATGTGTCCTGACTTATTGCACTTGAAACACAAAGGAGAGGAAGAGGCGTTAAAAGAACCAAATTTACCTTTGGTCTTGAAGTTACCTTTTCGGAAGAAACGGTTGAACTTCTTGGCCATGAGTGCCATGGATTCCAAGTCCAACTCGTTTTCCGATTCTTCATCATCGGTTGATGTGGATGTGGATGGAGCGGCTTTGAAAGCAATAGCCTTCTTCTTTGGCTCGTCTTGCTTTAGGTACGATTTCATCTTTTCTTGCAATTTGAGCTTGCTATCCTTGCGTACCTCGTACGACATTAAAGTACCCATTAGTTGAACTACGGTATAGTTGTTCATGTCATTACCTTCCTCGATGGCGAATGTACGTTTTTCCCAAGAAGAGGGAAGTCCTTCAATAAGCTTTGAGCACTTCTCCTTTTGAGTGTAGGACTTGCCGAGGGCCTCTAACTCGTTTATTATGTCAACAAAACGAGCGTAATATTCTTTCATCTTCTCGCCCTGTTGCATATGAAACATTTCGTAATCTTTGTTTACGACTACGAGTTTAGAGTCTCTTACCCGACTCGTCCCTTCATGTAGTATGAGGAGAGAGTTTCAAATTTGATATGCACTCTTACATGTGCATATCTTATTGAAGTCCTCGGGCTCCAATGCGCATTGCAAGGCGTTCATTGCCTTGGCATTGCTTACATCCGCGGCGACCTCCGCGGTTGTCCATTTCTCAAAGTCTTCTTCTTCGGGCTCGATGTACTCCTTCATTGTAGTCCTCCATAAGGATGCACTTCGGAGGAAGGTTTCCATCCGACATTTCCAGTACCCGTAGTTGGTACCGTTGAAGAATGGAGGCCTCGTAGAGGAATGTCCTTCCATCACCGAAGATGCTCCTTCACGGTTCCTGAAGGTGTCATAGTTGGAAGGTGGACGCACGGTCTTGTTGTCGTTGGCAGACATAGCTGAGTATCTGGCTCTGATACCAAATGTAATGCCCTACCAGCTACTGCACAAGTACTAGAGGGGGGGGGTGAATAGTACTTTAAAATAATAAGGAGTATAATTCCAAATTAAATTGCAAACAACTACCAAATCAATTTGCGGAAGCTTAAATTGAATGACAACACAAAATTAACAATGCAAACAAACGATGTTAATGGGTTCGGATCCACCCAAGTCTCCCCGACTTGTTCCCGGTGATCCTACGTCCCAACCACCCGGATCCCCTCCGGATACTTGAGTTAGAAACCCTAACTCAAGATTTCCACTATGAATATCTTGTGAAAAACCTTCACAAGATCAAATCATACATGCAATGGCAAAGTGAATCCCACAACCCGGGATCACAAACTTCTCTCACAACCGAGAGAATCACAAGCAATATAAATGAGTTATATTGAAATAAACAAATCTTAGCACAAAATCCTATACCTTGATTTTTTCTTACCCAAATGGTGAAATGAAGGATTTGAGGAAGATGAAGTCACCAAGACCTAGCACCAAGGAAATGACCAGCAATCGGTGCCTAGGAATGAGTTGGAGACTTGGATCAAGCAATAGCTTGAAGAGCTCACCAAGAACAAGCTTCTCTCTAGATCTAGAAATGAGAGAGAATGGGTTTCTTGTGAGGAAGAGAGCTTTAGATTAGAGTGAGAATGGCTATCTCTTTAGAACTCAATGAATCTCTTAATGGCAGCTCTAACCTAGATAGAAATGACCTAGGTTCGTATTTATAGGAACCCAAAAACACAAGTTAGGTCATTCACCAACGGATAGAAATCTGTGAGACTTAGTCGGTCAAAGAACAATCACTGACCGACTAGTTCATCAACTAGTCGGTCAGCCAAACAACGTGGACCGACTAAGAGTAGATCTGAGAAGAGATAGAATTTCAGACCTAGAAATCTAGTCGGTCCAAGAAGACTTTCTGACCGACTAGTTTCACAACTAGTCGGTCAGTCAGTGAACGTAGACCGACTAAGAGGCAAAATGACTAGTCTGAATGCAAAGTGACTTAGTCGGTCCAAGAACAAAAGTTGACCGACTAAATTGTCAACTAGTCGGTCACCAAACGTTCTTAGACCGACTAACGGTAAACAGTAGCTAAGGAGAAATTTAGCATGAACAGTAAGTCACAACTAGTCGGTCAAAGAAGCATCACTGACCGACTAGTTCACAAACTAGTCGGTCGGTGAGTCAACGTAGACCGACTAACTGTAAACAGTAAAGTCCAAGAAATTAAGGAATCAAACTAGTCGGTCCAAGAACAGTTGCCGACCGACTAGATCACCATCTAGTCGGTCAGTACTTGTTCTTGTACCAACTAACATGCACATACAAATCCGAATCGAAGCGCAACGCTTCGAGGAAGTTAGAATGAACTTGTGCAAGGATCCTAGAGCTACGAAATGAGCGTAATGAAGATAGAAATGTAAGATATACTCAAGGCTTAACATTCTATATATCGAAGCTAAAAGACTATAAATAAAACCTTAATAAACGGTCTTCGAGAGCTTCGATTGAATCTTCATAACTTCCAAAGCGGCGCAAGAGCTTCAACGAAGCTTTAGGCATGAATATGAGCTTTGGGAAGTGTTGAGATGTCGCTTTGAATGTTCTCGTGAAATTGGCGACGATCTCCAAAACTGCGCTCACAAATTGTTAGTTCATGGTGTAGGAAGATATATGCCCATGAGGCAATTTATCTTGATTATACGTCTTGTTCATACCGTATATGGTACGTATTATTCTAAGTATAAGATCGTTTGTATTAACATACTTAGATAATATCCATAGACTTAGAGTTAGGTCCTTACATATCTAGATGAGATCTCGATTATGAGTAAGTAAGAGACCGAATAGAAACGTAAGTCTAAAACGGTTCGTGATCATAGATGTGTCGAGAACTGGATATCGACACATCGGATAGATCACTGTGTCTTCGTCTTACCTTCGGGTAATGATGATCTCATAGTCATTCGACTTGCTGAAGTCGGAGACGAGACACAGGTGCTCATTAGAGAATGAGTTCACTGAACGACCAAGTTAGAGTTATTAAATGGTTAACTTTAATGAACTGTCTTTAATAACTCTAGGGTGATGATAGGTTAGTTGATCCTTAAGACCTGAAGTCATCTGTATAAACCTGTGAACGGACGGTGTAGCTTAGACCCATGATCTAGCTTCGAGGACAAGTCCTGATGAAAGATCTTAGGTTGGGTTGCACCAGAAGCTCTCTAGGTGAGTAAGTGACTAAGATGGGATTCGTCACTTCCATTAAAGGGAAGTTAGTGTTATAGGCTCAGTACGGTCTTTATGTTAATCCTCGGCCGGGGTACGTTGCAAGTTGTACAACGTGTATACCATAAAGACCGCCGTATACTGACCAATGTTGTCTAATAGGGTTGACAGAAAACCATACCCTAGGCCAACATCAAACACAGTCTTGACGAAGGGATTTTATCTAACGGAATTCATCACTGACACAGCCAATGCAAACCCTATGATACTTTTGTCAAAGGGTCGATCACGTTATGATGACTCTGAAACAGGGACGACAGCTACTGCTCGTAGTGACCGTCGTCTAGGGGTTTCGAGCCCCAACCTGTAGTAAGGTCAGGCTGTAGGGTCTCACACCGAGTAGTACTCGTGTCTTAGTAATAGGAATATAGAATAGAGAGAAATATCATTTGATGATATTCACAAGTTGAGTTGTGAAAGTTAGTCGCAATAGCAATAGGGACACAACGTTGCATTAGATGCTAACGTTAACTAAACGTGTTGTAAATTAGTTACGACGAATTTTGTAGGAACAAACTTGTTGGAAAGGGTTACCTGGATGACGGATCGTCTCGGTCTAAACACAGGTTCAAACCGCGTCCAAATCGGAGCTCAAACGAGCCCAGAAACGCAGAAAGAGTTCAAGGGGAAGTGGGTTAGACCCACCGGGCCAAGAGGCCCATGTGCAAGGGCAAAACGGGCGCGGCCCGCTGCAGCAGCGGGCATGGCCCGCTGTGTGCAGCGGGCGGGCGCCCGCTGCATTAGCGGGCGTGGCCCGCTGCACAGCGGGCCAGCGCCCGCTGCACGCAGCGGGCACGGCCCGCTGCACAGCGGGCCCGTGCCCGCTTGTGCAGCGGGCGCGGCCCGCTGCTTGCAGCGGGCCAGTGCCCGCTGCTTGCAGCGGGCACGGCCCGCTGCAGCAGCGGGCGCCCGCCCGCTGCTTGCAGCGGGCGGGTGACCCGCCCTTCCCCCTTGGGCGGGCGCGCCCGCTAAGTCTAGCGGGCGCGCCCGCAACTTAAGTCAATTAGGGTTTTTGAAAACCCTAATGACGGCTACGAATTTTGTGTAAATTGCTAAACTTTGAGCAATTGTTTGAGGGGTCAAACGAAATCGAAATTCGTCACCGTCAGTTCCTACGCGTTCACCATTCCAAGCTCTTCTGATTGATAGCTTGTTTGGTGTCTGAAGTTTAGTATGTGAGGAGAATTAATTAGTTAAAGTTTGACTTTGTGAAAGGCTAACTTTAAAGTTGAAATTAAGCCAAATGGCTTAATTGAATTTTCTCTTCATGGGAATTGTCCCACATTGCCCGCAACGAGAAGTTGAGTGCTCACTCCCTATATAAATAGGGGTGCACTCTCCTCGTTGAAACACACACCAGTCAACGATCGGGTAGCTCCAAATTATTGAGCAAGCTCGGTCCGCGACTAAATCTCTCTCTCTACTTTCCTATTCTCTGGAGTAGTCCTAGCACGACTACGAAAGGGGTTTGGATCTGATCCGGACGTCTAAGACGCGGGTTCTTCTCAAGTGAAACTTTCTACCGCGTGTGATCGGCTCGGAGGCGAAAGCGGCTCGGGCGGATCGGTGCGAGGGTGCGAGGCGGCTCAGGGAGATCGGGTCAACGCGGCTCGGCTACGAGGAGCTTCTCAAGACGGTGCGGTACATCTTGCCTGCTCCAGGGCCAAGATTCCGGGTATGTGGATTAAGCGTTTTTAGCGTAATTTTAATTAGTCGCTTAGTGTAGATCCTTCTTGGAGTGGTCAGACCCACTCCAAGTCGGCATAGATCGGGCTGGGTTCTGGCTCCCCAGAGCCTAGCTAAATAGTTTAGCTAGTCTAGAAATTTTGATTTCTGTTTTTCCGCTGCGATTTTGTGCCTCCGTGGTCCGTCCAACTTAGGACGGATACGGATCCGGGCTCTGGGGGTCCGCCAAAACCCCAACAGTGGTATCAGAGCCACGGTTATGCTATAGATCTACTATAGCGATTTTTTAAATTATTAAAAATGCTTAGCTTGCATGTTCAAAACTTTTTTTTTGGTTTTGAAAATAATTTTGTGTTTCAAAAATTAATTTTGCAACACGGAAATTTGTTTAATTTTGGGACAATTATTTTTATGCGATAAATCTAAAAGTAGTCTACTATGTTTTAAACACTTTGTAAATTTTTATGAGACATTATAAAAAAAAAAAAAATTTAAAAGGTGTTTAAAGTTTATGTAAACTTTAGAAAATTTTATTTTTGGAAAATTAAGAATTTTTCTTTAGTTACATAAAGTTAGAAATCTTTAAACTTTATTTGAAAGCTTCTAAAAAGGATTTCTAAAAGATTTTAAAAGAGTTTTTAAAATTGTTTTAAATATGTAAATAATAGAAATAATTTTATTTCATGAGATGTAATATAAAATTAATTTCTTTTACTACATAGATGTTTCTAAAATTTTTATGTGATATTTTAATTTTAGAAATAAGGTTAAAAATTTTTTAAAAGGCCTAGGTTTAAAATTATTAGATAATTTTGAACGACCTAGTTTTATGCGATAAAATTTTTGGGAGACTTTAAAAATTTTAATCTTTAATTTTAAAGTGTTAAAATTTAGATTTGCATGTTTGTATTATATATAGATAATTTTAAACTTGCAAATACATTTTATATGTCACTAAAAATGAAACTCTCTTTTATGTGGATAAAGTTAGTTGCTTCATTTCATGTTGAATAATGTATTCACAAACCTTGTTAGGTTAGCCATTAAAACATGATAGTGACATGCTATGTTTGATAAAACAAAACAACAAGCGAACCTAATACCTGATTAGGATAGTCCCTTTGTTTGTAAATCATTTCATTAAAATGTTTAAATAATGATTTTCATAAGAGACAAAAATGTTGAATTGTTTTATAAATCCTAATTAGATTGGGGTAGTAAGTTGAACGAAGAACCTTATAGTTGATAAGGACTTAATAAAAGATGTTCAACCAATCTGAAAAATTTTGAATTTTAGGATCCACTAGTTGATAAGGATTAACTAGTTCTTTTAATTAAAAGCCATTTAGTTGTTTGGAAAACATAAGATTGATGACAACTCCTTCAATGGATCATGATGTCGGTCAATGTGCTTGGCTAAAGTTTTTGGACCAACCTAGCTAGACTGGGTAACAAGTGGTCCTGGCTTAGTCAATTCCCTGGCCGCGTCCGCTGGACCGTAAGGAGTCGATTCATGACTATGTAAGTCCATCGACTATACCTAAGTCAATACGATAATAATCTTGTTCAAGATAAATCGTAGCCCTCCTTGTTTTAGGAGTTGGCAACTTTAAGAAACATGTTCCGGTTGTTGAGCTACACTCAAGCCGTGACATGTCAATCTTATAGAAACCGATTTCTTGATTGACATCTTAACCTGACTAAAACCGTTGTCTCATCCCTCGAGCTTCGGCGTAAGTCTAACCAAGAATGTAGTCTAAGACCTGACCCAAACCGGCGCGTCGTGCATACACCGAGCAAAGGGGCAAGTCAGGCTAGACACGAAAACAAGGGTCCGACTAGGCTAGCCATTGTGATCCGGTTGAGCACACTCATGATCACAAATGACTAGGGGTAAAAATCGATAGGGAATCATAGTAAATATGATTGACGACGAGTTCGTCTACCGACTGCAGAGTCGAACAACTTGTTGAGATACACTCAAGGTTGTCAGACTCAGGGTAGTCGGATCCCTCTCTCACAAATATTATTTTATAATAAATTGTTTATTATTATGGCTTTAAATAAATTTAGTGGGAGAATATAGTTTTATTAAAACCATTAAAACTATACTACGAACATTTACTAACTATAGTATCTATAAAATACAGAATGGATTCGGGACTTAGATACATGGTTGAGAAGAACGTGCTGGATGGAACGAACTACAAAGACTGGCTTAGAAACATCAAGTTGGTCCTTTCCCTAGCCGGAATAGGATACGTACTGTTCGAGGACGCTCCAGATAAGCCCGATGAAGATTCGACCCACGAAGAGAAGGAAGCCTACAAATTGTACCAGAGGGATGCAGAGAAGGCCAGGTGCCTTACTCTGGCTTCGATGACCAACGAGTTGCAGAGGAAGCATGAACATATGGATGTTCAAAGCATGCTCCTCAACGCACAAGAGTTGTACGGCAAGCGATCTCGTGCTGCCAAGTTCGAGGCCACTAGCAACCTCTGGGGCACCAAGATGGGGACGGAACCCGTACAGGATCATGTTATCAAGATGATCGGGTACGTGGAGGATGCGGCCCAGTTAGGTTTTGTCTTGGACAATGAGATGTCCACGGACATTATCCTAAAGTCTTTGACTCCCGATTTCAAGCCTTTTATAACTGGCTTTATAATGAACAGCCTTGAGACGGATCTTCCGGGTCTCCTCAATATGCTCCGGCAGTTTGAGGAGATTCATAAGAAGCCGGCTGCACTGGTTGTTGGCTCTGCTACTTCCGACCAGCCGAAAGGCAAAGGGAAGAAGAGGCAGGTCCCACAACCTGCGAAGGCTAAGAATGGGAAGAAAAAGAACAAAGGGGCCCCGTCGAAATCTGAGTGCTTCCATTGCCACAAGATTGGCCACTGGAAGAGGAACTGCAAGATCTATCTTGCAGAGAAGAAGAAGGGGCATACTGATGCCTCTACCTCAGGTACAAATTAAAATTCAATTAAATGCAATTATTTCCATTCATATAAGTATGAGAAACTTATAGACATCTGTGTACTGTATACAGGTGGCTAATAAGAACTGGAGATTGGAGAAGTACGGAGATCGGTCGGCAATCAAAGCAACAGTTGCTGCTGGGACCGCTCAAAGACTTCTGGAGACAATGATCGTGATGGAGATGATATTTTTCTTATTTGAATAAAATGTATCATCTTTAAGGATCGAAAACAATGAATGAGTGCTTTGCACTCAAAGTTTATTTTTGATAAACAAATTAAGGTTCCTTTTATGAACCCGTTGTTTTGGAATGGATGTCTCGGTTGTTGCAATTGAAATTGAATTGGCTTAAAAATTCTGTGGATGTGGCTTTTCTGTGATGGTTGCGTATATTTTCGAATAATGGTGTTTAGCTTCGATAATATTGATTTTGAAGCTGACTAAATGTCTGAAGTCAATCAGTAGTTAAGTGTAAGTTCCAGGGGAGCGTATAAATTGTGTGCGATCACAATAATACGCATATCAAGATTAATTCTTGATTATCTGCATTTAGTTATTAAAAGAGTTAATACTAAATGTGATTAAAGGAATAAGTACAGTGTCGGACGTTTTGATTGAACGAGTCAATGTCAAGATTCCTTAAAACGATCTTGACTTGACTCATTCGTCAAACTGAATCTGACACTTGTACATTCCATCTAAGGCACTTACCAAAAGGTTAATTTTTGCACATAAATCTAAATATGATTTAGTTATTATGTTGAAGAAATTTAACCAGGTAATTCTCAAAGTCAGTGGGAGCAAATTAATATACTTAGTTCCGTTTTTCGGACTAAGTAAAAAGGATTTTTCACTTTAATGAATCTTCTATATAAATCATTAAGTCAAAATTGTTTTGATTTAATCGTATATATATAGAGACTTAGGGTGTCAAATATGTACTTGACATATTGACACAATAAAGTGAAGTGAGCTAGAACTGACTTACGGAAATGTTAGACCCCACATCTAAATCGTATACGATGACTGTTAGCTATACGAAGTTAGGAAAATTGATCCAGATCATTTTTCCAAAGGATCAACCCTGTGTGATCAAGAGATGAAATTTCAATCCATTAAAATTTGTTGTAGATACTTATTAGTAGAACCATTCTTAGGTTTGCCATATCAAATGTCAAAGTGACTGATATGCTATAACGGCATGAGATACCGAGATAAATAGCCTAAGTGCAAGTGGGAGATGTAGGAAGATATATGCCCATGAGGCAATTTATCTTGATTATACGTCTTGTTCATACCGTATATGGTACGTATTATTCTAAGTATAAGATCGTTTGTATTAACATACTTAGATAATATCCATAGACTTAGAGTTAGGTCCTTACATATCTAGATGAGATCTCGATTATGAGTAAGTAAGAGACCGAATAGAAACGTAAGTCTAAAACGGTTCGTGATCATAGATGTGTCGAGAACTGGATATCGACACATCGGATAGATCACTGTGTCTTCGTCTTACCTTCGGGTAATAATGATCTCATAGTCATTCGACTTGTTGAAGTCGGAGACGAGACACAGGTGCTCATTAGAGAATGAGTTCACTGAACGACCAAGTTAGAGTTATTAAATGGTTAACTTTAATGAACTGTCTTTAATAACTCTAGGGTGATGATAGGTTAGTTGATCCTTAAGACCTGAAGTCATCTGTATAAACCTGTGAACGGACGGTGTAGCTTAGACCCATGATCTAGCTTCGAGGACAAGTCCTGATGAAAGATCTTAGGTTGGGTTGCACCAGAAGCTCTCTAGGTGAGTAAGTGACTAAGATGGGATTCGTCACTTCCATTAAAGGGAAGTTAGTGTTATAGGCTCAGTACGGTCTTTATGTTAATCCTCGGCCGGGGTACGTTGCAAGTTGTACAACGTGTATACCATAAAGACCGCCGTATACTGACCAATGTTGTCTAATAGGGTTGACAGAAAACCATACCCTAGGCCAACATCAAACACAGTCTTGACGAAGGGATTTTATCTAACGGAATTCATCACTGACACAGCCAATGCAAACCCTATGATACTTTTGTCAAAGGGTCGATCACGTTATGATGACTCTGAAACAGGGACGACAGCTACTGCTCGTAGTGACCGTCGTCTAGGGGTTTCGAGCCCCAACCTGTAGTAAGGTCAGGCTGTAGGGTCTCACACCGAGTAGTACTCGTGTCTTAGTAATAGGAATATAGAATAGAGAGAAATATCATTTGATGATATTCACAAGTTGAGTTGTGAAAGTTAGTCGCAATAGCAATAGGGACACAACGTTGCATTAGATGCTAACGTTAACTAAACGTGTTGTAAATTAGTTACGACGAATTTTGTAGGAACAAACTTGTTGGAAAGGGTTACCTGGATGACGGGATCGTCTCGGTCTAAACACAGGTTCAAACCGCGTCCAAATCGGAGCTCAAACGAGCCCAGAAACGCAGAAAGAGTTCAAGGGGAAGTGGGTTAGACCCACCGGGCCAAGAGGCCCATGTGCAAGGGCAAAACGGGCGCGGCCCGCTGCAGCAGCGGGCATGGCCCGCTGTGTGCAGCGGGCGGGCGCCCGCTGCATTAGCGGGCGTGGCCCGCTGCACAGCGGGCCAGCGCCCGCTGCACGCAGCGGGCACGGCCCGCTGCACGCAGCGGGCACGGCCCGCTGCACAGCGGGCCCGTGCCCGCTTGTGCAGCGGGCGCGGCCCGCTGCTTGCAGCGGGCCAGCGCCCGCTGCTTGCAGCGGGCACGGCCCGCTGCAGCAGCGGGCGCCCGCCCGCTGCTTGCAGCGGGCGGGTGACCCGCCCTTCCCCCTTGGGCGGGCGCGCCCGCTAAGTCTAGCGGGCGCGCCCGCAACTTAAGTCAATTAGGGTTTTTGAAAACCCTAATGACGGCTACGAATTTTGTGTAAATTGCTAAACTTTGAGCAATTGTTTGAGGGGTCAAACGAAGTCGAAATTCGTCACCGTCAGTTCCTACGCGTTCACCATTCCAAGCTCTTCTGATTGATAGCTTGTTTGGTGTCTGAAGTTTAGTATGTGAGGAGAATTAATTAGTTAAAGTTTGACTTTGTGAAAGGCTAACTTTAAAGTTGAAATTAAGCCAAATGGCTTAATTGAATTTTCTCTTCATGGGAATTGTCCCACATTGCCCGCAACGAGAAGTTGAGTGCTCACTCCCTATATAAATAGGGGTGCACTCTCCTCGTTGAAACACACACCAGTCAACGATCGGGTAGCTCCAAATTATTGAGCAAGCTCGGTCCGCGACTAAATCTCTCTCTCTACTTTCCTATTCTCTGGAGTAGTCCTAGCACGACTACGAAAGGGGTTTGGATCTGATCCGGACGTCTAAGACGTGGGTTCTTCTCAAGTGAAACTTTCTACCGCGTGTGATCGGCTCGGAGGCGAAAGCGGCTCGGGCGGATCGGTGCGAGGGTGCGAGGCGGCTCAGGGAGATCGGGTCAACGCGGCTCGGCTACGAGGAGCTTCTCAAGACGGTGCGGTACATCTTGCCTGCTCCAGGGCCAAGATTCCGGGTATGTGGATTAAGCGTTTTTAGCGTAATTTTAATTAGTCGCTTAGTGTAGATCCTTCTTGGAGTGGTCAGACCCACTCCAAGTCGGCATAGATCGGGCTGGGTTCTGGCTCCCCAGAGCCTAGCTAAATAGTTTAGCTAGTCTAGAAATTTTGATTTCTGTTTTTCCGCTGCGATTTTGTGCCTCCGTGGTCCGTCCAACTTAGGACGGATACGGATCCGGGCTCTGGGGGTCCGCCAAAACCCCAACACATGGATTATTTATGTTTGCTCATCATCAAAACCAAATCCGGGGAGTCCAATATTCAACAATTAATACGAATCATTGATCCTAACGAACCCATACCATGCGCATACTCTTTATAGATATTTTCTTACACGTATTTCTATGTTTATATTGTTCACGTGTTCACATCACCATCACCGTCATCATTTGTGAAGTGTTTAGTTTCTCTTCGTAGGATTTCTATTTGGTTTGAATTGTGGTTGCAACAGATTTCTTCCCGTGGATTCGACATCTGGACTCCCAGATTTTACTACTTGTACGGACTCTTGCGCTTGAGAGAGAGCACCTTTCGGAGCCCACCAAACACAGCCTGCGGGCAATAGGGCACTCGCCTGTGTGTGAGTGATCCCTTGTACTTGAACACAGCCTGCGGGCAATAGGGCACCCGTGTGTGGGCGATCCCTTGTACTTGTTACTTGACAATACTTGTCACACCTACCACTTGTTACTTGCTACTTGTACTTTACTTTACTTGTCACTTCCATACCATACTTGCCACGCCATGCATCATACTTTAACTGCTAGGTTGCTAGTTTACCTTTCCTTCAGTTTCCTTGCACAAGTCTTTCGACTTGCTGACATGTGCCCCTTTTCTCTTTTGGGTGACACATGTTAGATCCCGAGGTAGAGATCGTGGTTGAGGGTGTAGTGTTGCTGTCGCTGAGCCTGAGCCTCCGCTGGGCGAGGAGTTCGTGGGTACTGGTGATCTGTAGTAGAGACCGCTGGTGTCCCCTTTCCCTTGTTTAGGTTTGCTGTTAGTTGTTGGTGCGTGGCACCCTTGTTTGTGAGTTGCACCTTGTTGGCCATGTTGGGCCTTAGTCTTTCCTTTTAGCCTGGTGGCTTTTCTGTGATATTGTAATTTATTTATGGATATTCAGGGATTCAATAAATTGCTTATTGTCTCATTTTCTTATTGTTATCTTTGTTTCGTATCGCATTTGCAAGGACTTGCCATTTGAAGTTTCTTTTGACGCTTATCGGACTTGGGGCTTCACGGCTTCAAGTCTGAGCGGACCTACTCACGTCTCGCCTCCACATTTTCGGGAAGCGGGGCGTGACATAGAGTGAGAGTGAGAGAGAGTGTGAGAGAGAAAGAGTGACTGAAAGAGAGAGGGTGAGGGCTCATGGGGAAGAAAAAGCAATGGCCTGGGTTTGAAATAAACGAAGATGGGGTTTTCACCGTGTGTTTTAAAATGTGAAAGGATAGGGGGTTCACAGAGAGAGAGTCTGAGAGAGGCCTGTGTAAGCTTGTGAGCCGAGCCTTGGGGCTTGGGTTTGGAGAGAGGGAGAACTGGGTGACTGTGTTGAGAGAAGCTGGGGGGAGAGACAGTTATATATAGGTTTAGTAAAAGGAATAACGATAAAAATGTTAATAATAGTTGAAGAATTAACTAGAGTGGTTGGATCTGAATCAATTCAGATCCAACAACAAATACGGTGGGTTAATGTGGGGTGGGGTTTAGGGGATTAATTAGAGGTAGATCTAGATTTAAGAGGGGTAAAAGTAATTAGGTAAAAGTGATTAGTAGAAGTAAAAATTCATTAGTGAAAGTGATAAGCAAAATACAATAGATTTGAAATTACGGTTTTGCCCCTGAAATTAAACGTGTCCGAAAAATTACGAAAACATACCCACGGGATCATATCGTCGTAAGGATCGTGAATACAAGATCCGTTTTGAGATTTGAGCTACGAAAATACAGTTTTTAGGCCAAAACGTTTAGAAAGCGGGTTTGCGGGTTCTAGGCTGAAATGATATCAGAAAATTATGAAATTAATGTGGGGAGCCCTAAATGATCATAGGATGCTACTGTAGAAGTTTGAAAACATTTTGAAGACGTTTGAATAGAAAATAAATTCGTCGACCCAAAACGGTAATTATTGAGAATGAATTTTTATCGAAACGTTTTTTAAGTATTTACGGAAATATGAAATTGCCGAACTACAATATAATAAGTCTAGTGTTTCAAAATATTTTTACAAGAATTTTTGAAATCAGTTTTGATATACAACTCCTGACTAACCACTATAAAGAGATTTTTAAAATTGTTGAAAAATATGTTAAATACGTATTTGAAGTGTTTGAAAAATACAGGCCGTTACATGCTCCGTCAGTTTTTATAAGATCGGGGGTAGTTTTATCACGTCAGGAGATTCCTCACGACCCTTGTAACAAATCCATTCAGACGGTCAGTGCTTGGGCTCACGTGACTGAAGAAGCCAACCTCGAGTGGCGAGGACTTCCTGAGAAGTGGTGCCGCTAAGGAGACAACCTCAAAGAGATTGTTTTCGCAAGGCTATTAGAGGAGAAGACCTCCATATGGAGTGTAGCTGCTGAGGGAGCCAACTTTGCAGAGGCCGTTCCTGTTAAGCATAGCTGCTAAGGGAGCGAGGTCTTTCTTGTAGAAGTCTGCTAGTAAGGAGCAGACCGCTGATAGCAAGGCCATCCTATGGGGATGAGCTATGGAAGGGACCGACCTCGAGTAGCGAGGTCGTTCTAAAAGAGCTGATGGAGCTGACTTTGAGGAGGTCATTCCTGCTAAGCTGTACTGAGGCCAGGTCAAGTTGGCCTCTCACATCAAAATTAGGAGGCCCATGATGGTGAGGGTAGCTTGAAATGGGTCCCATTTGTTGAGCTTAATCGGGCCACATAGCTAGTGGGTCCAATCAAAATGGTATCTACAATGGCCCCTCATTTTTGGCTTAACACTGTAGACTCGAGCTGCAATTATGAGGTCGTAAGTGGAGATGCAAGGAGACGAAACCAAGAGAGCAGCTGACTCAACCTTGTTCTATCGGTCTGACTTGCTTTGGGAATAAGGAGTTCACGATGGAGGGTAGCACTTCAATAAAAACACACTCATGATGGCAACTGACGAGACTGTCGTCATTCGGGATCAAAACAAGGGCATATAGTATCACCCCTCAGGACCTGAAGAGGCTTGCTCTTGCCTTAAGTAACAGTTGATGATGTGGCAAAGTCTGATTCGCTGGTGATATATCGTGTGGAAGTTGGACAGTCGCAGAGAATCAAACTGTCACAAATGTTTCCTATCAGTTCTCATCTGGGGTAGGTTATAAGGCAGAAGAAGGCAATTGTCTGCACTTGTGTTTTACTTCCTTGTCTTGTTTGCCTTTTTCTCTTTCTCTATGGTAGGATCATGTCGAACACGTGCAACTGACTCCCAAGTCACTACTTTTGAGCACTAGCCATCATCGCCAAACGAGATTCCTTCGTCTCTCATGAAGACTTCTTCAAGCAAAGAGCGTGACTATCTTCATAAGGAGATGTGAGAAGATGAAGCACACTCTTGGCTTAAGAGGCTAGATGAGGCTACATCTGCGGTAAGGGGACGGTGACACTGCCACGACAATGCTCAGGATGTACTATCTGTTCCTTACCAACTTGCCATTGAGGCTAAGCGACGTCTTCTGGTTGTTCATATAGACTCAGACGACACGATCAAAGCCTACATCCATGCCTTGGCTGAGCATTTGCAAAAGGGAAAGGAATGACAGATGAATGGACGTCTGCCAAGATGTTGATGTGTCATAATATTCCACATTTTATTTACATGTTTACACTTCAATTTGATTGCTTAAATCCTGATTTTATACGCTTTTATGTTGATGATTGGAACTATTTGACTTCGAAAGTGTTTGGTTGCATTTCAGGGAATATCGAGCAATTTGGAGCATATTGGAGCGAAGGATACAATTGCTAATGTCGGAGCATCAACATCATCATATTTGAGGAGTTCATGCTGCTGGAGAGGAGTAAGAAAAGAAAGCAAATAAGAAAGGAAGAGGAGGAAGGAAAGAAGGAAGATGACCATGTCGGAATTCCAGGTCGCTTGGCCGAGTGGCTACCACGCTCAGCCGAGCTGATGTCGCAAAAGAGAAGAGCAAAGAGGGGTCCAAGACAAGCTTCCAGGCAGCAGGTTGCTCGACCGAGTGACCTATCTTGCTCGACCGAGCGTCCCTCTGTAGACGACCCCAAGTTTTGCCTTGGAATTCCCTGTTTAATTAGCTCGACCGAGCGACTACATCGCTCGACCGAGCGGCCTCCTTCTACCCAGACTCGAAAATGAAGCACCAAGAAGTTGCTCAGCTTAGCGTTAGGGTGCACTCGACCGAGCGGTGTAGGTCCCAGCACCCACAAGTTGCGATCTGCTTGGGGTTTTTTGGTTGTTTTTAGGGTTTTCGAGGGGGGCTATATATATGTTTTGAGCAACCATCATTAAGGGAGCTCATTTTTTGTTCTTGGAGATGATTTTTGGGGCCACACCATCGACCCCTCCTTGGTGATTTTTGTATCAAATCTTCATTGAGCTAAGTATTTTCTTATTGAATCCTTTTTATTGCTTTTCTTATTTGCTTGTGATGTTGATTTCTATTGTTTTCATATCTTTCCCCATGATTGAGTAGATCTATTGCTAGGGTTAGGGATGAACCCTAGGATTCTAGGGATTGGATGTTAGGTTAACCTTAGTTGAACGAATCTAGGTTTGCTCTAGGTAGTTTAAACAAGTATTTTGGGGGATTAGCCCTAGAATTGGAGGATTGCGAAAGTAGCTCCATGTTCTAGGGAAGATCCCCACGAATCTGATTAGGGATTAGCGTCATCTTCCAGGGCTCGTGATCATGAGAGTCACTTGTATTCTAGGGATGACTACTAACCCTTGATCTGCTAGTCAGTGACTACGAGAGTAGACCGACTGTTAGAACCAACCATGATGTAGTATCCCAATACGTAGATCATGAGAGTGGATATAAATCTGTAATACAGGAACCAGTGTCGAGCGTAATGCGCGTATCCATGTGTGAAGCTCATAGAAAAAGCGGCCGAGCACAGGGATACGTTATACGAGTAGGACGACGAAAGTCAAGTACTCGTTCTCATCTTCAGATGTGACACTCCTACCCTCATTCGTAGTTCGACGGAAGGGTCTTTGACCTGATATCTAAGCCTGAAAGTCCTAGCTGAGATTCCCGACACCCTATTGATCTTTCCCTCATTCGTTTCCTTTGTTTTATTTGTTTTCTTTTGTGTGGATTCTTTGGATGTTCCTTGCTGACAGTGACACCCTCGCATTTCACCTCCATCATCATTACGACCTCCTTCGTAATCCACCTCCACAATAAATTCGAAGCGCAATCAACTTAGGAATCGATAGATAGTATAAGCAATGCCTCCCTTTGGATTCTACCCCGAACTCATCGGAAATATATTGGTCTGACACCCATGCACTTGGAGGTGAGGGTGTGCACTACCTCTTTGGAGGTGTGCATCCTCGCAGAACAAACAAAATGGCACCGTTGCAAGGGAGGCGTTCCCGCCATATTACTATCTATCACAATTAGGTTGCTAGACTTCGAATAATTAAAAAGAAAAAATATAAAACACTTGAAAACTTATAAAAAGAAATAAAAAGAGATTTTTTTCCCGCCACCACTTAATTATTATCTCTTTTTCTTGTACCATTGATATCTTTTCCAGGTTGTTTGTTTTTTACTATTTATGTACAATGGAACGATCTTGGAATTATTCAGGCAAAGATTATTTGGCACATTATGAGGCTCCAATGGAGGAATACGAATATTATCCACATAACCCATACTATCCGATGGAAGGATATGATCACTATTCAGAGTGTTATGCCTATTGCGAGTCTTGTGATGTGGAGGGACACATGCCCTACGAAATCTGCGTTTGTCTATTGAGTCCTACCAATCCATCAATTTGGCACTCGCTGGTTTGAGGAGAGCAAAGCACTTATTAAATCTCAGCGGAATGAGACCTTTAGGTTACCGCAAGAGGTCGATGAACTCTACATGGCTCTTCAAGCTCATGAGCACCTGACATCACAGGCACGCGAAGAACACAGATTAGCTATGGAGAGTGACGATGACGTTCAGCTTGGGGAGAAGACTCATTGTTGGATATGGACGACATATATACACCCATGAGGGGATGTATGAGGGCCTATGGACCTCAGATGTCGCGTGCATAAAAGCGTGCGCGAAGGGAACCTTTTCTCGTGTGAAAAGGACCACTCGATAAGTGGAAAAAGTCACTTTATAAGTGCATAAAGGCACTTGATAAGTGAATGAAGAAGAGGATAAGTAAATGTGCTAATATAGGCTAATAAGCTTATATTTAGTTATTTCCTACAATAACTACCCCTAAAGCCTATAAATAGGACCCAAGGGTAAGGCATTTACACTAATCTTACCATGCCATAAGTTTGCATAAGGCAACTTGTGTTATTCTTCTCCCTTCCATTAAAATCCTCTTCTAAATAGAGATTTAGGCGGTGAAACGCTGCTTCGATCCTCCGTGACGAAGTACTGACCGTTGTGGCGAATCCGAGGGCGAAGTTCAGAGATTACGGTGCCACGTACGCAAGCGTAAGTCTCTCCTCTTCATTCGATCCTAACACCATTGTTTTGACAGGATCCTACATTGGTATCAGAGCCATACGGGTTCGCCCCGGTCTAACCGTCGCCCCGGTCTAACCGATGAACGAGGCGTTGTCTTTTTCACGAATGAGTTTCCTACCATTATGGATATGGTAGGAGCGCATCGTGACGGAGAGAATTGCAGCAGTTGTTCTTTTCACGTTAGGGTCTTCTGTCATTACGGATATGGCAGGAACTCTCCGTGATGGGAAGAACTGACCGTTCATCTCGCCAAACTCGCACTCTTCATGGATGCTGAGTCTGCATTCAATAGGGAATGTGAACTCTCTTCATGTGGAGCGTGAAGTTTGCGGCCTTGAAAGTGTGTTATTTTTCATTTTGGCACACGACCATTAAAGAATAACTACTTTCTCGACGAACGGGTGCCTCATTAGAGAAGAAGATGGCGGTTGGAACAATTCTCATCGAAGAAGGATACCTCTTTGGTGCATGATCTCCATGGCCATATGGGCCATGGAGGCTATGCATCCCCCCTCCCCATGCGGAGGGGGTTGGCTACGGCCAATAACAACCACGGCCACCCCTCCGGTGGGGGTGTGCAGCCAACCCCATGCAAGGGGGAGGCCGGCCATGGCCATATGGCCGGCGCCCTGGCCGGGGGCCAGGGCTAGGCCAGGGCCCTGTCGGCCTTGGCAGATGCCAGGGCTGGCACCTTGGCCTCAGGCCAGGGCCTGGCTGGCCCTGGCCGAGGCCAGGGCTAGGCCGAGGCCGGCCCTGGTATAGGCCAGGGCCACGGTCATTGCCGGCCCTTGGCCTTGGCCAGGGCCAAGCCCCGGTCAGCCAAGTAATTAGGGGGCTTGCGTGGGTGGTGGCTTGCATGGCCGGTCTCTACAGAGCCGGCGGCAGTTGTCTGCGGCAAAAATTCTTCCTGTAGGAGGGAAGTGCCTGGATCCATACGGGAGCCGAAGACGGTGACTTGCAGAAAAACTCCCCTCAGGGGATGTTCGGCGTTGGCCAAAATTGCAATGGCAATTTTCTCTCCGGAGAAGGAATCCGGCCTTGGCACGGCCACGGCACAACCTCAGCAATGGCCGAGGAATTGTCAAAATATTCAGTGTAGAACTTGCCGAATATTTTTGCGAATATAACAAGGGTATTTTTAGTACCATAAGGGTACCAAGTTAAAAATTCCCTAATTTTGAAAAAAAAATACATTTTCAAAATCGCTTTTTCCGCTACAAGTACTTAAGAGTACTATCGTTTGATAAGTGAGGGGGAAATATTGAAAGTTGTTCTAGATGGTGATTGGAATCGTAGAGACCTTTTCGATTCTAGAGCAACATCTTCAATATTTTTCGAAAGTAACTTATCAAATATAATAATATCATTCCAAGTGGGATTTTTCCAAGTGGGAGTGATATTAAACTAGTCTGAAATTTCACATTCGATTGATTCAGTATCTCAATGGATCATGATTCGACCAGTGGTCTTTTGGACTAGTTTGTGGGATACCTCAGCTCAGTCTGGGGGTAGTGAACCATGGACTAGCCATTTCCCTGGTCGGTCCGCTGGCCGAGACTAATGAATCATGAAAATGTAACAATATGATGACTATGTATATGAAATTAATGCAATGTTTTTGATCACACCTTTCTTTTCATATCTTTTGCAGCATTTTAAAGCTAAAATGTCTTCTGCTGCTAAGAACATCGTCGCTGAGTTGAACAAAGGTGAAAAACTCAACGGTGATAATTACAAACTATGGTCCATAAAGATACAATATGTTCTAGAGGAGCAAGATGTGCTCGAAACTCTAAAGAACAAAATGATTGAACCAGAGTTGGGCACTACGGCCCAACATAGAAGAGACAAGGAAGCTTTTGATGCTTGGTCTCGGAAGAACAAGATTGCTCGCATTACGTTGCTGTCAAGTATGGCAGACGACATAATGCGAATCTTCCGAGAGCATGACCTAGCCATGGACATATGGTCCAAGCTTGAGGAGAAGTTTGGTGGCACCTCGGTGTCCAAACTTCGTTCTTTAACTATAAGATTTGATTCATACAAGAAACGTCCAGATCATTCCATGGGGAAACATCTGTGACATATGGCGAATCTCATCTCAGAGTTAAAGGATGCATGTCATGTGCTCACTGACGAGCAACAAATCCAAGCAGTCATACGTTCCCTACCAAATGGGTGGGACCAAATGAAGATGCATCTCACACATAATGAGAGCATCAAGAACTTCAACGATGTTTCAAAGCACCTCGAGTTAGAGGAAGAGCGGCTTGCGGCCGCCAAGCCAAGTGCAGAAGTGCACATGGTTGCTAGTTCCTCACACGGAGGAAAGAAACGGAAAAATCGTTCGAAGTTTACTAATGAACGTAACAAGCAACCTGAGTCTACCAAGAAACCCAAACATAAGGGTGGGCACAAGAAATGGCACAAGAAGAAAGACTTGAAGAAGATCAAGTGATTCAAGTGCAACAAGTTCGGTCACTATGCTCGTTTATGTACGGGTGGAGGCGACGAGGTAACTTGTAATTATACTAGTTACATATGTGTTTCTAGTTCAATATTTCTTGTGGAATCTAATCCATTTTGGATAATTGATTCAGGTGCCACCGACCATATAGCAAGGGACAGACGGTCCTTCGTGGAGTATCATCGGATACCCCAAGGAACGAAGTGGATCTATGTAGGAAACAACACACGTGTTGAAGTGAAAGGCGTTGGGACGTGCAAGCTCGTCCTGGACAACGGTCGCACTATCCTACTTCATGATGTTCTCTTCGCTCCGGATATTCGAAGGATTATTATTTCTGTGGTCGTTTTAATGGGTCTTGGTTATAGTTGATTTTTTCATGATTGTAAAGTGGACTTGTTTTGTAATAATTATTTAATTGGTAATGGGTATGTTTTCAAAGGATTTATTGTATTAAATACAATGTATGACTCCTCATTTTATAATGAAAATTTCCTTGTTGCAAATTCTTCGACTTATGAGTCAGATATAATTTGTTGGCACGCAAGGCTTGGTCACATTGGACCAACGCGTATGGATAGACTTGCCAAACGTGGCCTTCTATCCAATGTTTCAAAGGTCGATATGTCGACCTGCGAACATTGCCTTGTAGGGAAATCTTGTCGCAAGCCATTTGGAACCGGCACAAGGGCCGAGGTTCCATTACAGCTCATCCATTCGGACATTTGTGGTCAGATGAATGTCAAGACAAGACGCGGGAAGTCCTATTTCATCACTTTTATTGATGACTTCACCCGATTCAGACATATCTATTTGATATCCCACAAAAGTGAAGCATTAACCTGCTTTAAAAACTATATGAGTTTAGTGAAAAATCAATTAGATCGCAAGATTAAGGTCTTGCGAACCGATAGGGGCGGTGAATATCAATCAACAAGTTTTAAAGAACTTTGTGATGAAAAGGGCATAGTTCATCAGGTAACTATGCCTTATACTCCGCAACAAAATGGTGTTGCAGAAAGGAGGACTAGGACTTTAATGGAAATGGTCCGTTCAATGATGGCGCAAGCTAACTTGCCAATCACCTTTTGGGGTGATGCATTATTGACGGCCGCTTTCATCTTGAACCGCGTACCCTCGAAATCAGTTAGCTCCACTCCTTACGAGTTGTGGAACCAAAGGTCTCCTGACTTAAACATTTTGAAACCTTGGGGGTGTGCATCCTATGCACATATTTCCTCCCATAAGTATGGAAAACTTGGGCCACGGGGAAGGAAATGTATCTTTATACGATACGCAGAAAACTCCAAAGGTTATGTTTTCATTGGTCAGGAAGACAATGGAGGTCTAATTGAATTTGAGTCGAGGGATGTCACTTTCTTGGAAAACGAGTTTCCAAGACAGGGCGAGATAAGTCAGGACTTATCTCTATTTGAGATTAATGATCAAGAAGGATTACCTCATTCGAGTGGGAGAATTCTTGGTGAAGACGAAAATACGTTTCTACCTTCACCAATGGATGATACGAATGATGCTGATCCTATTCCATACGGGAATAATGATCCAAGTGGGAGCAATTCTAACGACATTCCAAGTGGGAGTGATATTAGAATTGCTCTAAATTCAAGTCAACAAGGACTTGAAGAATCTCAAATACGACGTAGTAGTCGTACAAGGTTAGCTCCTCTAAGATTTGAGGATGAATTTTCGCAAACCTTTATGACTTTACTACAAGTAGATGACGAGCCTGCTACTTTCAAACAGGCCGTATCATGCCCTGCAAAAGACAAATGGATGGAAGCGATGAAGGAGGAGTTAGAATCCATGAAAGTTAACCAAGTCTAGGACTTGGTTGATTTACCCAAAGGACGTAGAGCTATTGGGAACAAATGGGTTCTCAAGATCAAGCATAAGGCTGATGGCTCTATAGACAGATATAAAGCTCGCCTTGTCGCGAACGGTTTTACACAACAGGAAGGGATAGACTACGAAGAGACCTTCTCACCTGTTGTTCGTTTTACCTCGATTCGCCTGATTCTGGCTATGGTAGCTTGCTTAGACCTCGAATTACATCAAATGGATGTAAAGACTGCCTTTCTCAATGGAGAATTGGACGAGGAGATCTATATGGAACAACCAACAGGGTTCGTAAAAGAAGGAAACGAACATAAGGTTTGTAAACTTCGTAAGTCCATATATGGTCTTAAACAATCCTCGAGGCAATGGTATATACGATTTCAAGAAGTTGTCTTATCAAATGGTTTTACCATGCTTGATGAAGATAACTGTGTATATATCAAGATGATTAAAAGCAAGTATGTTATTATGTCTCTATACGTAGATGACATTTTAATAGCCGGATATGACAAGGGCTTTGTGATGGATATCAAGGCTGGGCTTTCATCAGTTTTTGAGATGAAAGACATGGGAGAAGCCGCATATATCCTTGGAGTTAAGATTTCAAGGAATCGTTCGAAGAAACTTCTTTCTCTTTCACAAGAGACTTATATAAAGAAGGTTCTAGAACGTTTTAATATGCAGGACTGCAAGTCCATTGATACTCCTATAAGCAAATGCGATAATTTATGTCTGAAATCGTGTCCAAAGAACCAAAAGGAAAAGGAAATTATGAAAAAAGTTCCATATTCCAGTGCAGTTGGTAGTCTTATGTACGCTATGATGTGTACAAGACCGGACATCTGTTTTACCGTTGGAATGGTAAGTTGTTACCAATCCAATCCAGGGCAAGTACACTGGAAAGCGGTTAAGAGGATAATGCGGTATCTTAAAGGAACTGCGGACTATACTTTATGCTATCAAGGAGATTCCTTGAGGCTCGAAGGCTACACTGATGCTGATTGGGCGGGTGATCTCGATGAGCGATGATCAACCTCAGGATATGTTTTTCTACTCGGATCTGATGCAATATCCTGGAGTAGCAAGAAACAATCCTGTATCGTACTTTCAACTATGGAAGCCGAGTTTGTAGCATTTAGCATGGCAGTCCAAGAGGCTGTTTGGCTTAGGAAATTCTTAGACAGGCTAATTGATGCAAGTGACTCAGGTGCTGTACCAATACACAGTGACAGTCAAGCATCTATAGCCTATGTCAAAGATCCAAAATTCCATTGTAAGACCAAACACATTGATATCCGCTACAAATTTACAAAAGACTATGATAAGACCAAGAAGGTAGACATAAGGTACATATCTACGCATGAGATGATAGCGGATCCGCTAACGAAGGCGATCCCCAGAGATGTGTTTTACAAACACTTATCATCTCAAGGATTGCGTAAGAGCTGAGTTGTACCAATGTAAATTCCCATGTCTGTAAAAGATCAAATTTAATAAAAGAATAATTTCTTTTCAACATTGCATATGAGTTTCTAGAAAATGTTTGTGTACATTTTAAAATCTCAGCTATATTTTCTAGCATGTCGGACAGATTGAGGTTGGCTCTCTCACATGAGCAACCGCCTTTATTATATCGGACGGATAAAATAAAGATGAGACCTGTTTAAAGTCAAAATCGTCAGACGGATGATTTAGAGTCATGACTTAAACAAAATGGTCGTATGAAAGATCTGCATCATATGGATGCTTACAAAAGATCTAAGAGGATTCTTAAATCCTATCTGTCTTATGCGGGATGTGGGTCCAGAAGATTATTTGAGTAGTAAAAGGGACTCAAAATCAGACATTGTGGTGTCTGATCATCATCCTTACAACATCATTAAGACATACGCTCCCTGGGAAAGGAGTGATGTTGTAATACGTATTCATACTACGTATGCATTTGACCATTGGGTTAGAATAGTAATTGTGTTTACTATTATGTGAGACCCAAAGACCACATGGGTCTTAACTCGTTACCCTTATGGACTCTAATTGGTTCCTTTAGATTTGACTGGGTGATTGCTATCTTAGCATGTTGCTTATGGACTATGGTCAATTCGGTCCGGCGGGGCATGTTAGAAAAGTGAGTCAAGTCAAGATCAAAAGGATCACAAGAAGAGGAAGATTAATTTCATATTCACATTTGGACTTTAAAGATTCAAAGCTGGCCAGCCAATTGTAATCCAGATGGGATTCAATTGTTGAATATAAAGTATAAGAAATGTGAAGAAATAATCTAGGGTAAAGCATGCATTAATCTACTCAACTTTGCACCTCGAGGAGTGTTGTGTATCTCTAACAAGTGCACAAACAGCGGACTCTATGCGCATGACGGTCACACGGCCTATTTCTCGGTATGATAAACAGAAGAGTTAAAGGAAAAGATGTTTCCTTACAATCCGCTCAAGTGTGAGTGGGAGATGTTGGATATGGACGACATATATACACCCATGAGGGGATGTATGAGGGCCTATGGACCTCAGATGTCGCGTGCACGAAAGCGTGCACGAAGGGAACATTTTCTCGTGTGAAAAGGACCACTCGATAAGTGGAAACAGTCACTTTATAAGTGCATAAAGGCACTTGATAAGTGAATGAAGAAGAGGATAAGTAAATGTGCTAGTATAGGCTAATAAGCTTATATTTAGTTATTTCCTACAATAACTACCACTAAAGCCTATAAATAGGACCCAAGGGTAAGGCATTTACACTAATCTTACCATGCCATAAGTGTGCATAAGGCAACTTGTGTTCTTCTTCTCCCTTCCATTAAAATCCTCTTCTAAATAGAGATTTAGGCAGTGAAACGCTGCTTCGATCCTCCGTGACGAAGTACTGACCATTGTGGCGAATCCGAGGGCGAAGTTCAGAGATTACGATGTTGCGTACGCAAGCGTAAGTCTCTCCTCTTCATTCGATCCTAACACCGTTGTTTTGACAGGATCCTACACTCATGCCATTACATCTTCCCTTAGGATGAGCAAAATGAGGACACATATATGGACCTATTAAGGAGCATCGTGGATTAGTTCAATCCATCGGTCCAACGACAATAACAACAGGTGATCCTTCTGAGCTTGCATTTCAAAATTTTATTACTCGTCACATCTCTCCTGCAGCCAGAATCGGCGGTGAAGTATTTGCTCTAGTTGAGGGGAACAAGACCCATTTAGATAACGTGGAAGAGATATTTGTGCCTACGGAGCCACCTACACCTATTATTAAAATGCCATGCCATGCCATCTGATGCCTCGAGTTCCGAAACATAAATGAAGAAGTGGGCATAAAAAGAAGACGAAGATATTTACATTGCCTTCTATACTTGAGGAGCCAGAGGAGAAGGCCGAGGCAGTGTATTGTAAGGATATGGACGTTGTCACCTCTGAAGAGGCAGTGATGCCTGGCACGATTGCAGCCACTTCTGATATCACTGCAGAGCCGGGTTGCACCGTCGTCGCTCTCCCACACATCTATCAAGCTAGTTTATACGATGAGTGGTTAGACGGAGCAGATTCAGAGGGAGAAGACATTGAGGTTATCTACCTTGCACGGGATGACAGATACGACGCATCCGAGGGCGACACATCTACTTCCATATCTGGAGAGCCTGAGGATACTTTAGCATCCCGCTGGTCCCCTACCTGACACATGAGCCAATAGGGCCAGAGCATGCTTCTGAAGAGGCAGGCCGTACATATGGAGTCAGAGCTTGACACTGAGGAGGTCTTGCATTGGGACAAGGACATAGCCATTCATCAGGATCCTGAGCACTACCCTCCCCCATTAGAGCTTCTGCAGCCACCTCACACTTCAACTGATGCCGAGGACCATCCCACTGAGCTTATTGCTCCCAATCTAGGAGAATCTTTTACCCACTCTCTTCCCTTGTCTGAATCTATTTCCACTCATGTTATTTATGATGATTTGGATTCTGATGACACGTTACATATTTTACAGGACATTTACACATTCGATCATGAGATATATTGGGACGTGTCTGATGAGGAGGAAAGTGAGGAGCCACCTACCATGGACGCTATTGAATATGAACATGAGGTGCGTTGTGATGAGTCTGACAATGTGAGGAGTCGCCTGATGAGACCTACACTTAAACGCAAGAGTTGCCTGAAAAACCCGAAACAAACGACGAGGAGTTGCCTGTCGTGGTGCACGAGAGTATAGATCTATTTTCAGGGAAGTATCGTCGACCATTATTTATCTTCCATATCTCTTTTGATGATCTTCTCTAGAATACATATATTTCAGGGTTGAAAATTTCCTATCATGTTGATGCGACTTACTCTTGCAGGGTACAGGTGGAGTCCTTGGAGAGATGTTGGAAGATGCATTGCTGGAATCTGATGGAGTCCGTAGCTACACGCACCTGTCAGAGCCACAGAAGGAGCAGTTGGAGCAGTTGTCTGCACCAGCAAAGATACTGGATCCGCCTTTTGCTACAGGTGGTATCAATCTAGTAGTGTAGCTGTAGTATAGAATTTTATGCTTTCAATAATCATGAATCCTCTCGACAACGAGAGGACCGTATAGGATTTTTATGCTTTCATAGTTTAATAAATTCACCCCATATGATGGTTACACAATAATCTTTTGCACCCCACCCTATTTTATGATTTGATTGCCCACCCTAAATTTTATGATGCTTACTTTGCTTCTCTCCCCAATCTTTATGTCCATCTGTCCACACAGGGCACCATCTGATTTAGCTTGGGGGATAGAAAAATTATTTTGTTGTGTAGCTCCCTATTTTTGTCGTTGTCCTCTATTCATATCATACTCACATTGAGGACAATGTGTCGTTTAAGCTTGGAGAAGTGCACAGTGCACACACTTTTCTTTGTCGTGAAATACACCTTAAATTTTCTGATGAACCATATTCACTTCTCTCTTTTTGTCTCATATGCTTCATTTTCTATGAGATATTGTGGTTTTTTTATGAACTCTGATATCTGTTAGACTAGATTTAATTCCTTGAGTAGAGTATCATTGTTAATATGATTTTTCATATTAGAATCCATAAAATGCTTAAGTCTCGCTAGTATGGTGTTTTGTTAGACTAGATTTAATTCCTTGAGTCTCGCTTAAATGAACATATTGTGGATTTTAATAAATGATAAAGTCTCGACTGAGCGGTCTCCTTCTACCAAGACTCGAAGATGACGCACCAAGAAGGTGCTCGGCTAAGCGCTAGGGCACGATCGACCGAACGGTGCGGGTCCCAGCACCCGCAAGTTGAGATCTGCTTGGTTTTTTGGGCATTTTTAGGGTTTTCAAGGGGATATATATATATATATATATATATATATATATATATATATATATATATATATGTTTTGAGCAGCCATCATTAAGGGAGCTCATTTTTGGTTCTTGGAAACGATTTTGGAGGCTAGGCCATGCCATCGACTACCTCCGTGGCGATTTTTGTATTAAATCTTCATTAAGCTAAGTATTTTCTTATTGAATCCTTTTTATTGCTTTTATTATTTGCTTGTGATGTTGATTTCTATTGTTTTCATATCTTTCCCCATGATTGAGTAGATCTATTGATAGGGTTAGGGATGAACCCTAGGATTCTAGGGATTACATGTTTGGTTAACCTTAGTTGAACGAATCTAGGGTTGCTCTATGGTAGTTTGAACAAGTATTTTGGGGGATTAGCTCTATGCGAAAGTATCTCCATATTTTTGGGAAGATCCCCACGAATCTGATTATGGATTAGCGTCATCTTCCAGGGCTCGTGATAATGAGAGTCACTCGTGTTCTAGGGATGACTACTAACCCCCGATCTGCTAGTCGGTGACTACGAGAGTAGCCCGACTGCTATAACCAACCATGGTGTAGTATTCCAATCCGTAGATCATGAGAGTGGATACGGATCTGTGATACAGGAACCAGTGTCGAGTGTAATGCGCGTATCCATGTATGAAGATCATAGAAAAAGCGACCGAGCATAGGTATACGTTAGACGAGTAGGACGCCGAAAGTCAAGTACCCATTTCCATCTTCGAATGTGACACTCCTACCCTCATTCGTAGTTCGACGAAAGGGTCTTTGACCTGATATCCAAGCCTGAAAGTCCTAGCGGGGATTCCCGACACCCTAGTTATCTTTCCCTCATTTGTTTCTTTTGTTTTATTTGTTTTCTTTTGTATGGAGTCTTTGGATGTGCCTTGCTGATGTGCCTTGCTGACAATGACACCCTCGCATTTCACCTCTATCATCATTACGACCTCCTTCGTAATCCACCTCCATAATAAATTCGAAGCACAACCGACCTAGGAATCGATAGGTAGTATAAGCAACGCCTCCATGTGGATTCGACCCCAAACTCATCGGGAATATATTGCTCTAACACCCTTGCACTTGGGGGTGAGGGTGTACACTACCTCTTTGGGGGTGTGCATCCTCGTAGAACAAATAGCTGTCGAAGAGGAAGATCAAGGTGGCAACCCCATCACAGGCATCGGGTCCACCACCCCTTGATGCAGAACACGCTGGCCTTCCAGCCTGGTGGGGGCCTGAGGTCTGACAATGTGGTAGCGAACCAGGATGTTCTGCCGAGATGCAAGACTGAGGAGGATATCGAGCTCCTCTGTATATGGATGCTTGACTACATGCTGAGGGAAACAAGGCAAGTAGTCACTGATAATACTGAGTTGGAGATCGAAGGGATCACCTGGGCACTCCTGCATATAAGTCAGGTATGATCTACTGTAGTTTCTAGTTTTAACATTATGGATTTGTTCTAACCCTTCCCCTTTTAGTTAGGGCTAAGCGTAGTTGTACCACTACTTTTATAGCCTCCTACTCTACAAGGATCGGGCCGAATCTTTGGATGAGAAGATTGCTTGGCTTCGGGAATTGGGCTGTCTAAGGGATGCGGAACTGTCGGAGGCAAGGACTTAGCTGTAGTGGGCTGAGGTAGAGATGGAGAAGCTAAAGGAGGATGTTGCCCAGTCAACCAGGGCACACCTTGCTGCACTATAGAAGGCCAATGCTCGGGGATATGTCACTTTCGAGGTCGGAGTGTGGTAAATAAGGAACGAATTCTTTTGAACGCACCCCACCCACACCAGCATGCTTTCCATCCTAGAGAGGGAGAGGCTCATCTGATGGTGCTGCTAAGACCTTCACTGATGCCCCTTGAGGTGGAGCAGCCCCGAATAAGGAGCAAAGCCTGACAGAGTGGAGCTTACAGTAGACATACATGCTCTCGGGAAAGAGATGTAAAATTTTGTTGTATGCCAAGTGAAAGGTATAAAGATTTTGTAAAAAACATTTCAATGAATGAAAAGAAATTTTTCTTTGCTTCTTCTGTCAACTTGGAGTTTTTGACTTTGTCCTTACACTCTGTCTGTTGCTTGTCTGGTACTTGTCTGTTGTGATGTTTTTGTGTACCAATTTCGAGCTCGAGAGACTTAGATGGGAGTTACCCACCTTGTGCACGGTATACAGTACTAGGCCCCTTGGTCTACTGAGCTAGAGGTCAGTTGAGTGAGAGGTCTACCGCTCCGATATCTTTTGCTGATAAGTAGACTTGGCTTATGACTTCGAAGCCATACCAGATGGGTAGCTAGTCATGAGTGCAGTGATGCCGGGCTGAGACTTTTAAGGGAGGTACCAGCAGGGGCCCCAGCCTAGACTGGAGGCTTGGTAGAAGTATGTAGCACAACTTTGCACCAACTGATGATGTGAGACTCTTTGCAATAGAGGTACCCAGTAAGGTTCTGTTAGTCCAAGGTCTATCTCTGATGCCTGAAAAATATTAGACAAATATCAGAGGACAAGGAGGAAGTGTTTGACCATGATGTGACACTAAGGTCAGACCAACGGGGTTTAGCCTTGGCCGGAGATTAGGCATAGCATGATTGGGGTTGAATGCTGTTTGATAATGTTAGGTGTCACGCCCCGCTTCCCAAAATGGACGGAAGCGAAACGTGACGAGGCCCGCTTAGGCCAGAGCATAGAAGCTCAGACCCAATAAGCGTCTGTAGAGGTACCATTTTAAAAGATTTTCAGGTTCTTGCATTTTTATAGTTCGAAACAACAAAAGTACAGAAAAGAAATTTGCATTCATTAAATTAGAGATATGATATCCAACAAGTACAAAGTCTAAAAAGAAGCCTAAGCGTGGCAAAGAAAACTGAAAGTAGTAACCTCTGAAGGTGGCGACTAAAAAGACCTCAAGGTCTGGTCCTCGTCAGGCACGTGCTCTGGGTCGACGTCCTCGGCTCCACGTACTCCAGCGAGTCTGCTTCGTCCACGATCTCTGGCTGAACACCTGACGTACAGCACCCAAGAAAAAGGAACTGTACGTCAGGTAAAGTCTACAAGAAGGGTTAGACTTTACTGCAAGTGCACCGAACTTTAAACAACGGTTTACTGGTTGATTAGCATGCTGAGGTTCTTTTACACAACAGTTTACTGGTTGATTAACATGCTGTGGTTATAACAGAGTAACACGACAGGAAGTAACGCAGCAGGAAAGTAAAACGGGACAAGTAGTAGTCGTAGCGTGTGCTACCAACTACGGGACTAACCTACAGGTGTCAAGACAAGACGTGACATGACGAAAACAAGGCAGGACAAGACAAGCGAGACACGAAAGGGTTCACGCCTTACGGTTCGAGGGGGATCAGACCCTCTTACCGTGCGCACGCTCAACCCAACCCCAAACCCCAAGACAAGACAAGACAAGACACCAGTACACGGGATCACTCGCTCTAGCTTGGCGAGTGCCCTATTGCCCGCAGGCTGAGAATCCGTACAAGGGATCACTCTCTCTAGCTTGGAGAGTGCCCTATTGCCCTCGGGCTGTGTATCAGTACAAGGGATCACTCTCTCAACTTGGAGAGTGCCCTATTGCCCGCAGGCTGTGAATCAGTACAAGGGATCACTCGGCGAGTGCCCTATTGCCCAGCGGGCTGTGCAAGACGGGACGTGACGTGACACGACAGGAAAAGTTATTCTAGGGTGTCCACACACACGCACACACATGATAGCCCTACAGCATCAAAAGTTGTTGTTGTCAGGCTCAGACTTCGTCGTCAAGTCTGAGCCGTCAGGAGTCGTCCCAGACGCTATCATTTCACGTCCGGTTCTATACATTCACAGTCTAACAGTTCTAGCAAACTAAGACCAAAACACGGTCAAAAACGCAAGTGGGTACACTTGCCTGAAACGGCGAGTGCGTCGTCCTCTCGAAGCGTCTCGTCCAAGCGTCTCGTCCGCAGAAGTCCGTCTGAAATATCACCACGGCGACGGTGTCAGGTCTCAAATTCATCAAATCCTATTAGGGTTCGTTTCTAGGTTTTCGGGACTATCCTATTCGTCAAAAGTCACTTTTTGATATATCAACCTAATCGACGATCTATCCTATGTGCACAGTCAAATTAGTCCGTTCGTCGATTTTCTATGTTCAAACAACATTTTACAGGAGCTGGAAAGTAAATTTAGTTCAAGTTGACGGTTTTTAGTTTAGGGTTCAGTCAGCTATTGTGGGGGTTTCTACGAGTTTCGGGGAACCAACCTGAACCGGAGTTTGCTGTAGAATGGATGTCGTGTCTGATCGGAGAACTCCTCAGCTTCAGATCTGGTCCTCGCACGTCTCTCCAAAAGTTTGAACTTGCGACGAAGGCCTACGACGTGTCGCAACGTCGTAGATGGCAAATCCGCGAAGTGGCACGTCCAAGTGGGGCCCACAGCAGTGCTAGGGGTCCAAGGGGGGCCCACAACACCTCAGGAGCACTTGGGGGGCCCACCACAGAAGTTGGTGTGGGAGAAACCAACTTGCGACGAAGTTCGGTCGGTCGTACACTGCCGTTGCGGAGGGTTCTCTCGGTCAGACCGAGAGAAGCTCTCGGTCGTGCACTGGCGATGCGGGGGCTCGGTTGTAGCGGCGGGTGCGGAGGAATCCGTCGGTCAGACCGACAGATCCCGTCGGTCGTGCGAGCTGCGGGTGCGGGCATGCAGCGCTTGGGCGATGCGGAGCGGCCTCTCGGTCACAGCGGGCGAAGCCATCGGTCGGACGCTAGCGGGTGCAGCGGAGCGGGCCAAGCGGCTGTGCGGAGCGGGCGCTCGGTCTGACCGAGCGGTGCTCTCGGTCGGAGCGGGCGACATCGGGGGGGGGGGGGGGGGGGGGGGGGGGGGGGGCGATGCAGCGGGCGCTGCAAGCGGCGATGCGGGGGCTTGCTCCGGTCGTGCGCTGAGATTTGCGGGGGTGGCCGTTGGTCGTGCACGTTGCGATCGTCGCAACGTTGCGACGAACGTCGGGAGGGGTTTTTGACGGCTAGGGTTTGTGTGGCTGCGAAAATAACCTAGCCTAGGGTTTATTTAAATATAAAAGAGTTAGGGTTAGGGTTTGGGTTAAGAAAATCGTAATTAAAATAATTAAAATAATTAATATAATTTAAAATTGCTCTCATCTCCCTCACGCAAGATGGGTGCGGCCAAAAATTCTGAAACTTTGCCAGAAAATTCTTTAATACCTTATTATAATATAGTAATTTTATTGTAATTAAAACTTTTATAAAAATAGGTTTTAAAATTATTTAAAGCTTTCAAAAAAATGGAAAATAGGTCAAATTAAGTCCAAAAATTATAAAATAATTATGGGGTGTTCTAGATGACTAAAGAAAGATAGTGGAGAAGACGGATCTAAATTTCGATATCGAGAGACGAAACTAAAATTCGTAATGTCTCGCATCAAAACAGAAAGTCGCGACGTCACGTCAAATAAGTTAGTATCGCGGAAGAACGACTCGAGATATGTCGTTCCAAAGTCGTTTCACAATCTAATACTTTCAGAGACGATCACGACGACATATCACACAAAAACGTTCAAAAACAGATAAAGTCTAAAATAAACACGTGCACGATCAAAAGCACGTGCACGAAGTAGGTACGATAGAAACAGGCCGTTACATTCTACCCACCTTAGAAATGATTCCGCCCTCGGAATCACTCACACTAGTAATAATTACCCATATAAACTTTTACCCGCGACTATCATATCTACTCATAAAGATTTCTAATCCTGTAACTTCGAACAACGTTCCTCAATAATACCCCATAATCCATCTTTTCACTGGCAAAGCCACGACTAAACTCTCTTCCTAATACTTAACTATAGACTCATCACTACTGCTCAAATTCCCAACTCCAAGTCCTCACAAAAAAATAATAATCATCTTCTCGATAATATCTTTTAAATTTCTCAATCTCCTCCCAATGTTAATCAATCTCCAAGAAAAATGAGATTCTAGTCAACTACCAATCCAAGGCAAAAACTTTGTCTGTCCTATACTACCTTCACCAATCAGCAATCGTCGTGTCTTCAATACATTCTCGTCATATCTCCCCATAAATTCATCCACCAAATAATTTGATCTGTCAGAATTACCCCTCATCCTACTCACTATAACTAATCCCAACCAACATTAAGTCCGACTACCTAAACATCCATTAATCTCCACACGTCGTGTTATCCTCAAAGTCTTCTCACGTCAATTCATCAATCAGTCTCAATGCTAATATAAGCTCTACTCAATCTCATGATCATCCTAACTCATACCATTCTCCGCAGTTACTCCTATCTACTACCCGTCTAAGCCTCAAGTCTGATGAGTCATCATCTCCTCGCATATAATTTCATTCGACCAGAATTTCCCATTGAGTCCGCCACACTCCGGTATTATAAATAAGTCTTGGACAGTTCATTCTTTTCATCCAAAAGATATTCTAATCCATCATCCTCGTGTTCCCAAAATCAATTAATCATTGCCATAATAAAGCTCATCTTACTCCAAGCCTACTTGCAAACAAAATCCTATAACGATAATAGCTAGTCCCAACTAATATAACAACCATAAACACGAAAACTTTTTTTTAAGAGAGAAGAAGAGAAGAGAAAGAGGGACTTAAGGCCAAAGAAATATTTTAAAACATTTGGAAAAACGTGTGGTGTTGCGGTAATGGATGAGGGAGGTTAAGTGATTTGTGATCTTGTGAGCTAGTTTTAAAACTTTAAAGATTTGGTTTAAAGAAAACAAAGTTTTTTTTTGATACAGTCACATACAATCAAGATAAACCATTCATTAAAACTAAAACTAAGTCTAAGGATCTGCCTGCGATGACGCCATTCATATAAGTATGAATACCGTCATTCAGACAACTTCCAGCATACCATGGTTAACGCCGAGTACACATTCAAGACACAGGAAACAAACATCAGGATCCTAAAGATGACACACTCATACAGGTCTACACACTCTACCTATACTCAGGCACTGCAACGACATCACCTACCAAAAGGCCTACTCCTAAACTGGAGATAGCATGGATAACTACAAGATCTAATGTCCAAATAATAGAAGGAAAAGAAAACTGGATCAAAAGCGAAACGAAATAAGATCGGAAAGAACGAACTCAAATAAGACGGAGTGTAAGGAGATAGTTGGTTGGATGAGACAAAATATTCTTCAAAATAATTAGATTGATGACAGGAGAATTACATGTAGAATATGGTATCATATACTTATATATATATAAAAATGTAGGAGGGAGTGAGCAGATGGTAGAATTTTTAAAATTTTTGGAAAAGTAAGACAAAGGAAGGATGGCTAGGATGGAAAAACGATTATTTTGCACATGAAAATAAGTTTACACAAAGATTTTTGAAATGTGGTCACGAGGAACATAGAACAGATATGATAATAATAATAAAAATAATTGAAGTTCCACCTAGTCCAGAAAATATTTTAAAAGTATGCACTGTAAGTGATTTAGAAATAGATCTGGTAGCCCAGAAAAATATAAATTGAATTATCAAAATGTTAACACGGTTTTAAAAATGAAAATATGAAAGATACCGATTTGAAATAATTTCCAGATAGTAACTTGAAAATTGTCGACCAAGGAGATTTCAAAATCTAAGAAGGAGCTTCCAATCGAAAAGCAATAAATTTTAAATATATATAATAAAGGGTTTTCAAGGAAGTTAAACCGAGCGAAGAATTTAATAATGGGTTTCGAAAACAAGAAATAAAGGAAATAAAAGTGGGATGAGGTAGCGATTGTTTTGCAAATGAAAATGAATTTAAACAAATGTTCTTGAAGTATGAGCACGATGAACATAGAGATGTTTATATGTAAAGAAATTTAAAATCCCCCTTTGTTTTAGGAAAATATTCTAAAGTACGTACGTAAATGGTTAAAAATAAATTTCGTAGGTTAAAAAAAATGATATATTGAATTCCCGAAATGGTAACAAAGTTTTAAAACTAAAATACGATGGATACCGATTCGAAAATAGGTACGAGACAGTAACTTAAAATTTTACGACCAAGAAGGTTTCAAAATTTGCGAAAGAATTTTAACTCAACCGAAGATAAGAAATTTTAAATAATTAATAAAAGTTTTCAAAGAAGTCAAACTGGGCGGAGAATTTAATAATAAATTTCGAAAATACTTTTAAAGGAAGCAGGTTTTGGGAAAGGGAAAAATTCGAAAATAAGTACAAGATAGTAGAAATAAATTGTGTAGTTTATAAAAGTAATATATATATTTTAGAAACAAGGCAAATAAAAACTGAATTTGAGGAATAATGATTTAAAACGAGTGCGAGATATTGACTTAAAATATTTACGTCCAAGAAAGCTCCAAGTCAATTAAAAGTTTTAACTCGATCCAAAACAACAACTTTTAAATATATAATATAGGGGTTTTCAAAGAAATCAATCTGAAGCGAAAACTTAATAAGGAAAGTCGAAAATAATTTTAGAGAAGGTAGAATTGGTCAAGGAAGGGATTCGAAGGATCGATGATGATCGTCAGGAAACGATCACGAGAATCGAGAGAAAGGAAAAATGATCGCATGAAGATTACGCGTAAGATATGAATCGTGAAGAGCTACGATGGGACTCTATGGTCGATAGCACAAAATTTGCAAGGATCAGAGGGATGCTAGAGGACAAGGGTTCTAATCATCGGGTCGTCTAAAGATTAAGATAACTCAGCTCTAAGACTTCCTAATGAGCTAGACTATAATCAGGATCTAAAGGGAAAGTTCCTAAGAGAAACAAGGTTACGTTCTGCTGGGCCCGAAGTCGATGGAGCTGGGCGAGCGACTAACTAAAAGAAGGACTCTAGATATCTAATACGATCAGAATCAAATGGGGATGCTAAGATAGTCTAGGACGAGGACGACTAAATCTTAACCAAGGCGTCCGACTATCAACCTGAGATGTCTACCTAAGTCTTCCTACTATCTAAGACTGGGAAACTAATTCAGACTTGTACGTGGATATCAAATGAATGCGGTACTTTTATTGTTCCGAACTTTTGCAAGACCTGCATGGGCCACCACTAAAACCTGTCACGCCCCGCTTCCCAAAATGGACGGAAGCGAAACGTGACGAGGCCCGCTTAGGCCAGAGCATAGAAGCTCGGACCCAATAAGCGTCTGTAGAGGTACCATTTTAAAAGATTTTCAGGTTCTTGCATTTTTATAGTTCGAAACAACAAAAGTACAGAAAAGAAATTTGCATTCATTAAATTAGAGATATGATATCCAACAAGTACAAAGTCTAAAAAGAAGCCTAAGCGTGGCAAAGAAAACTGAAAGTAGTAACCTCTGAAGGTGGCGACTAAAAAGACCTCAAGGTCTGGTCCTCGTCAGGCACGTGCTCTGGGTCGACGTCCTCGGCTCCACGTACTCCAGCGAGTCTGCTTCGTCCACGATCTCTGGCTGAACACCTGACGTACAGCACCCAAGAAAAAGGAACTGTACGTCAGGTAAAGTCTACAAGAAGGGTTAGACTTTACTGCAAGTGCACCGAACTTTAAACAACGGTTTACTGGTTGATTAGCATGCTGAGGTTCTTTTACACAACAGTTTACTGGTTGATTAACATGCTGTGGTTATAACAGAGTAACACGACAGGAAGTAACGCAACAGGAAAGTAAAACGGGACAAGTAGTAGTCGTAGCGTGTGCTACCAACTACGGGACTAACCTACAGGTGTCAAGACAAGACGTGACGTGACGAAAACAAGGCAGGACAAGACAAGTGAGACACGAAAGGGTTCACGCCTTACGGTTCGAGGGGGATCAGACCCTCTTGCCGTGCGCACGCTCAACCCAACCCCAAACCCCAAGACAAGACAAGACAAGACACCAGTACAAGGGATCACTCGCTCTAGCTTGGCGAGTGCCCTATTGCCCGCAGGCTGAGAATCCGTACAAGGGATCACTCTCTCTAGCTTGGAGAGTGCCCTATTGCCCTCGGGCTGTGTATCAGTACAAGGGATCACTCTCTCAACTTGGAGAGTGCCCTATTGCCCTCGGGCTGTGTATCAGTACAAGGGATCACTCTCTCAACTTGGAGAGTGCCCTATTGCCCGCAGGCTGTGAATCAGTACAAGGGATCACTCGGCGAGTGCCCTATTGCCCAGCGGGCTGTGCAAGACGGGACGTGACGTGACACGACATGAAAAGTTATTCTAGGGTGTCCACACACACGCACACACATGATAGCCCTACAGCATCAAAAGTTGTTGTTGTCAGGCTCAGACTTCGTCGTCAAGTCTGAGCCGTCAGGAGTCGTCCCAGACGCTATCATTTCACATCCGGTTCTATACATTCACAGTCTAACAGTTCTAGCAAACTAAGACCAAAACACGGTCAAAAACGCAAGTGGGTACACTTGCCTGAAACGGCGAGTGCGTCGTCCTCTCGAAGCGTCTCGTCCAAGCGTCTCGTCCGCAGAAGTCCGTCTGAAATATCGCCACGGCGACGGTGTCAGGTCTCAAATTCATCAAATCCTATTAGGGTTCGTTTCTTGGTTTTCGGGACTATCCTATTCGTCAAAAGTCACTTTTTGATATATCAACCTAATCGACGATCTATCCTATGTGCACAGTCAAATTAGTCCGTTCGTCGATTTTCTATGTTCAAACAACATTTTACAGGAGCTGGAAAGTAAATTTAGTTCAAGTTGACGGTTTTTAGTTTAGGGTTCAGTCAGCTATTGTGGGGGTTTCTACGAGTTTCGGGGAACCAACCTGAACCGGAGTTTGCTGTAGAATGGATGTCGTGTCTGATCGGAGAACTCCTCAGCTTCAGATCTGGTCCTCGCACGTCTCTCCAAAAGTTCGAACTTGCGACGAAGGCCTACGACGTGTCGCAACGTCGTAGACGGTAAATCCGCGAAGTGGCACGTCCAAGTGGGGCCCACAGTAGTGCTAGGGGTCCAAGGGGGGCCCACAACACCTCAGGAGCACTTGGGGGCCCACCACAGAAGTTGGTGTGGGAGAAACCAACTTGCGACGAAGTTCGGTCGGTCGTACACTGCCGTTGCGGAGGGTTCTCTCGGTCAGACCGAGAGAAGCTCTCGGTCGTGCACTGGCGATGCGGGGGCTCGGTTGCAGCGGCGGGTGCGGAGGAATCCGTCGGTCAGACCGACAGATCCCGTCGGTCGTGCGAGCTGCGGGTGCAGGCGTGCAGCGCTTGGGCGATGCGGAGCGGCCTCTCGGTCACAGCGGGCGAAGCCATCGGTCGGACGCTAGCGGGTGCAGCGGAGCGGGCCAAGCGGCTGTGCGGAGCGGGGCGCTCGGTCTGACCGAGCGGTGCTCTCGGTCGGAGAGCGGGCGACAGCGGGGGGGGGGGGGGGGGGGGGGGGGGGGGGGGGGGGGGGGGCGATGCAGCAGGCGTTGCAAGCGGCGATGCGGGGGCTTGCTCCGGTCGTGCGCTGAGATTTGCGGGGGTGGCCGTCGGTCGTGCACGTTGCGATCGTCGCAACGTTGCGACGAACGTCGGGAGGGGTTTTTGACGACTAGGGTTTGTGTGGCTGCGAAAATAACCTAGCCTAGGGTTTATTTAAATATAAAAGAGTTAGGGTTAGGGTTTGGGTTAAGAAAATCGTAATTAAAATAATTAAATTAATTAATATAATTTAAAATTGCTCTCCTCTCCCTTACGCAAGATGGGTGCGGCCAAAAATTCTCAAACTTTGCCAGAAAATTCTTTAATACGTTATTATAATATAGTAATTTTATTGTAATTAAAACTTTTATAAAAATAGGTTTTAAAATTATTTAAAGCTTTCAAAAAAATGGAAAATAGGTCAAATTAAGTCCAAAAATTATAAAATAATTATGGGGTGTTCTAGATGACTAAAGCAAGATAGTGGAGAAGACGGATCTAAATTTCGATGTCGAGAGACGAAACTAAAATTCGTAACGTCTCGCATCAAAACAGAAAGTCGCGGCGTCACGTCAAATAAGTTAGTATCGCGGAAGAACGACTCGAGATATGTCGTTCCAAAGTCGTTTCGCAATCTAATACTTTCAGAGACGATCACGACGACATATCACACAAAAACGTTCAAAAACAGATAAAGTCTAAAATAAACACGTGCACGATCAAAAGCACGTGCACGAAGTAGGTACGATAGAAACATGCTATTACATTAGGACACTGCGGTCAAACCAGTGGTGGTCCTAGTGTGAGCTGGGGCTAGGCTCGGCGTAATCTGAGTCGAGTGCTACTTGACAATTTAGATGTGGCATGCCAATGTGGTCGGATGCCAAAGGTTGGTACTTTTATCGTGAGTCTCGACAACATGCTTCTGATATGGCACAACCAGAGTCGAGTGCCAGAGGCCGATTTGGACGTGGCACGACTGGATCTGAGTGCCAGAGATTAGTTTGGATGTGGCACGACTAAAGCCGAGTGCCAGATGTCAGTGCTATGACCCTGAGGTCTCTACAACATGAGTCTACATAGGACCCTCTGAGGGGTCTCGCCAGTAGGAGCCCCAACATGAACTAGGGGCTTTTGCTGAAGGTGGCACTATAAAGCAGAGTACTAAACTATTGAATGCAGTATGTTCTGAGCTGAGTGATGTATGCTACTTGCCCTACTAGGTCACTGAGGTCAGACCAGCGGAGCCCCAGCTTGGGCTGGAGGCTTGGTTTCATTCACACTCCGTAGAGCTCTATGGAGTTTAATGAAAAGCTATGGTGGTGATGTGCAAGGAGTCAACTAGGCCAACCTATGGAATTGTTTCCAGTGTCTACTGCTGAGATCGTCCTTGTTGAGCATAGCTGCTAAGGAGCCGACTGAGGGTGTAACCGATTGGGTCATTCTTGTAGACCGTAGTCTGTTAAGGAGCCGATCGCAGGTGCATCCGCTAAGGTCATCCCTGTGAAGCATATCTGTTAGGGAGCCGACCTATGTGGAGGTCGTTCATGTGAAGCATAGATATTTGAGAGCCGATCATGGATGTAACCACTGAGGCCATCCTTATAGAATGTAGCCCGTTAATAAGCCGACTGCAGATGTAACAATAAAGGTCATTGATCCTTCTAAAGCATAGCTCATTAAGGAGTAGACCTAGGGTAGTCCCTGAGAACTCATGCGGCTTTCTTCTCCTGCTTTGTTTGAAACGCTTTGATCAAGGCCTTCTATCGCATGTCCCTCATTGGAAGGTGGTGCTTCAAGGTTGAAACTCTCCGATGAGACATTGGATCTTCTTATGTGGGCCAAAATGAGGATTATCTTGTATAAAGCTTAGACTATCTGGTTCAAACCTCCTACATCTCACGGAGCTCCATCATGAGAGATTGAGGAGATTGAAAGTCGATCGTAACAGGTGGATGAAAGGCCGAAGAAGATGCTGAAGTGGATGACGAGATGGTGAATTAAGAGCCTATGTAACGAATTTTGTCACAAGGCCCCTCCTTCCAGTGCCAACTATTGATGCCTAGAATCTCGCTAAGCCCAAAGTGGACTCGCAGAGCCTGGATCAGACTGCAGGAACAAGTATTTACACAACAGAGAGCCTGGACAAGATTTCATTACAATGGTCTCATTCTTTAGTATATGAAAGAGAGAGGGAAAGAAATTAGAGGACCAGAAGTGAACCCCCAGGTCGGGGGGGGGGGGGGGGGGGGGGGGAGGGGGACGGACCCCTCACTAACCTCCCTTACCTAAGACAGGTGATAGTGGAGGAAAAGAGGTGTTGGGTGTAAGATATCACGTATATGAATTGAGAGAGATTGTGTAGGATGTAGAGTTGGGCATGCGAGCCCGGCCTTTTCAGTTAGAGTATAAAGTATTGATGCCTAGAATCTCACGAAGCTCGGGTGCGGCTGCCGAGACGAGTATTCACGCTACATGGAGCCTGTGTTGGGGAATATATGTCCTTACGTCAATTGATGGAATTAACACATCTCATTCAAATGATAGTAAGATATTTGGTCCTCTTTATCTATATATCCTTATGTATTTGAGCATGCATTTATGAGGTTACAAAATAATAACATGGATAAAGTCCTTGGAGATGCGTGTGACATATATTGAGATCATTATGAAATCTTGATAAAGAGTCAGTATCTCCTAAAATGTCCATAGTTGCTGGAATATCGAGACTGGGATGTCGATATTCTGGATAAACAAGTGTATATTGAGCTCAACCATTGGATGGTAGTGGCTGACCTCATATCCTCTCGATGTGAGGACATCATGAGACAACACATATGTGCTTCTTGGAGAACAAGTTCACAAAACGACTCGCTGAGAAGCTTCTGCATGGTATTCATACTTTGACTGTTGCTTGTCTCAAAATATCGTGCACTCCCAAGCATAGGAGGTCAAGAAGTAATAACCCGGTGAGTTGGGTATCGTATCCACAGGGACAATGCTCGTCTACAAAATCACAATTCAAAATCAGACCTAAAGAAAACTTAGTAAGATGAGAAACACCTTTTGAAGGTGAAGTGATTATTGACGAGTTTGTGTAACAAAATTAAACTGAATTGTGTTATGGGAAGTGTGGGTGAGACTATATGATAAGGGTGTTGTTGAGTATTGGACTTCTCCCTACTTGGTGTTGATGATGAGCAAACATAAATACTTGTGACTAATTCCCTATTTGCAGTTAATCAATTTCCTAAGCATAAGTACTAGAGGGGGGGGGGGGGGGGGGGGGGTGAATAGTACTTTAAAAATAACAAGGAGTATAATTCCTAATTATCGTGCAAACTACTACCAACAAATGCAGAAGCTAAAATTGACAACAACAAATATTCAATGCAAACAATTGATATGATGGGTTCGGATCCACCCAAGTCTCCCCGACTTGTTCCCGGTGATCCTACGTCCCAGAACACCCGGATCCCCTCCGGATACTTAGGTTAGAAACCCTAACCCAAGATTTCCACTATGAATACCGTGTGAAAAACCTTCACAAGATCAAATCATACAATCAATAGCAATAGTGAATCCCACAACCTGGGATCACACCCTTCTCTCACAACCGAGAGAATCAATAGCAATAAAAGAGTTTATATGAAATAAACAACAACTTACCACAAACCCTATACCTTGAGTATTCTTACCAAATTAGGGCAAGGAGGGATTTGAGGAAGGAGAAGTCACCAAGACCTAGCACCACCAATATGAGCAGCAATGGATGCCTATGAATGAATATGAGACTTGAATCAAGCAATAACTTGGATGGCTCAACAAGAATAAAGTTCTCTTAAGATGGATTCTAGATCTCAAATGAGGGAGAGAATGATTTCTTGTGAGGAAGAGAGCTTTGGAAATGAGTTTCAATCTCTAACTCTTTCAATCTGAATAAGGCTCTCAATAGCAGCTCTAACCTAGAGAGAAACGACCAAGCTTTGTATTTATATGGTCCCACAAAATCGAGCTAGGTCAAATCCCAACGGTTGGAAATCTGGAGCAATTAGTCGGTCAAAGAACAACCACTGACAGACTAGTTCATCAACTAGTCGGTCGGTGAAACAACATGAACCGACTAAAGGATGAACAGTGAACAGATGAAATTTCAGACCTAAAGAACTAGTCGGTCCAAGAAGACTTTTCGACCGACTAGTTTCTCAACTAGTCGGTCGGTCAGTTAACTTAGACCAACTAAGAGTCAAAAACTATTAGTCTGAATACAAATTGATTTAGTCGGTCCAAGAACAAATGTTAACCGACTAGATCATCAACTAGTCGGTCGCCAAACGTTCTTAGACCGACTAACGATAAACAGTAACTAGGCATGTACAGGGAAAGCACAACTAGTCGGTCTAAGAAGCATCACTGACCGACTAGTTCACTGATCGCGCCCGGGCGTACACCCAAAAGAGCGACCGTGTAGTTTTACCGCAAGCGCACGGTGTAGCGGCGAGCGGGTATCGAACTCAGGGAGGACGTATGACAGTGCCTTCTCCGAACAACCTATCTATAAGAACAGAAAAGAGGGAATTTGCCTTTCGGCGATCCTGTCACAATCGTCAGACAAAGTATGGAGATATAAAATCAAATAAAGACGCCTAGGGAATAGGGAATCCTCGCTACTCACCGTATCTCGTCAATGTGATTCATCGGCATCACAATTGCTAGGGTAGAATTTCGGATGAACTAGTTGCAACTGAATGTAAAACCTAGCTCACGCTCTCACGCTATTGCCGGTCTATAGCTAACCTAGGTTTGGGTCCAATCTCTTGCAAACCCTAGCCTAGTCAAGCTAGCATTAGGATCAACATCATCGTTCAATCGCGTCCCGAGCCCACTCTCGTGCAAACTCGGGGTGCGACCTAGGTTGGGATAGTTCCTACCCGTCCAATCTCTTGCAAACAGGTATCGGTATGAAATTGCAACCGAGAACCCTAGTATCGGTCCAATCTCTTGCAAACCGATACTACGGAAACTCAATTTCAACCCAATTCAGATTTCTAGGGTTTCCTATCGAATTGGGATCCAATCTCTTGCAAATCCCAATCGATATGAACACCTAGCTATCCGTAATAAATCGATCCCAAACTAACCCTAATAGCAATTCTAGCAATAGTTCTACCAAATCATCATAAATCAGAAATTGGGCTCGTAGGGTTCATCCCCACGCCCCAAGACGTAAGGACTACTCACAAATCATATCACAAATGCAAAAATAATCAATTGAAATAGTAATAGAATTCATGGCAATATTCAATTAAGCAATAAAAATGAGATTTTTAGTGAAGAGGGAGACAAACCAATAGAGTTCTCCAAGAATCCAACAAAAATAAACTTTTCTCTCCTCTCCAATCACAAGAATCAAAAGCTAAAAAGTTTAATCTAAAAAGCTGCAAAAAGCAAAGGAAAAAGCTCCTAACATAGGTTAGAATCAGGGGTTAAATACCCCTCAAAACTGCCCAAAAAACCCTGACCAAAATGCCCCTGCGCCTCTCTAATTTCGAGTTTTCCGCTACAGGCGATAGCCGCACTCGGCCGAGTGACAAATGTCACTCGGCCGAGTGAGAAACCCTGAAATTTTACAGTAAGTTCGGGTCTTCGGGGGTCTTCACTTCGGGGGTCACTCGGCCGAGTGAGTTGTCGTCACTCGGCCGATGGGCTTATCTTCACTCGGGCGGTCGGCAATTGCCACTCGGCCGAGTGGGTCTTCTGCTGCTCAGACTGACGAAAAACAGTAAGTTGGCTCTTTTTGAGGGGCGTCGTCTGAGTGCCACTCGGGCGGACGGGATAAGTCGCTCGGCCGAGTGGGCTTATGATGCTCGGCCGAGTGCACGCTTGGAGCATGTCCGATCTGGCTGGCTGAGTAGATCTCTGTGCTCGGCCGAGTGACTCCTTCACTCGGCCGAGTGAGACACTGAAAATGCCCAAACAGCTTGTTTTTGCCTCCTCATCGCTCCTACGACGTTCTTTCTTCTTCCGCTCCTCTCCAATAGCAAAATACCCCCCGGGGAAGTCGTTGGTGATACTCCGGAGAGGGTGTATCTCGGAATCACTCCAAATCGCTCCAAATCTCCTGAAATACGACAAAAACAACAAATCGTGAAAAGTATCGCAATATCGTCGATATATCGTGAAAAACATGATTTGAGCGATCTAAATGGCATGCAAACATGCGGGAAAAAAATGTAAAATACGGAGTGATCAAAATCCCCCAAGCTTACCTCTTACTCGTCCTCGAGGAAGATAAGTAAAAGGCGAACCCGGTGGATAAAGAAAACAAAAACGAGGGAAGAAAAAATGGAAAATGAAAAATGAAAGAGAAATAAGAAAGCGAAGAGGGAAGCTGCTAGATCATTTTTCTCAGGACGTGGGTTTTGCTTACTCATATAGCGTGCACTGAACGTAAAACACATGTCAAAGACTTTTATTTCGATATCATAGTATAATGGTGCAAATAGAAATAGAAAACCCAAGAATATTGATATAACATGAAAAACAGAATGATTCTAAGAATAACATCGTCTGAATCATTTAAAGCGGTATACAATATCGCAGATCACACACTTTTCAATTGGATGCTTTCTATGAGGAGTATAAGAATATCACGCAATAGAATAGAAAGAATAGAAAAGCGTGGATTTCATGAAATGAGTGCTAGACATAGATTTCTGGATTTCGTGAAGCTAAAACAATCTCACCGAGTATAGAATATTACTTAGCCTAGGTTGTCATGCACCGTCAGGTAGTCACTCTCTCACACATCATTGGATTCTCTCCCCCAAGCTTATCTATAAGCGTGGTGGCATATACAAAACTGTTTTTACATTCCCCATTTCTTTTGAAGCTCCAAATGCAAAAGAAAAAATAAAAATAAAACAAAAAGAGGGAAGAAAGAGAGAGTATATGAGATGGGATCGTTTATTGAGGTTCTTTTCTCTTTTCTTTTCTTTTCTTTTTTTAAATCTTTTTCTTTTCTTCTCTTTTTTTTGATTGCATATATACACAATTGATCCCAAGTCAAAAGAGAGAGAAGAATGTACAGGATTTTTCTTTTTCTTTTTGGTTTTGGGGAATTTGGAGCTTGGAATTTTAGTAGCGGGGAAATGCCAAATAATAGAATCGCTAAGGGGAGATTCACCAATGATTTTTAAAATAGAGAATTAATGTTCAAGATATGTGGAGAAAGAAATAAATATGTCTCTCAGTTCACTCTATAAGACGTGCATGACAACTTCAGCAGGGTAATCTAATCTACTCAGTTTTGATCACAAAAAAGCAAAACTAATCCAGATTTATCATAGCTAACATCATTCAATCATCCTGAAGTGAAGTGTACAAATCATGCAAATAGAAGTGATATAGGAAAAGAAAACGGTACTCCAGATATAAGCATCCAATGCGTGAATCTTGGTGTGCTTTCTACGATAGCATACATATGAATATTCAGACTCAGCTAATAATAAAATTTCATCCATTTTCATGCGGAAAAAGTGTGGGTTACTATCTCTAAATGCGAGGTAAATCATAGCATATGATATCGGAAATAAAATCTAAGACATGACAAATATAGCATACATATAGAGAAAGCTAACCCCACATCATTATCATCACAGAAAAGTCATCTCTAGCACGAGATGAAAGAAATAAAGATAAAGAGGGAAAAATAAAACTATTTACAATGCAGCACACAAAGAAAATAAGAAAAACGTGATGCATGGTAAAAAAAAGAAAAAGTGATGAAAATGAGTGCAAATGCGGAGAATGGCGTGAAAAAACTAAAAATAAAGGTGGTAAATCGAAAAGAACGTGAGAACTCACTCCCCCAAGCTAAAGTGCACAGTGTCCTCAATGTGCGAAGTGTGGCACACCGAGAGACGTGTAATGTGAGGGGAAGGTGAGGATGCATGCATGAGGAAAAAGAAAATAAAAATAACGAAATGAAAAATATGATGCGGACATGATGTATGCAGATATAGGAGTGAATCAGATATATAGGAGTGTCACCAAAAATACTCACCCTCTCTCCCAAAAATGATATAGAAAGATACGATCAAAATGAGGACCCAAAACAGTGCGGGGAGGGGGGTGGTGGGCAAAAATATCATCAGGACCCAGCAGAGACGGGCAGCACGACGGCAAAAAAGATCGATGGCATCAAGGGTGCCTAGGAGGGTGGTGCTGTGCCGTCTCCGTCCTGAGGCGGAGGTGGTGGTGGTGGTGGGTGGGGGACAGTCTGCTGGGTGGGTGTGGGTGTGGGTGTGGAAGCAGGCTGGGTGTGTGTAGGAGTGGGGGTGGGTACCTGCTGGGTGGGTGTGGGTACGGTCGGTACGCGAGGGAGCCAGTCGAGAATCTGAGTGAGGCAATAGTGAATGCCCGGTAGTAGGTCGAAGCGGCTGGCCATAGCGGTGACGGTGGCAGACATGGTCCTGAGGTCACCTCTGAGGCCACTCACCGCCCCCTCGAGAGCACGAATGCTCTGAAGTACAGTGTCGCGGGGGGGGGGGGGGGGGGGGGTGGTGCAGAGGGACACACCTATCTGTGTTGTGCAGGACGGGGCTGGCGGACTCGGGTGGCGTAGGTGATGGGCTCAGCAGGCATGTGGAGGAAGGGTGCTGTGCTCACAAGTGTGGGCCTAGCCTCAGGGCGAGGCTGGGGCGCAGGCTGGCGTGAGGTGGAAGCAACAGCAGCGGAAGTGGAGTATAAAAGTGACGACGAGGTGGCAAGAGAGGCCAGTGACACAGAAGTGGGGACAGACGTCACGACACTCTCAGAAAGTATGGCTGCGGTGGGGACAGAAGTGACAACCGCTGGGGAGGTAATGTGGGGTCCAAAAGGTGAAATCCCAGCGGAGATCATACTGGCCATGGTCTCCACGACCGCATCGAAAGAAGGCTCTCCACTCTCAACAACGGTAGGTGGGCGCTCGGGTAGTGCAGAGCAAAGGGGCTCGACGGACAGAGGGCCTGCTGTGGTGGGAGTGGTGGTGATCGTGGAGGTAGTGGGGGTGGTCTCAGCGAGTGTACTCCCGACACCGGCATAAGTGTGGACAGAGGTGTCGGGAGCAGCAGAAATATCAGGCTGCTGAGGGGCCATGGGGTCAGCGGGTGCAGCGGGGTCAGCGGGTGCAGCGGGTGCAGCGTGGGCCTGCTCAGCCTCCTCGGCCTCGAGCACGTAGGCGGCGGGGATCAGGAGATCCATCGCTGGAAGCCAGTCCACCTGTGCTGGTGTTATCTGTGTGCGAGCTAGGCTCGGAAGGATCATGTAATCAGCACCGAATGGACCGTGCAACCAAACCCAGTGCCGCTGACCGTGCGGACGAAGCATCTTCATCCGGGCCATGACGTCTATGGACAGTGAAGTGGGGCCCGGGGCTCGTCGCAGGTCAGCAGGAAGGTCCTCGCCGGTCATACGAGCGAGCAGGGTGATCAGACCGCCGCAACATATCGGTGAGCGAGCACCCACCGATACGATGATGCGGTCCAAAAACCAGCTCGCGATATCAATCACGATGGCGGGGACCAAATCGTCACTATCCCTAGCTAGAGCTCTGGGGCGCGTCATCGCATAGAGCATATAAAGCTCCGGTGTGGACATCGTCCCAGGCTCATACATCGCCAAAAAGGTAGTCGCCATAAGGCGCTGAGCTATGCGGAGGCAAGGGTGGACGATGGCCGAGGCCTTGGCCCTACTAGGGTCGAAGGCAGCAGTTAAACCCGTGATCCGGGCCCAGAAAGCGCCGGAGTCGAAGGAAGGTGGGGGAATGTGAGTGGGGGCGTAACCACGGTCGGCCCCGGGGACATCGGGCCACGAAAAGAAAGCTCTCATCATACCGAGAGTGACCTGGCACTCTCGGTCCATGAACCTAAACGAGCAACCCTCGTCGGTCCGGGTGATAGAACTAAGGACCTCAAGTGTCGGACGGACAAAGGTGTCCGTCGACACTTGGAAAAAATCTCGCCAGCCCACGTTGTCGTACAACGTGAGCATCCCCTCAAGTACCCCCAGGCGTCCTAGGTCTGCAAGGTGCGAACCTGGAGGGTACAATCAAGCGCTGGGAAATGCGCTCAAAGACGACACGGTGTGCGTCGTCTCGGAACGTAATCCCCAGCGGCCCGATAAGTGGAGCCGGTGGCGGTGGTGGCGGCTGTGGGACGGCAGGGAGTGGCTGTGCGGGGTGAACGGGCTCTGCAGGCTGTGCGGGGTGTGCGGGGTCTGCAGGCTGTGCGGGGTGAACGGGGTGTGGTGGTGTAGGCGGAGGAGAGTCCTCCACCTCGTGGGAGGGGCCGGCCTCATCCGGTCGCTTCCGCTTAGTGGAAGCTCTCCTCGACCGTGGCCGTGTCCGGGGCGGCATGTGGGCCCTGGGTGCTCACCAAAAACGTAAAAATTGCGGCGTGCGTAAAATAAAGGAAGGAGTATACCGCGACACGCCGCGAGAGCAAAGTAATGGAAGCGTGCGAAGACGACTCCTCCACGTAGCCCAAAACGATCCCCGGAAGCTCCCCTGGACTCCCCTAAGCTCCCCAATATAACCTGCGCATCAAACGAAGAGATTAGCGTGTAATATTCAAAACGTATGGGGGGTTAGGGGTATAATAGATAGAAATTGAATTTAATTTGGTTTAGGGGCTCGTTAAACACACGGATCGTCGAAAAATACGCAAAAGAGGAGGAAATAGGCGAAATAAAGGGTACCAGAGCTCGGCCGGCGAGGTGGTCACCGGCGGCGACTCGGGCGAGGCGGAGGTGGGCTCGGCCGGCGGTGGGTGGCCGAGCGCCGGCGGCGGGCGAGTGGTCGGGCGAGTGAGGAGGGGCAGCGGGCGAGGGACGCGAATCGTCGGGATTTGGGAAATTTTTCTCGTTTCGAAAAACGCGCCATCCCGCTCCCCCTTTTATAGAAAAAGTTACGACTCGGCCGAGTGACAAAGTCGCTCGGCCGAGTGAACACAACGGAAATATTTTTGGAAAATTCTCCCCCGCTAATGACTCGGCTGAGTGGCCTTGCCACCCTCGGCCGATTGGCCTTGCCACCCTCGGCCGAGTGGAATAAGTCCATTCGGCCGAGTGGCTCAAGCTACTCGGTAATACTCGCCCTAGGAGCGTATCAGTTTTACTCGGCCGAGTGAATATATATACTCGGCCGAGTGGCAATTATACTGAAATTAAGAAAAGAAACAGAGAGTTGGGTACATCAGACTTCCCTCGTTCGTGAGCCGCTCGGGCGGACGAACTTATATGCTCGGCCGAGTGACTAGTATACTCGGCCGAGTGAACCCTGTTTTCTGCTGTTTGGCTTCGTTTGGGCTCTAAACTCTATTTTTCTTCCTCCAGTCGATTTTATCTTTCTCCTAAGCTTCGAGCGCATTCCTGGAGCGCTCCTCGTCGCCTTGTTCATCCTCCTAATGATAGATATCCCTTTCTCCTCTCCTGTCAAAGAAAAATAGGACCCGTTATCACGAAATTTTTAGGCAACGACTCAAAACACTAATACTTTCTAAAACAAAAATAAAGGAAAAGTAAAATAAAGCGATAACCGTCGGGTTGCCTCCCGACAAGCACTCGTTTAAGGTCGTGAGCTCGACCCCCTTTGATTTTCAATTCAATGCGGGATATTGGGTGCATATGAGATGCACCCATCAAATTTTCCGGGAAGAACGCTTGGATTCGGATGTTGCGGCGGCGTGTTCTCCCTCGGTGATCTCTCGTCTCGGGTAGTTTTGGGGGGTGGCTCCCCCAAGCTAGTGCTTGCTCCGGTCCTCGGCTTCATCGGTGACACCGATTTCCGTACCGACGGAGCTTTCTTCGGAGACTTCAGTTTTGAGAGCTTGCAGAGCTCTCGAATCCTTGCGACATCAGCGTCGCCTTCATCAATTTCCATGGAGGGGTCGGGGGATTCATTCATCTTCTCTTCTTGGCCCAAATCCGGGCCTTCCTCAAAATCTTCCTTGAATAGAGCGCCAATGGAATAGGAGGTCGCCTCCTCAATAACCTCGTCAAGGAGGTCCATATAGTCCAGCTCCTCATGGTAAGGCATGTGTTTCATTGCCTTGGGTATATGAAGCTCCACCTCGATGTTGCCGACGTTCAATGTTAGAGTTGCTTCTCGTACGTCGACAATGACACCGGCGGTGGCGAGGAACGGGCGTCTAAGTATTAGCGACGTATCTCCCTCCTCCTTGACATCCATGATCACGAAGTCGCATGTCAAACATATGCCTCCCGGGACTTGTAACGGGATGTCCTCTGCAATCCCTACCGGCCTTGTGATCCGACCATCTGCCAGTTGTATCCGCATGTCGGTAGGCTTCAATTCCGTGCCGGTGTTTAGTCTTTGGAACATAGAGAGAGGCATGAGGCTAACACTAGCCCCTAAGTCCACTGATGCCTTTTGTAGGGGGACGCCGCCTAAGGTGCAAGGAATTCGAAAACTCCCCGGGTCTTTGAACTTAGCGGGCTCCTTCTCTCTCTTGGTGAACCAAGTCCCCTCCTCAGCTAGCATTATTTTCTCCTTCCTCTTTCTCCCCGAAATCAAATCCTTTAAAAATTTAGCGTATGTCGGGATCTCAACGATAGCATCGAGAAAGGGAATATTGAGGCTTACCCCTCTCAAATATTCGAGAAACTTCGCTAGTCGCTTCTCCATCTTTGCTCTAGCAAGCCTCTGAGGGAATGGGACCGGTGGCATAAAACGCCTCTCTTCAAGCAGCTGCTCCGCTCTGGACTTCTCTTTTTCTTGCGGCTCTTTCTCCTTCTCAACTTCAACGACCGGCTCAATTGGCTCTACATTCTCCTCCACGGGCTCCTCGGTTGGAATCATGACGGGAGTGGTATCCTTCCCACCTCTAGTTGTAACTGCAACCACGGCATTGATGTGGCCGGTGGCGCCCCGTGGGTTTTGCTCGGGTTGAGCCGGCAATTGTTGAGTATTTCGATTGAGCAACGCCAATTGCTCCGAGATTTGGGCTACAACGGTTGCAAGGGAATCTTGGCCCGCCTTCAAGGTAGCGTTGGTCTTTTTCTGCTCGACATAAACTCCTCCACTCTAGCTTCAAAGTCGGTTCGTTGTTGAGCTTGTGGAGGGTTTGGATTTCTCCACCCTTGATTGTATCCGGGCGGCCAATAGGGTCCAACTTGTTGCTTTGGTGGAAAATTATGTTGCGGAGGCCCCCTCGGTGGATAATGTTGTTGTTGTGGTGGTGGTCGAGCTTGTTGAGGTAGTTGTTGCGGTGGGTTCAACGCTCCATCATTGTTTGCATAGGAGAAACCGGGATGGTTTCTAGTGGCCGGATTGGCCCAATATCCTTGGTTCCCCGCGACGTATTGAACTTGCTCCAAGGATCCCTCTCCTTGTTCTCCTCCCAAATACATAGCTTGGGATTGGTCTTGCCAATCACACATTTGATTTGTTGGTGCGGATGTGGAAGGGGCTCCTTGGGGCTCCGTGATATATTTCTCCAGTCTCTCCACCACCTTATGGAGAGAATCGAACTTGTTGGTCAGCTCCGCTACGGCCTTTGCCTCATAGATGCTAGATGGCTTTAAGGAGGACGAAGAGTGTCCTCGCTCGTCGCCCCATTGTTGATTGTTTGATGCCATCTCCTCAATTAGGACCGTAGCTTCGTCGGGAGTCTTCGATAAGATGGCCCCATTTGCCGCGGCATCAATAATCTGCTTGGTCCCCGGTTGGAGACCATTGTAGAAGCTATGGACTAGCTCCCAATCCTCAATGCTATGGTGGGGGCACTGATGCTGAAGATCTTTGAAGCGCTCCCAAGCCTCGTAGAGTGTCTCTTGAGGTCCTTGCTTGAAGGACATAAGAGCACCCCTAATCTTTACCGTCTTGGAGGGCGGATAGAACTTGTCAATGAACACGCTCGCCAACTCTCCCATGTGGTAAAGACTTCGTCAGCTTGCGTCCTCAACCAATAAAGAGCTTTATCCTTTAATGTGAAGGGGAAGAGGCGCAGTCTGATGGCATCGATGGAGACCCCCGTCATCTGAAATGTGGCGCACTTCGAAAAAAATAGCTGGATGTGGTAGTGAGGATTTTCATGGGCGTTCCCATGAAATGGATCCTGCTGCATCAGAACCACTAGTCCGGTCTTCAGCTCAAAATTCTTGTCGGCCGCCAACTCCGGCATCGCAATGGACGAGGTCGTAGAAGAGGTCTTAGGCCGAAGCCTATCGCGAATGGAAATGATCCTCGCCATTCTTGCCGCCAATTGTTCCGCAGTTTCCGGGTTGGTCATAAACCTCCCTTCCGGATCTTGTCTCCTCTCCGCTCTAATTCTCCGCACAGTACGTTCGATCTCGGGATCAAATAATATAGCTTTAGGGTCCGCCGTTGATCTCGTGTACATGCAATGGGAAAACAGAGTTTCAAAGAAATGATTAGAACAATGGACGAGTTAGATAAAAATAAAGAAATAAAACAGAAAGAAGAAATAGCTAGGGTGGTAGGATCAAACACAATCGCCTCCCTGGCAACGGCGCCAAAAACTTGATCGCGCCCAGGCGTACACCCAAAAGAGCGACCGTGTAGTTTTACCGCAAGCGCACGGTGTAGCGGCGAGCGGGTATCGAACTCAGGGAGGACGTATGACAGTGCCTTCTCCGAACAACCTGGCTATAAGAACAGAAAAGAGGGAATTTGCCTTTCGACGATCCTGTCACAATCGTCAGACAAAGTATGTAGATATAAAATCAAATAAAGACGCCTAGGGAATAGGGAATCCCCGCTACTCACCGTATCTCGTCAATGTGATTCATCGGTATCACAATTGCTAGGGTAGAATTTCGGATGAACTAGTTGCAACTGAATGTAAAACCTAGCTCACGCTCTCGCGCTGTTGCCGGTCTATAACTAACCTAGGTTTGGGTCCAATATCTTGCAAACCCTAGCCTAGGCAAGCTAGCATTAGGATCAACATCATCGTTCAATCGCGTCCCGAGCCCACTCTCGTGCAAACTCGGTGTGTGACCTAGGTTGGGATAGTTCCTACCCGTCCAATCTCTTGCAAACGGGTATCGGTATGAAATTGCAACCGAGAACCCTAGTATCGGTCCAATCTCTTGTAAACCGATACTACGAAAACTCAATTTCAACCCAATTCGGATTTCTAGGGTTTCCTATCGAATTGGGATCCAATCTCTTGCAAATCCCAATCGATATGAACACCTAGCTATCCGTAATAAATCGATCCCAAACTAACCTTAATAGCAATTCTAGCAATAGTTCTACCAAATCATTACAAATGAGAAATTGGGCTCGTAGGGTTCATCCCCACGCCCCAAGACGTAAGTACTACTCACAAATCATATCACAAATGCAAAAATAATCAATTGAAATAGTAATAGAATTCATGTCAATATTCAATTAAGCAATAAAAATGAGATTTTTAGTGAAGAGGGAGACAAACCAATAGAGTTCTCCAAGAATCCAACAAAAATAAACTTTTCTCTCCTCTCCAATCACAAGAATCAAAAGCTAAAAAGTTTAATCTAAAAAGCTGCAAAAAGCAAAGGAAAAAGCTCCTAACCTAGGTTAGAATCAGGGGTTAAATACCCCTCAAAACTGCCCAAAAAACCCTGACCAAAATGCCCCTGCGCCTCTCTAATTTCGAGTTTTCCGCTACAGGCGATAGCCGCACTCGGCCGAGTGACAAATGTCACTCGGTCGAGTGAGAAACCCTGAAATTTTACAGTAAGTTCGGGTCTTCGGGGGTCTTCACTTCGGGGGTCACTCGGCCGAGTGAGTTGTCGTCACTCGGCCGATGGGCTTATCTTCACTCGGGCGGTCGGCAATTGCCACTCGGCCGAGTGGGTCTTCTGCTGCTCAGACTGACGAAAAACAGTAAGTTGGCTCTTTTTGAGGGGCGTCGTCTGAGTGCCACTCGGGCGGACGGGATAAGTCGCTCGGCCGAGTGGGCTTATGATGCTCGACCGAGTGCACGCTTGGAGCATGTCCGATCTGGCCGGCCGAGTAGATCTCTGTGCTCGGCCGAGTGACTCCTTCACTCGGCCGAGTGAGACACTGAAAATGCCCAAACAGCTTGTTTTTGCCTCCTCGTCGCTCCTACGACGTTCTTTCTTCTTCCGCTCCTCTCCAATAGCAAAATACCCCCCGGGGAAGTCGTCGGTGACACTCCGGAGAGGGTGTATCTCGGAATCACTCTAAATCGCTCCAAATCTCCTGAAATACGACAAAAACAACAAATCGTGAAAAGTATCGCAATATCGTCGATATATCGTGAAAAACATGATTTGAGCGATCTAAATGGCATGCAAACATGCTGGAAAAAAGTGTAAAATACGGAGTGATCATTCACCAACTAGTCGGTCGGTGAGTCAACTAAGACTGACTAACTGTGAACAGTAAAGAGCTTAGAATTTGGGAGACAAACTAGTCGGTCCAAGAAGCTTTTCTGACCGACTAGATCACCATCTAGTCGGTTGGTTCTTCTTCTTGAACCAACTAACATGCACAAGAAGTCCCGAATCGAAGCGCGATGCTTCGAAAAAGTTTGAATGGAATTCTACTAAGATCCTAGCTCTAAGATAGGAGCGATATGAAGATCAAATGATAATACCTACTCAAGGCTTAACATTCTAAAGAGCAAAGCTAGAAGACTAAATATAAATCTAGACAAACCGTCTTCAAAAGCTTCGATCGAATCTTCATGACTTCAAAGTTGGTCCAAAAGCTTCAACGAAGCTTTAGGCATATGAATACGTGCTTTGAGAAGTCTTGAGACGTCGCTTTGGATGTTCACGTGAATTTGGCGACGATCTCCATAACTGCGCTAACAAAGTGTTAGTTCACGATTTATTTATGTTTGCTCATCATCCAAAACCAAATCCGGGGAGTCCAATACTCAACATTCTCCCCCTTTTTGGTGATGACAAACCAACATAAATAATAATAAAAAATAATGATTCAAATGTAAAATACTTACTCCCCCTGCATTGATGACACGTTAATTCCAAATTGAATAAATATAATACGCATCAAGCAGAAGTGAGAGATATAAAACATGATCCAATTATTGAAATTTAGGATCTTAATCCATTTTTATATCTTCACTCCCCCTGAATCTAACATAATAAATTAGATTCATGGACAATAGATGTAAATTTTCATTTTGCCCTTGTCATTATTAGTATCTCTCCCCCTTTGGTATTATCCAAAAAGAGTGGGGGGGCATACAACGACAACAACAAGGCTAAAGAAAATCCAACATCGGGAGTCGAAGAATACGACGATGGTCCAAAAGACACCAAGGAAAAAAAAATACTTGAAGAAAATCAAGGTGTGCCAAATTGACCATTATCCAAAAGCGAAAAATGAAATCATCAAAATACCAAATATAATTCACTTATTGAGTAAAGGAACGTGCTCTCCAATCTCAACATTTTGGTTAAATTAGTGCATGGAAAACAATTCTATGTTTTCATAGGAATAAATTCTTTTTAACCAAGTCATTATCGTCGAGCGACGAAATCGAACATCATAGACATTAAAACGAATATAAAATGTGCACAACGAAGTAAAAGAGAACAACGATGTATATATATATATATATATATATATATATATATATATATATATATATATATATATATATATATATATATATATATATATATATATATATATGAAGCATCATGAGTACAACCAACCTAACCCAAAACTCTCTCTAAAAGATGAATCATCCAAGGAGCATCGGAGAGTCCTCCAAACAGACTCTCAAGAAGGAGTGGTAGGAGCAGCAGTCTCCGTAGGTCCAGTCGAAGGAGTGGACTCAGGCTCTACTGGGAGGAGTGGTGTGTCAACAGAAGGAATCGTCGGGGCAGGAGTGGAAACATCAACAGCAGGCTCAACGGCAGAGGCACCAACAGGAACGTCAACTGGAGCAGACGTCTCTGGAGCAGCAGTAGACTCATCCACTGGAGCAGAAGACTCTGGAGCACCTGAAGAAGTGGCAGCTCCAGCAACGGATGTGGTAACAGCAGCAGTAGTGGCCTCAGCGCCACGAGCAAGAGAATCAACGAGCTCATCGATCTCCTCATCATCCATCTCCTCATCCTCAGAAACTGGAGGAGGGACCTCAACACCAATAACACGAGCTATACGACACAGAATCTCCTCGGTACGAGCATACCGAGACTCGAGACGACGAACAGAACGAGCGAGATCATCAAGTGTGGTGGGAGGTCTAGGAACAGCAGCTGCAGAAGAGGTGCCCTGAGAAGCTGAAGGAGTCGTCCTCTGCACGTGACGGAGTGCCGCAAGAGATTTCTTGACGACCGTCACGTTCAGGGGAGGACCAAGTGGACGCTCATCGTCAGGAGGCAAAGGCACGTGGAAATGACGGAACACCAAAGTCAACAGACAAGGATAAGGGATATGCGCAGATTTTGTGGACTTGTGAATACACTCGAAAGAATCCATCTTATCGAGTATAATGCGAGCCCAGTTAATCTCGCAACCCAAGAAGAGAGCGTAAATCAACTTTAGGAATGGCTGGGATGGCAGAGAAGATGAGCCGTACTTAGGAAGTAAGCATGACTTCAGGATAAGATTAAGCACCCAAGCATTCAGCTTGAATGACTTTGATGGGACACCTATGACAGCTGGATGGATCATATGGAAGATATCGGCGAGAACGGACTGATCTAAAGAAGAGATATCATCAACTGAAATATCAGACGGGAGGAGACCAGACGATGAACAACCAAGCAACTCCCCCAAGATTTCTGCCGTGAGGACTATATGAGTCCCCAAGACAGTAGTCTCGATGGAGTGGGTCTCACCGTACTGACCCCGGGAACGGTTCGCATAGAAAAGTTTGACCAGGCGAGGATAGGGTCGAGGGTTCGCCTTAGGGTCAAAGCGAAGGTAGTCTAGGAGCCCACTATAGGATAGAAGATCTGCTAAGCCAAGGAAGTCGGAGAACATAACGAAATGCTCCAATAACAGCGGGCAATGTTCGATACGGGTGTATGCCGCTAGACACATAAGGTCATCGCGACATAGCGAGATATCGACACCACCAGCTGGCATCGGAGCCTTTCCCTTAGGCTTACGGGAGCTAGAACGAAGTGGAGGAGTGGGTTCCTTACGGCTAGGCTCATCCTCGGGTCTAAACTCAGTGTCGGAATCAGATGGTGTAGTGGGGGTATGGAGTATAAGCTTCCTAGAATGAGAACGTCTACTGGGTTTGGCGGTCGCCGTCCTCTGCTTCTTCAGAGGAGGCGAAGATGATGAATGTTGGGTTGTTTTAGTTCGGCGTTTGGGTTTCGAAGGATCCTTAGGGTGTGGCTCAACAGTCATATGGGATGGGCCAGAGGGAGTGATCGGGATTCTCGTCTTTGCCATAAGTCGTGACAAAACAAGATCAAGCAACCCTAGATCCGAAACCCTAAAGCTGAAAACGAAATAAGCTTGAACCAAACCCTAGGAAGTAAAATCGACCTAGAATAGAACCCTAGCAGCTGAAAACAAGTCCTAGGAGGAGGAGAATTACCCTAGGAGGCAGATCGACGGCGAAGATCGACGGAAATGGCCGGAAAACGGCCGGAGATCGATCGGAAGTCGAAGGAGCTGAACGGGGTTTTGAGCTGGAGAGAGAGCGTCGATCGATTAGAATGAAAAATAATCGATTAGAATAGGTATAAGTCGGTTGGAATGCGAAAAGACACGACTGTCCCTGAGCACTTAGTCGGTCAGAGTTCAAGCACTGACCGACTAGATGACGATCTAGTCGGTCGGTCAATGAGCTTGAACCGACTAAGTGGAAACAGCCGACAGACGAAAAATTTAGGGCTAGAGTTAGTCGGTCTAAGTTCAAGTACTGACCGACTAGTTTTCATTCTAGTCGGTCGGTAAGTGAACGTGGACCGACTAAATGATGTCAGTAGCAAAGGAAAATTATAAGCTTGAACTAGTCGGTCTGAGTTCATTAGCTGACCGACTAGATGTGCATCTAGTCGGTTGGTTGATGAACTGTAACCGACTAGATGATTCCAAAAATTTTAGAAAACGAAATTTTGAGTAATCTCCCAATCGCACTTGGACGAAACGTCGTAAACCTCTCAAAAATCATCATACTACCCCATTAAACATCAAAAATCTTAAATTTGACGTTCAAGAATAAATTCGAGCATAAATTCCAAAAATTCACAAAAATCCCGAAAGAATCCAATAAGTCTAGCATGAAAAAATATAGCGAAATAGAATAGCAAGCAAGATTATTGAATAAAAATGAATCGTATATCTCGGATTCACCCATAATCCACAATTCTCGACGCAACTGCACAAAGGAGTCCTCCTTTAGGGGTTTCGTGAAAATATCGACGATTTGCTTCTGGGTTTCAACGTACACTAATATGATGTCCTTTTTAGTAACATGATCATCTAAGAAATGGTGTTGGACATCTATGTGTTTAGAACGGGAATGGTGCACCGGAATCTTTGAAAGACAAATGGCACTTTGGTTGTCCACCATGATAGGGCTAGTATCACAATGTATACCAAAATCCTTAAGTGTGTGTCTCATCCAAAGAACCTGGGCACATGCAGCACCAGCGGCAATGTATTCCGCCTCGGTGGTTGAAAGTGATACGGAATTTTGCTTCTTGGAAAACCAAGAGACAAGAGAATTTCCTATAAAATGGCAAGTGCCACTAGTACTCTTCCTATCGGATTTGCATCCCGCATAATCAGCGTCACTATATGAGACTAACTCATACGTGCTAGATTTTGGATAAAGTAATCCAAAGTCTAAAGTGTAACTTAAATAGTGAAAAATATGTTTTACCGCTACTAAGTGAGAATCCTTAGGTTGAGACCGATAACGAGCACAAATACATACGACAAACATAATATCGGGCCTACTAGCGGTAAGATAAAGTAAACTACCTATCATACCTCGATATAGACGAATGTCTACATCTTTTTCGCCCGTATCTTTATCAAGATGCGTAGTAGTGCTCATTGGATTCTTTTTCCCGGAGGCACTCTCCATTCCAAATCGCTTTAGCAACTCCACCGTGTACTTCGTTTGGTGGATGAAGATTCCATCGTTCATTTGGCGAATTTGGAGACCTAAGAAATATTTGAGCTCACCCATGTGGCTCATCTCAAATTGTTCCTTCATAACATTAGAAAACTCTTCACAAAGAGCGAAGTTAGTAGCACCGAAAATGATATCATCAACATAAATTTGAACTAAAAGTATATCATTATTCGAATGCTTAACAAAAAGTGTAGAATCGACTTCTCCCATTTTAAAATTCAAATCCAAAAGAAAATTCTTTAGGCGATCATACCAAGCTCGAGGAGCTTGTCTCAAACCGTAAAGTGCTTTCTTTAGTTTAAAAACATGATTTGGAAATTTTTCATTAATAAAGCCCGGAGGTTGAGAAACATAAACTTCCTCCACGACATCTCCGTTTAAAAATGCACTTTTTACATCCATTTGAAATAGTTTGAAATTTTTATGGCATGCAAAAGATAACAATAATCTAATAGATTCTAATCTAGCTACCGGAACGAAGGATTCTTCGAAATCGATACCTTCCTCTTGTCGATAGCCTTGAGCTACTAACCGAGCCTTGTTCCAAACGACGATTTGGTTCTCGTCGGTTTTGTTCTTGAAGATCCACTTCGTTCCTATAATGGTGTGGTTCTTCGAAGGCAATGGAACAAGCTCCCATACCTCATTCCTCTCGAATTGAATGAGTTCCTCCTCCATGGCAAGGATCCAAGCACTATCTTCGCACGCTTCATTTATATTCTTTGGATCAATCGAGGAGGCAAAGGCACAATTGGCAAAGTGGTGGACTTGCGATCTCGTCTTGACTCTATCATGAATATTGTCAATGACTTGCTCATGGGGATGGTCACGAACTGTATGAAGCCTTTTGGGAATTCCCTGATCACTAGGAACATTCTCAACAACCTCATTAGTCGGGTTAGTATCAATAGAATCAATAGAATCAATAGACTTAGAATTATCAATAGAATCACATAAAACATCCATTGAATCATCATCATTTGAAATTCTAGAAGGAATAAAATTTTCATTAAAAGAGACATGTGGTGATTCCTCGATCGTCGAGGATCTTTTGTTGTATATCCGGTAGGCTTTGCTACGTGAGGAATACCCAACAAATATCCCCTCATCCGATCTCGGATCAAACTTGTCCAAATTTTCATAAGTGTTTTTAATAAAACATTTCGCACCAAAAACACGAAAATGTTTAACTTGAGGCAATCTACCAAACAACAATTCATAACAAGTTTATTTGGTGCCGGGCCTCAAAAAGTATTCTATTAAACACATAGCAAGCAGTGTGTACCGCTTCCGCCCAAAATTGATGGCCAAGTTGGCTATCATCGAGCATTGTGCGAGCACACTCCACAAGCGTTCTATTCTTTCTCTCAACAACACCATTTTGAGGGGGTGCGCGAGGGAAGGAAAACGTGTGTGTAATTCCAAGATCATCACAAAAATTTGAGAAAGACTCATTCTCAAATTCACCTCCATGATCACTACGAATAGTGACAATGGTGGTTCCGATGAGATTTTGTACTTTCTTCACAAATGTTGTGAAGTTTTCAAAAGCTTCATTTTTATTACATAAGAAAAATACCCATGTAAATCTCGAAAAATCATCTACGATGACAAGCCCATATCTAGCATTTCCTAAAGAAGCAACTCTAGTTGGCCCAAATAAATCTAGATGTAATAGCTCTAGAGGCCGTTTAGTAGAAATGCTTTTCTTAGGTTTAAATGAAGATTTAGGAAGCTTGCCTCGTTGACATGAGTCACAAAAACTTTTCTTTTCAAATACAAGCTTAGGAAAACCTTTAATGGAATTTAATTTTGAAAGCTTAAAAAGTGTTCCAAAGTTCACATGACCAAAGCGTCGATGCCATAAGTGTTGTTCACTTGTGTTGGCAACGAGACATTGTTCATATGACTTAGGAAGATCCAAAATATAAATATCTTTATGGCGTGTGCCGAAAAATAATAAATCATTATTAACATTATTAAAAATGTGGCACAATCCTTTCGCAAAGCTAACTTTGTAACCTTTGTCACAAAGTTGGCTTATTGAAATAAGATTGTGATTTAAACCATTAACAAGATAGATATCACTAATTAAGGGTTTAGATGGGTTACCCACTTTACCAACACCGACGATGGTTCCGCTCTCGTTGCCTCCAAAGATTACCCGGTTCCCATTAGCAATGGGCACCACTCCGGAAAGCAATTGAGCATCGCCCGTCATGTGTTTTGAACACCCGCTATCGAGTATCCACCCATCCTTGGAGCCAAATTTAACTTTGTTGCTCCGTTTATTTTTCTTGAGTACCTAAAGATGATTATATCATTTCATGGTACCCAAGGTCATTGGGTCCTCAAAGGTTAGACCTTTGGAAGCCAAGTCCAATTGGACTTAGACTTCCCAATATAATTAATATTATCCACTACATTAAAAAAATACTCATTCATGTAGATTTGTTTTTCATCCATACTTGTGTCCTTTGGGCTCCAAATTGAGAATATTTTGGGAGCCTTAATCCTATTGGGAGCATGCATGCTTTGTTGATTTCTACGTGATGCATGTCGTGGATAGGTAAAAGGAACATGATGAAATGGTGCATATGGATAATTATTCATATGACGATGTGGGTGAACATATGCATGTGAGGGAACACGTGCGTGAGGGTGTCTCACATGTTGTGCACATGCCCTTGAATGTGTAGCATAGAAATCATCATATGAGTGAGCCGGTGGAGTAGGACGTGTGTTCCTACGTGGTATGGTATTTGTGTACATGTAGGCATGACCCTTCTTTGGAGGTCCACCCAAAGTGGGTTTCTTTCCAAAAGAGGGTGTGTGCGAAGTGGAAGCACCATTGGTTGATGAACTACCAATAGAGTGTTTGCTCCCACTCGGTGATGCATCGGAAGTAGGCCTAACAAAGGTAGTGGCCGATTTGGATGAACTCCCCATCGTATACCCCAAGCCAATGTGGTGATTGGCCGGAAGTAATTCATTTAGGATGTTATCCAGATGGTCCTTACCCTTATTGAATTTATTAATTCGGCCTATAGTGCACTCATATTTCTCAGTGAGAGAATGCATCGAAGCACCCAAAGTGGACACTTGCGATGTGAGCGCATAAACACGAGACTTGAGATTTTCATTCTCAATACTCAAAGTCGAGATTTGAGAAGTCAAATCCGCTATCTTATGTTCATCCGAATCCTCGATGCTAACATGTTCAAGTTTAGATTGAAGGAGGTTGATGATGATGTTTGTTGTTGTTCTTGTAGGAAAATTGGAATATAGGGATGATGAATCTGTTGTTTGGGGATGGGAAGAACAGTGATCGTGTTGCCTTCTTTCTATGAAGAGGATGGGGTTATAAAGAAAGAAAACAAAGCATTAATAGGGGTGGGGTTTGATTTAAAGTGTGTGTTGGATCTCACCTCACAATACGGTGGGTTTAATAATGGTAGATCTAAGTTAGGGATAAATGTAATTGGTAATTAGTAACATGTTTAGCTAAAAGTAATTAGTTAGTGTTAAATTTAATTATTTACGCTACGGCAAAAAATTCAAAAATAGAGGCACACTCGCGTAGAAATAAGAACACTCGAACGAAAAAAATCGGACTACTGAAGTAACATACAGTCACACACTCAATCAAACACGCCTAAAATACAGGCCGTTACATCCTACCCTCCTTAGAATAATTCCGTCCTCGGAATTCTCTACAGGACAGGGAAAAGGTAGGGGTAACGTCCTCGCACCTCGTCCTCTCGCTCCTAGGTAGACTCTCCTGGCGAGTCGCAACGCCACATCCCCCTGACTAGTTCAATAGTCCTGTCATGAAGACTTTCTTGTGTCGATCTAGGATCTCAACTGGTTGCTGCTCGTATGTCAAGTCTGGGATGAACTACGATCTCTGAGTAGTCCACGACATGACTAGGGTCGCTCACATAGCGATGCAACTGCGAGATGTGGAACACATTGTGCACTCCCTCCAAGGCAAGGGCAGTGCAAGCTTGTAGGCCACCTCTCCTACTCGCTCTAGAATATTGAAAGGCCCAATGAGTCGAGGACTAAGCTTTCCTCTCCGACCAAAACGAATCAATCCTCGATTGGACGAGAACTTCAGAAAAACATGATCATCGGGCTTAAACTCCAGGTGTCGACGTTTCGCATCTGTCCAATGCTTGTACCTGTCTTAAGCCAGCTGCAGCTTCTCTCTGATGGTCCGAACCATATCAATTGCTTCTGTGATTATCTCAGGACCAACCAACTCTCGATCTCCTACATCATCTCAGCTCAAGGGGGATCGTCACTTCCTCTCATACAGTGCCACAAAAGGTGACATGCCAATGCTAGACTTGTAGCTATTATTGTATGCAAACTCCACCAAATAGAGATGGTCTTCCTATGATCCTTTAAAGTCCAGCATACATATCCACAGCATGTCTTCAAGTATCTATATAGTACGCTCTGACTGACCATCTGTCTGTGGATGGTAAGCTGTACTAAAGCTTAAGTGGGTTTCCAAGCTCTCCTGAAGGCTCCTCCAGAAATGAGATGTGAACCTGGTGTCTCTGTCCAAGACAATGCTGATAGGAACTCCATGCAGCTTCACAATCTCATCCATATACTTCTTTGCCAACACTTCGGTAGACTGGCCTATTTTGACAGGAATGAAGTGCGCTGTCTTGGTTAATCGATCTACGATCACCTAGACTGCGTCTTCTGCTTTGTACTCTTGGGTAGTCTAGTCACGAAGTCCATCATGATGTGCTGCCACTTCTACTCTGGAATGGGCAATGGCTGTAATCAGCCGACGTCCTCTGATGTTCAGCCTTCACCTGTTGGCACACAATACACTTTGACATACTTCGTGTGACGCTCCTCTTTATATCATGCCACCAGTAATTCTGTCGCATATCCTGATACATTTTGGTACCCCCAGGATGTATAGGGTAAGGAGAGCTATGAGCTTCCTCTAACAGCTCCTCTCTGATGGCGCCAGATGGTACACAGATCTGGTCTTCAAACCTCAGGGATCCAACTGCATGAATCGTAAACTTTGGCCTCTGGCCTGATATTACCAGGTCTTTGATCTTCTGTAGCTTCCCATCATCCATCTGAGCAGTCTTGATCCTCTCCACCAATGTCGACCGAATGTGCATACCCATCAAAGATTGTAATGCCCCGCTCCCAAGGACACCCTGAGCAGCGAGTGTTACGGAGGAAAATACCAAATACAAGCACAAGCAAGTCCACTGCGCACTGCGGGATAGTACCTGTAGCATTCCAGACAACACCTATTAACAAAAGAGAACCAACAACTCAATCACATATAAATATACAAACTGTTTATACAACAACTTAAACAAATCTCACATACAACCAGGACACTCATCCCACCAAGTAGAAGAGCACACACACACAAATCGCTCACACACTCATCCAGCGCCAAATCCAACCGGCTGAGCCAATGAGCCCCCCAACTGTAAGATCTAACACATGAAAAATCAACGGGGACACGTCACAGTGTGACCTAGTAGGATGTACAAACCCAGCTCACATGGTGCAATGAAATGCAATGCTCTTAGGCAACAGCTGTGAATTTACTCATATCATATCATGCATTATATAGCCTCAACACATATAAAAAGTAAATGACATGAATAATGGAAACACGCACCTGCGCCAAGGGAAACCTACAAGACAAGGTGAGTACTACGCAGAGAAATAAACTATAATGGCAAGAAGTTGAAACCTGGCATTATAATATAAAGCATGCCCAAAGATCCTAATGGCTATTTTAAGGGAATGAAACACATCATCAAACCTAAATTCAAACTACTTGCAACCACCAAAGAGGGAACCAAGTCACAATATTCATTTCACAACCACAATGAGATGATGTGTATGATGACATGCCCCCCATAATGCAAATGATGCAATCACAAATGCAATGCAAGGCATGCCTATGGATCCCATTCATATACCGGCATGCAAGTGAAAAGTGATTCTACTCCGTTATCAATGTGGAGCCACCTAATGGATCAAGAGATTGCCCACGGTGACTTCTCCCGCCTCCTACTGCGGCAACTTTGTCCTTGCCCGTGCACTCATCCTCCGTATCCCTAATAGCATCAAATCACACACATTCCTTATTCCACATATAATCAATAACACGTTTAGCCAACACACATAGCCAATTTCCCATCTCAATTCATTTTTGCGTATTGCCCATTTTCATACAAGGGAAATTTAATAATAAAGTTTCTAACTTTCCATTTGCGAGCATTTTTATATGAATTTAGAATCAAGGCATTCATGGCATCTTCCCCTAATTTACACACAATTCATGCAAGGGGAAATGAAAATTTAACTTCCAACATTGTAAATAAGAGCACTTTCACATGATTAATAAAACAAGAAAATCAAGCGACATGGATCCACAACATGGCATCATATAATTTCAACATCACATATAAAATAGACCATTTCACATCTCAACTCATTATCACACAAATTACATTTTTCATACAAAGAAAGTTGAATGATAAAGTTTCCAACATTCCGAAATAGGAGCAATTTGCACAAAATAAATATAGCTTCCAACAAAATGAGAGCAATTCCACAAAATAAGAGTAATTTCTCATGATTATTGAGACAAATCTTTTAAAGCAACGTGAATCATAATTGTAGCATCAATTAATTTCATACATCATATAATTTCAACCATGAATGCTCCATGTCAAGAAATTCCCACAAGAACCCTAAAAATGTAACTTTTCCAAAGGAGTGCAATTTTACAAAATTATTGAAATAAAGCATTCAAGAACAACATGGGACTTAATCATAGCATCAAATAAATCAATAAATCATATGAATTCAAGCCCAATTGCAACATGTCAAGGAATTCCACAAGAACCCTAAAAATGCCAACTTTTCAAATCAAGATGCTATAAAATGAACACATGGGTTAAGGTTGGAATCATACCTCAAAATCAAGAAAACTCCACCAAGAACCCAAGAATCCCACCATGAATCAAGCTCCAAGCTCCAAAATCCCAACTCTTCTCCTTTCAATTTTCCCATTCTTTCTCTTATTCTTTCTTTCTTCTTTTCTTCTTTCTTTTCCTCTTTCTTTTTTCTCCATCCTTTCTTTTTGGCCTGGCAACATTCGGCCCATTTTCTTTTTTTGTCTTCTTCTTGTTTTTTTGCTTCTTTCTTTCTTTCTTTCTTTCTTTCTTTCTTTCTCCCCTTTCTTTTCTTCATTCCCTTTTTTGGTTGCTTGACCTGGCAATTTCGGCAGCCAAGGGGAGCTAACGGCAGGATGTGGGGGAGGAGAATTTTTGGTTGGCTTGGGGAGAAAGAAAATGAGATAGGAAAAATAAAAAAAAGAATGAAGAGAAGTTTTGAGAAGGAAGAGAGAGAATTAAATAAATGGAGCCCCATTTATTTACAAGTTTGCCATCCCTCTACTGATCGGAGCCCCGAGGATGCGAACACGCAACCGGGGAACGCGACTCGCTAGTCTTACCGCAAGCGCACGGTGTAGCGGCGAGCGGGTATCGAACACGAGGAGGACGAATGACAGTGTCTTCTTCAACTCACCTGGCTATAAAAACAGTCGAGAAATGTTCGCAATAAAGCGGTCACATTCGTTCAATGGTATAAAAGGAATATCAATTTAATAAAGACGCCTAGGGGTAGGGAATCCCCACTACAAACCGTTTCTCATCATTGTGATTCGTAGGTTTCACAATTGCTAGACTTGAAATTCAGGTGAACTAGTTGTAACTAAATGTAGAACCAAGCTCACGCTCTCTCGCTATTGCCGGTCTATAGCAAACCTAGGGTAGGGTCCAATCTCTTGCAAACCCTAACCTAGGCAAGCTAGCGTGAAGAACAACATCATCGTTCAATCGTATCTTGAGCCCACTCTCGTGCAAACTCGAGCTACGACCTAGGTTGGGATAGTTCCTACCTGTCCAATCTCTTGCAAACGGGTTTTGGTATAGAATTGCAATCGAAAACCCTAGTTTCGGTCCAATCTCTTGCAAACCGATTCCGGAGAAATTCAATTGTAACCCAATTCGAATATCTAGGGCTTCCTATCGAGTTGGGATCCAATCTCTTGCAAATCCCAATCGGTATGAATCCCTAGCTATTCGTATTAAATCAATCCCAAACTAACCCTAATCAATTCTAGCAATAATTTCACCAATTCATCACAAATTAGAAATAGGGTTCGTAGGGTTCATTCCTACGCCCTAAGACGATAAAACTACTCACAATTCATAATAAAATTCAATAGAAATTCACAAATAAAATTAATAGAATTCATTGCAATATTCAATATATCAATAAAAATGGAGTTTTTGATAGGGAGAGAGACAAACCAATGAAGAACCAATAGCATCCAACAAAATAATACTTTTCTCTCCCCCCTAAAAGCTAAATCTAATTCCTAAAAAGTAATCTAAAAAAAGGCTGCAAAAAGTTCTGAAAAATCTCTCTAAACTAGGTTAAAAACTAGGGTTAAATACCCCCCAAAATCGCCTAAAAAGCTGTGACGAAAATGCCCCTGTGCAGCCTCAGAATCGTAATTTACGCTATAGGCAGCGCGGCTCACTCGACCGAGTGACAAATGTCATTCAGACGAGTGACAAAACCTGACAATTTCCAGTAACTTCAGACTTTTGGGGGTCGGCTCATCGGGAGTCACTCGGCTGAGTGACTTTCTTTGCTTCGGCCGAGGGGACTTCTTCACTCGGCCGAGTCGGAACTCGGGGATCGACTGTAAAATTACAGTAAGTCTGGGATTTCTGCTTGCCGTCGTCTTGATGCCACTCGGGTGAGTGGTGTCTCCGTGGTTCGGCCGAGTGGGCTGGTGATGCTCGGTCGAGTGCACGCTGATACTCAGTCTTCTGCGTGTCCGATTTGTCCAGCCGAGTGGGCTCTCGATGGTCGGCCGAGTGACTCATTCACTCGACCGAGTGGCAAGCTCAAAATGCCCAATCTTCATATTTTTTCTCCCTCGTCGCTCCTACGACGTTCTTTCTTCTTCCACTACTCTCCAATAGCAAAATTCCCCTCGAAGGAGTCACGGGTTACACTCCGGAGTGGATGCATCTCAGAATCACTCCAAATCGCTCGAAATCTCCTGAAATTCGACAAAAACAAGAAATCGTGAAAAGCATCGCAATATTGCCGAAAAATCGTGAAAAGCGCGATTCGAGCGATCAAAATGGCATGCAAACATGCAGAAAAAAGGTGTAAAATATGGAGTGATCAAAATCCCCCAAGCTTACCTCTTACTCGTCCTCGAGGAAGATGAGTAAAAAGCGAATCCGGTGGATAAAGAAAAATAGAAACGATGGAAAGGTGGAAAATGAAAAACGAAAAACAAAGTAGAAAACGAAGAGGGAAGTTGCTAGATCATTTTTCTCAGGACTTGGGTTTTGCTTACTCATATAGCACGCATCGAATGTAAAACACATGTCAAAGACTTTTATCTCGATATCATAGTATAAATGTGCATTTGAAAATAGAGAACCCAAGAATGTCAATATAGCATGAAAAATGGAATAATTCTAGAATTAGCATCGTCTGAAGCATCTAAAGCGGTATACAATATCGTAGATCACACACTTTTCAATTGAATGCTTTCTATAAGGAGTATAAGAGATATCACACAATAGAGTAGTAAGAATAGAAAAGTGTGGTTTTCATGAAATGAATGCTAAGCATAGATTTTTGGATTTCGTGAAACTTTAAGCAATCTCACCGAGTATAAAATATTACTTAGCCTGGGTTGTCATGCACCGTCAAGTATCCACTCTCTCACACATCATTGGATCCTCTCCCCCAAGCTTATCCAAAAGCGTGGTGGCATATACAAAACAATATTTACATTCCCGTTTCTTATGAAGCTCCAAAAGTCAAAGAAAACAAAAAATAAAAGCAAAAGAGGGAAGAAAGAGAGAAAGGATATGAGATGGGATCATTTTCGAACTTCTTTTCTCTTTTCTTTTCTTATTCTCAAATCTTTTTCTTTTTTTTTCTTTTTCTTTTTCTCCTTTTTTAATCAATAATAGCATATATATACAAATGATCCCAAATCAAAGAGAAGGATATACAAGTATTTTTCTTTGGGTTTTGGGGAATTTGGAGCATGTGATATAATAACGGGGGAATGCCAATAATAGAATTGCTAAGGGGAGATTCACCAATGAATTTAAAATAGAGAAATAATGTTCAAGATATGTGGAGAAAGAAATAAATGTATCTCTCGGTTCACTCTATAGGACGTGCATGACAACTTCAGCAGGGTAATCTAATCTACTCAGTTTGATCTCAAAAAGTAAACTAATCCAGATATATCAATGCTAGCAAACATTCAATCAACCTGAAGTGAAGCGTACAAATCATGCAATAAGAAGTGATATGAGAAAAGAAAGCAGTACTCCAGATATAACCATCAATGCGTGAATCTTGGTGTGTTTTCTACGATAGCATAAATATGAATCATCAGACATCAGCTAATAATAGAATTTCATCCATTTTCATACCGAAAAAGAAGTGGGTTACTATTTCTAAATGCAAAACAGAACATAGCATATGATATCAGAAACAAAAGCTATGACATGACAAATTTAGCATGCATATAGAGAAAAACTAACACCACGTCATCGTCATCACAGAAAAATCATCTCTAGCAAAAGATGAAAGAAATAAAGATATAGGAAAAACAAAGATATTTACAATGCAGCACACACGGAAAATAAGAAAAACGTGATGCATGGTAAAAAAATGAAAAAGTGATGAAAAATGGGTGCAAAAGCGGAAAAAACGTGAAAAAACAAAAAAAGGTGACAAAAGCAAAAAGTGTGAGAACTCACCCCCAAGCTAAAGTGCACAGTGTCCTCAATGTGCAAAGTGTGGCACACCGAGAGACAGGTGATGAGTGGGGAGGGTGAGGATGCATGCATGATAAAAAGAAGTAAAAATAAAAAGAAAATATGATGATGTGAATGATGCATGCAAAGATGGGAGTGATGCAGATATGTGTCACCAAAAGTAACTCTCCCTCTCTCCCAAAAAAGATATATAATGATGTGGTCAAGATAGGGTCGAAAATAGTAAGGGGAGGAGGGGGTGGACAAAAATCATATATCGACAGGACCAGCAGAGAATGGGCAGCATAACGACAAAAAATATCAATGGCATCGAAGGTGTGCCTAAGCTGGTGGTGCTGCACCATCTCCGTCTTGTGGTGGAGGTGGTGGTGGGGGTGGTGGTCGGGGTGTCGGTTGGGTGGGTGGGTGTAGTGGAGGGAGTCGCGCCAGGATCTGATTCTGGTAAACCTGAATATCGGGAAGCATGGCGACGCGGGACTCCACGGAACTGACCGCGGTAGTGAGAGCCCTAAAATCACCCCTGTGTCCACTCACCGCCCCCTCAAGAGCATGAATGCTCTGAACTAGGGCGTCAGGGGGTGGTGGAGCAGAGGGACGGACAGGTCTAGGCTGTGAAGGTCGGGGCTGTCTGATACGGGCGGTGTAAGTAATCGGGACAGCAGGCAAGTGTGCAAAAGGTGATGTGCTCACTAGTGGATGCCCAGCCTCAGTACGAGGCTGGGACGCAGGCTGGGACGAGGAGGCAGCAGCAGTGGTGGTGGAAGATAAAATCGGCAACGAGGCAGCAAGAGAGGTCGGTGACACAGGTGTGAGGACAGACGTCACGACACTCTCGGATAGGACAGCTGCGGTGGAGACAGAAAGGTCAACCGCTGGGGAGGAAGTGAATGAGCCAAAAGGTGACAACCCAGCGGAGATCATACTGGACATGGTCTCTACGACGGCAGCGAAGGAAGGCTCGCCGCTCTCTAGTATGGTGGGTGGACGCTCGGGAAGAAGTGAAGAAATAGGCTCGACCGAGATAGGCACAGCAGTGGTGGGGGTGGTGGAGGACGTGGTGGACGGCTCAGCAAGGGTACTCCCGACACTGGCAAAAGTGGGGACAGAAGTGCCAGGAGGTGCAGAAAGTGCAGGCTCGGGTTGAGGGATCACGGGGTCAGCATGAGGTACATGGGGTGCAGGGTGTGCCTGCTCAGTGCCCTCAGCCTCAAGAACGTAAGCAACTGGGATGAGGAGATCCATCGATGGGATCCAATCCTCGTGGGCCGGTCCTATATGTGTCCGAGCTAGGCTCGGGAGGATCATGTAATCGGCACTATAAGGACCGTGCAACCACATCCAGTGCCGCTGGCCGTGGGGACGAAGCATCTTCATCCGGGCTATGACGTCTACCGAGAGTGCAGTGGGGCCCGGGGCTCGTCTAAGGTCAGCAGGTAGGTCCACACCGGTCATCCGGGCCAGCAGAGTAATCAGACCGCCGCAACAAATCGGTGAGCGAGCGCCCACCGAAATGATGATGCGGTCTAAGAACCAGCTAGAAACATCAATCTCTATGGTGGGGACCAAGTCATCACTATCCCTATCGAGAACTCTGGGGCGAGTCATCGCGTAGAGCATATAGAGCTCAGGCGTAGACATCGTCCCAGGCTCGTACCTCGCCAAGAAAGTGGTCGCCATGAGGCGCTGGGCTATGCGGAGGCAGGGATGTAGGATCGCTGAGGCCTTGGCCCTACTAGGGTCAAAGCCATGGTGGGAGCCCGTGATACGTGTCCAAAACGTGGAAGTGTCAAATGATGGTGGTGGGATGTGAGTGGGTGCGTAGGCTCGGTCGGGGACGTGGACAGCGGGCCACTGGAAGAATGCACGAAGCATGTCGAGAGTGACCTCGCACTCTCGATCCATGAGGTGAAATGTGCATCCTCCAGGGGTCCGGGCGATCGAGCTAAGTACCTCAAGTGTCGGACGGACGTAGGTGTCCACCGACACTGACAAAAAGTCGTGCCAGCCCACGTTGTGGTACAACGTGAGCATCCCCTCTAGCACCCCTAGGCGGTCCAGGTCTGCTAAGTGTGCGAACCTAGAGGGCACTATAGATCACTGGGCGATACACTCAAATCGGACGCGCTTTGCGTCGTCTCTGAACGTGATCCCCAGCGGCCCGACAACGGGAGCCGGTGGTGGGATAAGATCGGCGGGGATGGGCTGTGCGTGTATGGGATCGACAGGAAGCGGCTGTGTGGGTGGTGGTGGACTAGGTGGAAGGGAGTCCTCCCTAGCGTGAGAGGGACCGGTGTCATCGGTCCTCTTCCGCTTGGAAGAGGCTCCCCGCGTGCGTGGCTTAGTGCGGGGTGGCATGTGATCGCGCCCAGGCGTACACCCTAAAGAGCGACCGTGTAGTTTTACCGCAAGCGCAAGGTGTAGCGGCGAGTGGGTATCGAACACAGGGAGGACGTATGATGGTGCCTTCTCCAAACAACCTGGCTATAGAGACAGAAGTGTAGGAAATTGCCTTTCGGCGATGTTGTCACAATCGTCAAACAATGTAAAAAGAGATATAAAATAAAATAAAGACGCCTAGGGAATAGGGAATCCCCACTACTCACCGTATCTCGTCATTGTGATTCATCGGTTTCACAATTGCTAGGGTAGAATGTCAGGTGAACTAGTTGCAACTGAATGTAAAACCTAGCTCACGCTCTCGCGCTGTTGCCGGTCTATAGCAAACCTAGGCTCGGGTCCAATCTCTTGCAAACCCTAGCCTAGGCAAGCTAGCATTAGGATCAACGTCATTGTTCAATCGCATCCCGAGCACACTCTCGTGCAAACTCGGTCTACGACCTAGGTTGGGATAGTTCCTACCCGTCCAATCTCTTGCAAACGGGTATCGGTATAGAATCGCAACCGAGAATCCTAGTATCGGTCCAATCTCTTGCAAACCGATACTAAGGAAACTCAATTTCGACCCACTTCAGATTTCTAGGGTTTCCTATCGAATTGGGATCCAATCTCTTGCAAATCCCAATCGATATGAACACCTAGCTTTCTGTATTATATAAATCCCAAACTAACCCTAATCAATCCTAGCATTAGTTCTACCAAATCGTCACAAATCGGAAATTGGGCTCGTAGGGTTCATCCCCACGCCCTAAGACGTTAAAACTACTCACAAATCATATTGCTAATGGAAAAATAATCAATAGAAACAGCAATGAAATTCATAGCAATATTCAAAATAGCAATAAAAATAGGATTTTTAATAGAGAGGGAGACAAACCAATGTAGCTTTCCAAGAATCCAACAAAATAACACTTTTCTCTCCTCTCCAATCTCAAGAATTAAACTCTAAAAAATCTAATCTAAAAAGGCTGCCAAAAGCAATGGAAAAAGCTCTCTAAACTAGGTTAGAATCTGGGGTTAAATACCCCCCAAAACTGCCCAAAAATCCGTGACCAAAATGCCCATGCGCCTCTTCAAAATCGTGTTTTCCGCTACAGGCGCGCGGCTCACTCGGCCAAGTGACAAAGGTCACTCGGCCGAGTGAGAGACCCTGAGAATTTACAGTAAGTCCGGGGTCTTGGGGGTCTTCACTTCGGGGGTCACTCGGCCGAGTGAGTTGTCGTCACTCTGTCGATGGGCTTATCTTCACTCAGGCGGACGTCAATTGCCACTTGGCCGAGTCGGGCTTCTGCTGCTCAGACTGACGGATTACAGTAAGTTGGCTATTTTTGATGGCCGTCGTCTGGGTGCCACTCGGGCAGACGGGATACGTCACTCGGCCGAGTCGGCTTCTGATGCTCGGCCGAGTGCACGCTGATAGCGTGTCTGATCTGGCCGGCCGAGCGGGGTCTCGATGCTCGGCCGAGTGACTCCTTCACTCGGTCGAGTGAGATGCTAAAAATGCTCAATCTGAATGTTCTTGCCTCCTCGTTGCTCCTACGACGTTCTTTCTTCTTCTGCTCCTCTCCAATCTCAAAATACCCCTCAGGGAAGTCGTCGGTGACACTCCGGAGTGGGTGTATCTCGGAATCACTCCAAATCGCTCCAAATCTCCTGAAATACGACAAAAACAACAAATCGTGAAAAGTATCGCACTATTGTCGATAAATCATGAAAAACATGATTTGAGCGATCTAAATGGCATGCAAACATGCGGGAAAAAGGTGCAAAATACGGAGTGATCAAAATCCCCCAAGCTTACCTCTTACTCGTCCTCGAGGAAGAAAAGTAAAAGGTGAAACCGGTGGATAAAGAAAACGAAAACGATGGAAAAATGGAAAATGAAAAACGAAAAAGAAAGAAGAAAGCGAAGAGGGAAGCTGCTAGATCATTTTTCTCAGGACGTGGGTTTTGCTTACTCATATAGCATGCATCGAATGTAAAACACATGTCAAAGATTTTTATTTCGATATCATAGTATAATAATGCAAATAGAGATAGAAAACCCAAGAATATTGATATAGCATGAAAAATGGAATAATTCTAAGATTAACATCGTCTGAATCATCTAAAGCGGTATACAATATCGCAGATCACACACTTTTCAATTGAATGCTTTCTATGAGGAGTATAAGAATATCACGCAACAGAATAGAAAGAATAGAAAAGCGTGGATTTCATGAAATGAGTGCTAGGCGTAGATTTCTGGATTTCGTGACGCTAAAACAATCTCACCGAGTATAGAATATTACTTAGCCTAGGTTGTCATGCACCGTCAGGTAGTCACTCTCTCACACACCATTGGATTCTCTCTCCCAAGCTTATCTATAAGCGTGGTGGCATATACAAAACTATACTTACATTCCCCATCTCTATTGATGCTCCAAAAGTAAAAGAAAATAAAAATAAAAACAATAAGAGGGAAGAAAGAGAGAAGGGGTATGAGATGGGATCGTTTTGAGCTTCCTATCTCTTTTCTTTTTTATTCTCAAATCTTTTTCTTTTTGTTTCTTTTTCTATTTTTTTTCAATAGGATATATACTCAATGATCCCAAATCAAAAGAGAGAGAAGGATATACAAGAATTTTTCTTTTTCTTTTTGGGTTTGGGAAATTTGGAGCTAGGAATTTAGTAACGGGGGAAATGCCAAATACTAGAATCGCTAAGGGGAGATTCACCAATGATTTTAAAATAGAGAATTAATGTTCAAGATATGTGGAGAAAGAAATAAATATGTCTCTCAGTTCACTCTATAAGACGTGCATGACAACTTCAGCAGGGTAATCTAATCTACTCGGTTTCGATCTCAAAAAAAGCAAACTAATCCAGATTTATCATAGCTAACATCATTCAATCATCCTGAAGTGAAGCGTACAAGTCATGCAAATAGAAGTGATATAGGAAAAGAAAACGGTACTCCAGATATAAGCATTCAATGCGTGAATCTTGGTGTGTTTTCTACGATAGCATACATATGAATATTCAGACTCAGCTAATAATAGAATTTCATCCATTTTCATACGGAAAAAGTGTGGGTTACTATCTCTAAATGCAAGGCAGATCATAGCATATGATATCAGAAATAAAAGCTAAGACATGACAAATATAGCATGCATATAGAGAAAGCTAACTCCACGTCATCATCATCACAGAAAAGTCATCTCTAGCATGAGATGAAAGAAATAAAGATAAAAAGGGAAAATAAAACTATTTACAATGCGGCACACGAAGAAACTAAGAAAAACATGATGCATGGTAAAAAAGAAAAAAAAGAAAAGTGATGAAAAATGCGTGCAAATGTGGAAAATGACGTGAAAAAAAAACTAAAAATAAAGGTGGTAAATCGAAAAGCGTGAGAACTCACTCCCCCAAGCTAAAGTGCACAGTGTCCTCAATGTGCGAAGTGTGGCACACCGAAAGACGTGTAATGTGAGGGGTAGGTGAGGATGCATGCAGGATGAAAAAGAAAAAAAATAACAAAATGAAAATATGATGCGGACATGATGCATGCAGATATAGGAGTGAATCAGATATAAGAGTGTCTCACCAAAAGTCTCTCCCTCTCTCCCAAAAATGATAAAGATAGATATGATCAAAATGTGGACCCAAAAACAGTGAGGGGAGGGTGAGGCGGACAAAAATCATCAGGACCAAGCAGAGACGGGCAGCATCACGGCAAAAAAGATCAATGGCATCAAGGGTGCCTAAGAGGGTGGTGCTACGCCATCTCCGTCCTGAGGCGGAGGTGGGGGTGGTGGTGGGCGTGGTACAGTCTGTTGGGTGGGTGGTGGTCGTGGTACAGTCTGCTGGGTGGGTGGTGGTCGTGGCAGTCGCTCGAGGATCTGGGTCAAGCAATAGTGAATGCTAGGAAGTAGGTCGAGGCGGTGCTGCATGGCGGTGACTGTGGAAGACAAAGCCCTAAAATCGCCCCGGAGTCCACTCAACCCCCCCTCAAGAGCGCGAATGCTCTGAACTAAGGCGTCAGGGGGTGGTGGAGCGGAGGGACGGACAGGTCTAGGCTGAGCTGGTCGGGGCTGTCTAATACGGGCGGTATAGGTGATCGGGACAACAGGCATGGGTGGTACGGGTGCTGTGCTCACTAGTGGATGCCCAGCCTCAGGGCGAGGTTGGGACACAGGCAGGTGTGAGGTGGAAGCAGCAGCAGAGGGAGTGGAAGGCAAAATCGGTGACGAGGCGGTAAGAGAGGTCGATGACACAGAAGTGGGGACAGACGTCACGATGCTCTCAGATAGAACGACTACGGTGGAGACATAAGTGTCAACCGCTGGGGAGGCAGTGTGGGGTCCAAAAGGTGAAATCCCAGCGGAGATCATACTAGCCATGGTCTACACGACAGCAGTGAAAGAAGGCTCTCCGCTCTCAACAAAGGTAGGTGGGCGCTCGGGAAGCAGAGAATTGAGCGGCTCAACCGACAAGGGCACAACAGTGGTGGTGGTAGTGGTAGACGTGGTGGGCGTAGGCTCAGCAAGTGTGCTCCCGACACTGGCAGAAGTGGGGACAGAAGTGTCAGGAGCGGCAGAAAGTGCAGGCTCAGGCTGAGGGAACACAGGGTCAGCTGGCGGTGCAGGGTGTGCAGGTGGTGCAGGCTCAGCTCCCTCGGCCTCTAGCACGTATGCGGCGGGGATCAGGAGATCCATCGCCGGAAGCCAGTCGTCGTGTGCTGGTCCTAAGTGTGTCCGAGCGGGGCTCGGAAGGATCATGTAATCAGCACCGTATGGACCGTGCAACCATACCCAGTGCCGCTGACCGTGCAGACGAAGCATCTTCATCCGAGCCATGACGTCTATCGAAAGTGCAGTGGGGCCCAGGGCTCGTCGCAGGTCAGCCAGAAGGTCCTCACCGGTCATCAGGGCTAGCAGAGTGATCAGACCGTCGCAACATATCGGGGAGCGAGCGCCCACCGATACGATGATGTGGTCCAAAAACCAGCTAGCGACGTCGATCTCAACGGCGGGGACCAACGTGACTCCATCCGTATCAAGAACTCTGGGGCGAGTCATCGCGTAGAGCATATAGAGCTCAGGCATCGACATCGTCCCAGGCTCGTACCTCGCCAGAAAGGTGGTCGCCATAAGGCTCTATGCTATGCGGAGGCAGGGGTGGACTATGGCCGAGGCCTTGGCCCTACTAGGGTCAAAGGCCGGTGGTAAACCTGTGATCCGGGCCCAGAAGGCGTATGAATCGAAGGATGGGGGAGGGATGTGTGGGGGGGCGTAGGCTCGGTCGGGTGTGGGGAAAGCGGGCCACTGAAAGAATGCCCTAAGCATATCGAGAGTGATCTGACACTCTCGATCCATGAGTCGGAAGGAGCATCCCTTAGCGGTCCGGGCGATCGAGCTGAGGACCTCGAGTGTCGGACGGATGTAGGTGTCCACCGACACAGAAAGAAAGTCTCGCCAACCCACATTGTCATACAACGTGAGTAATCCCTCGAGTACCCCCAGGTGGTCTAGGTCAGCAAGGTGTGTGAACCTGGAGGGCACTATCGAGCGCTGGGCGATACGCTCAAAAGCGACGCGGTGTGCGTCGTCTCGGAACGTAATACTCAGCGGCCCGACAAGTGGAGCCGGTGGTGGCAGTGGGTCGATTGGGAGTGGCTGTGCGGGGTGAACGGGGTCTGCTGGCTGTGGCTGTGCGGGGTGAACGGGGTCTGCAGGCTGTGGCTGTGCGGGGTGAGGTGGTGTAGGCGGAGGAGAGTCCTCCATCTCGTGGGAGGGGCTGGGCTCATCCGGCCGCTTCCGCTTGGCGGAAGCTCTCCTGGACGGTGACCGTGTCTGGGACGGCATGTGGGCCTCGGGTGCTCACCAAAAATAGAAAAAACGCGGCGTGCGAAAATAAGTGGAACGAGTATACCGTAACACGCCGTGAGAGCAAAATAGTGGATGTGTGCGAAGACGCCGCCTCCACAAAGCCAAAAGCGCTCCCCGAAAGCTCCCCTAAGCTCCCCTAAGCTCCCCAAGATTGCCTGCACATCAAACAACGATATCAGCGTGTAATATTCAAAATACATGGGGGGTTAGGGGTATAATGGATAGATAATGAAGTTAATTTGAATTAGGGGCTAGATTAGTGCACAGATCGTCAAAAATACAAGAAAAAGGAGAAAATGGGCGATTTTGGGGTTACCGGAGCTCGGCCGGCGGTGAGGAGGTCGCCGGCGACTCGGGCGGAGGGGCGGCGGCGTCGGTCGGCGGTGGTTGGCCGAGCGCAGCGGCAACGACATCAGATCGGGCGAGTGCTGTTTCAGCGTTCGGGAGAGAAAGGGGCTCGGGCTCGGGCGATGAGAAATTGTGACGCTTCGAATTCCGCGCCGAGCCCGCGTCTCTTATAAAGGAAATGTTACGACTCGGCCGAGAGACTATGTCGCTCGGCCGAGTGAAAGTAACAGAAATATTTTTGAAAATTCCTCCCCGCATACAACTCGGCCGAGTGGCTTTGCCACCCTCGGCCGAGTGGAAAAAGTCCATTCGGCTGAGTGGCACAAGCTACTCGGCAATACTCGCCCTAGAAGCGTATCAGTTTCACTCGGCCGAGTGAAGATATATACTCGGCCGAGTGGCAATTATACTGAAATCAAGAAAAGAAACAGAGAGTTGGGTACAGCAGACTTCCCTCATTTATGCACCGCTCGGGCGGACGAACTTATGTACTCGGCCGAGTGGATATTCTACTCGGCCGAGTGACCCCTGTTTTCTGCTGTTTGGCTCCGTTTGGGCTCTAATCTCTGTTTTCTTCCTCCAATTGATTTCTTCCTCCTCCTAAGCATCGAGCGCATTCCTGGAGCGCTCTTTGTCGCCTTGTTCATCCTCCTAATGATAGATATCCCTTTCTCCTCTCCTGTCAAAGAAAAATAGGACCCGTTATCACGAATTTTTCAGGCAAACGACTAAAACACTAATAATTTCTAAAACAAAAATAAAGAAAAAAGTAAAAATAAAGCGATAACCGTCGGGTTGCCTCCTGACAAGCGCTCGTTTAAGGTCTTGAGCTCGACCCCCTTGGATTTTCAATTCATTACGGGATGTTGGGTGCATATGAGATGCACCCGTCGAATTTATCAGGAAGAACGCTTGGATTTGGATGTTTTGGCGGCGTGTTCTTCCTCAGTGCTCCTTCGTCTCGAGTAGTGTTGGGGGGTGGCTCCCCCAAGCTAGTGCTTGCTCCGGGCCTTGGCTTCACCGGCGACACCGATTTTCGTATCGGTGGAGCTTTCTTCGGAGTCCTCATCTTTGAGAGCTTGCAGAGCTCTCGTATTCTTGCGACATCAGTGTCGCCTTCATCAATTTCTATGGAGAAATCGGGGGAGTCATTCATCTTTTCTTCTTGGCCCAAATTTGGGCCTTCTTCGAAGTCATCCTCGAATATTGCGCCGATGGAATGGGGGATCGTCTCCTCAATAACCTCGTCAAGGAGGTCCATATAGTCGAGCTCCTCATGATAAGGCATGTGTTTCATTGCCTTGGGTATATGAAGCTCCACTTCGATGTTGCCGAAGTTCAATGTTAGAGTCTCTTCACGTACGTCGACAATGACACCGGCGGTGGCGAGGAATGGGCGTCCAAGTATTAGCGACGTATTGCCCTCCTCCTTGACATCCATGACCACAAAGTCGCATGGCAAACATATGCCTCCCGGGACTTGTAACGGGATGTCATCTGCGATCCCTACCGGCCTTGTGATCCGACCATCTGCTAGTTGTATCCGCATGTCGGTAGGCTTCAAATCTGTGCCGGTGTTCAGTCTTCGGAACATAGAGAGAGGCATGAGGCTAACACTAGCCCCTAAGTCCACTAACGCCTTTTGTAGAGGGACGCCACCTAAGGTGCAAGGAATTCAGAAACTCCCCGGGTCTTTGAATTTGGCGGGCTCCTTCTCTCTCTTGGTGAACCAAGTCCCCTCCTCAGCGAGCATTATTTTCTCCTTCCTCTTTCTTCCCGTAATCAAATCCTTTAAGAACTTGGTGTATGTCGGGATCTCCACGATAGCATCGAGGAAAGGAATATTGAGGCTTACCCCTCTCAAATATTCAAGAAACTTGGCTAGTCGCTTCTCCATCTTTGCTCTAGCAAGCCTCTGAGGGAATGGGATCGGTGGCATAAAACGCCTCTCTTCAATCAGCTGCTCCGCTCTTGACTTTTCTTCCCCTTGCGGCTCTTTCTCTCTCTCAACTTCAATGACCGGCTCACTTGGCTCGACTCTCTCCACCACGGGCTCCTTGGTTGGAATCATGACGGGGGTGGTATCCTTCCCGCCTCTCGTAGTAATTGCAACCACGGCGTTGATATGTCCGGTGGTGCCCCGTAGATTTTGCTCGGGCTGAGCCGGCAACTGTTGACTATTTCGATTGAGCAACGCAAGTTGCTCCGAGATTTGGCCTACAACGGTTGTAAGGGAATCTTGGCCCGCCTTCAAGGAAGCATTAGTCTTCTTCTGCTCGACCATAAACTCCTCCACTCTAGCTTCAAAATCGGAACGTTGTTGAGCTTGTGGAGGGATTGGATTTCTTCACCCTTGATTGTATCCGGGAGGCCTATAGGGTCCCACTTGTTGCCTTGGTGGGTAGTTTTGTTACGGAGGCCCCCTCGGTGGATAATGTTGTTGTTGTTGTGTTGGTGGTCGAGCTTGGTGAGGTAGTTGTTGCGGGGGGTTCAATGCTCCATCATTGTTTGCATAGGAGAAACCGGGATGGTTTCTAGCGGCCGGATTGGCCCAATATCCTTGGTTCCCTGCGACGTATTGAACTTGCTCCAAAGATCCCTCTCCTTGTTCTCCTCCCAAATACATAGCTTGGGATTGGTCTTGCCAATCGCACATTTGACTTGTTGGTGTGGATGTGGAAGGGGCTCCTTGGGGCTCCGTGATATATTTCTCCAGTCTCTCCACCACCTTGTGGAGAGAATCGAACTTGTTGGTCAGCTCCACCACGGCCTTGGCCTCATAGATGCTAGATGGCTTCAAGGAGGACGAAGAGTGTCCTCGCTCGTCGCCCCACTGTTGATTCTTCGAGGCCATCTCCTCAAGTAAGGCCGTAGCTTCGTCGGGAGTCTTCGATAGGATGGCCCCATTTGCCGTGGCATCAATAATCTGCTTGGTCCCCGGTTGGAGACCATTGTAGAAGCTATGGACGAGCTCCCAATCTTCAATGCTATGGTGGGGGCACTGATGCTGCAGGTCTTTGAAGCACTCCCATGCCTCGTAGAGTGTCTCTTGAGGTCCTTGCTTGAAGGACATGAGAGCACTCCTAATCTTCACCGTCTTGGAGGGCGGATAGCACTTGTCGATAAACGCGCTCGCCAACTCATCCCATGTGGTGAAGACTCCTTCAGCTTGTGTCCTCAACCAATAAAGAGCTTTATCCTTTAGTGTGAAGGGGAAGAGGCGCAGTCTGATGGCATCGATGGAGACCCCCGTCATCTGAAAGGTGGCGCACTTCGACAGAAATAGCTGGATGTGGTAGTGAGGATTTTCATGGGCGTTCCCATGAAATGGATCTTGTTGTATAAGGACCACCAATCCGGTCTTCAACTCAAAATTCTTGTCGGCCGCCAACTCCGGCATGGCTATGGACGAGGTCGTGGAGGAAGTCTTAGGCCGGAGCCTATCTCGAATGGAAATAATCCTCGCCATCCTTGTCGCTAACTCTTCAGGCGTCTCCTGAACGTTCATAAACCTCCCTTCCGTATCGGGTCTCCTTTCCGCTCTGATTCTCCGCAATGTACGCTCGATCTCAGGATCAAACAATATATCTACTGGGTCCGCTTTGGATCTCGTGTACATGCACGGGAAAACAAAGTTTCAAAGAAGTGATTAGCACAATGGAAGGGTTAGATAAAAAATGAAAAAATAAAACAAAAAAGAAAGAAATAGCTAGGGTGGTAGGATCAAACACAATCGCCTCCCCGGCAACGGCGCCAAAAACTTGATCCCGCCCGGGCGTACACCCTAAAGAGCGACCGTGTAGTTTTACCGCAAGCGCACGGTGTAGCGGCGAGCGGGTATCGAACACAGGGAGGACGTATGATGGTGCCTTCTCCGAACAACCTGGCTATATGGACAGAAGTGTAGGAAATTACCTTTCGGTGATGTTGTCACAATCGTCAAACAATGTAAAAAGAGATATAAAATCAAATAAAGACACCTAGGGAATAGGGAATCCCCACTACTCACCGTATCTCGTCATTGTGATTCATCGGTTTCGCAATTGCTAGGGTAGAATATCAGGTGAACTAGTTGCAACTGAATGTAAAACCTAGCTCACGCTCTCGCGCTGTTGCCGATCTATAGCAAACCTAGGCTCGGGTCCAATCTCTTGCAAACTCTAGCCTAGGCAAGCTAGCATTAGGATCAACGTCATTGTTCAATCGCATCCCGAGCCCACTCTCGTGCAAACTCGGTCTACGACCTAGGTTGGGATAGTTCCTACCCGTCCAATCTCTTGCAAACGGGTATCGGTATAGAATCGCAACCGAGAATCCTAGTATCGGTCCAATCTCTTGCAAACCGATACTAAGGAAACTCAATTTCGACCCAATTCGGATTTCTTGGGTTTCCTATCGAATTGGGATCCAATCTCTTGCAAATCCCAATCGATATGAACACCTAGCTATCCGTATTATATCAATCCCAAACTAACCCTAATCAATCCTAGCATTAGTTCTACCAAATCGTCACAAATCAGAAATTGGGCTCGTAGGGTTCATCCCCACGCCCTAAGACGTTAAAACTACTCACAAATCATATTGCTAATGGAAAAATAATCAATAGAAACAGCAATGAAATTCATAGCAATATTCAAAATAGCAATAAAAATAGGATTTTTAATAGAGAGGGAGACAAACCAATGTAGCTTTCCAAGAATCCAACAAAATAACACTTTTCTCTCCTCTCCAATCTCAAGAATTAAACTCTAAAAAATCTAATCTAAAAAGGCTGCCAAAAGCAATGGAAAAAGCTCTCTAAACTAGGTTAGAATCTGGGGTTAAATACCCCCAAAACTGCCCAAAAATCCGTGACCAAAATGCCCCTGCGCCTCTTCAAAATCGTGTTTTCCGCTACAGACGTGCGGCTCACTTGGCCGAGTGACAAAGGTCACTCGGCCGAGTGAGAGACCCTGAGAATTTACAGTAAGTCCGGGGTCTTGGGGGTCTACACTTCGGGGGTCACTTGGCCGAGTGAGTTGTCGTCACTCGGCCGATGGACTTATCTTCACTCAGGCGGACGGCAATTGCCACTCGGCCGAGTCAGGCTTCTGCTGCTTAGACTGACGGATTACAGTAAGTTGGCTATTTTTGATGGATGTTGTCTGGGTGCCACTCGGGCGGACGGGATACGTCACTCGGCCGAGTCGGCTTCTGATGCTTGGCCGAGTGCACGCTGATAGCGGGTCAGATCTGGCCGGCCGAGCGGGGTCTCGATGCTCGGCCGAGTGACTCCTTCACTCGGCCGAGTGAGATGCTAAAAATGCTCAATCTGAATGTTCTTTCCTCCTCGTCGCTCCTACGATGTTCTTTCTTCTTCCGCTCCTCTCCAATCTCAAAATACCCCTCAGGGAAGTCGTCGGTGACACTCCGGAGTGGGTGTATCTTGGAATCACTCCAAATCGCTCCAAATCTCCTGAAATACGACAAAAACAACAAATCGTGAAAAGTATCGCAATATTGTCGATAAATCGTGAAAAACATGATTTGAGCGATCTAAATGGCATGCAAACATGCGGGAAAAAGGTGCAAAATACGGAGTGATCAGCATGTGTGCCGCGAGTGCCTACCCAACTGAAATATAGTTCGGCGTGCTCAATAAAAGGAGTGAGTGTACCTGAACACGCCGCGAGAGCAAATGAGCGAATACGTGCGAAGAGCGCCGCCTCCGTGAAGCAAAAAATGCTTCCTGAAGCTCCCCTAAGCTCCCCCAAGATAGCCTGCAAATCAAAAAATGATATCAGTGGGTAATATTCAAAATACATGGGGGAGTGGCTACGTTGCTCGGCCGAGTGACGTAACGAAAAATGAGTTTTAAATTTCTCCTTGCCACTTACGACTCGGTCGAGTGGCTTCTGTTCACTCGGCCGAAGGGAGAAAACTCCTTCAGCCGAGTGGCACAAGCTACTCGGTAATATTCAGCCTAGGAGGGTATCCGTTTCCCTCGGCCGAGTGACTAAACGTACTCGGTCGAGTGGCAGTTAATTCGAAATGCACAAAAAAGATAGAGAGTTGGGTTCAGCTGACTTCCCTTGTTGGTACCCCACTCGGCCGAATGGGGTCCTTTGCTCGGCCGAGTCGCATATGATACTCGGCCGAGTGGCATGCTGTTTTCTGCTTCGGGGCTCCGTTTTCGCTCTACTCTCTGTTTTTTCTTCCTCCAGTTGGTATCTTCCTCCTCCCAAGGCCTGAGCACATTTCTGGAGTGCTCCTCCTTGCCTCTATCTCCCTCCATGAGAGAGATCTCCTTTTTCTCCTCTCCTGTCATAGAAATCAAGATCCGTTGTCACGATTTTTACGGGCAACAAGGCTCAAAAAACTAATAAAGTCTAAAACAAAAATAAAAACCAAAATAAAAAGAATGCAAAAACCATCGGGTTGCCTCCTGATAAGCGCTCGTTTAAGGTCTTGAGCTCGACCCCTTTAGATTTTCAATTAATGCTTGATGTTTGGTGCATATGAGATGCACCCATCGAACTTGCCCGGAAGACCGCTCGGATTTGGATCGTGGCGGTGCGTGGCCTTCCTCAGTGCCCCTTCATCATGAGCAATGTTGGGGGATGGCTCCCCCAAGCTTGAGCTTGTTTCGGTCCTCGACTTCGCCGGTGACACCGATCTTCGAATCGGTGGAGCTTTCTTCGGGTTCTTCATTGTCGAGAGCTTGCAAAGCTCCCGTATTCTCGTGACATCAGCGTCGCCATCATCATTTGCCATGGAGCTATTGGGAGAGTCCTCCATCTTATCTTCTTCGACCAAATCTTGGCCTTCTTCGAAGCCGTCATCATGAAGCGCACCGATGGAGTAGGGGATAGCCTCTTCAATGACCTCGTCAAGGAGGTAGGAAAGGTCATCCGGCCGTCCCTTGAGTAGATATATTCTATTTACTTCGCCCATAGGGACTCCTTCGAAATAATGCTTTAGTCGTTGCCCATTCACCTTGAACGTGGCTCCGTCTTTCCCTCCCAATTCAAAAGCTCCTCCCGGTTGTATGTGCTTGATGGTGAAAGGTCCGGACCACCGTGACCTCAACTTCCCGGGGAATAGTCGGAGTCGGGAATTATATAGCAAGACCTTGTCTCCGACCTTGAAGTCTGTGACAGTTATGCGGGCGTCATGGAGAATCTTGGTCCTTTCTTTGTAAATTCTTGAGCTCTCGTAGGCATCTCTTCTAATTTCGTCAAGCTCATTGATGTCCAAGAGTCGCCTCACCACCACACTCTTATAGTCATAATTGAGGGTCTTGATGGCCCAATATGCGCGGTGCTCCAATTCTACCGGTAGGTGACAAGCTTTTCCATAAACAAGTCGGAACGGTGTGGTGCCAATCGGAGTGCGAAAGGCCGTGCGATATGCCCATAGAGCATCGTTTAACTTCATGGACCAATCTTTTCTAGATCGATCTACGGTCTTTTCAAGAATTTGCTTGATTTCTCTATTTGAAACTTCCACTTGTCCGCTCGTCTGAGGATGGTAGGCCATGCCAATTCTATGGTTTACCCCGACATGGCTTCAAATTTGTTTTCTATAAAATGGCTTCCCCCGTCGCTTATCAAGGTACGGGGCACTCCAAAGAGCGGGAAAATATTCTGCTTGAAAAACTTGGAGCCAACCCTCGTATCATTGGTAGGGGTGGCGATGGCTTCTACCCATTTGGAGACGTAGTCCACGGCTAATAAGATGTACTTGTTACCCTTGCTTGACGGAAATGGTCCCATAAAGTCCACTCCCCAACAATCAAAGAGCTCAATCTCTAGAATGGGCCTCATTGGCATCTCATTTCGTTTGGAAATATTCCCGGTCCGTTGGCATCTATCGCACCCCTTGACGAAGTCGTGCGTGTCTCTGAACATGGTTGGCCAAAAGAATCCACTCTGCAATATCTTAGCGATAGTCTTAGAAGCGTCGTGATGTCCCCCGCATGGCATACCGTGGCAATGCAAGATGATGGAGGTGGCCTCCTCCTTAGAAATACATCTCCGAATAACCCCATCCTTGCATATCTTAAAGAGATACGGGTCTTCCCAGAAATAGCTACGGACTTCATGCATAAATCTCCTCTTTTGCTGTGTGGGCATCCCGCATGGTTTAATCCCACAAGCCAAGTAATTTACAAAGTCCGCATACCAAGGAACTTCCCCAAGCCTTACGGCGTATAGCCTCTCATCAACAAAGGAGTCATCGATGGGCAAGCTCTCATCCTCCTTGTCACGAATAAGCATAGACAAATGGTCCGCCATAACATTGTCTGTACCCTTCTTATCTCTGATTTCCAAATCAAACTCTTGCAATAGAAGTATCCACCTAATTAACCTAGGTTTGGCCTCTTTCTTGTTTAGAAGGTACTTCAATGCCGCATGGTCGGTGTGGACAATTACCTTGGATCCAAGGAGGTAGGAGCGAAACTTTTCAATGGAATAAACGACCGCTAGAAGCTCTTTCTCCGTAGTTGTATAATTTTTCTGTGCGTCATCCAACGTTTTGCTTGCATAGAATATTGCATGAAGCTTTCTATCTTTCCTTTGCCCCAATATCGCTCCAATAGCTTGGTCACTCGCGTCGCACATAAGCTCAAAGGGAAGGCTACAATCCGGTGGTTGTATGATGGGCGCAGAAATTAGTGCTTCCTTCAATATGTTGAACGCACGCAAGCATTCTCCTGAAAAAACGAATGGAGCATCTTTAGCAAGCAAGGAGGTAAGGGGTCGGGCAATCAAGGCGAAATCCTTGATAAAGCGGCGATAAAACCCCGCATGACCAAGAAAGCCCCTAATGTTCTTAACATTAATAGGAGAAGGGAGTTTCTCGATTACCTCAATCTTCGCCTTATCAACCTCAATCCCTCTTGAGGAGACAAGGTGCCCAAGCACTATCCCTTCGGTGACCATGAAATGACATTTCTCCCAATTAAGAGTAAGATTATGTTGTTGACATCTTTTAAGAACTTTGGTAAGATTATCCAAACAAGAATCAAACTCACTTCCATAAACTGAGAAATCATCCATGAAAACTTCCAAAATATTTTCAATATAGTCGGAAAAGATGGAGGTCATGCACCTTTGAAAGGTGGCGGTCGCATTAGAAAGACCAAAGGGCATTCTACGGTAGGCGTAGGTACCATAGGGACAAGTAAAAGTAGTCTTTTCTTGGTCATCTTCATGCAAAGGGATTTGGAAAAACCCCGAATACCCATCCAAGTAGCAAAAATATTTGTGTTTAGCAAGCCGTTCAAGCATTTGATCTATGAATGGTAGTGGGTAATGGTCTTTTCGGGTGGCTTTATTTAGTTTTCGATAATCAATGCACATCCGCCATCCCGTGACAGTGCGTGTAGAGATGGGCTCTCCTTTTTCATTTTTTATAACGGTCATCACCCCTTTCTTGGGGACGACGTGGACGGGGCTAACCCATCTACTGTCAGAGATATGGTAGATAATTCCTGCCTCAAGAAATTTTAGGATTTCCTTTTTGACCACCTCCTTCATGTTGGGGTTCAAACGCCTTTGAGGCTCTATGGAGGTGGCGTCAGTGTTTTCTAAATGGATTCTATGCGTGCAAAGCATAGGGCTTATTCCCTTTAGATCAGAGATAGTGTAGCCAAGGACATCCTTGTGGTCCCTAAGGACTTCTAATAGTTTTTCAAGTTGATCATGGCCGAGGTGAAAATTAACAATCACCGGGAAGGTCAATTTACTACCCAAGAAAGCATACCTTAGATTCGGAGGTAATTGTTTAAGCTCTACCTCAAAGGGTGCCGTACCCTCTGCTTCATCATCTTGTGTGAGTTTGGCTTCTCCTTCAAAATCTGAGTTTAGCTCACTCTCGGGTGGATGCTCAGATTCGCTTCTTAGTGAGGACGGTGCATCGGAATAGACGCTCTCCAATTCTGCGCTTTCATCGATAGGACCATCACCTTGCTCCGGTTCATTCCTGAGATCAGGAAATACGTCAGCAGATTCATAAATGCAAGAGTGGGGGTCATAGAGTGTAACTCCCTGAATATCGGTTTGCTCGAAGGATTCCTCGGGAGTGTAGTACTCTTCGACGGATGTTCTACCGCCTTCAAAATCGATAAAACGCTACATCATCTCCTCCCTGGCAGCTTTCGGAAAGAACTCACCCTCAAATCTGGCCTTGAAGGTAGCCCAAGCTATCGGCTCCACCAACATCTTCTCTTCCGCATCCCACCAATTCCGAGCATTATCCTTGAGTTGCCTCTTCGCCAAATCAACCCATCCAGCCGGGGTGATCTTGGCCATCTTCAGATTGTCCTCGATGTTTCGAATCCATTCATCGGCAGCCAGGGGACCCTCAGAACCATCAAAATATGCGGGACCCAGCTCCCGAAATTGCTTCGCTCCTGGCTCAGAGCGAGGGGCATCCGGAAGAGCCCGGGCAGCTCGAGCAAGTGGAGCATTCTGGACTTGCAAAAGCACGCCCTGCTACACTTGCATCATCTGGAGCATCATCCGCATCATCTCACCGTTGGTGGGTTCCCGCTCAGGCTCCTCATCATGAGGGAGCGCACCACTACCCCCACCACGGGTGAAACGCCTTCCTGCCATCTAGTGACACAGAAAACGAATCAGATTAGACTCATAGCTTATGACTCGGACATCGAACTCAATTTATTGGACATTCTAATATTATTATCTCTATTCCAAAAATCGCAGTTACAGAAGGACCTGCATGGGCCACCACTAAAACCTGTCACGCCCCGCTTCCCTAAAATGGTGGCGAGACGTGAGAAGGTCCGCACGAGAGTGGAGCTGTGAAGCCCCAAACCCGATAAGCGTCCACAATACATATAGGTCCCTGTAACCACAACAGAATAACAATAATAATACAAGGAGAAACTGAAATAAAATTCCACATCTCAAACATTGTCCAACAAGAAAATAAGTCCAACATCCAGAAAAGCCACCAGGCTAAAAGAAAAGAGTCTAAAGGCCCAAAACAAGGCCAACAAAAGAAACGACAACAACAAAGTCTAGGTGCTACGCACCGATAACAAAACAACTGTCTAAACAAAAGTAAAGCACAACGAAGACACTAGGACTGGTCCCCAGTGTCCACGTACTCCTCGTCAAACACAAGCTCGGGCTCGGCGTCAGCAAACACCTCGTCCTCAACGAGGTACTCGGGCTCAGGATCTAACATGTGTCACCCAAAAGAGTAAAGGGGCACATGTCAGCAAGTCTAAAGGACTTGGGCAAGGAAACTGAAAGTAAGGCAACTAGCAACCTAGCAGTTTAGTATGCATGACATGGCAGTTATAACATGAGTGCACAATTTAAAACATGGCAAGACGATTTGTACAAGAGAACAATCATCGGGACAAGACAAGACGAGACAAGAGTAGCCACGCTACTATCAATCTCAATCAATTCACATTTTGAAGGTGTTTAGGCCCTTCGCTGAATGGCATAGCATTCCAGACCGATCGGCACTAAACACATTTCATGTTTCACGGTTGTTTTGTAGATGTTTGCGCCCTTCGCTGAATGGCTAGCATGTCAGTCCGATCGGCCCCAAACACTACCCCACCCCAAAGAGTTTACGCCTTACAACTGCAGTTGTTGATCAAACAGACTCCCAGTTGAATGGCCGCTTAACCCTCACCCCCTATACCCACACGTAATGGAGCCTGGGGTCCCCGCACATTGAGCTCAGCTAGTGAGCCTGAGGTTTGCCCCGCACAATGAGCTCGCATTCCTATTTCACAATTCAATATCGAGCGTTGGGGTTTCCAACTCATTATGCTCGCTTCTGGTCACGAGCCAGGAAACACACAATTCGGGCATTGGCTATCAACCAACACATGACCCGCTTCTGGAACACGAGCCAGGAACACAAGCAATGTAGCAAAGCTACGCAATCCCTGAAATGCATGAAGGATGCAATGACATGACAATTAACTTGCGTACCGATAATGGAAAGTAAACGTGACATGATAGTTGTGCAACATGCTAAATGTCGGAATTAGCTTCGTTGTCAAGCTAATTCCCCAATTTGCGCCTAGGCGAGTATCATTTCGTCACCTAGCCTCTTTTACGCCTACTATAAGAAAATGGCCTAAAACATGGCCTAAACCCTAAGTGGCAAGTTTCACTTGCCTAGCACCGGGGATTGACGATCACTTTGTCACACAGTTGCTATCTACGAGGAATATCGCTGTTATGGGGGAAACAAGCACCAAACACATGAAATTAATTAGGGTTTCACCAAAATTATCAATAAGCTATGAAAACAACGGTAGATCGATTTCTTACCGCGAGGAGACGGAAGAGACACTCCGGGGAACCCTAGGATCAGATCTGGAAGAGATTGGAGAAGTTTGGGGAAACTAGGATTTTGGGGGATTTGATGGATTTGAGTGAGATTTTAGGGAAGATGAGAGGTGGAATGAGTGAATGGATGGATTGGATGATGGATTTAGGGCTTGGAATGGAGAAATGGAGCTTGGAGGAAGATGGGGGCTGAAGGGGGAAGATTTTAGGGTTTTGGGTCGTGTTGGAGAAGAAGAAGTCGTTTGGGAGGGGTATTTATAGGTTGGGCTGGCGGCTGCCCAGAAATTAGGGTTTTAACACTAGTTAGTCGGTCAAAGAGCAACCACTGACCGACTAGTTTGGCAACTAGTCGATCGGTCGACCAACGCAGACCGACTAAGTGCAAACAGTAACTCCTGAACGAAAATAGGATTCTAGAGTTAGTCGGCCCATGAACAAGTACTGACCGACTAGTTTAGCATCTAGTCGGTCGATGAACGTTCTTAGACCGACTAAGAGTAAACAGTAACTGATACAAAAATAATATGATGAGTTAGTCGATTCAAGAAGCATTGCTGACCGACTAGTTTGCAACCTAGTCGGTCAACCAACGTTCTTAGACCGACTAACGATAAACAGTAACTCCTGAGAAATTTAGAAAGCTAACTAGTCGGTCCAAGAAGGATTGTCGACCGACTGGATCGTCATCTAGTCGGTCGGTGGCCCTTCTTACACCGGCTAATGAGCACAGAAAAGTACCGATACGGAGCGCGGGGCCCCGAGATCGATTCCTAAGACTCCTAGGCTTGATCTAACAGTAGATACGACCGTTATGAAGTCCGTCACGAGTGACTTACTTCGAAATCGACAATCCTAAGGAAGAAGCGAGAAAATACGACGAATCGATCGAAAATGAAATCTACGGAGACGAAAACCACACAAGAGGAGAAAATCCACCAAAACATATATTATATTATATTAAATCCAGATACAAGAAAAGCAGTCGTTACACCTTTTCCCCCTCTTTCCTTGGCATAAACCCTTCTACGGAAGAACAGTCTGACCGTTTGCGAGCACTACTTCATCGCCCGATGAGGCCTACACTCTTCGCCGATCGCCCCACACTCGAAGCTCTAGGGCTATCGAACGGCGTCGCCAGAATTTTCAACTGTATCGGGTGCCATACCCTCTCTTACATCCACGCTCATACACACAGAAATCTCACGCTTGAATTCCTCAGTTCCCTCGAGTTGTTTTATGGGGGTTTCTCCTTCCGCGCTTTCAACTGCGACTTTTCTCTGGGTTTCATCGAGTTGAACAATATCCTCAATCTCCGTCACCCCGATCTTAATGCTGAACATTCCACCCACGATCGAACTGACATCTACTCTCAATTTCGGGCTGATGGTGTTTGGCAACGATTTACCCGGTACACCACCTTTCCACCAGAGGCTCCTGCCTCCTACATTATTCACCCGTGTTACCGCCTCGCCCATTGCATCCTCGCCAACACTGTTTTCGCCCGCGTGGATGTGTCCACTGTATCTAGGGATGAGCTCTTCTTTATTTATGCCATGTCCGATGACAGGATTCTCGGGCACATCCCTATGCCCATAAACGCCGCTCATTGGATCATCCACGAAATTTTTGCTGTTAGCCGCGCCAATTCTGGATCCATCTGTTGTGGTGGGATGATCACCCTTATTGTCAGCTGTGTTTTGAGAGTGCCACCCGACCTCCCTATTTTGCCTGGACGTAGCCGTATTGATCGCGATTACTTGATCGATATCAATATGCTCACTCCCTTCGGTGAAGACCATGCTGTCTACCTCTATGGCCCCGCCTGCGCCCCTTTCGCGATCCTGCCACCTCTAGCCCCTTTGCGGGTACCCTACACCCCATCTCGTCTGCCTTGTGAGTTTTACCCCGATCCTTGGTATTCTCCATTAGTGCATCTGCCACCCTTGGATCCTCCCGATTGGCACCCAACTGTCGGCCTGCCTGGTACGATCCTTCTCCACCACAACCCCCTGGTGCACATCGATCCACCCGTGCTCCAGCCTGTCGCCCCTCCTTCCCCCATAGACACACCCTCCTCTTCCTCTGAGGATTCTTTCATTCACTATTCCCCACCCTCCTCCCCCTCCCCCTACCATTCTAGCACCAGTGAATCCGATTGACTCCCCCTGACATATCTCTGCATTTCATGATCACTTTTTATTTGCTAGCACTGTCATGTCTAGCTTGGGGGACGTCTATTTTGGTGTGTCGTCGTGTTTTGTTGTTTTTCTCATTTTTGTGTGTGTGCTTGTTTTTCCACTTTTGAGTGTCGTGTCGTGTGGTTCTATTTCTATTTTTGGGTCGTTTGATTTTGATCTTGATCTTTCTTTATTTTCAGTTTCGTCTTTGTGTTTTCCTCGTTTTCACTTCTTTTTGTGTCGGTGCGTATTCCCCCCCATCTTCATTGCCCTCCCGTACTCACTCATATTACATTGAGGGCAATGCAAACTTCAGCTTGGGGGAGTCGCACTGTGTGCGTCATTTGAGTCCTTCTTTTTCGTTTTTGTGTCGTTTTCATCGTGTTTTTTATTTTTTCTTTTTCTTTTTCTTTTCTTCTTTTTAGCTCTTTCTCCTAGAGATGAACCCTATGATGAATCGCCACAAAATCACACACATCTAGCATGGCATCGATAATCACACTCACTGACCCTAGGATTTCGAGTTCTCTTGCATTTCACGCATCGTGGGTCCACTTAGCTTTTTGTGAGTCGTGCGTCGTGCCTAGCTATTTGGTGTGCTTCTACTTTGTGATTTTATTTTATATACCTGTCCAGGAATGACCCCTAGATTATCATGCTTCGATTTGAATATGCGGTATTTGCCTCTACTATAAGCATGCTATATTTATATCGTATATCTCAATTCGCATGCGTCGGGATTCCACAATTAAGGACTAGGATAACCCATTTAGCATATGCTCTATCTAGCGAGAATAGTTTCCTCTGCCCAAGTGTTTAGATTTCGACTTCTTTTTTGTTTTACTTGGTGCAAATCCCCTCGTCGTGTACCGTTCTCCCACTTGGGAGAGTACACATGTGTATAGCCAAAAACCCAAAAATAAAAAAAAAGAGAAAAGAAAAGAACGACCCAAAAAGAAAAGAAAAGAAAAAATTTGTATAGCCAAAAAGCCAAAAAAAAATACAAATACCCAAAACCCAAAAAAAAATATCTAGTGTGAATATTTTTCCTACCTACCGAGAATAAAGGGAAGGCGAGAATTTGCACCGAGTGTTCTACTCCACATCATCTCAACCCCCATCGTTTTCGAAAACACTTGGCTTAGGAATTTTTTAGCTAGTATCTAGGCTATAGTGGTGTGATTTCCTTAACCCTAGTTGTGGAGTCCCCGATGCATGATACGCTTCACTTCTTATACTCTTCTCATGCATGCTTGAACTAATATTCACCGCAATTTCAAATTCGAATCGGTATTTGGGTCATTTCCTGGATCTGTGTATATCGAGCTCTATTGCACATCGTAGATAGCGACACCGACTGCTAGCGCACGACCACACTCACTCGCGCTTCACCGCGTGGGCCCACGACACTTATTTGGACTCGTTTTCCTAGGTTTAGTGATGTGATTTGAAGTTTGCTTGCTTGGTGTGTCGTTTTTGATTTTGTTGGCTCTGACGGATGATCTAGGATGTAGAGTTTTCTTTTTCTCTCTTTCTCTCTATTTTCTCCCTCCGAGCTCCTACTCTCACTCGTCTTCCTCGAGGACGAGGAAGAGTTCAGCTTGGGGGATTTTGACGTGCGTTTATATTTCATATATTCACGCACGTTTTCTTTTGTGTTTCTCCATGTTTTTTCGCCGTCTTTTATTCGTTTTCTCGTATTTTCTCGTTTTCTTTCACTTTTCTTTGTTTCTCCATGTTTGCAGGAGATTGACCGCGTAGGGGACGTTTAACGACGATATCTCAAGTCCCCGGAGCAGCGGGAGGAGTCACGCGTGATCCAGGGGGGTCAAACGTCAAAGAATACATCTTTCAGCCCCTCAACCGGTCGGTTGGTCATCTCCAACCGATCGGGTGATGCACGCGTGCACCACCCGGTCTCAGCTGGAGCTCAAGTGGAAGTCACCTGACCGGTTCACAGGCCGGTTCAACTGGGGCCAACTCTCTGTCTTCTCGAGCCAATTTCCAACCGATCGGGTGACTCTCACCCGGTTGGTTCATCTGTAGCTGATGCCGAAGAGCCGAAGACACGGGCACCCAACCGATCACTTCACCCGATGGCGCCAAGATCCAACCGGTCACTCCAAGAACTCAACCGACCGGTTCATATGACCGGGTGAAAGCTCGTCGTTTTCTGTCTATTATCTGTAACAGATCACCCGATCGGTTGACTTGTCAACCGATCGGGTGACACGAGAGTCTATAAATAGAACCCCTAGGGTTCCAGAAACGGGAGAGCTGCTAGTTTTTACTGTTTTCTCCTATTGTGACGGCTGTAATTACTGTTCTTTTGTAAGTTTTCGGATCTTTCTCAAATTTTAGTATTGTCTTAACTACTCTATTACTTCTGCATTCCAATCGTCTGATTATGATTCCAACGGTTCATTTTCATTTAGATCGCTTTTTAATGAATTTTTGTGAGTAGTTCCCAAATCTGGGATTTTGGTGGAAACCCCTTCGGGGGCTCTTTCCGATGCGTCCATAGGGTTAGGAAATCGATAGGGATTATGAATCTAACGGTTACGCGGGGTGTTTCATTGTCATCGGCGGGAAAAAGACCGCCTTTGACCGTTGGGCCAAGGGGGAATAAACTTGGCGGTTGACTCCCTAGCCATAGCTCACGCCCTTAGCGTAGACGCCAAATCCTAGCACGCGGGAGCGGCAGGATGAGATGTTGGGAGTTATCGTTGCGAGCTTAGTGCTCCCGGAATCGATCAGTGTTAATGGACATGGGAGTGCCCACTGATCGAATCCGGGAAGTCCGGTGTATCATCCTGGGCACCGACCGGAATATCGGGCCCATGGGATGCCGGTACCACTTTCGGAGGCAACGTCTCACCATTAGACCCTAATTCCGATCGCTATCCTACCCGTAGGCCGTATCGGCGAGAGTCGCTCGTTGGAGTGGAAACCAAAGTCCCGGGTTTATTTTCTTATTGTTCATACCTTGCATTCCTATACCGTGACAACCCATCTACCGATTCGGGCTAGCTCGCCCACGGGGTGATCCTGGTCCTCCTTGACACAAGCACATCCTAGCCTCCCTGTGTTCGACCCCCAAGACATACTACAACACCGTGCGCTTGCGGTTACAAATATCTAAACCCCCACGCGGGTCCCCAGGCCATTTGCGGATAGCAAGCCGGGGAGCACGTCAACCAACCGACCGGGTGAGGGGCTGAAAGATGTATTCTTCGTCGTTTGACCCCCTGGATCATGCGTGACTCCTCCTGTTGCTCTGGGGACTTGAGATATCGTCGTTAAACTTCCCCTACGCTGGCAATCTCCTGCAAACATGGAGAAACAAAGAAAAGTGAAAGAAAACGAGAAAAATACGAGAGAACGAATAAAAGACGGCGGAAAATACGGAGAAACACAAAACAAAACGTGCGTGAATATATGAAATATAAACGCACGTCAAAATCCCCCAAGCTGAACTCTTCCTCGTCCTCGAGGAAGACGAGTGAGAGTAGGAGCTCGGAGGGGAAAAATAGAGAGAAAGAGAGAAAAAAGAAAACTATATATCCTAGATCGTCTGTCAGAGCCAACAAAATAAAAAACGACACACCAAGCAAGCAAATGTCAAATCACATCACTAAACCTAGGAAAACAAGTCCAAATAAGTGCCGTGGGCCCACACGGTGAAGCGCGTGTGAGTGCGGTAGTGTGCTAGCAAATGGTGTCGCTTTCTACAATGTGCTATGAGCTCATATACACAAATCCAGGAAATGACCCAAATACCGATTCGAACTTGAAATTGCGATGAATATTAGTTCAAGCACGCATGAGATGAGTATAAGAATAAAAGTGTATCATGCATCGGGAACTCCACAACTAGGGTTTAGGAAATCACGCCACTATAGCCTAGATACTAGCTAAAAAGTTCCTAAGCCAAGTGTTTTCGAAAACGTTGGGTTTGAGATGATGTGGAGTAGAACACTCGGTGCAAATTCTCGCCTTCCCTTTATTCTCGGTAGATAGGAAAAATATTCACACTTGCAATTTTTTTGGGTTTTGGGTATTTGTATTTTTTTGGCTTTTTGGCTATACAAAATTTTTCTTTTCTTTTCTTTTTGGGTTTTTTCTTTTCTTTTCTCTTTTTTTTTGGATTTTTGGGTCTTTGGCTATACACATGTGTACTCTCCCAAGTGGGAGAACGGTACACGACGAGGGGATTTGCACCAAGTAAAACAAAAAAGAAGTCGAAATCTTGACACTTGGGCAAAGGAAACTATTCTCGCTAAATAGAGCATAGGCTAAATGGGTTGTCCTAGTCCTTAATTGTGGAATCCCGACACATGCGAAATGAAGTACACGATATATATATATAGCATGCAGAAGCAGACAGGGAAGATAAAACCGCATATTCAAATCGAAGCATGATAATCTAGGGGTCATTCCTGGACAGGTATATAAAGTAAAATCACAAAGTAGAAGCACACCAAATAGCTAGGCACGACGCACGACTCACAAAAAGCTAAGTGGACCCACGATGCGTGAAATGCAAGAGGACTCGAAATCCTAGGGTCAGTGATTGTGATTATCGATGCCATGCTAGGTGTGTGTGATTTTGTGGCGATTCATCATAGGGTTCATCTCTAGGAGAAAGAGATAAAAAGAAGAGGAGAAAAAAGGAAAAAAGATAAAAAACACGATGAAAACGACACAAAAACGAAAAAGAAGGACTCAAATGACGCACACAGTGCGACTCCCCCAAGCTGAAGCTTGCATTGCCCTCAATGCAATATGAGTGAGTACGGGAGGGCAATGAAGATGGGGGGGAATATGCACCGACACAAAAAAAATGAAAACGAGGAAAACACAGAGATGAAACTGAAAATAAAGAAAAATCAAAATCAAACCACATGACACGAAAATAGAAATAAAACCACGCGACACGACACTCAAAAGGGGAAAAACAAGCACATACACGAAAAATGAGAAAAACAACAAAACACGACAACACACCAAAATAGACGTCCCCCAAGGTAGACATGATAGTACTAGCGAATAAAATGCGATCGTGAAATGCAGAAATATGCGAGGGGGAGTCAATCGGATTCGCTGGTACTAGAATGGTAGGGGAGGGGGAGGAGGGTGGGGAATAGTGAATGAAAGAATCCTCAGAGGAAGAGGAGGGCGTGCCTATGGGGGAAGGAGGGGCGACAGGCTGGAGCACGGGTGGATCGATGTGCACCGGGGGCTGTGGTGGAGAAGGATCGTACCAGGTGGGCCGACAGTTGGGTGCCAGTCAGGAGGATCCAAGGGTGGCAGGTGCACTAATGGAGAATACCAAGGATCGGGGTAAAACTCCCAAGGCAGACGAGATGGGGGGTAGGGTAGCCGCAAAGGGGCTAAAGGTGGCAGGATCGCGAAAGGTGCGCAGGCGGGGCCATAGAGGTAGACAGCACGGTCTTCACTGAAGGGAGTGAGCATATTGATATCGATCAAGTAATCGCGATCAATACGGCTACGTCCAGGCAAAATAGGGAGGTCAGGTGGCACTCTCAAAACACAGCTGACAATAAGGGTGATCATCCCACCACAACAGATGGATCCAGAATTGGCGCGGCTAACGGCAAAAATTTCGTGGATGATCCAATGAGCGGCGTTTATGGGCATAGGGATGTGCCCAAGGATCATGTCATCAGACATGGCATAGAGAAAGAAGAGCTCATCCCTAGATACAGTGGACACATCCACGCGGGCGAAAACAGTGTTGGCGAGGATGCAATGGGCGAGGCAGTAACACGGGTGAATAATGTAGGAGGCAAGATCCTCGGGTGGAAAGGTGGTGTACCGGGTGAACCGTTGCCAAACACCATCAGCCCAGAATTGAGAGTAGATGTCAGTTCGATCGTGGGTGGAATGTTCAGTATTAAGATCGGGGTGGCGGAGATTGAGGATATTGTTCAACTCGATGAAACCCAGAGAAAAATCGCAGTTGAAAGCGCGGAAGGAGAAACCCCCATCAAACACCTCGAGGGAACTGAGGAATTCAAGCGTGAGATTCCTGTGTGTGTGAGCATGGATGTAAGAGAGGGTATGGCACCCGATACAGTTGAAAATTCTGGCGATGCCGTTCGAAAGCCCTAGAGCTTCGAGTGTGGGGCGATCGGCGAAGAGTGTAGGTCTCATCGGGCGATGAAGTAGTGCTCGCAAACGGTCAGACTGTTCTTCCGTAGAAGGGTTTATGCCAAGGAAAGAGGGGGAAAGGGGCCGTAGAGCGGATCACGGCGCGAAGATGATGCAATCTCTTTCCCTTTCTTAGACATGGTGACAATGTGGGCGGTGAAAAGGAAAGTGGGGGCATGCTTATGATGAATATAGAGCAAGTCAAGCAGGTACAACACCAATTTAGGATATTACAGATAAAGTAAGAGATGTGTAGAGTGGAAGAGTGTTACCCATCAATGTAGCAAGATCAAGCTCCCGGGGGACTCGCGTAGTAGGAGGGTGCAATTCGGGAAGCCGCCGCTCGCTGATCCGACAAGAAACAGGTTTTCAAAAATTTTGGGGGCTAGGGTTAGGGTTTGGGTGTTTTGATGATGGAACGTCGACGATGACAAGGTGGCGGGGGTGGGGATGTATGGGAGTGAGAGGGGATGATGGTTTAGGGGCAGTATGTTGGGTGGAGAAGGTCGATTCGATAGTTGGAGAGTGTGTAGCCACGTGAAGGGGATTTTCGGGGGTCGGGTGGCTGTCATCGTGCGGTAGGGGTATTTATAGGGGCGAAAATGAACCGATCGGGTGAGTTCTCACCCGATTGGTTAGGCCAATTTCGAAAGTTTCCTGTCGGGCAACAGTTACAGGTGAACCGACCGGGTGAATAGTCACCCGATCGGTTGACCATTTCCCAAATTTTTCCTGAGAATTGGGGGTTGCTCACTCGGTCGCCTCAACCGATCGCGTTCTAACTCAACCGATCGGTTGATATTTCCCAAAAATTTTCCGAGACTTCACCCCAGATCACCCGGTCTGTCACCCGGTCTCTCCATTCTTCACCCGATCGGTTCATTTGGGGACAGATGCGGCTTGTATCTGATACATCCCACCCGATCGGGTGGGAACTCACCCGATCGGTTGAGGCCTTGTTTTCTGCAAAACCCAAGAATCGCCTGAGTTCCTTCACGGAAGTTGTTTCGGCTGGATTTATTTATAAAAATAGAGAAAAATAAAGTAGAAAAAATCCTTAAAAAACGAAGCATAAGTTTAGAACATGGGTTGCCTCCCATGAAGCGCTTTCGTTTAACGTCGTTTAGCTCGACGCCTCTAGCGGTGGTCAATTAGGATCCGGAGGGTTAGAGGAAGAGTTGTTGCTCGTTGGGGATCCGACCAGAGAGAATTCTGGTTCTCCAACTGCATAATGTTTCAGATGCTGTCCGTTGACTTTAAACGGCTCATCCCTTCCCATTATCTCAATAGCCCCATGCGGGAAAACCTTGGTGACGCGGAACGGTCCCGACCACCTTGACTTGAGTTTTCCAGGAAAGAGCTTCAGCCTTGAGTTGAATAGGAGAACTAAGTCCCCTTCTTTGAATTCCCTCTTCAAGATTCGCTTATCGTGCCACCGCTTCAGCTTCTCCTTGTAGATCTTGGCGTTCTCATAGGCATTGAGCCGGATTTCGTCGAGCTCGTTGAGTTGTAACTGCCAGTGCACTCCTACCTTCTTGGTGTCAAAGTTCAGATTCTTAACTGCCCAAAATGCCTTATGCTCCAATTCCACAAGAAGATGGCAAGCTTTCCCATAGACAAGCGGGGAGGGAGGTGTGCCGATAGGAGTTTTAAATGCCGTCCTGTAGGCCCAAAGCGCGTCAGGAAGCTTTGATGACCAATCCTTTCTAGAATTGGCCACCGTCTTTTCTAGTATGCTTTTAATCTCCCGGTTAGATACTTCCGCCTGACCGCTGGTCTGCGGGTGGTAGGCACGCCCCAGCCGGTGTTGTACCCCGTATTTTTTCAAGAGGGCCTCGAATTTCTTCTCTATAAAGTGGCTCCCTCCGTCACTGATCAGGACACGAGGTACATCGAACCGCGGGAAGATGTTGCTTTTAAAGAACTTGGCCACCACTCTGGAATCGTTGGTTGGACTGGCCATCGCTTCAACCCATTTCGACACGTAGTCTACAGCCACCAAGATATACTGGTTCCCCGAGGAGGAAGGGAATGGTCCCATGAAGTCCACTCCCCATACATCGAAGATTTCTATCTCCAGGATGTAGTGTTGAGGCATCTCATTCCTTTTGGAGATATTCCTAGCTCTTTGGCATTTATCGCAGGCTTGGACATAAACATGTGTGTCCCTGAAGAGTGTAGGCCAGTAGAATCCGCTTTGGAGAATTTTTGCGGTGGTCTTGTAGGTGCTCGCGTGCCCTCCACATTGTTGCCCATGGCAGTGGGAAATGATGGAGGTCGCCTCAGTTTCAGGGATGCATCTTCGTATCACCCCATCATTGCAGGTTTTGTATAGGTGGGGGTCATCCCAATAAAACTTGCGGACCTCATGGAAAAATTTCTTCTTCTGCTGAAAGCTCACATTGTGGGGGATGATGGCACAAGCCAGATAATTTGCGATGTCGGCGTACCAGGGGGTCCAGGAGGAAGAGACAGAGAAGGGATGCTCGTCAGGGAGTGAATCATCGATCGGCGTAGCGTTTAAATCGAGAGTGGGCATCCTGGACAGGTGATCGGTAACAACATTCTCCGCCCCCTTCTTGTCTCTGATTTCCAGGTCGAATTCCTGGAGGAGGAGAATCCATCTAATGAGTCGTGGCTTGGCTTCTTTCTTGCTCAGTAGGTATTTAAGAGCCGCGTGATCCGTGTGCACGATCACCTTGGCACCAACGAGATATTGTCGGAATTTATCCATGGCGTAGATGATCGCGAGCAATTCTTTTTCCGTGGTAGTATAATTTCTTTGGGCTGCATCAAGGGTTTTGCTCGTATAATATATGACATGAAGATTTTTATCCTTCCTCTGCCCCAAGACGGCACCAACCGCATAATCACTAGCGTCACACATCAGCTCAAAGGGTAGATTCCAGTTCGGTGGCTGTATTATGGGCGTGGAAATCAAAGCTTGCTTCAAAGTGCGGAAGGCCTCCATACACTCCTCGCTGAAGACGAAAGGCACGTCCTTCACGAGGAGTTGGGTCAGCGGCCTGGAAATCTTCGAGAAGTCTTTTATGAAGCGGCGATAGAATCCCGCGTGTCCTAAGAAACCACGGACTCCTCGAAGATTGAGCGGTGGTGGAAGCTTTTCAATCACCTCAACTTTAGCCTTATCAACCTCTATTCCCCTCGAAGAGATGACGTGCCCCAGCACAACTCCCTCTTGGACCATGAAGTGGCACTTCTCCCAGTTTAGGACTAGTCCCTTTTCCTGACATCTCTCCAGGACCTTAGTTAGATTACTGAGGCACGAGTCAAACTTAGTTCCATAGACGGAGAAGTCGTCCATGAAAACTTCCATGATGTCTTGGGAGTAGTCGGAGAAGATAGCGGACATGAGTCTTTGGAATGTAGCAGGGACGTTACAAAGTCCGAACGGCATTCTTCTATAGGCATACGTCCCGAATGGGCAAGTGAAAGTCGTCTTCTACTGGTCATCGTTATGAATAGGGATCTGAAGAAATCCTGAATACCCGTCCATGAAACAGAAATAATTATGCTTCGCCAGTCTCTCGAGCATCTGGTCAATAAAGGGGAGAGGGTAATGATCCTTCCTCGTAGCCTTGTTCAGCTTTCTATAGTCAATGCACATCCTGTACCCCGTGACGGTCCTCGTTGGTATTAGCTCGTTCTTCTCATTGCGAACCACCGTCATTCCTCCTTTCTTGGGTACGACGTGCACCGGGCTAACCCAGCGACTATCGGAGATAGGGTATATAATACCGGCATGTAGAAGCCTAACAATCTCCTTCTTTACAACTTCCATCATTATGGGATTCAGCCTCCGCTGTTGCTCAATCGAGGAGGCTTGCTCATCTTCAAGAAGAATTCTGTGTGAGCAGAGGCCTAAGCTAACCCCTTTTAAATCCTCAATTTCATATCCGAAAACTCCTTTAAATCTTTTTAAAACGCCAAGAAGTTTGGTCATTTGGTCTTCGGGTAGTGAAGAGTTGACTATGACCGGAAGGGTCGAGCCAGCTCCCAAATATTCATATTTTAGCCCCGGCGGTAATTCTTTCATCTCAACTTCTTGAGGCCCCGACGCATACTTCTCAAGCTGAGCATCCTCAAGGGAAAGGAGTTCTTCGTGGATTTCTCGGAAGCCAGCATCCGGAATCTCACCCTCGGCCGCGGTTCCGCATGGCAAAGTTTTGCAAGGTATAGTGGGAGCGATCGAGGAAGGCACCGGGTCTCTTTCAGGCTCATAATAATTGTCCGGGAAGAAGGCTTGTAGGTGAAAACAGGTTTCAATCGTCGATGGCTCCCCACAACTGCTCCTAGCTTCCTCATTGTCCAAAGATCGGGGACGCTCAATAGAAGTCTGCAAGGGATAGATTGATTCCTGTCCAGCGTAGCCTACAAACCTGGTCGACTGGTTCTCCTGACAAAACTCCGTGGACAACTCTTCTTCACTAAATTTGGGACCAGGGTTGTCGACATACGCCACTTCATCATGAGGAAAGAGAGCTGCTGTGGCAAGGTGCTCCTGCGTATCTCGATATCTCCTCTGACTTTCCACGGCGGCAGACAGGAGGGATAATATATTTGAAGTATTCAGTGATTCCGCTAAGCTATGCTCCAAACAGCGGATATGGTGAGAGTGATCCCAGATGTCTCCTGAAACTGCACGCAACATCCTCGCCATGGGGCCAGGATCTTATACGAAAGGAGAGAGAGAACTGCACAAGTGGCAAACACGTCAAAAGCACGGGTTGCATAAACGGGAACCGAAAGTTGCCATGGAAGCACGGCGATTCAGTCAATTAGCACTATACAATTACTATCCACAGTATGTCCAAGTGAAATTGAAAAGTGTAGAGTATGAAAATTATCGCGAGGTAGGGATAAGAGCTAGACACTAGGGTTCAAGATATCCTAAAATATCAAGCACGTTGCCTCCCTAGCAACGGCGCCATAAACTTGACGTGTTCCCCGGCTTGCTAACCGCAAAAGGCCGGGGGACCCACGTGGGGGTTTAGATATTTGTAACCGCAAGCGCACGGTGTTGTAGTGTGGCTTGAGGGTCGAACAAAGGGAGGCTAGGATGTGCTTGTGTCAAGGAGGACCAAAATCACCCCGTGGGCGAGCTAGCCAGAATCGGTTGATGCGTTGTCACGAGAAAAGAATGCAAGGTATGAACAATAAGAAAATAAACCCTGGACTTTGGTTTCCACTCCAACGAGCGAATCTTGCCGATACGGCCTACGGGTAGGATAGCGGTCGGAATTAGGGTCTAATGGTGAGACGTTGCCTCTGAAAGTGGTACCGGCATCCCATGGGCCCGATATTCCGGTCGGTGCCCAGGATGATACACCGGACTTCCCGGATTCGATCAGTGGGCACTCCCGTGTCCATTAACACTGATCGATTCTGGGAGCACTAAGCTCGTAATGATAACTCCCAACGTCTCATCCTGCCGCTCCCGCGCGCTAGGATTCGGCGTCTACGCTAAGGGCGTGAGCTATGGCTAGGGAGTCAACCGCCAAGTTTATTCCCCCTTGGCCCAACGGTCAAAGGCGGTCTTTTTCCCACCGATGACAATGAAACACCCCGCGTAACCGTTAGATTCCTAATCCCTATCGATTTCCTAACCCTATGGATGCATCGGGAAGAGCCCCCGAAGGGGTTTCCGCCAAAATCCCAGATTTGGGAACTACTCACAACTATTCATTAAAAAGCGATCTAAACGAAAATGAACCGTTGAAATCATAATCAGACGATTGGAATGCGAAGGAAATAGAGCAATTAAGATAATACTAAAGTTTAAGAAAGATCTGAAAACTTACAATAGAAGAGTAATTACAACCGTCACAAATAGGAGAAAACAGTAAAAACTAATAGCTCCCCCGTTTCTGGAACCCTAGGGGTCCTATTTATAGGATCTCGTATCACCCGATCGGTTGACAATTCAACCGATCGGGTGATCCGTTACAGATAATAAACAGAAAACGGCGGACTTTCACCCGGTCATATGAACCGGTCGGTTGAGTTCTTGGAGTGACCGGTTAGATCTTGGCGCCATCGGGTGAAGGGATCGGTTGGGTGCCCGTGTCTTTGGCTCCTCAGCATCAGCTACAGATGAACCGATTGGGTGAGAGTCACCCGATCGGTTGGAATTTGGCTTGAGAAGACAGAGAGTTGGCCCCCGTTGAACCGGCCTGTGAACCGGTCGGGTGACTTTCACTTGAGCTCCGGCTGAGACCGGGTGGTGCACGCGTGCATCACCCGATCGGTTGGAGATGACCAACCGACCGGGTGAGGGGCTGAAAGATGTATTCTTCGTCGTTTGACCCCCTGGATCACGCGTGACTCCTCCCGTTGCTCCGAGGACTTGAGATATCGTCGTTAAACGTCCCCTACGCGGGCAATCTCCTGCAAACATGGAGAAACAAAGAAAAGTGAAAGAAAACGAGAAAATACGAGAGAACGAATAAAAGACGGCGGAAAATACGGAGAAACACAAAAGAAAACGTGCGTGAATATATGAAATATAAACGCACATCAAAATTATACTGAAATCAAGAAAAGAAACAGAGAGTTGGGTACAGCAGACTTCCCTCGTTCGTGTGCCGCTCGGGCGGACGAACTTATGTGCTCGGCCGAGTGACTAGTATACTCGGCCGAGTGAGTCCTGTTTTCTGCTGTTTGGCTTCGTTTGGGCTCTAAACTCTGTTTTTCTTCCTCCAGTCGGTTTCATCTTCCTCCTAAGCATCGAGCGCATTCCTGGAGCGCTCCTCGTTGCCTTGTTCATCCTCCTAATGATAGGTACCCCGTTCTCCTCTCCTGTCAAAGAAAAATAGGACCCGTTATCACGAAATTTTTAGGCAAACGACTCAAAACACTAATAATTTCTAAAAAAATAAAGGGAAAAGTAAAAATAAAGCGATAACCGTCGGGTTGCCTCCCGACAAGCGCTCGTTTAAGGTCGTGAGCTCGACCCCCTTGGATTTTCAATTTAATGCGGGATATTGGGTGCATATGAAATGCACCCGTCAAATTTTCCGGGAAGAACGCTTGGATTCGGATGTTGCGGCGGCGTGTTCTCCCTCGGTGATCTCTCGTCTCGGGTAGTGTTGGGGGGTGGCTCCCCCAAGCTAGTGCTTGCTCCGGTCCTCGGCTTCACCGGTGACACCGATTTCCGTATCGACGGAGCTTTCTTCGGAGACTTCAATTTTGAGAGCTTGCAGAGCTCTCGAATCCTTGCGACATCAGCGTCGCCTTCATCAACTTTGGTGGAGAGATCGGGGGAATGCTCCATCTTTTCTTCTTGGCCCAAGTCCGGGCCTTCTTCGACATCATCCTTGAATATTGCGCCGATGGAGTGGGGGATCGCCTCCTCAATAACCTCGTCAAGGAGGTCCATATAGTCCAGCTCCTCATGGTAAGGCATGTGTTTCATTGCCTTGGGTATATGAAGCTCCACCTCGATGTTGCCGACGTTCAATGTTAGAGTTCCTTCTCGTACGTCGACAATGACACCGGCGGTGGCGAGGAACGGGCATCCAAGTATTAGCGACGTATCTCCCTCCTCCTTGACATCCATGATCACGAAGTCGCATGGCAAACATATGCCCCCCGGGACTTGTAACGGGATGTCCTCTGCGATCCCTACCTGCCTTGTGATCCGACCATCGGCTAGTTGTATCCGCATGTCGGTAGGCTTCAATTCCGTGCCGGTGTTTAGTCTTCGGAACATAGAGAGAGGCATGCGGCTAACACTAGCCCCTAAGTCCACTAACGCCTTTTGTAGAGGGACGCCGCCTAAGGTGCAAGGAATTCGGAAACTCCCCGGGTCTTTGAATTTGGCTGGCTCCTTCTCTCTCTTGGTGAACCAAGTCCCCTCCTCAGCGAGCATGATTTTCTCCTTCCTCTTTCTTCCCGTAATCAAATCTTTTAGGAACTTGGCGTATGTCGGGATTTCCACGATAGCGTCGAGGAAGGGGATATTGAGGCTTACCCCCCTCAAATACTCGAGAAACTTCGCTAGCCATTTCTCCATCTTTGCTCTAGCAAGCCTCTGAGGGAATGGGATCGGTGGCATAAAATGCCTCTCTTCAATCAGTTGCTCCGCTCTGGACTTTTCTTCCCCTTGCGGCTCTTTCTCCCTCTCAACTTCAATGACCGGCTCACTTGGCTCTACTCTCTCCACCACAGGCTCCTCGGTTGGGATCATGACGGGGGTGGTATCCTTCCCGCCTCTCGTAGTAACTGCAACCACGGCGTTGATATGCCCGGTGGTGCCCCGTGGATTTTGCTCGGGTTGAGCCGGCAACTGTTGACTATTTCGATTGAGCAACGCAAGTTGCTCCGAGATTTGGCCTATAACGGTTGCAAGGGAATCTTGGCTTGCCTTCAAGGAGGCATTAGTCTTCTTCTGCTCGGCCATAAACTCCTCCACTCTAGCTTCAAAATCGGAACGTTGTTGAGCTTGTGGAGGGTTTGGATTTCTCTTCCCTTGATTGTATCCGGGCGGCCTATAGGGTCCAACTTGTTGCTTTGGTGGGAAATTTTGTTGCGGAGGCCCCCTTGGTGGATAATGTTGTTGTTGTGGTGGTGGTGGTGGTCGAGCTTGTTGAGGTAGTTGTTGCAGCGGGTTCAATGCTCCATCATTGTTGGCATAGGAGAAACCGGGATGGTTTCTTGTGGCCGGATTGGCCCAATATCCTTGGTTCCCCGCGACGTATTGAACTTGCTCCAAAGATCCCTATACTTGTTCTCCTCCCAAATACATAGCTTGGGATTGGTCTTGCCAATCACACATTTGATTCGTTGGTGGGTATGTGGAAGGGGTTCCTTGGGGCTCCGTAATATACTTCTCCAGTCTCTCCACTACCTTGTGGAGAGAATCGAACTTGTTGGTCAGCTCCGCGACGGCCTTGGCCTCATAGATGCTAGATGGCTTTAAGGAGGACGAAGAGTGTCCTCGCTCGTCGCCCCATTGTTGATTGTTCGAGGCAATCTCCTCAATTAGGGCTGTAGCTTCGCAGGAGTCTTCGATAGGATGGCCCCATTTGCCGCGGCATCAATAATCTGCTTGGTCCCCGGTTGGAGACCATTGTAGAAGCTATGGACTAGCTCCCAATCTTCAATGCTATGGTGGGGGCACTGATGCTGCAGGTCTTTAAAGCGCTCCCAAGCCTCGTAGAGTGTCTCTTGAGGTCCTTGCTTGAAGGACATGAGAGAACTCCTAACCTTTACCGTCTTGGAGGGCGGATAGAACTGGTCGATAAACGCGCTCGCCAACTCATCCCATGTGGTAAAGACTCCTTCAGCTTGCGTCCTTAACCAATAAAGAGCTTTATCCTTTAATGTGAAGGGGAAGAGGCACAGTCTGATGGCATCTAGGGTAACGCCTGGCATCTGGAAGGTGGCGCACTTTGATATGAAGAGCTAGATGTGGTAGTGGGGATTTTCATGGGCATTCCCATGAAATGGATCCTGCTGCATCAGAACCACAAGCCCAGTCTTCAACTCAAAATTCTTGTCGGCCGCCAACTCCGGCATGGCTATGGACGAGGTTGTGGAGGAAGTCTTAGGCCGGAGCCTATCTCAAATGGAAATAATCCTCGCCATTCTTGCCGCTAACTCTTCAGGCGTCTCCCGGACGTTCATAAACCTCCCTTCCGTATCGGGTCTCCTCTCCGCTCTGATTCTCCGCAATGTACGCTCGATCTCAGGATCAAACAATATATCGATGGGGTCCGCAGTGGATCTCGTGTACATGCACGGGAAAACAAAGTTTCAAAGAAGTGATTAGCACAATGGAAGGGTTAGATAAAAATAAAGAAATAAAACAAAAAGAAAGAAATAGCTAGGGTGGTAGGATCAAACACAGTCGCCTCCCCGGCAACGGCGCCAAAAACTTGATCGCGCCCGGGCGTACACCCTAAAGAGCGACCGTGTAGTTTTACCGCAAGCGCACGGTGTAGCGGCGAGCGGGTATCGAACACAGGGAGACGTATGACAGTGCCTTCTCCGGACAACCTGGCTATAAGGACAGAAAAGAGGGAATTTGCCTTTCGGCGGTGTTGTCACAATCGTCAAATAAAGTATAGAGATATAAAATCAAATAAAGACGCCTAGGGAATAGGGAATCCCCGCTACTCACCGTATCTCGTCAATGTGATTCACTGGTATCACAATTGCTAGAGTAGAATTTCGGATGAACTAGTTGCAACTGAATGTAAAACCTAGCTCACGCTCTCGCGCTGTTGCCGGTCTATAGCTAACCTAGGCTCGGGCCCAATCTCTTGCAAACCCTAGCCTAGGCAAGCTAGCATTAGGATCAACGTCATCGTTCAATCGCATCCCGAGCCCACTCTCGTGCAAACTCGGGCTGCGACCTAGGTTGGGATAGTTCCTACCCGTCCAATCTCTTGCAAACGTGTATCGGTATAGAATTGCAATCGAGAACCCTAGTATCGGTCCAATCTCTTGCAAACCGATACTACGAAAACTCAATTTCAACCCAATTCGGATTTCTAGGGTTTCCTATCGAATTGGGATCCAATCTCTTGCAAATCCCAATCGATATGAACACCTAGCTATCCGTAATATATCGATTCCGAACTAACCCTAATAGTAATTCTAGCAATAGTTCTACCAAATCATCACAAATCGGAAATTGGGCTCGTAGGGTTCATCCCCATGCCCTAAGACGTTAGGACTACTCACAAATCATTTCACAAATAGAAGAATAATCAATTGAAATAGCAATAGAATTCATAGCAATATTCAAATAAGAGGCGGTTCGAAGAAGGAGAACTGGACGCTCTGCAAAGGCAGTTCGATGAGGAGGAGGAGGCCGCTCATCAAAGGCGACTGGACGAAGAAGCGACCGTCCGACATCGTCGGTTCCTTATCGCATAGTGTGAGAAACTTCAGGAGGGGAGCAGAGGAGTCCCCCTGGTGTCGGCCTTGATAGTGCAGGGGAACCTCCTGCTGGACCATCCTGCTGAAAGCCACCGCTGCGGGAGATCGCCAAGCCCGAGGCGAGAATGGCATGCCCACAGTTGCATGAGCTTCCCTGACCAGATCACCACTCTCCTAGGCATGATGACCGAAGACGAAGGAGTCGCGATCGCAGCCCGACCCCCGAGAGAGAGAGAAAGAGGGAGAAACGCCTCTGAGCAATGAGGTTGCTCATCCGTCGATTTCAACCAGCGGTGAGAGCATCGAGGCGACATGAACATTTTCCCGAAGGTCGCCAATGCCTCCCCCAACCCCGAGGAAGCCAACCCGCTGACCAGGAGGGTGGTATCAACCTCGATACCCCATAGGTTCAAGCTACCTCAGATTGAACTGTATGATGGTTCGGGCGATCCCTTGGAGATACCGAGGAGTGATGGAAATCCATGGGGTGGACGATGCCCTCCTTTGCCGAGTTTTTTTGGACGACCTTGAAGAGGAGGCGGTCGAGTGGTACAACGGATTGCCTGACCACTCCGTTGATTCGTTCGGCGACCATTCCCGAATGTTCTGTCATCAGTTTCTGGCTGGGCGGAGAAGGAAGAAGGCGTCAGACTATCTATTAACGATGGTTTAGAAGGAGTGTAATGACCGGTTTTTACCGTTATTATTATCTGTTTTTATCTAGTGCATTATCTTTCCCATATCCGTAGTGTTACGCCTATTTGACCGAGACCTAAAAGACACGAGCCCAGGAGCCCGACCACATGTCAAGAGCCCATCTACATCCTTAAAAGCCCATTCTGCAAAGGCCCTATAAGGGACCTTCTCAAACGTCGATCCGACCCGGCCCCAATAACCCGCTGGTCACTCGCCCACTCCTGCGAAAACCACTCCCCCGGACGCGCGACCACTAATAGCGATAATGGGGAGGTGCTGACATGGTGGAAAGGGTGGCGGCGAGGGGGGACTGATGGGGCACGATCGATGGCGGGCGTGGGACGTGGGCCAGGGGCAACCGCGCTGGGAGCTCTACAAAAGGGCCAGGAAGACGACGAAGAAAGGGACCGCATCTCAGGTAACAAAACCTAAGGTACTCCATCAACGACCTCGTTCCCCCAATTCATCTCCTTCCTCCCCCGCTCGTGCCGAGAGACGCCGTTACGATCTCCTCACGAGTCGAACCGTCTCCGCCGGGCCTCCTTTCTCAGATCACTATCTGACTTAGGCATCGGAGGGGATTTGGCCGGAACCAAGGTCCGGCCCCCTGACGAGTGTTCTCGTCTACGCAGGTGGACAGCTGATCAACGGGCCAAGGCTACCCCTCGCCCCTCTCCGACCACTCGATCGACTGGATAGTGAGGCTTCCCCTCACCGTCAGCCTGCCGAGGCCGAGCACGCCCCGCCGAGGCCGAGCGTCTTAGTCGGGTCCGAGACTCCCCCTCGCCGCCCGTCGGCCGTGCGTCTACCCGGGCGACTGAGGCTACCCCTCGTCCCCCTTCCAGCCGAGGCCGAGCACGTCTGTCCGAGGCCGAGTGTCTCAACCAGGGCCGAGGCTTCCCCTCGCCCCTTCTGCACCAATTCGAAGCCCCCCAAGGGACCCAAAGCGGGCCCCTTGACCACGTTGACCGGGTTCTCCACGGTCAACGCTTTGTAGTGAGAAAACACTCTGAAACATCTGGCGCCGTCTGTGGGAACGAAAACTGTCCCACGAAGAAACAAACCACATCTACGATGACGCGGCCTCCCTCCTCTCGGCGAAAGAAGGGCGAGGCCCCGACGCGGGGCGACAGGGCCCGCCATCGTTGCCAAGAATGGGCACGGGACCGACGCGAGGAGAGTCGTGAGGAAAGGGCCGGGATGCCCTCCCCTTCCCCACCGGTCGGGAGACCGAGTGCGCCCGTAACGGCACGCAGCTCGGACGTGGCTTTGGTGGTATCAGTGGTCATAGACACTACCTTAGTGCGACGGCTGCTTGTCGACACCGGCAGCTCCTGTGACGTCCTATTTATGTCAACCCTGGAGAAGATGGACCGGCAGAAAGAAGATTTGCGACCTCGTTCGGGTCCCGTGGTCGGATTCACGGGTCACTCCACCCCCATCATCGGCACTATCCATCTCCCGGTAACGCTTGGAAACACACCAGACTCTGTGACCCTAGCGGTGGAATTCATCGTATTGGGGATCGGGTCGGAATACAATGGGATCATCGGCCGACCCCTACTCAACACCGTCGGCACGGTGGTCTCGACCCTCCATCGGACCATTAAGTTCCGAACGCCGGGGGGGATGGGGCAAGTCGAAGGCGACGCGGGGAGACCGAATACCTGCTATCAACTGGCGGAGGAAGGTCTCGAGGATCGTCTAGCTGACCGGATGGCCGCGCTCGACTTAAGGAGTGGGCCTAGGCCCACCCCTGCGGAGGAGCAGGAGCAAATCCTGGTCACGGACATCGAGGGCCGGTTCGTCTCGATCGGGAGAGGGCTGAGCCCGGACCTAAGGGATCAGCTGATCGAATGCCTGGAGGCGAACCTGGACATCTTCGCCTGGTCGCCTGAAGACATGCCCGGCGTGGACCCCCAGGTGATCGTCCACCAGATCAACGCCGACCCCAACTTCAAACCGGTTAGGCAGAAGAAGCGTAACCTGGGCGGCGAGAAGATGAAGGCAGCCTCCGAGGAAGTGGAGCGTCTCCTCGATGCCGGCTTCATACGAGAAGTCTGGTACCCGGAGTGGCTGTCGAACGTGGTGATGGTAAAAAAACCCAACGGGAAGTGGCGAATGTGCGTGGACTTCAGTGACCTCAACAAGGCCTGCCCTAAGGATAGCTACCCCCTGCCGCGCATCGACCACCTGGTGGACAACGCCTCGGGATACGAGATGCTAAGCTTCATGGACGCTTACTCCAGGTACAATCAAGTCCAGATGGACCCCCGGGACGAAGAGATGACAGCCTTCACGACGGACCGGGGAACCTACTGCTACAAGAAGATGCCCTTTGGCTTGAAGAACGCGGGGGCCACCTACCAGAGAATGGTCAACAAGGTGTTCAGCTCCCAGATCGGGAGGAACCTAGAAGTCTACGTCGACGACATGCTTGTCAAGTCAAGGCGACCGGAAGACCACATCGCCGACTTGCGGGAGACCTTCGAGCGGTTGCGGCGACACCACATTCGGCTCAACCCCGCGAAATGCACGTTCGGGGTAAGATCTGGCAAATTCTTGGGATTTATGATAACTAATTGTGGTATTGAAGCTAATCCCGACAAGATCGAGGCGCTGGTTAACATGCGCGAGCCGACGACGATCAAGGAGCTACAGAGGCTGAACGGGCGCATCGCAGCCCTGGGGCGATTCCTTTCCAAATTAGCAGAAAGATCGCTTCCCTTCTTCAAGGTCCTGAGGAAAGCAATCGCGGAACCTCCGAACAATAGGAATACGATACTCTGGGACGAAGACTGCTCCCGGGCGTTCGGGGACCTCAAAGGGTATCTCCGCAGCCCCCCTCTCCTGTCCAAACCCCGGGAAGGGGAGTCGCTGAGCCTTTTCCTGGCGTGCGCGGAGGAAGCTGTGAGTTCAGTGCTGATCCGGGAGGACGGCGGGGTGCAATGGCCGGTATATTACACGAGCCGGATCTTGAAGGGGGCGGAGGTGCGATACTCGCCCATGGAGAAACTGGCGTACGCCCTCGTCCTCTCAGTGCGAAGGCTCCGACCCTATTTCCAGGCCCACACCATACTGATCCTGACCGACTCACAGCTGGAACAGAACCTCAAGAGATTCGATCGAATGGGAAGGATGCTAAACTGGGGAGTGGAACTGAGCGAGTTCGACCTCCGATTCAAACCACGCACGGCCATCAAGGGACAGGCCCTAGCCGACTTCATCGCCGAATGCACGACGGAAGGAAATGGCCCCCCAGAGGGAGAAGGCCTAGGGACGGTAACTGCTCAACCCTTGTCCTTTCTTTCGGCTGACCACTTTCAGCCAGAGGATCCAGGAGTGTGGATAGTTCATGTGGACGGGTCGACCACACAGTCAGGAGGAGGGGCCGGGATTGCGATCCGATCTCCGGAGGGGAACATCGTGGAATACGCGTTGCGGTTCGAGTTCCCGGCCACGAACAACGTGGCGGAATACGAAGCTGTGATCAACGGCCTGAGGCTGGCCCTGGAGCTCGGGGCCGAGTCCGTCCGCCTCCTCAGCGACTCGAAGCTCATTGTCAACCAACTCTTAGGGAGTTACGAGGCACGGGAGGAGGCGATGCAGAGATATCTCCCAGTCGCCAGAGCGGCGATGTCCAAATTCAAGGACGTGGAGGTCTTACACCTCCCACGATCAGAGAATGCGCGGGCCGATGCGTTGTCAAAACTGGCCTCGTCCTCGCCAAAGGAGCTGGGCCGCACCATCTACGTAGAGAACCTGCCGTCCCCCAGTACGATGGAGCACGAGGTGATGGCGATCGACCAAGAGCCCACCTGGATGGACCCGATCATCCGATACCTCACCCACGGAGAGGTGCCGGCCGATGGGGATGAGCGCCGAACCCTGGAGAGAAAAGCACTCCGATACGTGATCCATGAGGGGACGCTCTACCGGAGACGCTGGACCAAGACGGACGTCCTCCCATACCTGAAGTGCATCGGACCGCAAGAAGCTGACTACGTCCTACGGGAGGTTCACGACGGGATCTGCGGGAATCACCACGGGGGCAAGATAGTCGCGCAGAAGATCTTAAGGCAGGGGTACTACTGGCCGACCTTGGCCAAAGATGCTACAAGCTACGTGCAGAAATGCCAAGAATGCCAGAGGTACGCCCACCACATCTCGACCCCTCCGTCAGAGCTCATCCCCATCGTGAGCCCCCTCCCCTTTGCGAAATGGGGGCTCGACATCCTCGGACCGTTCAAGCCAGGACGAGGGCAGCGGAAGCACCTGATCGTGGCAGTGGACTACTTCACCAAGTGGATCGAGGCCGAGCCGTTGGCAACCATCACGTGGAAGAAAGCGAAAAGCTTCGTGTGGAATTCCATCATCTCCCGATTCGGAGTACCACGGGCCATCGTCACAGACAACGGGAAGCAGTTCGATTCAGCATGGTTTAAAGATTTTTGCGAGGAATGGGGAATCAAGCTCCTCTTTGCCTCGGTAGCACACCCCCAAACCAACGGGATGGCAGAAGCGGCCAACAAGTGTATCATAGAGCCCCTCCGAAAGAAAGTGAAGGACGCCGAAGGGAACTGGCCGGAAGAGCTCCCCGGGATACTCTGGTCATAACCGGACGACCCACAAGGAGGCTACTGGCGAGACCCCCTTCATGCTCACCTACGGGGCCGAGGCGGTGGTACCGGTCGAATTGGGTGAAGAATCTCTTCGCCTCAAATACTTTGACGAAGACCGGAACTCGCAGGGCCTAGGGCTCAGCCTGGAGCTCCTCGACGAGCGACGGGAGCAGTCACTGGCCACCATCGTCCGCCAAAAGCAGAAGGTGGCCCGATACTACAACGCTCGGGTGCGGGGGAGAAGCTTCCACCTCGGGGAACTGGTCCTCCGAAAAGCGGGCTTCACCACCGATACCGCTCGCAAAGGGAAGCTCGCGGCTAGATGGGAGGGACCCTACAAAGTCGTCGAGGTCCTCGGACCCGCAGCCTACCGACTAGCCGACATGGAAGGGAGACTTCTCACTCACACTTGGAATGCGGAATATTTACGCAAGTACTTTCAATAGATGTATCGTTTCCTATGAAATAAATTTGTTTTAAATTCATTCCCTTCCAGATAAAGCAAAAAGGTATACAGAAGGATACACGAAGAGGTCGAGGGGCATTCCCCTCCCTCATTTTTCTCCGGGGGCGCCAGGGGAGCCACAGGCTGGAGGCTCACTAGGGTCTCCCCCTTACTCCGTTCGGCGTCAGAGTACATCCGAAGTTTCTCGAAGTTGATCCCCGAGAGCAGGAACTTCTCTTGGATCTCGGACTGGCACCGGGCGAAGCCCTTCTCGTACGCCTCCGATAAGGCGGTCTCCACAAAGGAGGTGGCATACTCCGCCACGGCATCCTGAGCGATCCGGGCAGGATCCACCTCCTCGAGCCCACGCAGCCGGGCCTCTAGGGTCTCTACCTGGCGTTGGTGCTCCGCCCTCTCCTTCTCGATCTCCCGGGATTTTTCTCCTAGTTGGGCAGCAAGGGCCCTCGCCTGCTCCTCCGCCGCATCCAGACGATCGGAGAGCTCCGAGGCTTCGGAGGCAGCAGCTGGGCCGGGGATCTGCTTGACTCCTCCAGACGCGTCGACGTCTTTTAAAAGAGAGGCGAGCCGCGTCTCGGCCTCGGACTTCGCGGCCAGAGCCACGGCTCTCTCACGATCCGCCGCCTCCAGGGCAGAGGACAGCTCAGTTATGCGGGAGTTCAGGGATTGGACCCGCGCTTCCTCCAACTGACCAGCTTCCTCCTCCTCCTCGCCAGGGACCTCAGAGCCTAGCCCAGCCACGGATTTGGCTTTGGGAAGAGCCGCGAATTGGCGCCTCATCGAGAGGCCCACCGAGGACCACTGTGCCAAAGCAACGAAGGTAAGATGGCAAAAGCAGCTGGAGAACGGGGGGACAAGCAGAGACACACTACCTGTTGACCAGCCTGGATCATGAAGGTAGCCAAGCAATCACCTCTGACTCTGTCCAACACCGCCTGGTCGGGAGGGAGACAACAGTTCTCGGCCACTCGAGCGGCGGCTCCACGGCTCGAGAACACCGACTCCTTCTCACCCACTGGAAAGCGTGGACAAAGAAGACCCTCCCCTGACGAAGGGAACTCGCCAGGAGCGGAGCGAAACGCCCCAAGATACCGACTGTAAGCATCAGGGAGAGAGCCGTCCGGAAGAGGTGAAGGGCCGGCCCACGGCCAAGCAACCTCAACGGGAGCAGGATGAGGTCGGTCAGCAGTCGGCTGAACGTCGACCCCCTCGACCCCCTCACGGAGCCTCTTGGGAGATCCCTGCAAGGGGAGAGAGGGAGACGACATCTTCTTCCGCTTCGAGCCTCCGGATGCGGTCACAACCCGCTGCTTCTTCCGGACTGCCAACACATGGTCCCTTCTGCGCGGATCCGGGTTTGGGGCCTGCACGAGAGCGCTGGCAGGAGAAGGACCGAGAGGGAACCCACCTGCACTCAAAGAATAAATGAGAGACAGAGCAGAACCTGGGCGACCTCGAGGGGCGAATGCTCGGAGCAGCTTACCTAGGGTCCACACCGTCTTACGCAAATTGAGGTCACTAAAGAGGAAGTCGATCGAGCGCTCCCTCAGAGGAATTGCCAACATGTCCCTCGCCGTCTGCTGCTCAGCGACCGTCGGCTCACCCAGATTAAGAACAACAGCACCGGCCGCCACCCACCGAGCCGGGAAGTGTACGCTCGAGGGGAATGTGACGAACACGTATTCCCCCTTCCAGCGTTTCAGAGAGCTCGGCAACCCCAGCACCAGGGACATCTTCGGGCGGGCGCTGATGTAAATCCACGCCCCCGATTGGTGGAGGCTCAGGCGGTAGAACTGGGCAAAGAGGCGGAGAGAGGGCACCACACCCTTCAGCATGCAGACGACAACGAACCCGACGAGGATCCCGACGGCGTTGGGACAGAATTGACACAAGCACACATTGTGGGCCTGAAGGAACTCCACGATAAAAGGATGAAGCGGGAAACGGAGCCCGAAGTGAAAGCACTTCTCATATATTCCGACCTCATTGGGACCAGGAGAGCAGATCCGCTCGTCAGCCCCAGGGGCACGAGCCGAGTAGGGCGGAAGCAGGTAGGAGGAGCGCATGCTCCCGATGGCGGTGGCACAGATCGACGAAGGCCACGCCAAGACCTCATAAGGAACCCCTGAAGGATCATCCCCATGCTGACTAATCGCCGAAGGAGTGCCACCCGCCAGACCTGGAGCCGCATCGCGCTCCGACCGAACCGAACCCGTAGCAGAGGAAAACGACATGGGGCAGAGCTCAGACAGAAGGGGGATCAGCACAAAGAAGAAAGGCGACGGGATGGCGGCTCACGAATCCCTTGGCTTTTCCACTTAAGACGACTCCGCGAGCGGCAGGGATAAGCTTGCCGCTACACGTGGCAACATCCGAAGGCCGACGGCGCTTCGGAACCCGCGCCTTAAAAACATCAAACGTGCCAACTCATGATGACGACTAATAAATGAGTCGGCATCGACTGGAGAGCTTGTCAAAATCGGCAGAAGTCACATCGGCCGAGTTGAACCGGCCGAGGCCGATCAACCCGACCGATGGGGGCAATTGTTACGCCTATTTGACCGAGACCCAAAAGACACGAGCCCAGGAGCCCGACCACAGGTCAAGAGCCCATCTGCATCCTCAAAAGCCCATTCTGCAAAGGCCCTATAAGGGACCTTCTCGAACGTCGATTCGACCCGGCCCCAATAACCCGCTGGTCACTCGCCCACTCCTGCGAAAACCACTCCCCCGGATGCGCGACCACTAATAGCGATAATGGGGAGGTGCTGGCATGGCGGAAAGGGCGGCGGCAAGGGGGGACTGATGGGGCACGATCGATGGCGGGCGTGGGACGTGGGCCAGGGGCAACCGCGCTGGGAGCTCTACAAAAGGGCCAGGAAGACGACGAAGAAAGGGACCGCATCTCAGGTAACAAAACCTAAGGTACTCCATCAACGACCTCGTTCCCCCAATTCATCTCCTTCCTCCCCCGCTCGCGCCGAGAGACGCCGTTACGATCTCCTCACGAGTCGAACCGTCTCCGCCGGGCCTCCTTTCTCAGATCACTATCTGACTTAGGCATCGGAGGGGATTTGGCCGGAACCAAGGTCCGGCCCCCTGACGAGCGTTCTCGTCTACGCAGGTGGACAGCTGATCAACGGGCCGAGGCTACCCCTCGCCCCTCTACGACCACTCGATCGACTGGATAGTGAGGCTTCCCCTCACCGTCAGCCTGCCGAGGCCGAGCACGCCCCGCCGACGCCGAGCGTCTTAGTCGGGTCCGAGACTCCCCCTCGCCGCCCGTCGACCGTGCGTCTACCCGGGCGACTGAGGCTACCCCTCGTCCCCCTTCCAGCCGAGGCCGAGCACGTCTGTCCGAGGCCGAGCGTCTCAACCAGGGCCGAGGCTTCCCCTCGCCCCTTCTGCACCAATTCGAAGCCCCCCAAGGGACCCAAAGCGGGCCCCTTGACCACGTTGACCGGGTTCTCCACGGTCAACGCTTTGTAGTGAGAAAACACTCTGAAACACGTAGCCTGACGTTCCGTATCCGTAGTTAGACGTATCGGTCCCCGTGCACGTATCAACCTTTCATATTATTTATTCCCATCATTATATTAAACCATTTAGCCGAATTTTTATTATTATTGTTATCATTATATTTTTAAAAAATATCTCGTATTATTAATTTTAAGCTTACTCATTCAAATTCGAATTTCAAATCTTCTAAAATTCAAATGGAGACCTTCCTTATAAAACCCTTCTTAAACTTATTTATTAGCTATTATTTTCTTGATCATACCTATTAAGAATCCCATTAATCTATTCAAATCATTCCTTATTTGCTAGGAAGACTTTATTCCTCCCAATTAACCATGAAATCCCCATATTAATGTTTGCATTTCAAAACTTCCCTTATTTACCTAGACTTTAATTTTTCCCTAATTAAAATTTAAATTTCAACCTTCCTATTTATCTTGCTAATAATTTTCCCTAAATGAATTGTATTAAAACTAATTTAAAAACACTTTCTATTTTTGATTTCACTACTAGTTGTAAATAAAACAAATCAAATTCTTTTAAAAACATTTCCTAAATAAAGCTCTAGCCAATTCATTCACGTGATGCCCTTCACTTCCCCAAACAACTAATTTTTTTATAACACCTAAGGCTAGCTATAAGACTCTAGGGCAACCCTTCAACCCTACCTTCTTATAAGAAAACCTAGGAGACCTACCCATATATCAAACAGCATGACCTAAAGCCCCTACCCTACATCAGCTATCTTATTTTATTAAACCCGAAGGCCAACACAGCACCCTATCTTTCATCATGAAACAAAATAAGCCTAGGTCTTGTACTTTCAAAACCCTACACAACTTATAATAAAATAAAAACCCTAATCTACTAGCAGCCGCAACTCTCTATTTATTCAAACCCTAGCATCTATAAAAAAACCTAGGCCTATACTCTCAGCCGCCGCCCCTATAGCCTTCTTCTCTTTCAACCCGCAGCCCACAGCTCACGGCACACCCACGGCCCCTCCTTCTTCTCATCCGCACTCCATCACAGTCCCCACGCCGGCTGCTCTTCCTCCTTCTTCCTCCTTCTCCGAGCTCGCCCCCACCCACAGCCCACGCAAGCCCCTCCGGCAGCCACGCAAACAGCCCCTACTTCTCCTCCTTCCTCCTTCCTCCTACTCCTTTCCACGCAACCGAGAACCCATAGCACCCACAGCCCACTGGCGGCCACCATCCACGCATGCAGCAGCTGCCCAGAGCTCCCCTTCGCCTGTTCATCCTCCGGCGGCCCAGAAACGCCAGCACCCCCCCTCAACCATGCACAGGAGTCTCCGACAGCCCGTACACTCATCCAACCGTTCAGATCCAATGTTGACAGCCCCCTGAGCTCGCTGACAGCCGTTGTCCGTCGTTTACTTGCTGCCGTGATGAGTTCGAACCTTGGACGTCGAAGTTTCAGAACCATACGCGTCGCCGTTGCCGTTGTCGTCATCCGATCCCTCGCTGCACTTCAGGTCAGTAGATCTACCCCTAAAAAACTCTTAACCCACACCGTAAAGTAGAGAACTTAATAAAACCGGGTGATTAGACGTCGTAGGAGTTTGTTGTAAATCTGTCCTGAATGAAAAACATCCATACTGATTTCATGTTTTGCCAAAACAGCAAACCAAACCCTCCGTAGCGTAGTACTCGTCGAGACGATTCCAACGACACCAAGAACGTCAAAAACAAGCAAGTATATGATCTGATATGATTTTTCGAAGTTTCGGCACTTTTACGCCGCTTTCATGTATTGCTGGATAACTTAAAAATTTGACGTGAAATGACTTAAGAATGTGACACCATGACGATCAGGACAAAGTTTGGAATCCAACGGTATATCATATGATATATCTTAATTTTAAATAATAAGAGAAAAGCATAACTTATGTAGCAAACCCAATGAAAACTCGTGCTCGTCATTATTTTGAAACCGCTACTAAGATTGTTCAACCCACTTTTACTGTGTAGAACTGTCACAAATGTGTAATAATAATGATTACAGTAAAATTCAGTGAGTCCTGACATGCCTAACATTTATGGACATCGTGAAAATCGTGCGCCTCGAAGGCGGTATCGTGATATCGTGATGTCGTGTGAGTCGACTAGGCCGGCTCGTGTTCCGGCAAACTTTTGGGTGGGGTTAGGGTTGAGCGGCCATTGGGCGTATGAAGGGTACTCTCCTCAAGAGCACCACCCGCACGCGGTGGGTTAGCGTCAATCACGGTAAGCCCCCGTGAGAGGAACGACCTTCTCATCACGACCTAAAGGCGAGAACCCTAGATTAGATGTGAACTCTTGACATGGAAATTGCAACGCTAACTTGGTCATCTTGGAAATCGACATGCTAATGAACTCAGAGAAATCTTTACTTTAATCTTGTAATCGTCTAAAACTGCATGTTAGGGAAGTTCATTCTGTTCTATAAATTGTCAAATGTTAAATTGCTGCAAGTCGTCTCTTTAAAATATTTAAAATGCTTTCTTAAAATCATATCTATCATATATCTTGTTCCGGGATGCTAACTCTTTCTTGCAGACCCGTAGCTGACATACATTCATGGTTTTGGATGTATGTCAGGTTCAGAGCGTGAGTACCAGGAGGACCCGTACGAGATGCCAGATTTGGAGAGTCAGGAGTTCGCACCTAACGCAGTGCCTCTTCCAGCAGAGGATTAGTGGACCCCCGCACTTTACTGCTTTCCTAGTTCCCTTTTTAGACGTTGTAGTTGTTTTCGTGTACGTTCCATTTTCTTCTTGCTACTTTAGCCCAGCTGTGGCTTGTTTAATTTCGTGTACAAACCTTAAACTCTGGATGTGGCTTTATTTTCTGAAGTGTTTCTGATTGTTCTGATTAGCAATTGCAAGAACCTCATCTGTGTTTTTATCACAGACGCTTATTGAACTCGAGTTTCACCGCTCCAGTTCAAGCGGACCACGTAACTCTCTCGCTTCCGGTGTCTTTTGGGAAGCGGGGCGTTACAAGGAGGGAGAGACCATCCGCAACTTCTTGCAGCGCTTCAACGAAGAAAGACTCAATGTAACGAGCTACGAGGACGAGCTTCTCATGGTGGCCTTTAAGAAGGGACCGACGAATATGAGTCTACATAAGTCGCTGCTTTGTGATCTGCCTGCCGACCTTGACGCCCCCTTTGCCCAGGTGGAGAAGTTCATGCTAAGCGAGGAAGCCTTGGAGACGGTGAAGGTGGCCTCACCAATTAAAACCACTCGTATTGAAGCTAGGCCCAGCGAACTGCCGAGATGGGAAGAACGCCCCCAAGGGCGTGACCAGGACCGCCCCATAGGGCATGATAAAGACCATCCTGAGGGCACGATCCGGGAGGCCCTCGAGCACAAGATCGCTCCAGACCTCTGAGGGGGTTCCTCGCCCCTAGGAACCTTGCTCCAAGAGGCGGGACAGAGAGAGCGCAAGAGGTGGCGCACTATACGAGACTCAACACCCCCTGGCCGAAGTGATGACGGCGGCCATGACGGGTAGGTTTCTCAAAGACCTGCCCCGGAGATGAGGTTGAGGCCCAGTGGAAGGAATGCACAGAAGTATTGCCGATATCAACGAGACAACGGCTATGATACCGACGACTGCTTCACCTTGAAGAAGGACATAGAGCGATTGATTCAAGGCGGACATCTCCACAAATTCGTTGACCAGGGGAGACCGGGCCGTGATGGAGGAGCGACCACATGAGCTATTCAACCGACCCACGTCACCGAGCAAGTAGCCCACATAGACCCGAGCGATCATGCGCGTGGACGTCATTTGCGGTAGGTCGACTCAGGGCGGTATCTCGACATCGACAAGGAAGGCCTATGCCCGATAGATCATGACCGTGGGCACCGGGACATGGGCAAAGTGGAGAAGAGTAGCTCGCCCCCATCTATTTCTCTGACGACAACCTCGAGAGGGTCGAGCTGCCACATGAAGATGCTATCGTCATCGAAGCTCTCATAGGGCAGGCTATCATGAGCAGACTCTTGATCAACACAGACAGCTCGTGCGACATCCTGTTCTTGTCCACGATCCAGAAGATGGGACTGAACGTGGCGGAGCTGAAGCCATGCTTGGGCTCGATTGTCGGCTTCACCGGCCATTCGGTGCCTATAGTCAGAGTGATCACGCTGCCCGTTACCCTGAGGGAGAGGTTGAAGGTTGTCACTCGAATGACGCAGTTTTTCATTGTCGACGTCCCCTCAGCATACAACGGCATCATCGGGCGGCCTTACATGACCGCCGTTGAAGCTCTCCCCTCACTGCTGCTTCAAATGGTGAAATTCCAGACTCTGCATGGAGTGGAAGAGGTGTGGGGAAGCCAGAAGCTCTCACAAAGCTGATACGTCGGCTCCACCAAGCACAAGAAGTCCAAGGAAGCCCTGTCGATCGACCTCTTCGACAGTCGGGAGAACTCCGCTCATCGACGACCAGCTCTAGGGGAGGACGTAGAGGAAGTACCAGTGGAGACAGAAGTGGACAAGACTGTAGCCATTGGCACGAAGCTGCCAGCAAAGTTGAAGGCGGTGCTAGTTGACCTCCTTAGGGTGAAATATTCTCGTCGGCCATAAGTCCAAGGGGCGTCGCCCCTCGCCATCGAATGACCCTCGTCAGCCGTAAGTCGAAAGGGCCTCGCCCCTCACCACTGAACGACACTCGTCGGCCGTAAGTCGAAGGAGCCTCGCCCCTCACCACCAGACGACCCTCATAGGCACATACACCGAAAGAGGCCCGCCCCTCTCTATCCTAAGAAGTGTGATTCATGGTGTAAAAGGCTATATTCATTAAGTGAATACGCCTAACCTATCCACGACATAACTTGCCTAAGGATTTCTATGGTTTTTCTAGTTAGATCATCGAGAGGCCATACGCATGCAGATATTCAGATAAGAAAGGAATGCGAATAAAGAAATAAGGTCGCAAAAAGTCTTTCTTAGCAAAAAAATCTTTCTTCATTCATTTCAAATTAAAGAAATTATAGAAATTACAAAACAGAAGAACTGCCTAAGAAGGAGAGGGACCGCTCCCCGACACCAATACACTGGTGAAAGCCTCCATTGCCTTTGTGAGCTTAGCAATAAGCTTGGTCTTCTCCTTTGCGACAGCCTCCTCGAGCTCGGCCTCCTTCTTGAAGGCATCGAGCTCCTCTTCGAGCTGGGGCCTATCCGTCCGCGACTGGAGCTCGACAGACTTGTGGAGGTCCGATAGAGATGAAAGGCTATCCTTATCATCCGTTGCCTCCCACTCGATTACCGCCTTGTCAGCGAGGGTCTTCCCCAAGGCCTCCTCTGCCTCCTTTGCCCGTGCTTCGGAGCTGAGGGCTCTGCGCTCTGTGTCTGCCACCCGTCGACCTCCATAGATCAAGTCAGCAGCCTGGCAGCGTAACACGGCCCCGAGAACAGACATCTGCAAATAAAACGAAGGTCAGTCAATAATATCGACCAATTTGGGCACCAAAAAGCAAAGGCTCAGACGACATACCTTGTATCTGCTCCACACGAAGAAGTTGGCCATCCGTTCGAGGTCCAGCTTCTGCAGGAACTCCAAATCCTTGGGGAGGATCGAGTTCTCCACCACTCTGGCAGTTGTCCCGAAGTCCGTCAGGGCCAACTCCTCCTTGCCGATGGCGAAGGGGGCATATGAAACTCACCTTGGGCCGGCCCCGAGGATCGAGACAAAAGCCGATTGAGCAGCAACACTCGATTGAACTCCCCAGGAATTGAGCCGACCAGCAGGATGGGCGACACGATGTCACCCCATGGCCATTGATCCATAAGGGGCGTCATGGGGCCCTGGGGCATCGAAAGGGTCTCCGTCGCCTCTGGAGTCTCGAGGGGAGCGACCCTCTTGCCCTTCCCCATGGGGTCTTCTTCGTCTATGAGCCTCCCCTTCGGAGACCCCTCCTCCTCATGAGAGGGAATCTCCATCTTATGACCGACTCTCCAGTCGGCTCGATGACGTCGGCAGAGTCGATGTCGACCACCTCTGGTGCCGCTGCAACCACGACGAAAGCCAGGAGAACGGGGGGCCATGTGGGAGCTCGGTTAGAGGCCTCCCTTGAAGAGGCTCACGAAGAAGGCCTGGATGCCTGCCTGGTCTCTCCCCCTTCCGAGGAGGAGCTCTGGTGGATGGGGAGGGGGGACCGAGAATCCGACCCCTCGACACGAGCGCTCGATCGATCGGTTCAAGCACCCGACCTTTCGACCGTTCATTTCTTCTTCTACTGCTCCCTCCAAACTTGGTCCAAACTGGACTCGCCGCTACATCGACTGTCATTGGTCAAATCTGCAGACAATGAAGATAATTACCATGAGTGGCGGAGATAAAGATATAGATTCGTGATACCTTACCCGGGCTCCATAGAAGATCTTTATCGTACGGTCATCCAGCAAATAATGAATCGACCTGTCTTGTTGTCACGCTCCGCTTCCCTAAAATGGAGGTGAGACGTGAGAAGGTCCGCTCAGACGTGGAGCTGTGAAGCTGCACGCCTGATAAGCGTCACTAAAACATATGCAGGTCCCTGTAACCACGAACGGAACAAAGATAATAACCAAAGGAGAGACAGAAATAAATTTCAATCTCAAAATTTGTCCAAATATAAATAATAAGTTCAACATCCAGAAAAGCCACCAGGCTACAACGAAAAGAGTCTAAGGCCAAAACACGGCCAAACATCAAAAGTACAAGGTAAAACAATGGTGCTACGCACCGACAACTAACAACAACTAACAGGCGACTCTAAATAGCCTCTAAGACTGGTCACCAGTGTCCACGAAGTCCTCGTCAACCACTGGCTCAGGCTCGACGTCCTCAAACACCTCGTCCCCAGCAACAAACTCTGGCTCAGGATCTAACATGTGACACCCAAAAGAGAGAGGGGCACATGTCAGCAAGTCTAAAAATAGACTTGAGTAAGGATACTGAAAGTAAACTAACAACCTAGCAGTTATAATATTATGCAATGACATGACATTTAAGTATGATGCAACAGTTTAAAGAAAAGACAAGCACGCACGATGTAGCCAGAAGCTACCAAATCACTAATGCACGAATCACTTATTACGATTCTCACTTTGTGCTCAGAGTTTCCGTCTTTTGGCTGAAGTAGCTGTACGGGCTAACTTCTACGCTCAAGCGAACGTTTAACCCTACCCCTCCACGTGTAGCTGTTTCGTACTATTAGGGTACTGTTCATTAGTCTCACACATTATTCCTTATAGTGTGAAACTGCCTACTAACCTGATTATAATGTATCTCTCTACAACAAGATGTGTACTGTCAGCATGAGACTAGTATCGCATGGAACTCACAGCCTATTCAAAGTCCTTCTATTTTATTGGTACGCATGGTGTGCCTAGGTTCAGGTTCAAAGCATTCAAAGCATAATGTAAACTAATATCTGTAGTCTCTTCACGCACTGAATAGGCCAAGAAAAGCAATTCACTTCAAATTGGCAGCACACTAGCATTAATAGCAACTCCAAAGCACTGTTAAATTAAGTGCCAACTAAAAATAGGAACAAATATAAAACCAGAGGCAATGTCTATCACTCACAGTTTAAAGAGGTTGCTGTGAGTAAACTAACTTAGTTATGAACTAATCATATTAATAACTTACTGGTATTTAGCACCAAATGATAATTTACGTGTTTTAAACCAATAACTACTCTTATATCAAGGGTCACTCATGTTGTTGGCATCATACACGTAGGTGTAGAATTACTATCAGAACTAATATCATATAATCAGAACCTACACATCACTTTACCAACTAAATAATTATATAGGATTATAGACCGTGTTTTATCATATTTCATATAAGATTGATGTAAAATGCATTAGGTATCGGGTAAATTGTTCTGCATGAATGATCACACCTTAAAAATTTCTCTTTCTGGCCATTCATATATTGTGCTTATTAACGCCACTACTGCATGCATATAAATATAAATGAACTCACGGTTGATTTGGTTTGCTTGCAGGGGAAATGGATCACGACGACGGACTGGTGATGCGGCGGCGCGGCTAGTGACGGCTTCGGAAGGGAGTCGATGCGGTCTGCAGCGGCGGCGAGGTGGTGGTTGGACATGCGCCGCTGCTCGGAGTGAGGAGATGTGACCTGAGGTTGGGCGCGAGTGTTCGAAGGTTGTCGGAGGGTTTCAATGGCGAGCTGAAGAGTTTGGGCACGGTTGTACAGGCCGTTAGGAAGTAGGAGATGAGGGGGCTCTCGAGGTTGAACGGGCTTGCGTCGTGCTTGTGGAATGAAGGGATGGGGTTGGGTCAGGTGGCGTTGTTTGCGTGGGAGGAGGGTGGCTGCGAGCTTTGGTGATGTCGTCCCGTGGAGGGAAGGGCGTAGGTTTCAATGGCTGGGAGGAAAGAAAGTAGGGATTTTAAAAATCACGTGTAACCTAGAGATTGCCTGCTAACCTATTAGTAGGGAGACATTAGAGAGAGGGAGAGAACGTGGGGGGAAATGGTTTGAGGGCTGGGTGACGTGGGAAGTGGGGAAAAGAGGGGGCAGTTGGGATTTGATAAATTAGGTTTAGGATCTGTTTTTAATTTTTTTTGATTGGATTTGTTTAAAACTAACCGTATGATACTTTAGTTGTTAGGATCCTTAAGAATTTGTATTTTTTTTTAAAAAAAACAAAGATTCTGAATCAAAACCCACTTACAACTGAATATAGGCTAATTAGTTAAAAGCAAATTTATTAAAAGAGTTTATTAAAAGAAAACTTTAATTTTGAAAATATTACAACCGTAACATAATAGTTTGAAAAGGAAAAATTATAAACATTAATAATTATTAATAATCCGATTTTTATAGCTTCGTCATTTAGCATCCAAAAATTAAAAGGAAAATATCGGGATGACCGCGTCTCTGCGAGGGTCATGAATACGGGGTTCGGTCACGCGTCGGAACTACAGAATTACCATAATAAAACCAAATACGGAAATACGCACACGAATCAACATACGCACAAAAATACGTACGACCGGAAGTGGCCGTTACATCCTACCCACCTTAAGAAAAGATTCCGTCCTCGGAATCTATATCAACCACTGCCCTGAAATAAGTGCGGGAAGCGCTCTCTCATATCATCCTCGCGCTCCCAGGTGGACTCCCCAGGGGAATCATGACGCCACTGCACTCTAACCAGGTCGACGGTCTTATTCCTCAACTGTTTCTGCCGTCGATCCAGAATCTCAACTGGCTGCTGATCATAAGTCAAATCCGGACGAACTGTGATCTCTGAGAAATCCACAGCATGGGGCGGATCACTGACGTATCGACGTAACTGAGATACGTGAAATACGTCGTGAACTCCCTCCAGTGACGGTGGCAATGCCAAGCGATAAGCCACCACTCCAACTCTCTCCAGGACGTCAAACGGCCCAATATACCTCGGACTCAGCTTGCCTCTCTTTCCAAATCGGATAACTCCGCGGTTCGGAGAAATCTTCAGAAAGACATGGTCTCCAGGCTGAAACTCCAGAGGCCTCCGTTTAGCATCTGCCCAATGCTTGAAACGGTCCTGCGCGATCCTCAGCTTCTCCCGGATGTTCCTTACAACATCCACAGCCTCCACGATCATCTCTGGCCCTAACAGCTCCCGGTCTCCAATGTCATCCCAGCTCAGTGGCGATCGACATTTCTTCCCGTATAGTGCGGCGAAAGGTGCCATGCCAATACTCGCCTGGTAGCTGTTATTGTATGCAAAATCAACATGATGGAGATGATCCTCCCAAGATCCCTTGAAATCTAGCATGCACGCCCTCAGCATGTCCTCCAAGATCTGAATCGTCCTCTCGGACAGGCCATCTGTCTGCGGATGGTACGCAGTGCTGAAACTCAGACTCGTACCCAAGCTCTTCTGCAGACTCTGCCAAAACTGAGATGTAAATCTCGTGTCTCTGTCCGACACGATACTCACAGGGACTCCGTGAAGTCGTACGATCTCCTGCACGATTCACGTTACATCACTATCTAAACTAGGAAAAGGAAATGGAAACGGAGAGTAAAAGAATTTACCTCCATGTATCTCCTCGCTAGCGTCTCAGTGGACTGTCCTACTCGGAATGGAATAAAGTGCGCTGAGTTGGTCAATCGATCTACGATCACCCAAATCGCGTCATTCTGCTTCAGACTCCTAGGCAGTCCAGTCACAAAGTCCATAGTGATGTGTTGCCACTTCCACTCCGGAATCAAAAGCGGTTGTAGCAACCCTGCCGTACGCTGATGCTCCACCTTCACCTGCTGGCAAACCAAACACTTGGCAATGCTCCGTGCCACACTCCTCTTCATACCATGCCACCAATAGTTCAGACGAAGATCTTTGTACATCTTGGTGCCACCAGGATGCACAGAATACGGCGAACTGTGTGCCTCAACCAATAACTCCTCTCTGATATCTCCGACAGGCACACACAACCTGGCTCCAAACCTCCGTGAGCCGTCCTCATGAATCAAGAAGTCAGTCCGCAGACCGGCTTCTACCTGCTCCAGAATCTTCACCAGCTTCGGATCTCCGGCCTGACCTGCCTTGATCCGATCCACGATCGTCGACTGTATCTGCATACACATCAACGACGAAGCCTCTCCAGGAAGTACAATCTCAATACCAGACTCACAGAAATCCTGCTGCAACCTCCACTGTGAAGTCAACATCATCACCGCTGGTAGTCTGCGCAGCGCATCAGGAACCACATTCACCTTGCCAGGATGGTACTGCAAGTCGATCTCATAATCTGCCATGAGCTCCAACCATCGACGTTGTTGCATGTTGAGCTCCTTCTGCGTAAAGATATATTTCAAGCTTTTGTGATCAGTGAAAATCTTCACCTTCTCACTCAGCAGGAAGTGCCTAGAAATCTTCAGCGCAAACACGACAGCAGCCAACTCCAAGTCGTGCGTCGGGTAATTCTTCTCATGGGTCTTGAGCTGACGAGAAGCATACACAACCACGTGCCCATGCTGGTGCAACACACAACCGAGACCCTTGCCAGAAGCATCGCAAAAGATCTCAAATCCTCCACTCTGATCGGGCACATCAAGAACAGGGGCAGTCGTCAATCTCTCCTTCAGAACACCAAAGTCTTTCTCACAACCATCAGACCAAACAAATGGTACATCCTTCCGCGTCAGTCTGGTCATCGGCTCTGCAATACGGGAGAAGTCCTTAATAAAGCGCCGATAGTAACCTGCAAGACCAAGGAAACTCCTTATCTCAGACGCTGACTGTGGAACCGGCCACTCTCTGATAGCCTTGATCTTCTCCGGATCCACAGATATGCCATCTCCTGAGACCACATGTCCAAGAAAAGCCACTCTATACAGCCAGAACTCGCACTTGGAATACTTCGCATACAAGCGATGCTTCCTCAAAATCTCCAAAACTGTCCTCAAGTGCTCAGCATGCTCCTCTTCCGACTTTGAATAGATCAAGATGTCGTCAATGAAGATAACGACGAACTTATCTAAGAAGTCGTAGAATTTCAGGTTCATCAGGTTCATAAAAACTGTGGGTGCGTTGGTTACACCGAAAGGCATAACCGCGAACTCGTAGTGACCATACTTCGTCCTGAATGCTGTCTTCGGGATGTCCTCTCTCTTCACCTCCAGCTGATGATATCCACTCCTCAGATCCAATTTAGAGAATACCCTCGATCCTCCAAGCTGATCAAAAATGTCATCGATGCGAGGCAATGGATATTTATTCTTGATGGTTACAACATTCAGCTCCATGTAGTACACGCACATGCGACGCGAACCATCCTTCTTCTTCACCAGCAGTACCGGTGCTCCCCACGGAGACACACTAGGATTGATATAACCCTTCTGTAAATGCTCATCCAGCTGCCTATGCAACTCCTCCAACTCTGCTGGAGCCATACGATATGGTGCCTTCGAAATGGGCTGCGCTCCCGGAATAAGATCAATAGAAAACTCAAGAGCTCGGTCGGGCGGCAGTCCAGACATCTCCTCGGGGAAGACATCGTCGAATTCTCGCACCACAGCTGGTCTATCTTGCTCCATCTGCATAGCCACAATCTCCACTGGTCTGGCTCGAAATCTGACAGGGCCAAGCGAACTGCTACCCCGGTTGAACTCAAATACTGGATGTCTGGGGATCTCGAACACCACCTTCTTCCTCCGGCAGTCGATCATAGCATAGAAGCTCGCAAGCCAATCCATTCCAAGTACTACATCGTAGTTGATGATGTCATAGACAATGAAATCAGCGTAAAGCTCATGTCCACAGACCACCAAAGGGCAAGAGTTGCAACCACGATGCACCGTGACCACGCCATTCCTTGTCACGATGTTCCAACTCTTGGAAAGAGGGGATGTCGTCAAGGAATGCTTCTCCACAAAGCTCCGGGATAGGATGCACATCGATGCACCAGAGTCAAAGAGGACTCGTGCAGGAAATGTGCAAACCAGAATTACACCTAACAGACAATCTAACAATCAAACCCTATTCTAGCAAACAAGCATATGCAAGCAACCAAACGAAATCTGATAACTAAAACTAACTAAGGAAAGAAACATCTAGATTGAGGATTACCTGCGATAACCTCATCCACAGTCTCGGTTTCCACAGCAGTCATCAGAAAAGCCTACCTCCTCGGCTGCACGGCCTGCTGAAAAGCCTGCCTCTGCGGCACAAGAGCCGCTCCACGACCAGCAGGTGCCGGTGCCCTCTGTGCAACGGCTGTGCTGCAACAGGTGCCTTCCAAGGCTGCTTGGCGCTCGGGCAATCCTTTAGAGTATGCGAAGCATCGCCACAGACCAAGCATTGACCCAAAAGCCTCCTGCACTGGTCCTTCACATGACCCGGCTTCCCGCAATGATTGCACGTTGACCGGCGCCCCGCATGCGTCGCAGCGGCACGGTGTCGTTTACCGCAAGTTTCACGGTTAGTGTAGGGTGCGGGAATATCGAACTCAGGGAGGCGAGGTTGTGCTTGGGTCAGGTAGGACCTAAATCACCCTGAGGGGTGAGCTAGCCCGAATCGGTGAATGGTTGTCACGAAAGGAAATAAAAGGGTATGAACAACAAGAGAGAAAACCCGGGACTTTGGTTTCCAACCCGACGAGAGACTCTCGCCGATACGGCCGACGGGTATGGATAGCGATCGGGATTTGGGTCTAATGGTGAGACGTTGCCTCTGAAAGTGGTACCGGCGTCCCATGGGCCCGATATTCTGGTCGGTGCCCAGGATGATACACCAGACTTCCCGGATTCGATCAGTGGGCACTCCCGTGTCCATTAACACTGATCGATCCCGGGAGCACTAAGCCCGCAACGATATCTCCCAACTTCTCATCCTGCCGCTCCCGCGTACTAGGATTCGGCGTCTACGCTAAGGGCGTGAGCTATGTCTAGGGAGTCAACCGCCAAGTTTATTCCCCCTTGGCCCAACGGTCAAAGGCGGTCTTTTTCCCGCCGATGACAATGAAACACCCCGCGTAACCGTTAGATTCCTACTCCCTATCGATTTCCTAACCCTATGGACGCATCGGGAAGAGCCCCCGAAGGGGTTTCCACCAAAATCCCAGATTTGGAAACTACTCACAAAAATTCATGAAAAAGCGATCTAAATGAAATTTAACCGTTGGAATCAGAATCGGACAATTGCAATGCGGAAGTAATGGAGTAATAAAGACAATACTAAAATTTTAGAAAGATCTGAAAACTTACAAAAGAGTAACAATTACAGCCGTCACAAGGAAATAAAACAGTAGAAAAAAGAACAGCTCTCGTTTCTGGAACCCTAGGGGTTCTATTTATAGACCGTCGCATCAACCGATCGGTTGACAAGTCAACCGATCGGTTGATCCGTTACAAATTAATAACAGAAAACGGCGAGCTTTCACCCGATCACATGAACCGGTCGGGTGAGTTCTTGAGTGACCGGTTGGATCTTGGAGCAGTCGGGTGAATCGATCGGTTCGACGTCCGTGTCTTCAGCTCTTCTTTTTCAGCTACAGATGAACCGATCGGGTGAGAGTCACCTGATCGGTTGGTGTTTTGCTTCGAGAAAACAGAGAACAGCCCCCGCTGAACCGGTCTGCGAACCGGTCGGGTGACTTCTTTATGAGCTGCGGCAGAGACCGGGTGGTGCACGCGTGCATCACCCGATCGGTTGGAGATGACCAACCGACCGGGTGAGGGGCTGAAAGATGAATTCTTTGGTGTTTGACCCCCTGGATCACGCGTGACTTCTCCCGTTGCTCCGGGGACTTGGGATATCATCGTTAAACGTCCCCTACGTGGTCGATCCCCTGCAATCATGGATAAACAAAGAAAAGTGAAAGAAAACGGGAAAATATACGAAAACGAATAAGAGACGGTGGAAAAACACGAAGAAACACAAAAGAAAACGTGCATTAATATATGAAATATAAACGCACGTCAAAATCCCCCAAGCTGAACTCTTCCTCGTCCTCGAGGAAGACGAGTGAGAGTATGAGCTCGGAAGGGAAAAATAGAGAGGAAGAAAGAAAAAGAAAACTCTAAACCCTAGATCGTCCATCAGAGCCACCAAAATCAAAAACGACACACCAAGCAAGCAAACGCCAAATCACACCACTAAACCTAGGAAAACGAGTCCAAATAAGTGTCGTGGGTCCACGCAGTGAAGCGCGAGTGAGCGTGGTCGTGTGCTAGCAAATGGTGATGCTTTCTACGATGTGCTATGAGGCTCGATATACACAAATCCAAGATATGACCCAAAATATCGATCCGAATTGAATTAAGCGGCGAATATAAGTTCAAGCATGCATGAGAAGAGTTAGAATAGAAGCGTATCATGCATCGGGGACTCCACAACTAGGGTTAAGGAAATCACGCCACTATAGCCTAGATACTAGCTAAAAAGTTCCTAAGCCAAGTGTTTTCGATAACGACGGGGGTTGAGATGATGTGGAGAAGAACACTCGGTGCAAATTCTCGCCTTCCCTTTATTCTTGGCAAGTATGAAAAAATATTCACACGGAAATTTTTTTTGGGTTTTGGTCATTTGTATTTTTTTGGATTTTTGGGCTATACACAATTTTTCATTTCTTTTCTTTTTGGGTTTTTCTTTTCTTTTCTCCTTTTTTTTGGATTTTTGGCTATACACATGTGTACTCTCCCAAGTGGGAGAACGGTACACGACGAGGGGATTTGCACCAAGTAAAACAAAAAAGAAGTCGAAATCTAAACACTCGGGCAAAGGAAACTATTCTCGCTAAATAGAGCATAGGCTAAATGGGTTATCCTAGTCCTTAGTTGTGGAATCCCGACGCATGCGAATTGAAGTATACGATATAAATATAGCATGGATATAGTGGAAACAAATACCGCATATTCAAATCGGAGCATGATAATCTAGGGGTCATTCCTGGACAGGTATATAAAGTAAAATCACAAGGCAGAAGCACACCAAATGCTAGTCACGACACACGACTCACAAAAAGCTAAGTGGACCCACGATGCGTGAAATGCAAGAGGACTCGAAATCCTAGGGTTAATGAGTGTGATTATCGATGCAATGCTAGGTGTGTGTGACTTTGTGGCGATTCATCATAGGATTCATCTCTAGGAGAAAGAGCTAAAAAATAAGAAAAGAAAAGAAAAAAATAAAAACACGATGAAAACGACACAAAAAACGAAAAAGAAGGACTCAAACGATGCACACAGTGCGACTCCCCCAAGCTGAAGTTTGCATTGTCCTCAATGCAATATGAGTGAGTATGGGAGGGCAATGAAAATGGGGGGAATACGCACTGACACAAAAAGAAATGAAAACGAGGAAAACACATAGATAAAACTGAAAAAGAAAGAAAGATCAAAATCAAAATCAAACAATACGAAAATAAAAATAAAACCACACGACACGACACTCTAAAAAAATGAAAAACAAGCACACACACAAAAAATGAGAAAAACAAACAAAACACGACAGCACACCAAAATAGACATCCCCCAAGCTAGACCAGAAAGTGCTAGCGAAATGATGTGTTCAATGAAATGCAGAGATGTGCAAGGGGGAGTCAAAAACAAAAGAGGTGAAATCAAAAAGCGACACGCGAATGGCCCCCCCTCCGACAGAGACAAAGCAGGGCCCCCAAAAGACAGATGGGCACAAATATGGGGGGGGGGGGGCAAAAGAGGGGGAAAGAAAGATCAAGCAGGGGCACCACCCTCCGGAGGTGGTGACGGGGGCCTGCGCTGTGGACCAGGGGTCGTGGGGGGTGGAATGTGGAGCTCGGAGACGTCGGGTGGGTCTTCACGGATGTGGCGAATGAAGCTTTGAAGAAAGGGGAGGTCTCGGTCGACGGACTCCTCGGTTATCTGACCACCCTGCCCAGCTAGGAGGATCATGGCCATGAATCGATCGGCTTGGTCTTTATCGGGGGCAGATGGGTTGGAGGTGGTGGGCTGAGCGGGGGGCTGTGCGCGACGAGCGCGACGGTTGGGCCTAGGGTTCGAAGATCTGGCGTCGGTGGGTTTAACACGGCGGGGAGGCATTGTGCGGGTGTCTTGTGTGTGCGCGAGTATGTAAAAGTACAATGAATCAACACAAACATGAAATACGGCCAACGAGCAAATGGAATATCTGGGGTAAAAAATAAAATTAAGCAAAGGAGCGAGTTTACCCAAATGAGGTGAAGATAGTTGATCGTAGACGCCCCGATGCTACTCGATTGGAGCACGCTGTGAAGCCGCAGCGATCTCTTCAACAAGTTTCGATGTTTGGGGAGGATGGGTGAAATTTAGGGTTTTGTGTGTAGGGAGTTGGCGGGGGAATGGAGGGGAATCGATGGTTGACGGGTAGGGAGATGGCGGGGGAAGACGATCGAGGTTGATCTTGGGGAAGAAAGTAGGAAGGTGCACGAGAGGAGTCGAAACGGCGGCGGTTTGGGCGATCGGGCGAGGATGGAAATTAACGGATGTCGGGGGGGGGGGGGGGGGGGGGGTTTATATAGGGTTTTAAGTCGAACCGATCGGGTGACTTGTCACCAGATCGGTTGACGGTTAGGTCGAAATTCTTGCCAAAGAAATGCTACAGGCGAACCAGTCGGTTAACTTTTCAACCGATCGGTTGGCCGCTCCACTCGTTTTCCCGAGAACTTAGGGCTGCTCACCCGGTCACGTCAACCGATCGTGCTCGAACTCAACCGATCGGTTGATACTCCCCAAAAATTTCCGAGAGTTCTCCCCAGCTCACCCGGTCTGCCACCCGGTCTCTTCATTACTCAACCGATCGGGTCATATGGGGACAGATCTCGGCATGTATCTGATACATCCCAACTGATCGGGTGAGTTGTCATCCGATCGGTTGGGGCTTGTTTCCTGCAAAAACCAATAGAATTGTTTAAGTCCCCGAACGGATGTTCTCGCGGCTGATTTTATTTATAAAAATAGACAAAATAAAGTCAAAAATAACGCTGAAAAATGGGGAAAAAGTTTAGAACATGGGTTGCCTCCCATGAAGCGCACTTGTTTAACGTCGTTGGCTCGACGCCCGCAACGGTGGTCAATTAGGATCCGGAGGGTTAGAGGAAGAGTTGTCGCTCGTGGGGGATCCGACCGGAGAGAATTCTGGTTCTCCTACTGCATAGTGTTTCAGACGCTGCCCGTTTACTTTAAACGGCTCATCCCTTCCCATTATCTCGATAGCCCCATGCGGGAAAACCCTGGTGACGCGGAATGGTCCCGACCATCTTGACTTGAGTTTCCCAGGAAAGAGCTTCAGCCGTGAGTTGAACAGGAGAACTAAGTCCCCTTCTATGAATTCCATCGTTAAGATTCGCTTATCGTGCCAACGCTTCAGCTTCTCCTTGTAGATCTTGGCGTTCTCATAGGCATTGAGCCGGATTTCGTCGAGTTCGTTGAGTTGTAGCTGCCGGTGCACTCCTACCTTCTTGGTGTCGAAGTTCAGATTCTTAACTGCCCAATATGCCTTATGTTCCAATTCCACAGGAAGATGGCAAGCTTTCCCATAGACGAGCCGGTAGGGAGTTGTGCCGATAGGAGTTTTAAATGCCGTCCTGTAAGCCCAAAGCGCGTCAGGGAGCTTTGACGACCAGTCCTTCCTGGAATTGGCCACCGTCTTTTCTAGTATGCTTTTAATCTCCCGGTTAGAGACTTCCGCCTGACCGCTGGTCTGCGGGTGGTAGGCACGCCCCACCCGGTGTTGTACCCCGTATTTTTTAAAGAGGGCCTCAAATTTCTTCTCTATAAAGTGGCTCCCTCTGTCACTGATCAGGACACGAGGCACACCGAACCGCGGGAAGATGTTGCTTTTAAAGAACTTGGCCACCACTCTGGAGTCGTTGGTTGGACTGGCCACCGCTTCAACCCATTTCGACACGTAGTCTACGGCCACTAAGATATACTGGTTCCCCGAGGAAGAAGGGAACGGTCCCATGAAGTCCATTCCCCATACATCGAAGATTTCTATCTCCAGGATGTAGTGTTGAGGCATCTCATTTCTTTTGGAGATATTCCCAGCTCTTTGGCACCTATCGCAGGCTTGGACGTAAACATGTGTGTCCTTGAAGAGTGTAGGCCAATAAAATCCGCTTTGGAGAATTTTCGCGGTGGTCTTATAGGTGCTCGCGTGCCCTCCACATTGCTGCCCATGGCAGTGGGAAATGATGGAAGTCGCCTCAGTTTCAGGGATGCATCTTCGTATCACCCCATCATTGCAGGTTTTGTATAGGTGGGGGTCATCCCAATAGAATTTGCGGACCTCATGGAAAAATTTCTTCTTCTGCTGAAAGCTCACATTGTGGGGAACGATGGCACAAGCCAGATAATTTGCGATGTCGGCGTACCAGGGGGTCCAGGAGGAAGAGACAGAGAAGAGATGCTCGTCAGGGAGTGAATCATCGATCGGTGTAGCATTTAAATCGAGAGTGGGCATCCTGGACAGGTGATCGGCAACAACATTCTCCGCCCCCTTCTTATCTCTGATTTCCAGGTCAAACTCCTGGAGGAGGAGAATCCATCTAATGAGTCGTGGCTTGGCTTCCTTCTTGTTCAATAGGTATTTAAGAGCCGCGTGATCCGTGTGTACGATCACCTTGGCGCCAACGAGATATTGTCGGAACTTATCCATGGCGTAGATCACCGCGAGTAATTCCTTTTCCGTGGTAGTATAATTTCTTTGGGCGGCATCAAGGGTTTTGCTCGTATAATATATGACATGAAGATCTTTAACTTTTCTCTGCCCTGGGACGGCACCAAACGCATAATCACTAGCATCACACATCAGTTCAAAGGGGAGTTTCCAGTTTGGTGGCTGTATTATGGGTGCGGAAATTAATGCTTGCTTCAAAGTGCGGAAGGCCTCCATACACTCCTCGCTAAAGACGAAAGGTGCGTCCTTCACGAGAAGCTGGGTCAGAGGCCTGGAAATCTTCGAGAAGTCTTTTATGAAGCGGCGATAAAATCCCGCGTGTCCTAAGAAACCACGGACTCCTCGAAGATTGTGCGGTGGTGGAAGCTTTTCAATCACTTCGACTTTAGCCTTATCAACCTCGATTCCCCTCGAAGAGATGATGTGTCCCAGCACAACTCCCTCTTGGACCATGAAGTGACACTTCTCCCAGTTTAGGACTAGTCCCTTTTCCTGACATCTCTCCAGGACCTTAGTGAGATTACTGAGGCACGAGTCAAATTTAGTTCCGTAGACTGAGAAGTCGTCCATGAAGACCTCCATGATGTCTTGGGAGTAGTCGGAGAAGATAGCAGACATGAGTCTTTGGAATGTAGCAGGGGCGTTACAAAGTCCGAACGGCATTCTTCTATAGGCATACGTCCCGAACAGGCAAGTGAAAGTCGTCTTCTCCTGGTCATCGTTATGAATAGGGATTTGAAGAAATCCTGAATACCCGTCCATGAAACAGAAATAATTATGCTTCGCCAGCCTCTCGAGCATCTGGTCAATAAAGGGGAGGGGGGTAATGATCCTTCCTTGTAGCCTTGTTCAGCTTTCTATAGTCAATGCACATCCTGTACCCCGTGACGGTCCTCGTTGGTACAAGCTCGTTCTTTTCATTGCGAACCACCGTCATCCCCCCTTTCTTGGGTACAACGTGCATCGGGCTAACCCAGCGACTATCGGAGATAGGGTATATAATACCGGCATGTAGTAGCCTAACAATCTCTTTCTTCACAACTTCCATCATTACTGGATTTAACCTCCGCTGTGGCTCAATCGAGGAGGCTTGCTCATCTTCAAGCAGAATTCTGTGTGAGCAGAGGCCTAAGCTAACCCCTTTTAAGTCCTCAATTGCATATCTGAAAACTCATTTAAACCTTTTTAGAACTCTAAGAAGTTTGGTCATTTGGTCTTCGGGTAGTGAAGAGTTGACTATAACCAGAAGGGTCGAGCCTGGTCCCAAATATTCATATTTAAGCCCCGGCGGTAATTCTTTCATCTCAACTTCTTGGGGCCCTGACGCATACTTTTCAAGTTGAGCATCCTCAAGGGAAAGGAGTTCTTCGTGGATTTCACTGAAGCCAGCATCCGGAATCTCACCCTCGGCCGTGGCTCCGCACGGCGAAATTTCGCAGGGTATAGTGGGAACGATCGAGGGATGCACCGGGTCTCTTCCGAGCTCATCATAATTATCCGGGAAGAAGGCTTGTAGGTGAAAACAGGTTTCAGTCATCGACGATTCTCCACAACCGTTTCCAGCTTCTCCATTGTCCAAAGACCGGGGACGCTCAATAGAAGTCTGCAAGGGATAGATTGATTCCTGTTCAGCGTCGCCTCCAAACCTGGCCGGGTGGCTCTCCTGACACAACTCTGCGGTTAACTCTTCTTCTTCACATTCGAGACCATGGTTGTCGATATACGCCATTTCTCCGTGGGGAGAGGGAGTTGCCATGGCAAGGTGCTCCTGCGCATCTTGATATCTCTGGCCTTCCACGGCGGCAGACAGGAGGGATAGTATATTCGAAGTATTCAGTGATTCTGCTAAGCTCTGCGCCAAACAGCGAATATGGTGAGAGTGATCCCAGATGTCTCCTGAAACTGCATGCAACATCTTTGCCGTGGGCCCGGGATCTTATACGAAAGGAGAGAGAGAGAACTGCACAAGTGGCAAACAAGTCAAAAGCATAGGTTGCATAAACGGGAACCGCAAGTTGCGATGGAAGCATGGCGATCCAGTCAGTTAGCTTTATACAATTACTATCCACAGTATATCCAAGTGAAATCTAAAAGTGTAGAGAGAGCGAAAATTATCGCGAGGTAGGGATGTGAGCTAGACACGAGGGTTCAAGAGATCCTAAAATAACAAGCACGTTGCCTCCCCGGCAACAGCGCCATAAACTTGACCGGCACCCTGCATGCGTCGCGGCGTCGTGGTGTCGTTTACCGCAAGTTTCACGGTTAGTGTAGGGTGCGGGAATATCAAACTCAGGGAGGCGAGGTTGTGCTTGGGTCAGGTAGGACCTAAATCACCCCGAGGGGCGAGCTAGCCCGAATCGGTGAATGGTTGTCACGAAAGGAAATAAAAGGGTATGAACAACAAGAGAGAAAACCCGGGACTTTGGTTTCCAACCCGACAAGAGACTCTCGCCGATACGGCCTACGGGTATGGATAGCGATCGGGGTTTGGGTCTAATGGTGAGACGTTGCCTCTGAAAGTGGTACTGGCGTCCCATGGGCCCGATATTTCGGTCGGTGCCCAGGATGATACACCGAACTTCCCGGATTCGATCAGTGGGCACTCCCGTGTCCATTAACACTGATCGATCCCGGGAGCACTAAGCCCGCAACGATATCTCCCAACGTCTCATCCTGCCGCTCCAGCGTGCTAGGATTCGGCGTCTACGCTAAGGGCGTGAGCTATGGCTAGGGAGTCAACCGCCAAGTTTATTCACCCTTGGCCCAACGGTCAAAGGCGGTCTTTTTCCCGCCGATGACAATGAAACACCCCGCGTAACCGTTAGATTCCTACTCCCTATCGATTTCCTAACCCTATGGACGCATCGGGAAGAGCCCCCGAAGGGGTTTCCACCAAAATCCCAGATTTGGTAACTCCTCACAAAAATTCATGAAAAAGCGATCTAAATGAAATATAACCGTTGGAATCAGAATCGGACAATTGCAATGCGGAAGTAATGGAGTAATAAAGACAATACTAAAATTTTAGAAAGATTTGAAAACTTACAAAAGAGTAACAATTACAGCCGTCACAAGGAAATAAAACAGTAGAAAAAAGAACAGCTCTCGTTTTTGGAACCCTAGGGGTTCTATTTATAGACCGTCGCATCAACCGATCGGTTGACAAGTCAACCGATCGGTTGATCCGTTACAAATTAATAACAGAAAACGGCGAGCTTTCACCCGATCACATGAACCGGTCGGGTGAGTTCTTGAGTGACCGGTTGGATCTTGGAGCAGTCGGGCGAATCGATCGGTTCGACGTCCGTGTCTTCAGCTCTTCTTTTTCAGCTACAGATGAACCGATCAGGTGAGAGTCACCCGATCGGTTGGCGTTTTGCTTCGAGAAAATAGAGAACAGCCCCCGATGAACCGGTCTGCGAACCGGTCGGGTGACTTCTTTGTGAGCTGCGGCAGAGACTGGGTGGTGCACGCGTGCATCACCCGATCGGTTGGAGATGACCGACCGACCGGGTGAGGGGCTGAAAGATGAATTCTTTGGCGTTTGACCCCTTGGATCACGCGTGACTTCTCCCGTTGCTCCGGGGACTTGTGATATCATCGTTAAACATCCCCTACGTGGTCGATCCCCTGCAATCATGGATAAACAAAGAAAAGTGAAAGAAAACAGGAAAATATACGAAAACGAATAAGAGACGGCAGAAAAACACGGAGAAACACAAAAGAAAACGTGCGTGAATATATGAAATATAAACGCACGTCACACGTCTTCAGAACAGGCCCACCTGGCCTCTTGAACTGAGCTGGCTGGTTGGGCTTGAACCCTGGCCTCATCACTGCCCTGGCCTGTTCCATAGGCCTCTTTCCAGCTCCAGAAATCTGTCCTCTCTTCTGGTTCACGATCCGCTCCTGCCTCTTCGCCGCAATCAAAACTTTCTGATAGGTCTCCGCATCAGAAGAAGTCACATAGCTCTGAAGATCCAAAGAAAGCCACTGCAGAAATCTCTGGGCCCTCTCATCAGCATCATGCACCATCTTCGGTATGAAACGACTCAGCCTAGTGAACTCCTGGTGGTACTGATCCACCGTCAAGCTTCCCTGCTTCAGGTCAATGAAGCGCTGCGCCATCTCCCTCCTGGCGGCCTTTGAAAAATATTCCTCATCAAATCTGGACTTGAAAATATCCCAAGATATCGGCTCCTCCAGTAACTCTTCCTCGGCGTCCCACCAGTTCCGAGCGTTATCCTTAAGCTGTCGCTTCGCCAAGTCAACCCATCCAGCCCGGTCGACCTTCGACATCTTCAAGTTATCCTCCATGTTCCTGGTCCACTCATCCGCACCCAGATGTCCTTCGGTCCCATCAAAGTAAGCGGGACCCAGCTCCCGAAACTGCTTCGCTCCAGGCTCGAAGCGAGGGACATTCTGGACAGGCGGCGCTGCACGAGCAAGCGGAACATTATGTGCATTCTGCAGCATCCCCTGCTGCACCTGCATCATCTGATGCATCATCCGCCTGATCTCTCCATTGGTGGGCTCCCGATCCGGCTCCTCGTCGCGAGGGGGCACACCACCACCAGCACGGGTATTCCGTCTCCCAGCCATCTATTGACATAGGAAAACGAAATAAATTAGACTCATAGCTTATGACTCGGATGTCGAATTTTATTTATTGGACATTCTAATATTATTATCGTTGTTCCGATAGTTCGCAGTTACAGAAAAGAAGGGACCTGTATGGGCCACCAACAAAACCTGTCACGCCCCGCTTCCCTAAAATGGAGGCGAGACGTGAGAAGGTCCGCTCAGACGTGGAGCTGTGAAGCTGCACGCCTGATAAGCGTCACTAAAACATATGCAGGTCCCTGTAACCACGAACGGAACAAAGATAATAACCAAAGGAGAGACAGAAATAAATTTCAATCTTAAAATTTGTTCAAATATAAATAATAAGTTCAACATCCAGAAAAGCCACCAGGCTACAACGAAAAGAGTCTAAGGCCAAAACACGGCCAAAAATCAAAAGTACAAGGTAAAACAATGGTGCTACGCACCGACAACTAACAGTAACTAACAGGCGACTCTAAATAGCCTCTAAGACTGGTCACCAGTGTCCACGAAGTCCTCGTCAACCACTGGCTCAGGCTCGACGTCCTCAAACATCTCGTCCCCAGCAACAAACTCTGGCTCAGGATCTAACATGTGACACCCAAAAGAGAGAGGGGCACATGTCAGCAAGTCTAAAAATAGACTTGAGCAAGGATACTGAAAGTAAACTAACAACCTAGCAGTTATAATATTATGCAATGACATGACATTTAAGTATGATGCAACAGTTTAAAGAAAAGACAAGCACGCACGATGTATCCAGAAGCTACCAAATCACTAATGCACGAATCACTTATTACGATTCTCACTTTGTGCTCAGAGTTTCCATCTTTTGGCTGAAGTAGATGTACGGGCTAACTTCTACGCTCAAGCGAACGTTTAACCCTACCCCTCCACGTGTATATGGACTGTCGCCCATCTTCTGGATCACGAGCCAGGAAGTGTTTTTGGCATAGGGGTGCACCTAGCCGGATCACTGTGTAGGAGTCGAGATCCTACTCGTCGCAGCTTACATTTTAAAGTAGCGTGTGCTACACAATCACGATGAACTATCAATGTATGCAATGACATGAACAGATATTTCGCGTACCGTTAATTGAATCTAAACATGACATGTAAGCATGATGAAGGTGACGGATCTAGCTTCGTTGTCAAGCTAGATCAAAGGGCGTCTAGGCAGCTATCATTTCACTGCCTAGTCTCTTTTACGCTAAGACAAGAAAATGGCATAAGGACATGGCCTAAACAAAAAGGGTTGACAAGTTTCACTTGCCTGTTTCCGGTGATGTCTGTTGTCATGGGTTCGTCTTGACGAGCGTTACGCTATGGGGCGACTGGTTCTCTGTTTTGATTAAATATAACTGTGAATTAGGTATACTCCCACATACTTAAATAATAAATCTTCTTATTAGGTCTTCTACCATAGGGTGTTTATATTCTATTATTCCTAACTGTTATATATATAGCAGTACTGTCCACATTGAGCTATGTTCATGCATCGAAAATGGTCACTGTTTCGTACTATTAGGGTACTGTTCATTAGTCTCACACATTATTCCTTATAGTGTGAAACTGCCTACTAACCTGATTATAATGTATCTCTCTACAACAAGATGTGTACTGTCAGCATGAGACTAGTATCGCATGGAACTCACAGCCTATTCAAAGTCCTTCTATTTTATTGGTACGCATGGTGTGCCTAGGTTCAGGTTCAAAGCATTCAAAGCATAATGTAAACTAATATCTATAGTCTCTTCACGCACTGAATAGGCCAAGAAAAGCAATTCACTTCAAATTGGCAGCACACTAGCATTAATAGCAACTCCAAAGCACTGTTAAATTAAGTGACAACTAAAAATAGGAACAAATATAAAACCAGAGGCAATGTCTATCACTCACAGTTTAAAGAGGTTGCTGTGAGTAAACTAACTTAGTTATGAACTAATCATATTAATAACTTACTGGTATTTAGCACCAAATGATAATTTACGTGTTTTAAACCAATAACTACTCTTATATCAAGGGTCACTCATGCTGTTGGCATCATACACGTAGGTGTAGAATTACTATCAGAACTAATATCATATAATCAGAACCTACACATCACTTTACCAACTAAATAATTATATAGGATTATAGACCGTGTTTTATCATATTTCATATAAGATTGATGTAAAATGCATTAGGTATCGGGTAAATTGTTCTGCATGAATGATCACACCTTACAAATTTCTCTTTCTGGCCATTCATATATTGTGCTTATTAACGCCACTACTGCATGCATATAAATATAAATGAACTCACGGTTGATTTGGTTTGCTTGCAGGGGAAATGGATCACGACAACGGACTGGTGACGCGGCGGCGCGGTTAGTGACGGCTTCGGAAGGGAGTCGATGCGGTCTGCAGTGGCGGTGAGGTGGTGGTTGGACAGGTGCCGCTGCTCGGAGTGAGGAGACGTGACCTGAGGTTGGGCGCGAGTGTTTGAAGGTTGTCAGAGGGTTTCAATGGCGAGCTGAAGAGTTTGGGCACGGTTGTACAGGCCGTCAGGAAGTAGGAGATGAGGGGGCTGTCGAGGTTGAACGGGCGTGCGTCGTGTTTGTGGAATGAAGGGATGGCGTTGGGTCCGGTGGCGTTGTTTGCGTGGGAGGAGGGTGGCTGCGAGCTTTGGTGATGGCGTCCCGTGGAGGGAAGGGCGTAAATTTCAATGGCTGGGAGGAAAGAAAGTAGGGATTTTAAAAATCACGTGTAACCTAGAGATAGCCTGCTAACCTATTAGTAGGGAGACATTAGAGAGAGGGAGAGAACGTGGGGGAAATGGTTTGAGGGCTGGGTGACGTGGGAAGTGGGGAAAAGAGGGGGCAGTTGGGATTTGATAATATTAGGTTTAGGATCTGTTTTTAAATTTTTTTTTGATTGGATTTGTTTAAAACTAACCGTATGATACTTTAGTTGTTAGGATCCTTAAGAATTTGTATTTTTTTTTAAAAAAAACAAAGATTCTTAATCAAAACCCACTTACAATTGAATATAGGCTAATTAGTTAAAAGCAAATTTATTAAAAGAGTTTATTAAAAGAAAACTTTAATTTTGGAAATATTACAACCGTAACATAATAGTTTGAAAAGGAAAAATTATAAACATTAATAATTATTAATAATCCGATTTTTATAGCTTCGTCATTTAGCATCCAAAAATTAAAAGGAAAATATCGGGATGACGGCGTCTCTGCGAGGGTCATGAATACGGGGTTCGGTCGCGCGTCGGAACTACAGAATTACCATAATAAAACCAAATACGGAAATACGCAAACGAATCAACATACGCACAAAAATACGTACGACCGGAAGTGGTCGTTACACTTGTCATGGTCGACTCAATAGAGTCTTCACTGCCTCGGCCTTGCTCGGCGACAACTGACGTGCGTTTATATTTCATATATTCACGCACGTCTTCTTTTGTGTTTTTTTGTTATTTTCCGCCGTCTCGTATCCGTTTTCTCGTATTTTCTTGTTTTCTTTCACTTCTCCGTGTTTTTACGTGTTTGCAGGAGTTTTCCAGCATAGGGGACGTTTAACGACGATATCATAAATCTCCGGAGCAACGGGAAGAGTCACACGTGATCCAAGGGGTCAAATGACAGAGATCTCCATCTTTCAGCCCCCCACCCGATCGGTTGGATACGCCAATCGAACGGGTGATGCACACGTGCACGACCTGGACAGCCGCTGAAGCGACGAGAGTGTCAACCGATCGGGTCGAAGACCGATTCAACCCGACTGTTCTCTCTGTAAAATTAGAGCTGAAATCCAACCGATCGGGTGATGATCACCCGATCGGTTCATCTGTAGCCGTTTCCTTGAAGTGATGACCCGGAGAGCTCACCCGACCGCCAGCAGACTGTGCCAAAATGTCCGAAGTCTCTGTCTTTTTGGGCAACAATTCCAACTGATCGGTTGATTTATCAACCGATCGGTTCACCCGATGAGCTCAATATCCAAACGACGAGCAGCTTCCGCCAACCGACCGTGTCGCCTGACCGGGTGAAATTCTGAAGATTACTGCCAAAGTTCGCAGCATGTCACCCGATCGAGTGATTCTTCACCCGATTGGGTGATGTCGTTTTCTATATATAGAAGTCCTAGGTTTCCAGAAACGTGTGGTTATTTTTTGCTGTTTTTTTCTCTCTTGTGACGGCTGTAATTTCTTTGTTATTTGTAAGTGTTCTGATCTTAACCAAACTTTGATATTATCTTAATTTCATTGCTATTACTTCATTTCAATCGTCTGATTATGTTTTAATGGTCGATTTTCATTTAGATTGCTTTTTAGTAAATATGTGTGAGTAGTTCCCAAATCTGGGATTTTGGTGGAAACCCCTTCGTGGGTTCTCCCTGATGCGTCCATAGGACTAGGAAATCGATAGGGATTAGGAATCTATCGGTTACGTGGGGTGTTTCATTGTCATCGGCGGGAAAAAAAACGCCTTTGACCGTTGGGCCAAGGGGGAATAAACTTGACGGTTGACTCCCTAGCCATAGCTCACGCCCTTAGCGTAGACATCGAATCCTAGCGCACGGGAGCGACATGATAAGATGTTGGGAGTTATCGTTGTGAGCTTAGTGCTCCCGGAGTCGGTCAGTGTTAATACATATGGGAATGCCCACTGACTGAACCCGTTAAGTCCGTCGTATCATCCTGGGCACCGACCGGAATATCGGGCCCATGGGACGCCGGTATCACTCTTAGAGGCAATGTCTCACCATTAGACCCTAATTCCGATCGTTATCCCATCCGTCGGCCGTATTGGCGAGAATCACACGATATGGTGGAAATCGAAGTCCCGGGTTTCCCTTTATATTTTTTATTCCTCGCATTCTATTTTCGTGACAAGCCACTTACCGATTCGGGCTAGCTCACCCATGGGGTGAATCCGGTCCTTTCTGACACAAGCACAAACACGCCTCCCTGAGTTCGACTCCCAAGCCATACTACAACACCGTGCGCTTGCGGTTATAAATATTTAAATCTCATGCCCCCAACCATATATTGCACACGTCAAACACGCACAACGTGGGGACGTCAAGATTTATGGCGTCGCTACCGGGGAGGCAACATGCTTGTTATTTTAGGATCTCATGAACCCTTGAGTCTAGCTCACATGTCTATCTCGTGATAATTTTCGTATTCTACACTTTTTGATTTTACTTGGACATAGTTTAAATATTATTTGTATAGAATTAGCCGACTGAGTCACCATACTGCCGTTGCTACTCCTCGCCTCTCATTCATGCAACCGGTGCTTTTGACGTGTTTTCTATCCGTGCAGTTCTCTCTCCCTCCTTTTCTCACAGGTTTTTTGCTCCCCGATAAGGATGTTGCGTGCCGTTTCGGGTGATATCTGGGATCATTCGCACCACGTCCGCTGCTTGGCACAGAGTTTGACAGAATCCCTAAATGCCTCGAACATTCTATCCCTTTTGTCTGCTGCTGTGGAAAATCAGAGGAGGTATCATGATACGCAGTTGCACCCAATTACAACAACTCTCCTCCCTCCATATGAAGTGGCGTATTTTGACGTGCCTAGTTCCGAGTTCAGTGGGGGAGGATTGTTCACCTATGAGGAGTTTTGTCAGGAGAACTACCAGGCAGAGTCTGTCGAGCACTTTGACCAGGAATCGATCTATTCCTTGCAGACTTCTGTAGAGTGTCCCGGATCTTGGGAAAATGAGGAAGCCGGAAGCAGAGGAGGGGAGTCATCGACTATTGAAACCTGTTTCCATGTTGAAGCCTTCTTCCCAGATAATTATTATGAGCTTGAGAAAAACTCAGAGCCATCCTCCGTTGACCCCTCGTTACCTTGCGAGGCTTTGCCAAGCGAAACCACGGCTGGGAGTGAGGTTCCGGATGCTAGTTTCCAAGAGATCCACGAAGAAGTCCTTTCGCTAGAGGATGCTCAGCTTGAGAAATATGCGTCGGGACCTCATGAAGTTGAGATGAAAGAGTTGCCCCTGGGACTAAAGTATGAATATTTGGGGAAGGACTCGACCCTGCCAGTCATAGTGAACTCCTCGCTGCCTGAAGACCAGATGACCAAACTTCTCGGTGTTTTAAAAAGGTTTAAGAGTGTTTTCGATTATGCAATTGAAGACTTGAAAGGAGTTAGCTTGGGCCTCTGCTCACATAGGATACTGCTTGAGGACGAGCAAGCCTCCTTAATCGAGCCGCAGCGGATGCTAAATCCCATAATGATGGAGGTGGTCAAAAAGGAGATTGTTAGGCTTCTACATGCCGGTATCATATACCCTATCTCTGATAGTCGTTGGGTTAGCCCGGTGCACGTCGTACCCAAGAAAGGAGGAATGACGGTGGTTCGCAACGAGAAAAACGGGCTCATACCTACGAGGACCGTCACGGGGTACCGGATGTGCATTGACTATAGAAAGCTGAACAAGGCCACGAGGAAGGATCACTACCCCCTCCTTTTCAATGATCAAATGCTCGAGAGGCTGGCAAAGCACAACTACTTCTGTTTCATGGACGGGTACTCCAGATTCCTTCAAATCCCTATCCATAATGATGACTAGGAGAAGAAGACTTTGACTTGTCCATTTGAGACATATGTCTATAGAAGAATGCCGTTTGGGCTTTGTAACGCCCCGGCTACATTCCAAAGACTAATGTCCACTATCTTCTCCGACTACTCCCATGATACCATGGAGGTTTTAATGGACGATTTTTCCGTCTATGGAACTGAGTTTGACTCATGCCTCAGCAATCTAACTAAAGTCCGGGAGAGGTGTCAAGAAAATGGTCTAGTCCTGAACTGGGAGAAATGCCATTTCATGGTCCAAGAAGGAGTTGTGCTGGGACACGTCATTTCTTCGAGGGGAATTGAGGTTGATAAGGCAAAAGTTGAGGTGATTAAAAAGCTTCCGCCACCGCTCAATCTTCGAGGAGTCCGTGGTTTTTAGGGCATGCAGGATTTTACTACCGCTTCATAAAAGACTTCTCCAAGATTTCCAGGCCGCTGACCCAACTCCTAGTGAAGGATACGCCTTTCGTCTTCGACGAGGAGTGTATGGAAGCCTTCCGCCTCTGAAGCAAGCTTTGATTTCCGCGCCCGTAATACAGCCTCCGGACTGGAATCTATCCTTCGAGCTAATGTGCGACGCTAGTGATTATGCCGTTAAAGCCGTCTTGGGGCAGAGGAAGGATAAAAATCTGCATGTTATATATTATACGAGCAAGACCCTTGACGCTGCCCAAAGAAATTATACAACCACGGAAAAATAATTGCTAGCGGTCATCTACACCATGGATAAGTTCCGGCAATATCTCGTTGGTGCAAAGGTGATCGTGCACACGGATCACACGGCTCTCAAATACCTATTGAGCAAGAAGGAGGCTAAGCCGCGGCTCATTAGATGGATTCTCCTCCTCCAGTAATTCGACCTGGAAATCAGAGACAAGAAGGGGGCGGAGAATGTCGTTGCCGATCACCTGTCCAGAATGTCTACCCTCGATTTAAATGCTACTCCGGTTGATGATTCGCTCCCTGACGAGCATCTCTTCTCCGTCTCTTCCGCTTGGACTCCTTGGTACGCCGACATCACAAATTACCTGACTTGTGCCATCGCCCCCTACAACGTGAGCTATCAGCAGAAGAAGAAATTCTTCCATGAGGTCCGTAAATTTTATTGGGACGAACCCCATTTGTACAAGACCTGCAATGATGGTGTGATATGAAGATGTATTCCTAAAACTGAGGCGACCTCCATAATTTCCCATTGCCATGATCAGAAATGTGGAGGGCATGCGAGCGCCTATAAGACGACTACAAAAATCCTCCAGAGCAGATTCTATTGGCCAACCCTATTTAAAGACACCCACGCTTATGTCCAAGCCAGCGACAAATGCCAAATGACGGGGAACATTTCCAAGAGGAACGAGATGCCTCAACACTACGTCTTAGAGGTAGAGATCTTTGATGTGTGGGGTGTCGACTTCATGGGACCGTTCCCCTTCTCCTCTGGGAACCAGTATATCTTAGTAGCCGTGGACTACGTATCGAAGTGGGTTGAAGCGATAGCCAGTCCTACTAATGATTTCCGAGTGGTCGCCAAGTTCTTTAAAAACAACATCTTCTCGCGGTTCGGTGTGCCTCGAGTTTTGATCAGTGACGGAGGGAGCCACTTTATAGAGAAGAAATTCAAAGCTCTCTTGAAGAAGTACGGGGTGCAACACCGAATAGGGCGTGCCTACCACCCGCAGACTAGCGGCCAAGTGGAAGTTTCTAACCGGGAGATCAAGAGCATACTGGAGAAGACGGTGGCCAACTCTAGGAAGGATTAGTCATCAAAACTTTCTGACGCGCTCTGGTCTTACAGGACGGCATTTAAAACTCTGATCGGCACGACCCCCTACCGGCTTGTCTACGGGAAGGCATGCCATCTACCCGTGGAATTGGAACACAAAGCATTTTGGACAATCAAGAACCTAAACTTTGACGCCAATGAGGTTGGAGGCCACCGACAGCTTCAACTTAACGAGCTCGACGAGATCCGGCTCAATGCTTATGAAAACGTCCGAATCTACAAGGAGAAGCTGAAGCGGTGGCACGATAAGCGCATCCTGAAGAGGGAATTTAAGGAATGAGACTTAGTTCTCCTATTCAACTCAAGGTTGAAGCTTTTTCCTGGAAAGCTCAAGTCAAGGTGGTCGGAACCTTTCCGCGTCACCAAGGTCTTCCCGCATGGGGCTATCAAGATAATGGGAAGAGATGAGCCATTCAAGGTCAACAGGCAGTGCCTCAAACACTATGCGGTAGGAGAGCCAGCATTCTCTCTGGTCAGATTCTCAACGACCGACGACTCTTCCTCTAATCCTCCGGATACTAATTGACCGCCAAAAGGGGCGTCGAGCAAACGACGTTAAACAAAAGCGCTTCATGGGAGGCAACCCATGTTCTAAACTCTCACCTTTGTTTTTAGGCTTATTTTTAGCTTAATTTTTCCTATTTTTATAAATAAATCCAGCCACAGGATCATCCGTCGAGAAACTTAGGCCATTTGTAAATTTTTGCAGGAAACAAGGCCTCACCCGATCGGGTGACAATTCAACCGATCGTGTGAGACGTATCAGACAATGGCTAGTATCTGTTCTCCAGCGAACCGATCGGGTGAAGCAAGCTTAGACCGGGTGGCTGACCGTTTGAGAAGGGCTGAATTCTCGGGAAACTTGGGGGTTATATCAACCGATCGGTTGCGTGAAGCCGCGGTCGTGTGATTGACCGGGCGAAAAGTCGCAGACTCTCGGGAAGATTTGGGAAGCGGTCAACCGATCGGGTGAAAAATCACCCGATCAGTTCACCTGTGGCTGTTGGTCGATAGAAGATTTTCGAAACTTATCCACCCGATCGGGTGAACTCTCACCCGATCGGTTCATTTTCGCCCATATATATAACCCTGTCGCACGACTTCGTCCACCCGACCCCCAAATTTCGATTTGCGCGGTCTCTCTTCCTCCAACTGCCAAATCGATCTCCTCCATATATCCCAATACCCCTAAACCCTCATCATCACTCATTCCCATTCTCCCCCACCATCACCACCCTTCCCATCAATAACATTCACTCACCAAACATCCAAACCCTAACCCTAGCCCCCAAATTTTCGAAAATTTCAATTCTGGTCCGATCAACGAGCGGCGGCTTCGCAAATCACTTCCTTATACTGCGTGGGGTCTTTCGGGTGCTTGATCTTACAACGTTGATTGGTAACCTCTTTCCACTCGTCACATTTCTTTCATTTTATGTGATATCCTGAATTTGTGTTTGCACACTTTATCTGCTTCATCATCTTCATAGACACCATATCCCACTCCATCATTCTTCCCCGCGCCGTCACCATGTCTGGGAAGGGAAAGTAGATAGCCTCATCGTCATGCAGACATCCCCTATACGGCCCCTTTTCCCCTTCTTTCCTTGGCATAAACCCTGCTTCTGAAGAGCAATCCGATCGTTTACAAGCCCTTCTTCATCGCCCGATGCGACATACTCTTTTCACCGAATCCCCCACTCTCGAATCTCTTGGACTCCTTCGGGGCGTCAGCGCACTTTTTCGCTTTATATGTTGCGATTTTCTTTTGCGGACCCACGCCAATACACACAGGAATCTCATGCTTGAGTTCCTTAGTTCTCTCGAGGTGTCCGATTATGGTTTCACCTTCCGGGCCTTTAATTGTGATTTTTCCATGAGCTTCAACACGCTTAACAATATTCTAAACTTCCCTAACCCTGATCGCCATGTTGAATGCTTAACTCATGATCGATCTGACATCTTTTCTCACTTTAAGGCTGATGGTGTTTGGCAACGATTCACCCGATATACCATCTTTCAAGCGGCAGCCCTCGCCTCCTACATCATACATCCATGCTACCACTTAGCCCATTGCTTCCTTGCCAACACCATTTTCACTCGCGTAGATGTATCCACGGTGTCGAGGGATGAGCTCCTCTTTCTTTACGCCATGTCCCATGACAGGATTCGTGGCAATATCCCATTACCCATTGACACCGCTCATTGGATCATCCACGAGATCTTCTCCGTTAGCCGCGCAACTACTGTCTCTATATGCTGTGGGGGGATGATTACTCTTATTGTCAGTTGTGTCTTGAGGATGCCGCCCGACCTCCCTATTGTACCTGGACGTAGCCGCATCGATCGCGACTATTTGATCGCTATCGGTGTGCTTACTCCTTTTGGTGAGGATCGTGCGGTCTACCTCTATAGTCCTGACTGCACTACTTTTGCCATCCTCCCACCCTCATCCCCCGCGCGCCTCACCATTCGTACTTCACATCTACCATGGGAGTTCTACCCGGATCCTTGGTATGCCTCACTCATACAATTTCCACCCTTGGATCCCCCCGATTGGCATCCGTCTGTCGGTTCACCCGGTGCGGTCATTATCCACCATGATCCACCAGTGCACTTCCACCATGATCAACCGGAGGTCCAGCCCATTGCCCCACCCACTCCTGTCGGTACACCCTCTTCATCCTCTGAGGATTCTTTTCTTCGATATTCCCCACCTTCCTCCCCATCCCCTTACCACTCTACCGCCAATAGCTCTGACTGATTTTTCCCCCTTGCATATCTCTGCATTTTCATGATCATATCATATCGCTAGCATTGTCATGCCTAGCTTGGGGGAAGTCAATTTTTTCTGTGTGCTGTCGTGTGATGTTTTCTGTGTGTGCTTATTATATATGTTATGTCATGTGATTTTCTATTTTTATTTTCCGTTTATATGTCATGTGGTGTGATCTTTATCTTTATTTTTATTTTTATTTTCAGTTTCGTATGTGTGTTTTTCTCGTTTTTCATGTCTTTTGTGTCGGTGCGTATTCCTCCCCATTTTCATTGCCCTCCCGTCTTTACTCTTATTGCATTGAGGGCAATACAAGTTTCAGCTTGGGGGAGTCGTACTTCGTGCGTCATTTGTGCCGTTTTCCTCGTTTTTGAGTCGTTTTCATCGTGTTTTTCTTTTCCTTTTTCTTTTTCTGATCTCTTTCTCCTAGAGATGAACCCTATGATGAATTGCCATAAAAATCACACACACACCTAGCATGGCTTCGATAATCACATTCACTAACACTAGGAAGTCGAGTCCTCTTGCATTTCATGCATCGTGGGTGCACTTAGCCTTTTTGTGAGTCGTGTGTCGTGACTGACGTTTGGTGTCCTCTACTTTGTGTTTTTGTTTTATATACCTGTCTAGGAATGACCCCTAGATTATCATGCTTCGATTTGAATATGCGGTAATTGCCTCTCTTATCTGCTTCTGTATGCACGAATAAATATATTGTATGCTTCATTTCGCAAGTGTCGGGATTCCACAGTTAGGACTAGGATAGCCCATTTTAGCCTATGCTCTGGTTAGCGAGACATTTCCCTTGCCTAAGTGTTTAGAATCTGATTTCTTTTTTATTTTACTTGGTGCAAATCCCCTCGTCGTGTACCGTTCTCCCACTTGGGAGAGTACACATGTATATATCCCAAAATCCAAAAATCCAAAAAAGAGAGAAAAGAAAAACCCAAAAAGGAAAGTAAAGAGAAAAGAAAGAAATATATATATATATTTTGGAGAGTAAACTGTAAAACTTTATTAAGAACCCAAAATTATGGTACAAATACAATTGGGGGGGGTATTCCACTTAGCAATAGGAGGTTAAAGAAAGATAGGGGAGAGGACACAAGCGTCGTCACCCTATACAGTCTCTAAACTATGCTGCATAAGTAGTATACCTAACCAATACAAAATATATATACAAACTAGCCAGCATCTATAAAACCCCAATTCGAGAAAGCCGTGATGTCTGAAGCTTCGTCGAGGTCAAGATCTCGCAAGGAGATAGTGACATCCGCTGCAATATCTTCAAAAAGTTGTGTCTTCCCAAGGCACTTGGACTCAAAAATAAGTTTATTACGTTGCTTCCAGATATGCCACACCATAGACGCAAGGGCCGTCCTAGCCAGGACACCCACCGGGTCGGTTTTACTATAAGTGGATAGGATCCAGTCACAAACATCAGGTAGGCTTGTGGGAATATTCCCCTTATATCCTAGTTTAAGAAGCCCTCTCGCAAGTATATATTGGGAATAGTCACAGTCAAAGTAGAGATGAGCCACCGTTTCATGAATATCATCGTCACACAGTACACAATTCTGCGTAGAGATAACCCCCCATCTATAGAGAGCATCCTTGGTAGGCAACTTTCCATGAATAGCACGCAGGAGAGATAGTATGAACTTCGGTACATAATACATGTACCAGAAAAGGCCGGAGTATTGGAATCTTGGCTTCTGTTCTCGTGTGCCCTCCCAGGCCGAGCGGAAGGAGCAAACACTCCCAGGCGCCCAGGACCAGCAGTCATCATGGAGGCCGAGTCTGATGCGTTGGAGATCTGGGAGGATCGGTTGGATTTCTGGCAAGTTTCTCCAAGTGCTGCCTGTCCAGTAGTCTGAGACTAGGATGGTGTTCGCTCCTTGAGGCGGCTGTAGAATAAGATGCAGCGGACCCTTGGGATGCCAGTTGTCAAACCAGAACAAGGGGGTGGACCCGTTACCCACAGTACGTTTGATCAGATTTTGAGAAATTCTCTGGTGACGTAGCATGTATTTCATAGTGCCTGAATCAGTCGCTCTAGGTTTGGTACCGAAGAAGTTCCTGGAGGCTTGAACATGGCGTGACTTCATGTGAGATGCCCACAGCCCTTCAGATTTAAGGAATCTCCAAGTTAGACAGACCCCCGATGCCGCATTCAAGTCCTTTAATTGCCTTAGCCCCACTCCTCCTTCTTTCTTTGGAACACAGGAATCTTTCCCTGCCCAAATATTAATCTTACCCCATATGAATTTTCTGCAAGCCGAATTGATGGTACGAATAACTGTCGATGGAATGTGAAATGCTTGCATCCAGAATGCCACCATGCCATAGATAACACTTCGAACCAATTCGATTTTCCCCGCAGTGGATAGGAGGGAGGAAGACCAACCCAACAGTCTTTTCTTGCATTTGTCCACCAACCTCCCATACATAGATGCTCTAGGATAATTAGAGGACAGGGGCAATCCTAGGTAAATGGAGAATGAAGTAACCAGTTTAATTCCAAGAGAATTGGCTAGACCTCTAGCATCGCGAACTCCTTTACTGAAGATTGCCGAGCTTTTATCCCAATTTATCTGAAGGCCCGTATATGAGTTGAACCTGGATAATAATTCTTTCAGGCCCTCAATAGAATGATGATTGGCACGGCAAAATACTAATAGGTCATCTGCAAATAATAAATGAGAAATGCACCCAGCTCTCTTCATAGGATGAATGGATTTAGTAGATTCTGCTCTAGCAATCAAAAGGGAGAAGGCCTCCATTATCAACACAAATAGGTAGGGTGAGAGGGGGTCACCTTGTCTCAGGCCTCTGTTAGAGCCAAAGTAGCCTTCGGGGGAACCATCAATTAATACCGAGAATATGGGGGTAGAAATGCACTCTGTGATCCAGCTAATATATATATAGAAATATATATATATATATATATATATATATATATATATATATATATATATATATATATATATATATATATATATATATAGTTAAGACAAAAATCCAAAAAAAATACATATATCCAAAACCTAAAAAAATTCCAGTGTGAATATTTTCCTACCTACCGAGAATAAAGGGAAGGCGAGAATTTGCACCGAGTGTCCTACTCCACATCATCTCAACCCCCATCGCTTTCGAAAACACTTGGAATATGGAATTTCTAGCTATTATCTTGGCGATAGTGTGGTGATGTTCGAGTCTCTAGCTGTGGAGTCCCTGACACATGATGCGTTTCTATTCTCATACTCTTCTCATGCATGCTTGAGCTATATATTCGCCGCTATTTCTAAATCGAATCGATATTTGGGTCATTTCTTGGATTTGTGTATATGGAGCTATAGCACAATGTAGATAGCGACACCGTCTGCTAGCACACGACCACACTCACTCGCGCTTCATCGCGTGGGCCCACGGCACTTGTCTGGACTCGTATTCCTTGGTTTAGTGATGTGATTTGGCGTTAGCTTGCTTGGTGTCTCATTTTTGATTTTGTTGGCCCTGACGGGCGATTTAGGATTTAGAGTTCTCTTTTTCTCTCTTTCCCTCTATTTTCTCCCTCCGAGCTCCTACTCTCACTCGTCTTCCTCGAGGACGAAGAAGGGTTAAGCTTGGGAGATTTTGACGTGCGTTTATATTTCATATATTCACGCACGTCTTCTTTTGTGTTTTTCCGTTATTTTCCGCCGTCTCGAATCCTTTTCTCGTATTTTCTTGTTTTCTTTCACTTCTCCGTGTTTTTACGCGTTTGCAGGAGTTTTCCAGCGTAGGGGACATTTAACGATGATATCATAAGTCCCCGGAGCAACGGAAGGAGTCACACGTGATCCAGGGGGTCAAACAACATAGATCTCCATCTTTCAGCCCCCCACCCGATCGGTTGGATATGCCAACCGATCGGGTGATGCACGCATGCACGACCCATACAGCCGCTGAAGCAACGAGAGTGTCAACCGATCGGGTCAGAGACTGTTTCAACCCGACCGTTCTCTCTATAAAATTGGAGCTGAAATCATCACCCGATCGGTTCATCTATAGCCGTTTCCTCGAAGTGATGACCCGGAGAGCTCACCCGACCGCTAGCAGACCGTGCCAAAACGTCAGAAGTCTCTGTCTTTTTGGGCAACAATTCCAACCGATCGGTTGATTTATCAACCGATCGGTTCACCTGATGAGCTCAAGATCCAAACGACGAGTAGCTTCCGCCAACCGACCGTGTCGCCTGACCGGGTGAAATTTTGAAGGCCGAAGTTCGCAGCAGGTGATTCTTCACCCGATCGGGTGATGTCGTTTTCTATATATAGAAGCCCTAGGTTTCCAGAAACGTGTGGTTATTTTTTGCTGTTTTTTCTCTCTTGTGACGGCTGTAATTTCTTTGTTATTTGTAAGTGTTCTGATCTTGGCCAAACTTTGATATTATCTTAATTGCATTGCTATTAATTCATTTCAATCATCTGATTATGTTTTTAACGGTCGATTTTCATTTAGATTGCTTTTTAGTAAATATGTGTGAGTAGTTCCCAAATCTGGGATTTTGGTGGAAACCCCTTCGTGGGTTCTCCCTGATGCGTCCATAGGACTAGGAAATCAATATGGATTAGGAATATATCGATTATGCGGGGTGTTTCATTATCATCGGCGAGAAAAAGACTGCTTTTGACCGTTGGGCCAAGGGGGGAATAAACTTGGCGGTTGACTCCCTAGCCATAGCTCACGCCCTTAGCGTAGACATCGAATCCTAGCGCGCGGGACCGGCAGGATGAGATGTTGGGAGTTATCGTTGCGAGCTTAGTGCTCCTGGAGTCGGTCAGTGTTAATGGACATGGGAATGCCCACTGACCGAACCCGGGAAGTCCGGCGTATCATCCTGGGCACCGACCGGAATATCGGGCTCATGGGACGCCGATATCACTCTTAGAGGCAACGTCTCACCATTAGACCCTAATTCTGATCGTTATCCCATCCGTCGGCCGTATTGGAGAGAATCACACGATAGGGTGGAAATCGAAGTCCCGGGTTTCCCTTTATATTGTTTATCCCTCGCATTCAATTTTCGTGACAACCCATCTACCGATTCGGGCTAGCTCACCCATGGGGTGAATCCGGTCCTTTCTGACACAAGCACAACCACGCCTCCCTGAGTTCAACCCCCAAGCCACACTACAACACCGTGCGCTTGCGGTTATAAATATTTAAATCTCACGCCCCCAACCATATATTGCACACATCAAACACGCACAATGTGGGGACGTCAACAACCTGGCTCTGACTTTCTCCAAAGATAGACGAGACTAACTCACAAGCTCAGGGTTCGAAGATCTTCTACCGTTGAGCAACGGTCCAGGTCAGGTAGAACGACGAACACGAATGTATCTTTCCACCCAGGGTCAAAAACGGAAAGGTCGTATATGAGCCTCATGCCCGGCCGAGCAACGATATGATACCACACTCGTCGAGGGTCGGCTACTATCCTAAAGAAATACTTGAACAACCCATAGGTCGGACAGACTCCACTAAGCTCGCACAACTCGATGAAGCAAACTATGGGAGGAAAAGATTGAGGAGCAAATATACAGATAGAGAGCTTCGAGAAGCACAGAACCTCAATAAAGAAGGGGTGAAGGGGGAATCGGAGTCCTAAGTGGAAAAATTTGAGATACACCCCAACCTCCTTCTTTCGTGGGAAGCACACTCTCTCATTCGAACTAGGCACCATAACTCTAAAGGGGTCTCAGAAACAGCCTTGCCAAAACCTCGGCAGTCAGATCGAGGAAAAACCTAGGGGCCATGTCTAAGATGACTCCAAGGACATTCGCCTTCCGATACCTTCGACGAATGGGAAGGTCAGGCTCAACCCAAATTCCTTTCCCCTTCCCAGGAACTTCTGCTCATCGAGGGGGCCGGAGATGCTCCGCCAGCTCCTCGGGGGTCGGCACCTTGAACACAACCGGAGCAAACATGCCTGACGAATCTACAAGAGAATCAGGATCGAAGAGAGGAGATACCTTGAGAAAGAACATGCGATCTTCGAGAGAAGAGACGCTGGAAGCAAGAAGGAGAATCAAGGAAGGAGATGAAGCTGAAAAATCTCAACCTTTTCTTCGATTTTTCTCTTATATGTTAAGAAACCCAACCGGCTGACATCCGATGCACGTCACGTGTCCAAAGCCAGCCACCAGAAATGGCAAAGATCTCTCCAAAGATGAAAGGGTTTTGGTGACATATACCAAATCAAATGTTTCGAAATCCGTATGCATTTAAGAAGATTACTCATCATTCGGTCCCAGTCAGCGTGACTCCTGAGGCACAAATGATGGAGGCCATTGTTAGTGCATGGGTACAAATCCAATTTGGGTATCCGCATACCCGGCCCGTTTAACATCCTCGACCCAATACCCCTCCACGCTCTAAGCGGGTTACAGCTGAGTTGAACGAACAAGTCATTCGACCGTTGGACTAGTGTCGACATTTAAGGGAGAGTTAATTGGGCCAAGTAAATGGACAGTCGTTAACTCGAATCCCGGAGAAGATCATGCCCCAATCAATGAGGGACAGTTACACATCATCAAGAAGGAGCCACTTATAAATAGGCCGACAAACGAATATAAAGGGGTTCCATCTTCAAGGTACAAGATCTAATACATAGAACTCTATCTTCTCACTCTTACAATTCTTACATTCGAGCTTGCTTCGTTAGTCTAGAGACGAACCTCCGTGGGTCGATCTCAGCTACACCAAGCCCCTCTCTTCCTTAAGTTTCCTACTAACTTAAGCATCAGAGGGGATTTGGGTCGGAACACAGATCTGACCTCCCTAACGACTAACTGTGGTGCAGATCGACGATCGCTATCCAACATCGAATGTCGACGTTTGGCCCTTCAACCTCGAACGATCGACACAACGGTCGCTCGTGGGTCAAACGAAGGTCGTATTACCTCCAACTACAATCATTCGACCCTGGTTCCTCCAACCAAGGGTCACACTCCAGCTGCTGACGAGGCTCCAGCTCAGCGCTTTGAGTCTACGTCAGTCTGACAACTGTCATGGTCAATTTTGGCCTTAACAAGAACCATATAGAATTCTCTACATGTGGGATTTTCTATGAATATCACGCTCTTAGACGGCTCACGAGGTATTGGGTATCCATATCATCATCATATAGCTGCATGAATATGATGGTAAAAATGATAGCTACCACAGCCGATATACACGTGAACACCCCGTAATGTTCCCCTTTTGATCCATCTAAACCTTATTTGAATCAAACATAGTTTCAATAATAATTTGTAACTTATATTTGCTTATATCATAAAATCGTGCATTAGCCATTGAAACATAAACGATGATGAAGGATATATGGCACAAATTAATTCAAAAATATAAACAACTCATTAAATCGCAAAATAATTCATATACTGTCATAACACAACAATTATATGCCTTTGAGTATGGGAAAGAAAGTGGCCCCAACACAATGTTAGGCCTACTATTGAGCTAATATTGAAACTTATACCTTCATTTTTAAAACGCTATATTTCATGCCAACACATTTCAATGCCCACCACATGAAACAACAACCCAACAATCATGTCCAAGCCATTCATGAATCCATAACATGTTGCCCACAGATTTAACATTATAACTAGCATTGCTGGTTTCTTGAAATACTTCAAGCATGCCATAGCAATATAACATCGTAGCATCATAAATCCCAATCATGCACACAATATATTCACTTTACGTGTCTCATCATTGGGTACAAATATGTAGGGTACATATACGTTTGTTCTCATTACCTCTCATTGGAGGTGTGTAAAATTCAACCTCCATATAGGCAAGCCTATATTGTATCCTCATGCCACCATACATTGTCAAAAATTGCTTTCAACCCTACACATTAGCCCTCAGAAATTGCAAAAAATATTAGGCATTTTTAATTTGCCTATCCATCAGGTCATGATGTGTGTATCATCATGGGGCAATAAGCGGTATGCACCTGTTAGGGCACGAACACGAACCCAATTTGGGTATCCACATATCGAGCCCGTTTAGCACCTACGACTCGATACCCCCCGCCCTCCAAGCGAGCTACGACTGAGTCAGGCGAACGGCTCATTTGACCGTTTAGCTAACACCAACATCCATGGGAGAGTTAATGGGGCCGTGTAAATGGACAGCCGTTAACTTGAATCCTGGAGGAGATCATGTCCCAATCAATGAGGGACGGTTACGTATCTTCAAGAGGGATCTACCTATAAATGGGCCGAATAACAAAGGTAAGGAGGCCCCATCTTCAAGGTGCGAGATCTGATATAAAGAACTCTATCTTCTTACTTTTCACCATTCCATAATCGAGCTTGCATCGTCAGTCTAGAGACGAACCTCAGTGGGTCGATCTCAGCTACACCGAGCTCCCTCTTTTCCTTAAATTCCCTACTAACTTAAGCATCGGATTAGATTTAGTTAGGAACCCAGATCTGACCCCCCCTGACGACTCCCTGTGGTATAGATCGAACACCATTCAATGACCAAGGTCGATATCGAGCTCTTCAACCTCGAACGACCAATCTGACGGTCGTTCTTAGGTCGATTGACGGTCGTACCATCATCAACTATCAACCACCGACCTCTGTTCTTCCAACCGAGGGTTCCATTCCAAACGATGACTATGCTCCAGCTCAGCGCTACGAGTCTCCATCAGCTTGACAATTGTCCTGGTCATTTTTGGCCTTAACAGTTTGGCGCCGTCTGTGGAAATCCACGAGTCAACATCCCAATCATGTCGACTCGCCTGTCAACACACTATGGGGGCAAAAGACTCCTGAATGTATCTGTAATTCCAATATGATCGTGGGAGACCTGCCATTTCCCGAGCAATCAACTTCGTTTTGGAGTTCCCTCACTGGCAGGCAGATGTCCATCACCGTAGGGCAGAGACGCCCGAGCAATCATTCTTGGATGAAGATCTAGGGAAGTGGGGTTGCCGCATGATGATGTCACTATCGTCACCATCGCCATCAAGGAGGCAAAAGCAAAGAGATCGCTCTCTAATATGGGAAGCTCACACGGCATGCTTCTCTTCACCACTCAGGAAAGGATGAGATCCGCTACCGAGGAGGTGGATCAACTCCTAGCAACCGGCTTCGTTCGAAAGGTCCAATACCCTAGCGGGCTTTCGAGTGTCGTACTAGTGAAGAAATCGAAACATCAAGTGAAGGACATGTGTCGACTTCACCGGCCTCATCAAGGCGTGCCCAAACGATTGCCATCCTTTGCCATAGATCGACTGATCGAAAGAGCTTCAGACGTCGAGCTCCTAAGATTCATGGATGCCATCTTGGGTACAGTCAGATCCAAGTGGCATCAGGAGGTGAAGAAAAGAGAACCTTCATCGTCAACAGAGGTACGTTCTGTTATAGAAAATCACCTCTCGGACTAAAATAATGCATGAATAACGTACCAACGCACGGTGGACGACGTCTTCGAGGCTCAAATAGGGAAAAACCTAGAAGTCTACATTGACGAAATGCTGGGTAAATCGAAGAGGCCAACAGATCACATTGCAAGCCACCGAGAGGTATCTACGCAGATCTAGCGATACAATCTTCGGCTAAACCTTACCAGAGAACCGTCGAGGGAGAGGTAGACTGCAAAAAAGGCCTTCTCTGATCTAAAGGAGTACCTTCGCAACCCTCCACTCTTAACAGAGCCAGAAAAGGACGACCAGCTCATCCTCAGACTGGCCACCATCAAGAAGGTGGTAAGCTCGGCGCTCCTTAAAGAAGGCACAAGGGTGCATCGACCCTTCTAATACATCAGCCGGGTTTTCCGAGGCACGGAGATCAACTACACGAGGAGCTAAAAGATGGCCTTTGCGCTGGTCCAATCCGCTAGGAGGCTTCGACCATATTTCCAAGCGACCACCATCTTGTCACCGACACACCCTTAGAACAGATCCTAAGAAGGCTCGATTACTCAGGGAGAATGGCGAAGTGGGGGTCGAACTAAGAAAATTCAACGTTTAGTTCAAGACGAAGGACCGTCGACCCACCGATTGGAACAAAAGACGCAAGCAAAGACACATGGACCTGGATCGTTCGGGTCGACGTTTCGGCTACACAAGCTGGAAGGGGGGCCAGAATTATTGTCTAAAACACCATGGGAGAAATATCCGAATACGCCCACTGTTTCGATTTCCAAACTAACCAACATTGGAGCAGAATGTAAAGCGGCCATCAACAGACTCCGACTGGATCGAGTCCTAAGGGTGAGAACGGTCCCACTACTCAGCAACTCTAGCTTCGTCAGCCATCAACCAAATGGGACCTTGGAGGCCCGTGATGAATCAATGCAAGGCTACATGCAAATCGCTGGAGCAGAAGCATCGAGCCAACGCCTTGTCGGAGCTTGCATCGTCCTCAGACCATGTATGTACAATGCCTACTCCATCCCAGCAAACTGGCACGAGATCTGCTAATCTCGAATCAAGAGGATACGTGGGTGGATCCAATGATCCGATGAACGGAAGGTCTACCAATTCGCCAACTGGATGGTTCGTTGTACAAACTATGGATCAGAGCAACCCTGAAAGGTTAAAACAACCGTTCATTTTTTATCATATACATATTCACTATAAATGCAGAATAGATCGTCCTTCAAAATCAGTCATAACATTACGTCGACCGTAAGTCGAAGGGGCCTCGTCCCTCGCCACCGAATGACCCTCGTCGGCCGTACGTTGAAGGGGCCTCGCTCCTTGCCACAGAACGAGCCTCGTCGGCCATAAGTCGAAGGGGCTTCGCCCCTTACCATCGAACGACCCTCGTCGGCCGTAAGTTGAAGGGACCTCGCCCCTCGCCGTCGAGCAACCCTCGTCGATCGTAAGTAAAAGGGGCCTCGAGCCTTGCCATCGAGCGACTTCCATTGGCCGTAAGTTGAATGGGCCTTGCCCCTCGCCACCGAACAACCTCCGTCGGCCGTAAGTCGAAGGGGCCTCGCCCCTCACCATCGAACGACCCTCATAAGACGCATAAGCCTAAAGGAGCGTGATTCATGGTCTAAGAGGTTATATTCATTAAGTGAATGCACCTAACCTATCCACGACATAACTTGCCTAAGGATTTATATGTTTTTTCAAGTTAGGTCGTCGAGGGACCATACACACACAGATATTCGGGTAAGAAGGAAACGCCAGATAAAGAAATAAAGTCGCAAAAAGTTTTTTCATTAACTCCAAGTCAAAGAAATTACAAAATTTGGAGACACGGAGGGACTGCCTAGACCTAAGAGGGAGTGGGAGTGCTCCTTAACGCCAGAGCTTAGGTGAAAGCCTCCACCACCTTTGTGAGCTTAGCAGTAAGCTCGGCTTATGCTTTGCGGCAGCCTCCTCGAGCCCGGTGACTTTGGCTTGAAGCTCAGCCTTCTCCATCGCCGAGCTTCCTTCCACCTCTCAAAGTCGTTGACTTTGGCCGGAAGCTCTATTGTCTCCTTCTTGAAGAAGTCGGGCTCCTCCTTGAGTCGGGATCTCTCCGATCGCCACTGAAGCTCGACAGACTTGTGGAAGGATGATAGCCACGAGAAGCTGTCCTTAGCCTCCGTCGCCTCCCACTCAACCGTCGCCTTGTTGGCAAGGATCTTCCCCAAGGACTCCTCCGCTTTCTTCGCCCGGGTCTCAGAGTCGAGTGCTTTGCACTCCACATCTGCCATCCGTCGGCCTCCGTCGATTAGGTCGACGAATTAATGGCGTAGCATTGCCCCAAGGACAAACATCTACAGATAAGGCAAAAGTCAGTCAAGAGCATCGACCAGTTTGGATGCCAAAAAAAGGAAGGTCCGGACGACATACCTGGTACCCGCTCCCCACAAAGAAGTTGGCCACCCTCTCTAGGTCCAACCTCTACAGGAACTCCAGATCCTTAGGATGGATCGAGTTCTCCACCATCCTGGCGGTCGTCCCGAAGTCCCTCAGGACCGACTCCTCCTTGCTGATGGGAAAGAGGGGCTGGTGGAGCTCACCCGGGACCGGCTTCGAAGCTTGAAGCGAAAGACGATTGAGCAATAACACTCGATCAAACTCTCTGGGGATTGGTCCGACCAACGGAGCCGGCGACACGATGTCACCTCACGACCATTGATCCAGGAGGGGCAGCTGTTGAGTATTGGACTTCTACCTACTTGGTGTTAATGATGAGCAAACATAAATACTTGTGACTAATCCCCTATTTTGCAGTTAATCCATTGCCTAAGCTTATTATGAAGATCTACTTGCAATGGATGACACTCAAAGTTGATTAAAGGCAAATGACATGGATTGGATGATCGTAGATGATGATTGAAGCTCCATGAAGACTTCAAGCTCATACGATGGATAGAAGAGAGAATTCGTCAATGTAATTTTCTTTTATCTCTTCTAGTATGTAGCTTAGAAGTAGAACTTTGATGGAGCACTCATACACATCATCATTTCAGTCTTAGGACATCATTAGATCATTCGTCCTTAGACTGTAATTCATTTCTTTAGTGATTGTACTTGGATTGTCTTTAACAGTCGACTGCTGAACGTTTTACAGTCGCCTGTCTCAAAAACAGTCGACTGTATTTTGTTCTACAGTCGCCTGTTATGCACAAACTTTTACAATCTAGTTTTGGGTCTCTCTGTTTATTTCGCACATGCAACTGATGAACGATACACATGCGCCTGTCCAGTTGACAGTCGACGGTGTTTTGTGAATCAGTCGTCTGTCTATCTTCTACCCAAACTTTGTTGATCTGCCTTTTACGGCCAGTGGACTAATGTTGTATATACAGTCGACTGTCCCTTGGATCAGTCGACTGTCTATGCTGCAACAGTCGTCTGTCTGTGAGGCAATTCATTGACTCAGCTCTCTGGAATTCTCAGGGTATATGACAGTCGTCTGTGTAAGGATTTACAGTCGCATATTCTGATTAACAGTCAACTGTTTTATTCTCATCAGTTGTCTGTCCTGTTATATTACAAGATTTCCAGATTTCATTCAACTTACCCATCTTTCAGCCAGTCGCCTGTAGAAGGATTTACAGTCGTCTGTTGGTTTAACAGTCGACTGTCTTTGCTTCATCAGTTGACTGTCCACGTGGTAAGTTACCGTTATGAATTCTCACCTACCCTTGCTGACTGTGCAACAGTCGACAGTGGTTTCTTCAACCGTCGACTGTCGCGAGCGCAAATTCTATCCGTTAGATTTTTCTCACGGATTCTTAAAGGGTGTTTGCCTAAACTGTTTTGTGGATTTGAGAAACCTATATAAGGGCCTTCTACCGTTCCATTGAAAGGTTACTTAGGCTATTGTAAATTCTCTCAAGCTTTCATTCTAAAGTTTTAAAGCTCTCAAATCCAAAGCCCTAAGAGTTTCAATCTTTGATCTCTTGCTCTCCAACCTAGAACCAAAGAGTTATCTTCTAGGCATTTGGTGTAGTCAAGAGAAAGGGCTTTCTCATCTCTTCCAAGAGTGTCTTCAACACACAACACACCACTCCTTCAAGTTCTACTTCAAGGCATAGGTGATTGTAAGTGTTGCTTTCATAATTTAATAACTTTCGTTATTTGAATTTGCTCTCGGGTTGTGAGAGCGGTTTGCTTGCTACCAAGTTGTGGGAGTCAAGGTCAATCGATTGTACTTCGATTTCACTTGTAGGGTTGCTACAAGTGGGTTTTAAGGAAACCTCAAGTTAGTGTTCTAACTTGAGTATCCAGAGGTATCCGGGTGGAAGGGAAGTAGGATTACCGGGAACAAGTCGGGAAGTGACTTGGGTAATCCGAACCCTTGAAACATCTCTGCGTTTGCGAGTGTTTCATTTTGGGTTTAATTTCTATTCCGCATTATTTTGTTGGATTGCATTTAAATTGGTGTAACTATCTTTTTAAATTGCATAAACACTATTCAAACCCCCTTCTAGTGTTTTCCCCATAGACAGGATCCTTACAATTGGTATCAGAGCACAATGTTTTATCTATGGCATCCAACAAAAACAATGTTCCTCTGCCGACTTCGTACAACAAACACGATCGTGATGGAGCGTCCACACTTTTCGAAGGTCAATCTACGGTGCGTCCTCTACGTTTCAATGGCACTAACTTTGGCTATTGGAAGTGTAGGATGGAGACGTTCCTTAGGAGTGCTTCACTTTGGAGAACCCTCCACAAGGAGTATGTCGATCCCACCGAAGAGGATTTCGAAAAATGGACGTCTTCCGAGAAATCTACGGTGCGTCCTCCACGTTCCGAGAAAAATGGACGTCTTTCGAAGGTCAATCTATGGTGCGTCCTTCACGTTTCAATGGCACTAACTTTGGCTATTGGAAGTGTAGGATGGAGATGTTCCTTAGGAGTGCTTCACTTTGGAGAACCCTCCACAAGGAGTACGTCGAGCCCACCGAAGAAGATTTCGAAAAATGGACATCTTCCGAAAAATCCGCCGAAGTCAACAACGCAAAATCAACGAACGATCTTCATTATGCGTTGGACCCGAATGAGTTAAACAAGATATGCACATGTAAGAGTGCATATCAAATATGGAACCATCTCATCGTACCCATGAGGGAACGAATAAGGTAAAACTTTCAAAGTTATATGTTGCAGTGCAAAACTTCGATTTGTTTCATATGTAGGAAATGAGAGCATTGCATCAATGTATGGATGTTTTACCGACATCACCAATGAATTGGAAGCCCTTGGCCAAACATACACCTAAATTGAAAAGGTAAGGAAGATCATCATGGGAATGACCTCTGTTACGAGGTGGAACTCGCGTACAATGAATTTATATTGTGGAGAACCAAGGGCACGGTGGTTATATGGAAATAAGGGGTTAGGTAGGCTGTTTTACAGGTGATTAGTGGGATGAAGAGGTTGGATCCGTTGCCGGTGGAGTTCACAGGACCGTATCTCGTCGGACGTAGCTGAGGAAGGTCGGACGGCGGGAGGCTGACGCTGACTTTGGCCAAGGGGCGAGCTCTCCTGCAGCACGAACAACTCGTCAGAAGGGCGGGGTTGGGGTCCAACCCTTAGCCCCTCCAATGCCTAAGTCAGTAAAGGGCTTAAATGGGGGGCTGGACACGCCGGCCGGACTAACTGTGTGTCCGCCTCGCGTGACGAGCTATAGGTGGGAGAACAAAGATATGGAGGACCTTTGCTCTCATGTGTGAATGATAGAAGATGACAGAGTTTTTCTAACCTCCTCTCCGTAAGAGGAGAGGAGGTATTTATACCTGACGGGTGATGACTAGGTGTGCTGAGCTGGCTCGGGTGTCAGTGGAGGCTTCGGACAAGGACATCGGGAACAGGAGTCTCTGACCTGCCTCTGTCAGGCGGCGCAACGGCCCATGGGTGCTTTTGTCGGGATGTCAGGGCCGAAAGCACTAACCGCCGGTCAGGTCAGCCGCCTGGGGGTGCTTTGTCAGACGGTCGGGTGACGTGTGGGTTAGTCGTGTCCTTATCCTAGGCTGTTTGTCGTTAGCGTCGAACTAAAGGTCTGGCTCGCTTTCGGCGCCACGGTTCGCGGGAGTCGGATGGGCCGATCCGGTCGGGGGTTGTCCGGCCCGGCCGCGCTCGTCAATAGGCTTGGCCTAGCTATCCGAGCGTCCCCTAACGCGCTCCCCCGGCGGGTCGGGCGGCTGCGGTTGTTTGCCTCGGCCGGCTACAGTTGTTCGCCTCGGCCGTTTCGGGGAGCGTTATAAGGCGCGCCTATCTCCGTGATGCCCCGGGTTTTCGGGGCGGCGGCCCTAATTGTTAAAAGGTGAGCTAAAGGGGTATGTTAGCGGATCCGGGCTGGAGTTGGGCTACTACGATCTTTAGGTCGTAACAATTGCCCCCGGCATTCGAGTGCGAAGCGGAAGCCTGGTTTGGCTCGGATGGCGTAACGTTACCGTGATACTACCCTTTACTTGGGATTCGGACCGGGATCTCGGTTCCGGGGGGTGACGCCGGCCCCGCGGGATGTGTCCCGCTATAGCGGGGTCATGAAGTCTCTCCCTGACTCTGAGCTAAGCGGGGCGTTATCCGAAAAAAAGAAAAAAGGGAAAGTATTATGCACCAATCTTTATCGGAAATCTCGGCGATATTTACAAGACTTAGGAGAAGATGTGTGGGACGGAGTGTGGTCCACATTTGTTGTTCGTTTTGCCGGGAGGAGCAGATCCCTGCGTCAGGGCGGTCTTCCCGTATGTCGATTACTGAATTCCTACCGCCACTGTCCAAGGGTGAGCCGAGGAGCCGGCCCACGGTCGCAGGAGGGGATCCTCTCCTTTTCCCGTTCTTTGCTTCCTTACGTTTTTCCTTGCTGTCACCGTATTGGGGGGGTTGCGCTGCCTCGTCAGGGACTTCGCACACCGAGGGGGAACCCCCGGGTGGCTGAGGACGAGGTGGCGGTGGTGGCGCCGCTGGGCGAGCCGTTGTGGGGTTTTCCCCTCCCCGGCACCCTGTGGGGATCGCCGAAGGTGGCGGTGTTAATTAGGGTGTTGCGGCCCGCGGCCGGCTATCTGGGCCCTCCTTTTGATACAGTAACAAGCAGGAGGAAAGCTAGCGGGCGGTGCCTCCCATGTGTAAGGGGAATATCCAGTTGGAGGTGGTGGGGCATTTGGGGCCGTTTTGTGCCCGGAGTGAGGGTATGGGAGTCCCTTGCATTGCTCTTTTCCCCCCCTCCCCTAGCCTATGGAGGGGGGGTATTTATAGCGAGGTTCTGCGGAAGGGTTTCTCTTGAGTAATGCGGGGGGTTAGCGTTTCTAAGGGGCTCCGCGGAGTCACGTGCTTTGGGAATCGCTTTTCCCCGGAGGTATCCGGCACTCTGGCCTCTCGGGGATCGTGTTACTGCTGACGGCGCGTCGACCGAGCGGCCTTTCGTTATGTTGAGTCGCATCGCGGCACTGTTCTGACGAGACAGGGCACTGACTTTTCAGGACTGGGCGCCTACTTCGCGGCCTCTGCCTCGGGACCCGGGTCATGTTGTTTTGGCATCTTGCGGAAGTTACGCAATTACCTATCATGCCCCCAACATTCCTGTGTCCGAGATCGCGAGGTCTGGGGGAAGGGGATGTTGTTGGCTTGTGTTGCTTTTAGGCGGGGTGGGGGGTCGGCGGAGTGGCTAGGGGCGATTCCCGCTATCCTATCGTTATTCAATCTCGGGTCGACCCTGTTATGCGGGGCGGGTACCAGTGCCTCTCTTTCCCCCTGGAGGGAAAGGTGTCGGAGGTCCTATGCCAGTTAGGAGGGGTAGTGCGGTGCTAACCCAGAGCTTGGCGGGGGATAGCTATTCGCTATGGTGTTCTCCAAAAAATCTGAGCGTATAAAGAAGAGCATTTTTATTTAGGTTTGTAAAGGCTGATCTACATCTTGTACATGAGTTCTTAGTTTATCGCCCGTTGCGGTGTCCGATCCGGCTGGGGGGGGCTATAGAGCTGTGCTCGCCCGCGGTTTAATGACCTCCGGATCGGGATGTCTTTGTGGGCTGGGTGGGCCCTTCGTAACTTGAATTGAGCTCGGCGTGGAGGAGAATGGCCGCCCTCCGTGCTGAAGTGTTGCAAGGTCTATTTGGCGATCGTGCCACCTTCCCTCCATTGCTTCGTCATCTCTTTCCGCGGAAAGGGGTTTCCTCGGTCCGGAAGAGGCGCCGAGGGGGTAAGCCGCCTTGCTGCGGCTTGCTCCTTGGGGAGGTTCCTGAGCATAGGGCCGTCCCCCGCTGCCCCGTGTCTTGCCGCTTCGGTTTGAGAGTGGCGTTCAGCGCGCGGCGGTGTATGGGCGGGCCGACACGCCATAACTCGGCATTTGGGGTCGTCGGGGGTGCAGCCTTTCTGAGGACCTCGCCCGTGGGTCGACGGTGCGGAGGTACTGGCCGGCCAGTGCTGGGGGCTCTCGCCTGCCCAACCGGCTTTGAATGGATGCCATTCTTTCTCCGACCCGTCGTTGTTTAGGGCGGGCAGGGGCGTGAAAAGTGGATTTCCCTGGTGTAAGGGGAATATACTATTGGTGATCCGTGAGTAAGGGGAATACCCTGTGTGTGGAGGTTTTGATGCAGGATCCGCCGCCTGGGGCGGCGGGAGCCATTGATGGCCGGTGACCTCTCTTTTGTTAGGGCGGGGCATCTCGGTACTTTTCCCGGTGGGAGGGGGAATAAGGTGGCGGAGTTTCATGTCTCGGTTTTTTTTTGTTCCTTGCAGACGGGGGAGTGGCCTCTTTATAGGGAGATCTCATTGACGGTTTCTTCCCTATTTATTGCGCTGAGTTGGCGCTATTAATGGGTTTCTTGAATTCGTGCCCATGGTAAACCGCCTTTGCCAGGTGGCTCTTGCGGGTCTTCTTTTGAAGCGTGTTATTAATTGTGGCGTGTTTCTCGAGCGTCCTTTCGTTTTGTTGAGTCCCATCGGGGCCGCATACTCGGGAACTGGCATCATTTCGTACCGGTTTGTGTGCCCGTCTTCTTTTGACTTTCCGAGGGCCATGGGTGCGCGGCCCTCTCCGGTTTGGGTGGCTAGGGTTGGCCTTGCCCCAGAGGTCTGGAGGGGGGGAGCGGGCGCGTAGCACGGCCCGTGCCCACCTCTGGTTTGGGTGGCTAGGGTTGGCCCTGCCCCAGAGGTCTTGAGGGGGGGAAGCGGGTGCGGAGCCCGGCCCGTGCCCTGATCTGGTTTGGGTGGCTAGGGTTGGCCCTGCCCCAGAGGTCTGGAGGGGGGGAGCGGGCGCGTAGCCCGGCCCGTGCCCTTCTCTGGTTTGGGTGGCTAGGGTTGGCCCTGCCCCAGAGGTCTTGAGGGGGGGAGCGGGCGCGTAGCCCGGCCCGTGCCCTTCTCTGGTTTGGGTGGCTAGGGTTGGCCCTGCCCCAGAGGTCTGGAGGGGGGGAGCGGGCGCGTAGCCCGGCCCCTGCCCACCTCTGGTTTGGGTGGCTAGGGTTGGCCCTGCCCCAGAGGTCTTGAGGGGGGGGAGCGGGTGCGGAGCCCGGCCCGTGCCCTGCTCTGGTTTGGGTGGCTAGGGTTGGCCCTGCCCCAGAGGTCTGGAGGGGGGAACGGGCGCGTAGCCCGGCCCGTGCCCACCTCTGGTTTGGGTGGCTAGGGTTGGCCCTGCCCCAGAGGTCTTGAGGGGGGGAGCGGGTGCGGAGCCCGGCCCGTGCCCTGCTCTGGTTTGGGTGGCTAGGGTTGGCCCTGCCCAAGAGGTCTGGAGGGGGGGAGCGGGCGCGTAGCCCGGCCCGTGCCCACCTCTGGTTTGGGTGGCTAGGGTTGGCCCTACCCCAGAGGTCTTGAGGGGGGGAGCGGGTGCGGAGCCCGGCCCGTGCCCTGCTCTGGTTTGGGTGGCTAGGGTTGGCCCTGCCCCAGAGGTCTGGAGGGGGGGAGCGGGCGCGTAGCCCTGCCCGTGCCCTTCTCTGGTTTGGGTGGCTAGGGTTGGCCCTGCCCCAGAGGTCTGGAGGGGGGGAGCGGGCGTGTATCCCGGCCCGAGCCCTTCTCTGGTTTGGGTGGCTAGGGTTGGCCCTGCCCCAGAGGTCTGGAGGGGGGAGCGGGCGTGTAGCCCGGCCCGTGCCCTTCTTTGGTTTGGGTGGCTAGGGTTGGCCCTGCCCCAGAGGTCTGGAGGGCGGGAGCGGGCGCGTAGCCCGGCCCGTGCCCACCTCTGGTTTGGGTGGCAAGGGTTGGCCCTACCCCAGAGGTCTTGAGGGGGGGAGCGGGTGCGGAGCCCGGCCCATGCCCTGCTCTGGTTTGGGTGGCTAGGGTTGGCCCTGCCCCAGAGGTCTGGAGGGGGGGAGCGGGCGCGTAGCCCGGCCCGTGCCCACCTCTGGTTTGGGTGGCTAGGGTTGGCCCTGCCCCAGAGGTCTTGAGGGGGGGAGCGGGTGCGGAGCCCGGCCCGTGCCCTGCTCTGGTTTGGGTAGCTAGGGTTGGCCCTGCCCCAGAGGTCTGGAGGGGGGGAGCGGGCGCGTAGCCCGCCCCGTGCCCTTCTCTGGTTCGGGTGGCTAGGGTTGGCCCTGCCCCAGAGGTCTGGAAGGGGGGAGCGGGCGCGTAGCCCGGCCCGTGCCCTTCTCTGGTTTGGGTGGCTAGGGTTGGCCCTGCCCCAGAGGTCTGGAGGGGGGAGCGGGCGCGTAGCCCGGCCCGTGCCCTTCTCTGGTTTGAGTGGCTAGGGTTGGCCCTGCCCCAGAGGTCTGGAGGGGGGGGAGCGGGCGTGTTGCCCGGCCCGTGCCCTTCTCTGGTTTGGGTGGCTAGGGTTGGCCCTGCCCCAGAGGTCTGGAGGGGGGGGGGAGCGGGCGCGTAGCCCGGCCCGTGCCTTTCTCTGGTTTGGGTGGCTAGGGTAGGCCCTGCCCCAGAGGTCTGGAGGGGGGGAGCGGGCGCGTAGCCCGGCCCGTGCCCACCTCTGGTTTGGGTGGCTAGGGTTGGCCCTGCCCCAGAGGTCTTGAGGGGGGGAGCGGGTGCGGAGCCCGGCCCGTGCCCTGCTCTGGTTTGGGTGGCTTGGGTTGGCCCTGCCCCAGAGGTCTTGAGGGGGGGAGCGGGCGCGTAGCCCGGCCCGTGCCCTGCTCTGGTTTGGGTGGCTAGGGTTGGCCCTGCCCCAGAGGTCTGGAGGGGGGGAGCGGGCGCGTAGCCCGGCCCGTGCCCTTCTCTGGTTTGGGTGGCTAGGGTTGGCCCTGCCCCAGAGGTCTGGAGGGGGGGAGCAGGCACGTAGCCCGGCCCGTGCCCTTCTCTGGTTTGGGTGGCTAGGGTTGGCCCTGCCCCAGAGGTCTGGAGGGGGGGAGCGGGCGCGTAGCCCGGCCCGTGCCCTTCTCTGGTTTGGGTGGCTAGGGTTGGCCCTGCCCCAGAGGTCTGGAGGGGGGGAGCGGGCACGTAGCCCGGCCCGTGCCCACCTCTGGTTTGGGTGGCTAGGGTTGGCCCTGCCCCAGAGGTCTTGAGGGGGGAGCGGGTGCGGAGCCCGGCCCGTGCCCTGCTCTGGTTTGGGTGGCTAGGGTTGGCCCTGCCCCAGAGGTCTGGAGGGGGGCGCGGGCGCGTAGCCCGGCCCGTGCCCACCTCTGGTTTGGGTGGCTAGGGTTGGCCCTGCCCCAGAGGTCTTGAGGGGGGAGCGGGTGCGGAGCCCGGCTCGTGCCCTGCTCTGGTTTGGGTGGCTAGGGTTGGCCCTGCCCCAGAGGTCTGGAGGGGGGAGCGGGCGCGTAGCCTGCCCCGTGCCCTTCTCTGGTTTGGGTGGCTAGGGTTGGACCTGCCCCAGAGGTCTGGAGGGGGGGAGCGGGCGCGTAGCCCGGCCCGTGCCCTTCTCTGGTTTGGGTGGCTAGGGTAGGCCCTGCCCCAGAGGTCTGGAGGGGGGGAGCGGGCGCGTAGCCCGGCCCGTGCCCACCTCTGGTTTGGGTGGCTAGGGTTGGCCCTGCCCCAGAGGTCTTGAGGGGGGGAGCGGGTGCGGAGCCCGGCCCGTGCCCTGCTCTGGTTTGGGTGGCTTGGGTTGGCCCTGCCCCAGAGGTCTTGAGGGGGGGAGCGGGCGCGTAGCCCGGCCCGTGCCCTGCTCTGGTTTGGGTGGCTAGGGTTGGCCCTGCCCCAGAGGTCTGGAGGGGGGGAGCGGGCGCGTAGCCCGGCCCGTGCCCTTCTCTGGTTTGGGTGGCTAGGGTTGGCCCTGCCCCAGAGGTCTGGAGGGGGGGAGCGGGCACGTAGCCCGGCCCGTGCCCTTCTCTGGTTTGGGTGGCTAGGGTTGGCCCTGCCCCAGAGGTCTGGAGGGGGGGAGCGGGCGCGTAGCCCGGCCCGTGCCCTTCTCTGGTTTGGGTGGCTAGGGTTGGCCCTGCCCCAGAGGTCTGGAGGGGGGGAGCGGGCACGTAGCCCGGCCCGTGCCCACCTCTGGTTTGGGTGGCTAGGGTTGGCCCTGCCCCAGAGGTCTTGAGGGGGGAGCGGGTGCGGAGCCCGGCCCGTGCCCTGCTCTGGTTTGGGTGGCTAGGGTTGGCCCTGCCCCAGAGGTCTGGAGGGGGGCGCGGGCGCGTAGCCCGGCCCGTGCCCACCTCTGGTTTGGGTGGCTAGGGTTGGCCCTGCCCCAGAGGTCTTGAGGGGGGACCGGATGCGGAGCCCGGCCCGTGCCCTGCTCTGGTTTGGGTGGCTAGGGTTGGCCCTGCCCCAGAGGTCTGGAGGGGGGAGCGGGCGCGTAGCCTGCCCCGTGCCCTTCTCTGGTTTGGGTGGCTAGGGTTGGACCTACCCCAGAGTTCTGGAGGGGGGGAGCGGGCGCGTAGCCCGGCCCGTGCCCACCTCTGGTTTGGGTGGCTAGGGTTGGCCCTGCCCCAGAGGTCTTGAGGGGGGGAGCGGGTGCGGAGACCGGCCCGTGCCCTGCTCTGGTTAGGGTGGCTAGGGTTGGCCCTGCCCCAGAGGTCTGGAGGGGGGGAGCGGGCGTGTAGCCCGGCCCGTGCCCTTCTCTGGTTTGGGTGGCTAGGGTTGGCCCTGCCCCAGAGGTCTTGAGGGGGGGAGCAGGTGCGGAGCCCGGCCCGTGCCCTGCTCTGGTTTGGGTGGCTAGGGTTGGCCCTGCCCCAGAGGTCTTGAGGGGGGGAGCGGGCGCGTAGCCCGGCCCGTGCCCTTCTCTGGTTTGGGTGGCTAGGGTTGGCCCTGTCCCAGAGGTCTGGAGGGGGGGAGCGGGCGCGTAGCCCGGCCCGTGCCCTTCTCTGGTTTGGGTGGCTAGGGTTGGCCCTGCCCCAGAGGTCTGGAGGGGGGGAGCGGGCGCGTAGCCCGGCCCGTGCCCTTCTCTGGTTTGGGTGGCTAGGGGTGGCCCTGCCCCAGAGGTCTGGAGGGGGGGAGCGGGCGCGTAGCCCGGCCCGTGCCCTTCTCTGGTTTGGGTGGCTAGGGGTGGCCCTACCCCAGAGGTCTGGAGGGGGGGAGCGGGCGCGTTGCCCGACCCGTGCCCTTCTCTGGTTTGGGTGGCTAGGGTTGGCCCTGCCCCAGAGGTCTGGATGCGGGCGCGTAGCCCGGCCCGTGCCCTTCTCTGGTTTGGGTGGCTAGGGTTGGCCCTGCCCCAGAGGTCTGGAGGGGGGGAGCGGGCGCGTAGCCCGGCCCGTGCCCACCTCTGGTTTGGGTGGCTAGGGTTGGCCCTGCCCCAGAGGTCTTGAGGGGGGGAGCGGGTGCGGAGCCCGGCCCGTGCCCTGCTCTGGTTTGGGTGGCTAGAGTTGGCCCTGCCCCAGAGTTCTGGAGGGGGGGAGCGGGCGCGTAGCCCGGCCCGTGCCCACCTCTGGTTTGGGTGGCTAGGGTTGGCCCTGCCCCAGAGGTCTTGAGGGGGGGAGCGGGTGCGGAGACCGGCCCGTGCCCTGCTCTGGTTAGGGTGGCTAGGGTTGGCCCTGCCCCAGAGGTCTGGAGGGGGGGAGCGGGCGTGTAGCCCGGCCCGTGCCCTTCTCTGGTTTGGGTGGCTAGGGTTGGCCCTGCCCCAGAGGTCTGGAGGGGGGGAGCGGGCGCGTAGCCCGGCCCGTGCCCTTCTCTGGTTTGGGTGGCTAGGGTTAGCCCTGCCTCAGAGGTCTGGAGGGGGGGAGCGGGCGCGTAGCCCGGCCCGTGCCCTTCTCTGGTTTGGGTGGCTAGGGTTGGCCCTGCCCCAGAGGTCTGGAGGGGGGGAGCGGGCGCGTAGCCCGGCCCGTGCCCACCTCTGGTTTGGGTGGCTAGGGTTGGCCCTGCCCCAGAGGTCTTGAGGGGGGGAGCGGGTGCGGAGCCCGGCCCGTGCCCTGCTCTGGTTTGGGTGGCTAGGGTTGGCCCTGCCCCAGAGGTCTGGTGGGGGGGAGCGAGCGCGTAGCCCGGCCCGTGCCCACCTCTGGTTTGGGTGGCTAGGGTTGGCCCTGCCCCAGAGGTCTTGAGGGGGGGAGCGGGTGCGGAGCCCGTCCCGTGCCTTGCTCTGGTTTGGGTGGCTAGGGTTGGCCCTGCCCCAGAGGTCTGGAGGGGGGGAGCGGGCGCGTAGCCCGGCCCGTGCCCTTCTCTGGTTTGGGTGGCTAGGGTTGGCCCTGCCCCAGAGGTCTGGAGGGGGGGAGCGGGCGCGTAGCCCGGCCCGTGCCCTTCTCTGGTTTGGGTGGCTAGGGTTGGCCCTGCCCCAGAGGTCTGGAGGGGGGGAGCGGGCGCGTAGCCCGGCCCGTGCCCTTCTCTGGTTTGGGTGGCTAGGGTTGTCCCAGCCCCAGAGGTCTGGAGGGGGGGAGCGGGCGCGTAGCCCGGCCCGTGCCCTTCTCTGGTTTGGGTGGCTAGGGTTGGCCCTGCCCCAGAGGTCTGGAGGGGGGGAGCGGGTGCGGAGCCTGGCCCGTGCCCTGCTCTGGTTTGGGTGGCTAGGGTTGGCCCTGCCCCAGAGGTCTGGAGGGGGGGAGCGGGCGCGTAGCCCGGCCCGTGCCCTTCTCTGGTTTGGGTGGCTTGGGTTGGCCCTGCCCCAGAGGTCTAGAGGGGGGGAGCGGGCGCGTAGCCCGGCCCGTGCCCTTCTCTGGTTTGGGTGGCTAGGGTTGGCCCTGCCCCAGAGGTCTGGAGGGGGGGCGCGGGCGCGTAGCCCGGCCCGTGCCCTTCTCTGGTTTGAGTGGCTAGGGTTGGCCCTGCCCCAGAGGTCTGGAGGGGGGGAGCGGGTGCGTAGCCCGGCCCGTGCCCACATCTGGTTTGGGTGGCTAGGGTTGGACCTGCCCCAGAGGTCTTGAGGGGGGGAGCGGGTGTGGAGCCCGGCCCGTGCCCTGCTCTGGTTTGGGTGGCTAGGGTTGGCCCTGCCCCAGAGGTTCGGAGTTTTGTCGAAACTGCAAAACTTGTGCAGGAATAACCATATTGGGAAGAACGGATGGATATGTACACTGCGTATAAGAAAAGGAAAACTCACAACTATTGGTAGAATTTTAGCAGATGTTTTGCGTTCCATGGGTGGGCCAGTTCGCTCCCTTCGGGGGTAGCCAGGATGTACGTGGCCGGCCCAACAATGTCGATGACCGTGTAGGGTCCTTCCCACTTAGCGGCTAGCTTTCCCCGCTTTGCAGTCTCGGGGTGGAAGGTGGCATCTCGGAGGACCAAATCGCCGATCCGGAAGGTCCGCAGTTTCACCCGGGAGTCGTAGTGTCGTGCCATCCTCTGGCTGTGCTTGACGAGGCTAGTCAAGGCCCGGTCTCGCACCTCGTCTATCAACTCCAAACTGAGACCGAGTCCTTCTCCGTTGGCTTCTTCGTCGAAGAGCTTTAGCCAGAGTGTCTCTTCGCCGATTTCCAAGGGAACGACCGCCTCCGACCCGTATGCTAGCACGAAGGGGCTTTCCCCAGTCGAGGCCTTGTGGGTGGTACGATAAGACCACAGGATCCCCGGCAGCTCGTCGACCCAGGCCCCCAGAGCGGCGTCCACCTTCTTCTTCATCGGGTTCAGGATACATTTATTCACGGCCTCCGCCATTCCGTTGCACTGCGGGTGGGCGATTGACGCGAATTGGAGTTTGATTCCCCAGCCTGAGCAAAAGTCGCGGAAGCCCTCGCAATCGAACTGCTTTCCGTTATCCGTGACGATGGAGCGGGGAATCCCGAAACGGCATATGATGGATTGCCAGATGAAGCCCTTCATGTCCGTCCACGTGATTCGTGCCAGCGGCTCTGCTTCGATCCATTTGGTGAAGTAATCCACGGCGACGACTAGGTATTTCCTTCCCCCGGAGGCTTTTGGGAATGGACCCAGGATGTCGAGCCCCCACTTGGCGAAGGGGATCGGGCTCAAGATGGGCATTAGGTTGGCCGGGGGTGCAGTCGTCTGCTGACAGAACTTCTCGCATGCCTCGCACTTCTTGACGTATTGTATCGCATCCTGGATCATCGTCGGCCAGTAGTATCCTTGGCGCATTACTTTGTGGGCGATGGTGCGCCCGCCATGGTGGTTTTCGCAAAAGCCCTCATGCACCTCACGGATGACTTGCTCAGCTTGCTCCGGGCCCAAACACTTTAGGTAGGGCAGGGCGTCGAAATTGGCTCGGCGGCGGCGGTATAGCACTCCGTCGAGAAGTACAAATGAAAGGGCCCGCCTTTCCACCTGTTTTGCCAGCGTCCGTTCCTCGGGTAGCTCGCCCGTCTCCAGGTACTTTATTATGGGGGTCATCCACGACGTCCTCGTGCCCGCGCACATCAGTTCTCCCTCGTCGATGGTTGGTGTCGCCAGGCTTTCCACGTAGATTGCCTTCCCGATCTCGGCCGCCAAGGAGGAGGCCAGCTTAGACAGGGCATCCGCGCGGAGGTTGCTGGAGCGGGGTAGGTGTTGGACGTCCGCTTTCTTGAACTTTCGGAGTTCAATCTGGATGCGATTTAGGTATCGCTTCATTGTTTCCTCTCGGGCTTCGAAGCCCCCCAGGATTTGTTGGATGACGAGGCAGGAGTCACTCAGGAGCAACACGTTCGTTGGATGACGAGGCGGGGCTCAGTGACAAACGAGGTCTTCTCCTCATCTTCCACCGCCATCGGTATCTGGTTGTATCCCGAGAAGGCGTCCATGAAGCTCAACAACTCATAGCCGGACGCCTGGTCCACCAAATGGTCGATTCTGGGTAGAGGGAAGCTGTCCTTCGGGCACACCTTGTTGAGGTCGGTGAAGTCAACGCACATGCGCCACTTCCCGCTTGGCTTCTTCACCAGAACGACGTTGGCGACCCAGTCGGGGTAGTTCACCGGCCGAACAAATTTGGCCTCGAGGAGTCGCTCTACTTCTTCCTCGGCCGCCTTCTTCTTTTCGCCCCCTGCACTTCTCTTCTTCTGTCGGACAGGTCGGGCTTCCGGGTCCGCATTCAACCTGTGGGAGATTACTCTCGGGTCCACCCCGGGCATGTCGGCGGGTGACCACGCGAATATGTCTGCGTTTTCTCGGAGCAAGGCCACGAGGGCCGTCCTCAATGCGGACGGGAGTTTTGTCCCGATGGAGACGGTTCTTCCCTCGCCCGAGGCCACAGGGACCTCTTCTACTTCTTCGGCCGGGGTCGGCCGCTGGTCGCAAAAATCCTCCCTCTCGTCTGGGATGAGTGCCGTCAGGGCCCGCCTCGGGCTCCTACACAGGGACGGCGCATGGTTGTGGTCTCCGCGCGTCTCCCGTCCTCCCCGGACCTGTCCCACCCCCCGCGGGGTCCGGAACTTCATCGTCTGATGTCGCAGGCTGGGGAGCGCCTCGATGGCCGTCATATATGGACGCCCTATGATTCCGTTGTACGCCGAGGCGACGTCGACGATGACAAAACGCGCTTCTCTGGTGACGACCATCGGCTCCTCCCCCAGGGTCATGGGCAGGGTGATCATTCCCTCGGTGGGAATCGCGTGGCCGGTGAAGCCAGTGACAGGGCCCACACAGGGCTCTAAGTCTGCACGCCCCCACCCCATCCTCTCGACCGTTGCCAGGAACAGGATGTCACAGGAGCTACCAGTGTCAATCAGGAGTCGGCCGACGTCAATCGCCCCGATCCGAGCTTCGATGACGAGGGCACCATGGCTCTGGCTCCGTGCCTCCAGCCAGTCCTCCTCGGTAAAGGTGATGGGGGGCCGGTGTATCTTTCGTCGCTTCGACCGGAGGCCGACGCCCGCCATCATCACCTGTCGGTCCTCGGCCTCCAGGGTTGCGGGTGCTCGTCCCGCCGAGGTTGGGCCTCCAGTTATCATCTCAATTCGCATGACCGCCCTCGGGGGGCGGGACTCCTCCCTATCGCGGTTCGCCGGCGGTCCCCGTCCCCCCTCCCCCGGGGGGTCCCTCTCTCCTGTCGTCACCCGCCTTCCCGCGAAAAAGTTCCACAGGTGACCCGCCTGGATCAGTCGTTCGATCTCTCTTTTAAGGGAGTGACAATGGTCGGTGTCGTGACCGTGGTCCCGGTGATAGCGACAGTATCTCCGGGGGTCCCTCCTCGCCGGGTCCGTCCTCATCTCCCGGGGAGGCTCCGGCAGTAACCCGGCCCTTGTCGCCGCGGCCAGCACCTCCATCATGGGGGCATTGAGTCGCGTGTACTGCGCCGGTGGGGGGTCTTCTTGTCTTGGGATGACTCCGGGGGGCCTCCGCGCCGGGGCAAACTCGCGCGCCGGGCCAAGCCGATCTCGTGGGCGAGGCTCGGGCGGCTCCCGCCGTGGTAGGGCTATCTGATCGCGGCCTCGGCCCCTCTCTTCCTGCCTCGGCCGAGGGTGCGGCCGGGGTCCATCCTGGGATGGTTTCGCCGGGGGGTATACGACCTTTGCACCAAGGGTCTCTTCGGCCAATGCGTGCCTTTCCGCCATTGCAACCAGCGCTTCGTAGTCGGTCAGCGGGTCCCGGAGCAGGGATTTGTGGAGGCTCCGAGTCCGCAGCCCCGCCTTGAAGGCCAGCATTAGCACCTCATCGCCGCATGTCACCACCGCCCGTCTTTCTTCCTGAAAGCGGCGGAGGTATCTTCCCGTTCTCTCCCCTTCTCCTTGGACTATCGTATAGAGATAATCCAAAGGCTTCTTCTTCGTCCGCCCGGCCCGGAACTCTTGGCAGAACTTGTGTGACAGCTCGCCAAAGCTCCTGACGGATCTCGCGGGCAAGCCGAAGTACCAGTCCAGCGCGGTGTCCCTCAGGCTCTGGGAGAAATGTCGGCATAGGAACGCCTCGTCCACATCCTGCGCCTCCATCGCCCCCCGGTATTGCTGCACGTGCGTGAGGGGGTCGCCTCTCCCGTTGTACGTGGCCAAGAGAGGGGGTTTGAACCTTTTGGGCCTTGGGGCGGACGTGATCCACACTGCGAGCGGCGTGGCCTCCTCCGGATAGGTAGGGCGATCCGGGGCGTCCCCTCTCCGCCATTCGGGGGTCAGGCTTCGGTCGCGTCGCGGCCGTCGACGGTCCTCCGCCCCCGGGGAGTAGTCCGATGGTCGTCTGGCGGGGCTCCTCCCTCGGTCCGAGGACTCGACGGGTTGTGGGCTACGGCTCTCCCAGCGCCAGCGCCTCCCGGCCAGCTCTCCTCGGGCCTCCATCCATTCATGATTCTCTCAGAGGAGCCTCTCGCGCTCGGCGGCGAGGAAGCGTAGTTGTCGACAAACGGCTTCCTCGCGCAGGGTATCGGAGGGGTGGTGTTGGTGACGCGGGTCGCCTCCTCCAGGTGGGGATCTGTTCAGCAACGGGTCCCGCCCGTTCCCAGGCCGCCGTCCCATCGTCGTTTCTTCAATGACTTCTTGGTTGCTTCTGTTTTCCTTCCTCAGCCTTTCGCGCTCCGCGACGATGAAGCGGAGTTGGCGGCGGGCGGTCTCTTCTTCCTGGTAGGCCCTCCGGGCGGTCTCGGCCGCCTCGTCCAAACGCCTTTGCACGGCGGCCGCCTCCCCCAGGCGCCTCCACTGCTGCGCAACTTCCATCTCCTCTTCCAGGAGCCTTTGCCGGGCCGCAATCTCCTCAGCGAGCCCCCTATCCTCCCCCTCCTCCTCGAATTGAGGGTGGAGGTTCCGCCTTACGTTCAAGGGCTCTGAGGGGCCGGGTGGAGGCTCCGTTCCAGCCGTCTGATAGCCTCTCCTGGCCAGGGGGACGGCCTCGAAGCTCTTCAGGACGACGGGGGCCGAAGTATGTTCAGTCTCGGTGCCCATCCCCAGAAGGGGGTCGGACGCCGGGGTGATTTGTAGGGAGAGCGGTTCCTGAGCCACGGGATCTTTGCCGTGGTCAGGGTTCCGCGAGATCGGCATGGAGTCTAACATGGGTGTGACCCTTCGTTCCCACAGACGGCGCCAATTGTTACGAGGTGGAACTCGCGTACAATGAATTTATATTGTGGAGAACCAAGGGCATGGTGGTTATATGGAAATGAGGGGTTAGGTAGGCTGTTTTACAGGTGATTAGTGGGATGAAGAGGTTGGATCCATTGCCAGTGGAGCTCACAGGACCGTATCTCGTCGGACGTAGCTGAGGAAGGTCGGACGGCGGGAGGCTGACGCTGACTTTGGCCAAGGGGCGAGCTCTCCTGCAGCACGAACAACTCGTCAGAAGGGCGGGGTTGGGGTCCAACCCTTAGCCCCTCCGATGCCTAAGTCAGTAAAGGGCTTAAATGGGGGGCTGGACACGCCGGCCGGACTAACTGTGTGTCCGCCTCGCGTGACGAGCTATAGGTGGGAGAACAAAGATATGGAGGACCTTTGCTCTCGTGTGTGAATGATAGAAGATGACAGAGTTTTTCTAACCTCCTCTCCGTAAGAGGAGAGGAGGTATTTATACCTGACGGGTGATGACTAGGTGTGCTGAGCTGGCTCGGGTGTCAGTGGAGGCTTCGGACAAGGACATCGGGAACAGGAGTCTCTGACCTGCCTCTGTCAGGCGACGCAACGGCCCAGGGGTGCTTTTGTCGGGATGTCAGGGCCGAAAGCACTAACCGCCGGTCAGGTCAGCCGCCTGGGGGTGCTTTGTCAGACGGTCGGGTGACGTGTGGGTTAGTCGCGTCCTTATCCTAGGCTGTTTGTCGTTAGCGTCGAACTAAAGGTCTGGCTCGTTTTCGGCGCCACGGTTCGCGGGAGTCGGATGGGCCGATCCGGTCGGGGGTTGTCCGGCCCGGCCGCGCTCGTCAATAGGCTTGGCCTAGCTATCCGAGCGTCCCCTAACGCGCTCCCCCGGCGGGCCGGGCGGCTGCGGTTGTTCGCCTCGGCCGGCTACAGTTGTTCGCCTCGGCCGTTTCGAGGAGCGTTGTAAGGCGCGCCTATCTCCGTGATGCCCCGGGTTTTCGGGGCGGCGGCCCTAATTGTTAAAAGGTGAGCTAAAGGGGTATGTTAGCGGATCCGGGCTGGAGTTGGGCTACTACGATCTTTAGGTCGTAACAACCTCCAAGTGGGAAAGACGAGCGATCGCCATCGAGGAGGTCAATGATTTGAAGAATTACACAGTTGTGAACCTTATCGGGACTCTCATGTCTTATGAGGTAAGACGAGAGAAACGATTAAAGATTCAAGCTATGATGAATCCTTCGGAGGCCAAAAAGACGGCTTTGGTATTCAACGTCAATTCATCATCCTCCGATAGTGAAGAATCAGAGAAATAGATGGATTTGGGTGAAATGGTCCAAATGGCAAAGAAGTTCCAACGCTTCTTTCGCAAAGGTAAATTTCCCTCTAACAAATGATTTGGGTCTACTAATGCTACTTCCTCTCTTTGCTTTAAGTGGAATAAGCCAGGGCACATCAAGAGGGATTACCCAATGCTAAAGAACAAAGAGAAGTGGAAAGCTCCGAAGTATCACAAGTCCGACAAGAACAAGAGAGACAAGAAGAAAGGACTCGTAGGTACATTCGATGACTCAAGTGAAGAATCATCAAGCGATTCCGATGATGAGAAGGGTGAGAGCGCTCACATGTGCTTCATGGCCCGAGAGGATCCACTCTCCGATGAGAGTGATTCCGACACGGATGATACCGAGGTAACAATGGATGAACTTCGTATTGCTAATGAAGAATTATTTGCTAAATATCAATCTTTAATGCTTAAATATACTAGCTTAAAGAAATCAAATGTTAACAATTCATCCATTCCATGCATTATCAACAATGACACCATTGTTGGTACTTTAACTCTTGAGAAAGCAAACTTAGCTTCTTAAAATGCCACTTTGAGAGATGAGGTGAATAACCTCAAATCTGAACTAGATCAAACACATCCTAAGGATAATAGTGATCTAGTTACACGACACACACAATTGAGTTTAGAGAATGATTCTCTTAAAACCCAAGTGCACGAGCGCAAAGCACGGGTGTTCACCTTGGATACCAACATTTCTTATCTAAAGGAGAAATATGAGCTCATGTCCTCCCGTATTGTGAGATTCAATAAGGGAAAAGGAAAATTGGATGATTTTCTTGCAAACCAATTTCCGGCCACACATCGTGTTGGTCTTGGTTTTGTAAAAGCAAATGCATCCAATGATCGCACCTCCTATAGTGGTGTCACTATAAACTTTGTGAGGCCGTCCTCCGGTGCATCCACAAGTGGTGTCAAAGACACTATAGGTAGCAAATCTACCAAGAAATTCACCACTTCACCTCCTCTTCCTTTTGGTAAGAAACCCACTAAGGGTGGAAACCAAAAGAGAAGTCATGCTTACATGTACACTAACATTCATCCACGTAGAAAACCTCCTACTTCACAAGTGGATAATCATGACACATTTTATGCTCCACACCCACGGACACGTACAAAACCACACATGAGAAATACTCATGTACGTGCTCCTATACACCCGTATGCACATACACATCAATCTTACATGTATGCTCATCCTCCACACATTATGCATGATCCATATGCTTTATACAACATGCATGTTTCCAAGGATACATATCATTCTCGTATGTCATATGCATATCCGCCACCACATTTCTATGCTAGAAACCATGTTCCTAAGAAGCATGCACCACATAGAAATTCAACAAGTATGCATGCAACTAGAAAAAGGACTACCAAAACATACACCATTTGGGGTCCTAAGAACACTAGCCTAAATGATAGGAATGCTTATGTTGATTCCTATTTTCATGATGTTATTAATAATGGTAATTATGTTGGGAAGAGGAAGTCCACTTGGACTTGGCTTCCAAAGGGCTAATCCCCTTGGACCCGACAAACATTGGGTACCATGAGCTTATGGTATATTATATAGGTACCCAAGAGAAAGAAGAAGAGCAATAAAGGTCAAACTAGCTCTAAAGGGAAAGGATGTATTCTCGATAGTGGTTGCTCCAAACATATGACGAGAGATCCCTCATTGCTCTCCGAAGTGATTAGTATCAAGGATGGTGCAACGGTCACTTTTGGAGGTAATCAAAGGGGAACCATCATTGGAGTAGGTATTGTCGGTAACCCTTCAAAACCCTTCATTACTAATGTATTTCTAGTTAGTGGTTTGTGTCACAATCTCATTTTCATTAGTCAACTTTGTGACAAATGTTACAAGGTTAACTTTGGAGAAGGATTGTGTACTATTGTTGATTGTGATTCAAATGTTTTAATTTCCGGTATTAGGCGTAAAAATATTTATTATTTGAGCTTGCCTAAAACCGTTGAACATTGCTTAGTTGCTATCACAAGTGAACACCTATTATGGCATCGTCATTTTGGTCATGTTCACTTCAAGCACTTATATAAGTTAGCTAAGCACGATCTAGTCAAAGGTTTTCCTAAAATCGCTTTTAATAAGAAAAACTTTTGTGATTCATGTCAAAGAGGTAAACTTAGTAAATCATCCTTTAAGCTTAAGGAAGGGATTACTTCTAAGCGCCCCCGAGAACTTCTTCATCTAGATTTGTTTGGGCCAACTAGAACCGCTTCTTTAGGTAATGCTCATTATGGATTAGTTATCGTTGACGACTTTTCTAGATTTAATTGGGTTTCATTCTTAACTAATAAGAATGAAGCTTATGACGAGTTTACCAAATTTGCAAAGAAGATTCAGAATCTCTTAGGATCCACCATTATCACAATCCGTAGTGATCATGGAGGAGAATTTGAGAATGACTTTTACTAAGTTTTGTGATGACACTGGGATAACTCATAACTTTTCCTTCCCTCGGGCACCACCACAAAATGGTGTTGTAGAGAGAAAGAATAGGACTCTTATTGAGTGTGCACGCACTATGCTCCATGATATTCATCTTGGACTACAATTTTGGGCAGAGGCGGTGCACACGTCATGTTATGTGTTCAATAGGATCCTAGTGAGACCTCAAACGAACAAAACTTGTTTTGTGTTGTTTTATGACAAAAAGCCTTAAGTAAAATATTTTCGTGTTTTTGGTTCAAAATGTTTTATCAAGAACACTTTCGGTAATCTAGATAAATTTGAGCCAAGATCCGATGAAGGAATTTTTGTTGGATATTTCACACGTAGCAAAGTCTACCAGATATACAACAAAACTTCTTCAACGATTGAGGAATCACTACACGTTTCATTTAATGAAGATTTTGATTTTCCTCATGATGATGATGATAGTGTAGATGTTATTTGTGATTCTCTTAGTAATGTTAAGAATAATGATTCGATTATTGAGACTAACACTACTAACGAAGTTAAAGATGTTCCTAGTGATGTAGGAATACCCAAAGCGTATCCGATCGTTCGCAACCATCCCCATAACCAAATTATTGGAGATATTGGTGTGGGTGTTCGAACGGGTCGAGGATTGAAGAATTCTCTCATTGAGCATTCGTCTCTACCATTGAGCCAAAGAACATCCAAGAAGCTTGTGAGGATAGTGTTGGATTTGGATCCTAGCCTAGAGGAGTGGTGAATAGGCTAATAAAAATAATTCGTGCAACCCAAGAATAAGCACACGTAGTTATAGCAGCAACATGGTAAATAAAAAGCAGACACAGAGTACACAATAGATTTACCCTGGTTCGGTCGTCCCAACGACCTACTCCAGCCCCCAAAGCAGATACTAGTATTGAATAGCGCAATAGGTACAGAACCACAAGTTAGAGCACGCTCAGAGCACCCTCTACGTCTCTACACTCGCCAGGCTCTCAGTACCCACTCACTGTGTTTTCTCTCACTATCAATCCTAGTAACGCTTTCTACCAGCTAGTCCCAAACTAGCTGGGTCCCACTTGTCTAGCCCCAACCAGACAAGTCCCAAAATAATCCCAAAATAAATGGTAAAGTTTTCCTACGAAGATATATCACAACAACTACACAAAATAATAAAGAACAGAGTTTAGGAAGCTCAGTTCGTGTAGTGGCGATGTCTTCGTCAATCAGCACGGGCCAGAAATCGTCTGGCATAGATGTAGAAGTCTCTTCACGTCACCTCTGCACCTCAATGATATGTCAACGAACACCATGAAAATTTCGGCCTCTGGTTCTCCACTCAGTGTTAGTACTTCTCTCACTCCTTGTTAGATTCGGCCCCTTGGAACTTGCGGATGACGTCAATCAAAACATGCGGCTCTCTAACACAATATTTCGGCTGCCTTGAGAAAACACAAAAATTTGTGCGCCTCTTTCTTATCACAATTTCGGCACTCTTCAATGCATGAAGTCTGTGTGAGACTTTGCTCTTGAACTTCTTTGTTTGACCTGCACACAACAAAAGAGAAATTCTTTTCAACTTTAATAATAAAAAAGACTATGAGGTGATTTTGTTTTGTGCGTGGGGTCAAGATTTCAACAGCATGATTTTAAAAGAATTGGATGTTCAATTATTAAACAATTCAATGGGTTAGCTTTCTTCTCTAGATTTCAATGCCAGCACAACACAAAATTTCGGCCACTTGCTCCTTGTAATTGTTGATGCACATTAAACCTGCAACCATCAGAAGCTAATAGCAACAAACAAGCAACAAGCAATTGAGTTATAGAGTTTAATAATAATAATAAGGCTTCTCTTTGATTCGGCCAGTTGAAAGTTATAGTCTACAATTGCGGCTACTTATTTTTGCTTGGCTCTTCGTTGGCGAGGGATGATATCACGGCCTGTGCTCTTTGCTTAAAGACTTGAACCCCCAAGTCAAAAATTGCGGCTGCTTTTGATTTTTGTTTACTCAGCTGAAGACCTCTCTCTCTCTCTCTCTCTCTCTCTCTCTCTCTCTCTCTCTCTCTCTCTCTCTCTCTCTCTCTCTCTCTCTCTGAGTTACGACCTGCACACACAAACAAATTAAGAGTAAAGCAATCAAATCACAACATGGGAGTTTATTTAATTGCCAAGAAATCAAAATTGTGGCTAGCAAACAAAAGCTTGTTAAGAGATTTCGACAGCTTCAACAAGCACAGAGGCTTGGCCGAACTTTTTGCATTCAACTTGTGGATGTGCATGTACTTCGATGTATATGTACTTCGTCCTAGCTTTCTGTTTCCTTTTTTTTTGCCTGCAAAACACAAAGAGAAGTTTATTATATAAAAAGATTAAATGATGCGTTAGTATTTGCAAAGGAGAAAAAAGAATTAATCTTCCCTATGCTTTGTGCTTGCTCCTCTCTGTTTTCGGATCCCCACACAAAAAGAACGGTGCTGCCTTAGAGATTTATTTTGATGAAGAGAAACAAAGATTCGGCAGCCTTGGTGATTTCAAAAAGTGCGGCTCTTTGATGCTCTTGGGAGAACGAAGGTTGTGTGAGGCTCTTGGATTAATGGCTCTCCGAAATTTTGAAGACCCGCTCTCCGAAAATTTGATGGGGCTGTCTTTTAGTTGGAAGAGAAAATTTGGAGAGGGTTAAGAATTTTGGCCGTGAGCTTCTTTGTTTGCCGCAGGTGCTTTTCTTCTCTTTGGAGGAATGGTTTATATAAGAGAGACTAGGGTTTAGGAGAGAATCCGTAAGAGATATGAGAGTAAATTGATATAGGATTTGGTATGATCTCCAATTAAAGATTGAATAAGATTTGTCTTTGACCCATTCCAATTACTATGCAAACACCACTTCCTCTCTCTTCCAATTCGCCATATGATTAGCAATTCCTCCAACGATTGACCTTGTCATCACTTTGAGAATTTACCGCTTTGCCATTCCTGAAACAAACTTAGCACACACGTCATATATAACGATACGTTTTTCATCATCAAACCAAGAGCCTAGATCGTTGCTTCCAACAATCTCCCCCTTTTGGTGATGACAAACCCATAAAAGATTTGAGCAATAAGTATGGGTGTGCGAAGTGTGTTGAAGGGTATAATGCAATATGATGTATGGATAAGTCATTCAAGCATTACAAAGCATGCACAATAAATAGTAAATATAAAATCATGCTCCCCCTTCTCTCAAGCTCGCCCTTCAACATTATTTTCATGCTCCCCCTTCAACAAATAATACCGACATCAAATCTTTCTTTTTCTTTCTCCCCCTTTGTAATCACCAAAAGTGGATTAATGAAGTCACAGAATTATTCCATGCAAAAATAAATCATTATTAAATGTAGCGTGCAATTTGCATGAGTTTTCCAAAGAATAGACAATCCAAGCTCATAGGATTTCATAACAAGACTTCTCCACCTTTGTGTAAGTGTAATGATAGAGACAATAAAGTACTAGAGGAGATTCGATTTCAGAAAATCATCCAAATCAATCCACATTTTCCAATTTTCACGAATATCACTAGGATTGATTTTTTCCACCTCATCAAAGATGAGTTCAAGTTACCGAGCCCCAAAACATGGTCTAAAAGGACTTTTAAATGTGGGGTGGCATTGCTTGACGAGTAATATACACCAACGCTAATGATTACCCATGTAGCATAAGTTGGATACTCGTGGGTTGTGTATTAGCCATGAAGTGTATCCATTTTTCATACGGAGCAATTTTCATATATATATATATATATATATATATATATATATATATATATATATATATATATATATTTCATTTGAAATTCTTTTGTGCTCAATTTTTATTCATGGATAAACACTTCATATCCCTTAGAAAATTCAGAAATTAATCATTCCTACATTCACTTTCCATTATTCTTCAAAAGAGTCTCCAAAAGCACTAAAAAGTCAAATATCGTGAAAGTGCAAATGTAGGTGTAGAAGTCAAGTTTAAAACTTATGAGACATGTCATGGCTACTAAAAAGATAACAACATGTTCATGTAGCTACAAAAATAATGAATTAACTTCTACAAGGGATAGATTTGATCATATATACAATACCGCTTAAGATAAATCATAAAGGGTATTCTTTTACGCTCATTTTTTTTGTAAATTTTTTTTATTTTTTTCAGAAATATAAACATTAAAAAAACATGCAAACAAGCACACAAACAAAAATAAATCAAGCACACAAAACAATCTATGAAGGTATGCAATGAGATGTAAATATGGATAAAAATTATACCTTCGCGTCGCTATTTGGCTAAGGAGCTAGAAATAGAATGAGACTTTAAAAATTTGCTTCTCGCCAACCCTCCATCACACCTACATGAAAGGTGTTAAGTGTGACCTTGGAATCCAACAAGGTCCACGAGTGTTAGCCATTAAAGATTTAGGAACCCAACTTGTTTAAACTTGATATTTGTGTTCCAAAATTTACAACAATATGAAGTGTGGCCTACACTATCACAAGTAAAGCACTTTGCATATTTGTTCTTTGCAATAGAGGGTACATTGTGGAATTTCTTGAATTTTTGCTTTTCAATGTTTTTCAGACCAAAACCAAGTCCTCTTCTATTATTGCCATATAACTGATTCTCTAAAATAGTGTCCAATGATTGTTTTCCCATAGAGAATTTCTTAATGGCTACTTCAAGATGAGAGAATTTGGTTTTTAATTGTTTATTTTCTTCCACAAGCATCGTGCATTTACTAATAAAAGCTCTCTTGTTTTCCTCTTCCTTCTTTTCAAATTCAATCATTTTTCTTTTAAAGTCATTATCCAACATGCAGAATTTATCATTAAGCTCTCTAATCACATAGTCTTTTTCAGTTTCGAGCTTAATCAAATCAAGTTTAAGCATGCTAATTTGGTTTAATAATGAGGAACAAGAAATACAAGGAGAATTTTCATCAAAGCTTTCTTTTTCCTTCTTCATGACTTCAATAGTAGACTTACATGCATTAAGTTCAATTTTAAGTTTTTCATTCTCTTTAAACACCTTATCATCTCTAACTTGCATGTCATAGTTCTGATTTTGGAGACATTCAATAGTGAACTCATGATCTACTATTTGATTTTGCATTTCTTCACAAATTTTAAGAAGTTCAGCTTTACTACCTGACGGTGTCTCATCTTGGATGCCCATCATAGCCATGCAAGAATGGGCTTCATGTTCCTCCTCGCTTTCAGCTTCGCTATCCATATCCCATGTTAATACATTCGCTTTTCCTTTTCCTTTAGCGAGCTGAGCAGTTTCGTTTGGGCAATCCATCATCAGATGTCCTCTTCCCTTGCATTTAAAACATTGCAGTCTATCAGTAGATTTCTGATCATTAAATTGCTTGGAAGAATTATTAAAGTTAGAACGATTAAACCTGGGTGCCATTTCGTTTCTCCCATGCTTGGTCTTGAAGAAATTTCTGAAGTTTCTCACCATTAGCGCTATGTCGTCGTCATCATCCTCTTCTTCGCTAGCTTGCAAAGCAAGGGGCTTTATAGCTTTCTCTTTCTCCTCAGGTTTCTCTCTCGCTTTAACATTTTGCAGTTCCAACTCATGGGATATCAAATTACCAATAAGGTCCTCCACCTTCAATTGTAACAATACCTTTGCTTCCTGGATGGCGGTGACCTTTGGTCTGAAAGAGCTTGGCAATGCTCTTAGGATCTTCCTCACTTGTTCGAGGCTATCATATGGCTTTCCAAGCGAGCTAGACTTGTAGACTATGTCGGTGAACCTCGCATACATCTCTGATATGCTCTCTGATGGTAGCATGCGAAATCCCTCGAACTCTGCACTCAAAAGAGACAGTCTAGACTCCTTTTCCTGTGACGTTCACTCGTGCGTCACCTCCAAAGTATGCCATATCTCCTGCGCAGTTAAACAATGTGAGATTCTATTATATTCAGATTTATCAAGTGCACAAATGAGAGCATTCATAGCTTTAGCATTTAAAGAATAAGATTTCCAATCATTATCATCCCATTTGTCATTTGGTTTTTCAATCTCAACATTATCTACTTTAATTACAGGCAGTTTATATCCCCTTTCAATTATTTTCCAAGCCTTGTAATCTACAGAAATGAGGTAAATTTTCATTCCATTTTTCCAATATGCATAATCACCTCCATTAAATCTACGGGACGTGAAACAGACTGACCCTCAGCAAAAGCACTATCCATATGGTTATTCATGGGCAAACCTAGGCTAGATCCTAAAACATGCTCTGATACCACTTGTTGGTTCTGGATCCTAGCCTAGAGGGGGGGTGAATAGGCTAATAAAAATAATTCGTGCAACCCACGAATAAGCACACGCAGTTATAGCAGCAACCGGGAAAATAAAAAGCAGACACAGAGTACACAGCAGATTTACCCTGGTTCGGTCGTCCCAACGACCTACTCCAGCCCCCAAAGCAGATACTAGTATTGAATAGCGCAATAGGTACAAAACCACAAGTTAGAGCACGCTCAGAGCACCCTCTACGTCTCTACACTCGACTGGCCCTCAGTACCCACTCACTGTGTTTTCTCTCACTATCAATCCTAGTAACGCTTTCTACCAGCTAGTCCCAAACTAGCTGGGTCCCACTTGTCTAGCCCCAACCAGACAAGTCCCAAAATAATCCCAAAATAAATGGTAAAGTTTCCCTACAAAGATCTATCACAACAACTACACAAAATAATAAAGAACAGAGTTTAGGAAGCTCAGTTCGTGTAGTGGCGATGTCTTCGTCAATCAGCACGGGCCAGAAATCGTCTGGCGTAGATGTAGAAGTCTCTTCACGTCACCTCTGCACCTCAATGATATGTCAACGAACACCCTGAAAATTTCGGCCTCTGGTACTCCACTCAGTGTTAGTACTTCCCTCACTCCTTGTTAGATTCGGCCCCTTGGAACTTGCGGATGACGTCAATCAAAACATGCTGCTCTTTAACACAATATTTCGGCTGCCTTGAGAAAACACAAAAATTTGTGCGCCTCTTTCTTATCATAATTTCGGCACTGTTCAATGCTTGAAGTCTGTGTGAGAGATTTCGGCCTCTTTCTAATTACTTTGCTCTTGAACTTCTTTGTTTGACCTGCACACAACAAAAGAGAAATTCTTTTCAACTTTAATAATAAAAAAGACTATGAGGTGATTTTGTTTTATGCGTGGGGTCAAGATTTCAACAGCATGATTTTAAAAGAATTGGATGTTCAATTATTAAACAATTCAATGGGTTAGCTTTCTTCTCTAGATTTCAATGCCAGCACAACACAAAATTTCGGCCACTTGCTCCTTGTAATTGTTGATGCACATTAAACCTGCAACCATCAGAAGCTAATAGCAACAAACAAGCAACAAGCAATTGAGTTAGAGAGTTTAATAATAATAATAAGGCTTCTCTTTGATTCGGCCAGTTGAAAGTTATAGTCTACAATTGTGGCTACTTATTTTTGCTTGGCTCTTCGTTGGCGAGGGATGATATCACGGCCTGTGCTCTTTGCTTAAAGACTTGAACCCCCAAGTCAAAAATTGCGGCTGCTTTTGATTTTTGTTTACTCAGATGAAGACCTCTCTCTCTCTCTCTCTCTCTCTCTCTCTCTCTCTCTCTCTCTCTCTCTCTCTCTCTCTCTCTCTCTCTCTCTCTCTCTCTCTGAGTTACGGCCTGACACACAAACAAATTAAGAGTAAAGCAATCAAATCACAACATGGGAGTTTATTTAATGGCCAAGAAAACAAAATTGTGGCTAGCAAACAAAAACTTGTTAAGAGATTTCGGCAGCTTCAACAAGCACATAGGCTTGGCCGAACTTTTTGCATTCAACTTGTGGATGTGCATGTACTTCGATGTACATGTACTTCGTCCTAGCTTTCTGTTTCCTTTTTTTGCCTGTAAAACACAAAGAGAAGTTTATTATATAAAAAGATTAAATGATGTGTTGGTATTTGCAAAGGAGAAAAAAGAATTAATCTTCCCTATGCTTTGTGCTTGCTCCTCTCTGTTTTCGGATCCCCACACAAAAAGAACGGTGCTGCCTTAGAGATTTATTTGATGAAGAGAAACAAAGATTCGGCAGCCTTGGTGATTTCAAAAAGTGCGGCTCTTTGATGCTCTTGGGAGAACGAAGGTTGTGTGAGGCTCTTGGATTAATGGCTCTCCGAAATTTTGAAGACTTGCTCTCCGAAAATTTGATGGGGCTGTCTTTTAGTTGGAAGAGAAAATTTGGAGAGGGTTAAGAATTTTGGCCGTGAGCTTCTTTGTTTGCCGCAGGTGCTTTTCTTCTCTTTGGAGGAATGGTTTATATAAGAGAGACTAGGGTTTATGAGAGAATCCCTAAGAGATAGGAGAGTAAATTGATATAGGATTTGGTATGATCTCCAATTAAAGATTGAATAAGATTTGTCTTTGACCCATTCCAATTACTATGCAAACACCACTTCCTCTCTTCCAATTCGCCATATGATTAGCAATTCCTCCAACGATTGACCTTGTCATCACTTTGAGAATTTACCGCTTTGCCATTCCTGAAACACACTTAGCACACACGTCAGATATAACGATACGTTTGTCATCATCAAACCAAGATCCTAGATCGTTGCTTCCAACAGATAGCTCTTGGATAGTGGCAATGTAAGAAGAACTAATGCAATTTGTGAGAAATAAAGTTTGGGACTCATTCCTCTTCCAAGTGGTCACCAAGTCATTGGGACCAAATGGATTTTCAAGAACAAGATGGATGAGAACGAGGTAATCACAAGGAACAAAGCAAGGTTAGTAGCTCAAGGCTACCGGCAAGAGGAAGGTATTGATTTCGAAGAGTCTTTTGCCCCAGTAGCTAGATTAGAAGCTATTAGATTACGTTTATCTTTTGCATCCCATAAGAATTTTAAACTATTTCAATTGGATGTTAAAAGTGCTTTTTTAAATGGGATTGTCAATGAAGAAGTATATGTCTCTCAACCTCCTGGTTTTATTCATGAAAAATTTCCAAATCATGTTTTCAAATTTAAGAAAGCTTTGTATGGGTTGAGAAAAGCTCCTAGAGCTTGGTATGATCGACTCAAGACCTTTCTTTTGAATTTAGGTTTTAAAAGGGGAGAAGTTGATTTTACACTCTTCATTAAAGATTATGAAAATGACATTCTCTTGATTCAAGTTTATGTAGACGATATAATTTTTGGTTCTACTAACTTTAATCTTTGTCAAGAATTTTCTAAGTCTATGAAGGATGAATTCGAGATGAGCCACATGGGAGAGCTCACTTATTTCCTTAGACTGCAAATTCGATAAATGGAGAATGGAACCTTCATACATCAGACAAAGTACACCGGGGAGCTTATTAAGCGATTCGGGATGGAATCGTCTTCGAGCAAAAGGACTCCCATGAGTACTACTACCCATCTACACAAGGATGAGAGCGAAAAAGATGTAGACGTTCGTCTATATCGAGGTATGATCGGTAGCTTACTTTACTTAACCGCTAGTATGCCGGATATCATGTTTTCCGTATGCTTGTGTGCTAGATATCAAGCTAGACCTAAGGAGTCACACTTGATTGCGATTAAACGAATATTTCGTTATCTCAATCAGTCTCTAGATTATGGGTTACTTTACCCTAAATCTAGCACATATGAGTTAATCTCATATAGTGATGCCGACTTTGCCGGATGCAAGTCTGACAAGAAAAGTACTAGTGGCACTTGCCATTTTCTAGGAAATTCCTTAGTTTCTTGGGTTTCTAAGAAACAGAATTCGGTATCATTGTCCACGAATGAAGCAGAATATATTGCAGCGGGTCTTGCATGTGCACAAGTCCTTTGGATGAGGCACACTCTTAGTGACTATGGTATCAATTGTGATACTTGCCCTATCATGGTTGATAACCAAAGTGCTATATATCTTTCCAAAAATCTGGTACATTACTCTCGTACCAAACACATAGATGTAAGACACCATTTTATAAATGATCATGTAGCTAAGAAGGACATCATCTTAGAGTACATTGAAACCCAAAGACAAATTGCCGACATCTTCACAAAACCTCTTAAAGAAGATTCATTTGTGAGGTTGCGTGGAGAATTAGGAATTATGGGTGAATCTGAAATTTAGGAGCTCATCTTATATGTCTTAACACTCTTTAAGCTCATATCATCATGTTGCCTATCTTGATTTGATTTATCATATATATGCGTTTAAGAAAGGCAATTGAGATTTATGCGATTTCATGATTTCTTTGAGATTGATCTTAGAGATTTGTGTTTCAATTGATTTATCGTATTACATTGTTTTTATGATTAGTTTGTGATTAGAGTATAGGTCCTAGGGTGAGTGTTCTTATTCACTGGATTTCCATCTCACTGTGCATTTTTGGACCAGGACAGACGACTGTCTTTCCTTCGACAGTCGACTGGCCTACTCTACTTTTCTCAGTCAGAAATTTGTATCTTTCACACATACGACTGATGACAATTTTCCAGTCGATTGTTATTGCAACAAGTGACTGCATTTTGGTCATCAGGCGACTGTCATCTTTGTCGAAATTTTATAGTGCTCTCTGTCATTTTTGATGAAGTTTATTGATTCTCTGTCAGTCGACTGATGTGTATAGTACAATCGACTGTCCTTCGGATATATGACTGTTCTTCAGACAGATGACTGTCCTTCGGACAGACGACTGTATGTTACTCAATAGTCGACTGTCTGTCATCCTAAACTTATTTCTTTTCACTTCATCCAGTCGACTGACTTTTGTTCATCAGTCGACTGTCTACTGTTGTGATGGTTCACTGCTTCGATCTGAGCCATCGTTTATTTGATCCAACAGTCCAGATTATTTCACACTTTCTTATATACTTCGAGACGGTTCAATTCCCCCTCGACGTTTCTTTGTCCTTCGATTGAAACGCATCGTCTTCCCGCACAAAATCTCATGTAGATCTTTCTTATGATCTTCTTCGTGGCAACTTGGTTTCCTCTCTCGTGTGGTTGCTCGTGTTTGCTCGCTTGTTGATCGATTTCTCACCGGAGTCGTGCCCTAGCTTGCTTAGCCTTCGATCGTTCGAGTGAGATCATAGATCCTTTTAGTCGTCTGTTTCCTAAAGAATCTTTCGATTTCCTTACGTTCCGACCTCGCCTCCATCTTCTGGAGAATTTCTTCATGTCATAGTCGGTGACCCCATCCCTTCTGAGAATGCTGCTGAAAACATTTCTCAACCAGCTGTTCATCCTCCTCGTTCTCCACCTTCCGTTCCCCTCGAGGATTTTCTTCTTGGTCGACTGTGTGATCGTGTCACCGCTCTAGAGAAACTTTCCACCTCTTTGGACGAGAAGCTCAATCTTCTTTTGGAGCTTCAGTACAAATCCTTTATGGGTCATGGTTTTCCCATCCCTGTCGAGCTTCAGGCTCTGGTTTCCAAGTCTGAGGACACTGCCCCTGTTCATGTTCCTCCTCCTCCAGGCTTTGTGCCTGTACATTCCTTGGTCCAGACCCCTGTTGTCCAGACCCCTGTTCCTGGTCCTGCGGAATCGTCTGCCGCTCGTGCATCATCTTCCAAGAGGAAGACTCCTGCTTACCCTACCGACGCTCTGCCAGGCTCTTATTCCGCTCTTCTGGTCGCACCTCGGACCCCTCTATCATTCACATTGACTGAGATTGCTGCTGCTGTTTTTGTGATCACTCACCCGAAGATCTAGATTTTTCTTTGTGGTCTGTTTTTGTTTGGGTTGAGTTTTTCATCTATATGATGATGGTTTGTATATTATTGTATGATGATCTACGCTGATATCATGATGTATTCTTTTTTTGGATCATGATGTATGTTTTTTTGGTTGGACATGTTGATGTACATCTGATGTGTACTCATATCGTCTTTCGATATATATATATATATATGACTTTGCTGCTTAATCTTATGTGTCACATCTTGTATAATTGATAATCATATCTGTGTGCTGATTGTGATATTGTCTCCATGAATGATATATTCTCTTCTGATGTGTTTTTGAGACAATATAGGATTTAATATTAGATTATTCATGCTATCTCTGATGTGATGAATTTTTGAAACTATTTTTGTTTCGTATATCTAAAATGTTGATATTGGACTTTAATTCCTCTATTCATATAAGTATATGATGTGCTTTTATCAGCCTTTGATTCTATATAAATTTATACTCCTTGTTTCTTGTTAGTTCGTATTTAGCACGATTATTGTTGTTGTTATTTACTCCCACCTTTTTGGATAATGCCATAGGGGGAGAGAAATAAACATACAAGATTCATAATGAATGTGCTAAGTATGTTTTAACACTTTGAATCTAAGATTGAAGTTGCCTTAGATTTAGGGGGAGTAAGATTACAATGAATAGGGATTTTAATTCCTAGATTTCTTGAATTAAATTCTTGCGTAACTTACTCATTTGCTTCAATTGATATGTAGATGCCCTAATATTTGTTGACTAACTTGATTGGCATCTATGTAGGGGGAGTAAGTTTTCATAAGCACAATTATTTATCTTTTTGTTTATGTTTGTTTGTCATCATCAAAAAGGGGGAGAATGTTGAGTATTGGACTTCTCCCTACTTGGTGTTAATGATGAGCAAACATAAATACTTGTGACTAATCCCCTATTTTGCAGTTAATCCATTGCCTATGCTTATTATGAAGATCTACTTGCAATGGATGACACTTAAAGTTGATTGAAGGCAAATGATATGGATTGGATGATCGTAGATGATGATTGAAGCTCCATGAAGACTTCAAGCTCATACGATGGATAGAAAAGAGAATTCGTCAATGTAATTTTCTTTTATCTCTTCTAGTATGTAGCTTAGAAGTAGAACTTTGATGGAGCACTCACACACATCATCATTTTAGTCTTAGGACATCATTAAATCATTCGTCCTTAGACTCCAATTCATTTCTTTAATGATTTTACTTGGATTGTCTTTAACAGTCGACTGCTGAACGTTTTACAGTCGCCTGTCTCAAAAACAGTCGACTGTGTTTTATTCTACAGTCGCCTGTTATGCACAAACTTTTGCAATCTAGTTTTGGGCCTCTCTGTTTATTTCGCACAGGCAACTGATGAACGATACACAGGCGCCTGTCCAGTTGACAGTCGACTGTGTTTTGTGAATCAGTCGTCTGTCTAGTTTTGTGAATCAGTCGTCTGTCTATCTTCTGCCCAAACTTTGTTGATCTGCCTTTTACGGCCAGTCGACTAATGTTGTATATACAATCGACTGTCCCTTGGATCAGTCGATTGTCTATGATGCAACAGTCGTCTGTCTGTGAGGAAACTCATTGACTCAGCTCTCTGGAAATTTTCAGGGTATATGACAGTCGTCTGTATAAGGATTTACAGTCACCTGTTCTGATTAACAGTCGACTATTTTATTCTCATCAGTCGTCTGTCCTGTTATCTTACAAGATTTCCAGATTTCATTCAACTTACCCATCTTTCGGTCAGTCGCCTGTAGAAGGATTTACAGTCGTTTATTGGTTTAACAGTCGACTGTCTTTGCTTCATCAGTCGACTGTCCATGTGGTAAGTTACCATTATGAATTCTCACCTACCCTTGCTGACTGTGCAACAGTCGACTGTGGTTTCTTCAACAGTAGACTGTCGTGAGCGCAGAGTCTATCCGTTGAGATTTTTCTCACAGATTCTTAAAGGGTTTTTGCCTAAACTGTTTTGTGGATTTGAGAAACCTATATAAGGGCCTTCTACTGTTCCATTGAAAGGTTACCTAGGCTATTGCAAAATCTCTCAAGCTTTCATTCATGGCACATGAAGTCACATTACAAGATGCAAAAGAGGAATCAGATCAAAAGAAGAAAGTACTCGCCTTCAACACAACATCAGATAATGAAGATTCAGATGATGGCATGGCATTCTTTGCCAAGAACTTCAGAAAGTTCTTTCAAAAAGGTAAATATAATTTTAAATCTAAAAATACTGATTCTTCTCTTTGCTTCAATTGTAACAGGCCAGGACATATGAAGAAAGACTGTCCACTTCTCAAAGCAAAGTTCAAAACTTTCAACAACAATGATCAATCTAAAAGAGAAAGGAAGTTTGACAAAATGAAGAAAGCATTTGCAACAACTTGGGATGAATCTTCAGATGATGAAGATGATGATCATAGTGAAAGTGCTAACATGTGCTTTATGGCACAAAATGATGAAGATGAGGTAAGTTCTTTTAATAACGAAGAATTACTAGATGCATTAAAAGATCTCTATTCTCATTTCATAAGATTAAATGGTCAACATAAATCTTTGAAACAGAATAATGATGATCTCCTTCTTAAATTTCAAGAATCAGTTGGGGCCGTCTTGGGGTAGAGGAAAGACAAAAATCTACATGTTATATACTATAAAAGCAAGACCCTCGACATTGCCCAAAGAAATTATACTACCACGGAGAAAGAATTACTAGTGGTCATTTATGCCATGGACAAGTTCCGACAGTATCTCGTTAGTGCCAAGGTGATCGTGCACACGGATCACGCGTCTCTCAAATACCTATTAAGCAAGAAGGAGGCTAAGCCGCGGCTCATTAGGTGGATTCTCCTCCTCCAGGAATTCGACCTGGAGATCAAAGACAAGAAGGGGGCGAAGAATGTTGTTGCCGATCACTTGTCCAGATTGCCTACTCTCGATTTGAATGCTACTCCAGTCGACGACTCGTTCCTTGATGAGCATCTCTTCTCTATCTCTTCCGCTTGGACTCCTTGGTACGCAGACGTCGCAAATTATCTGACATGCGCCATCGTCCCCCATAATGTGAGCTACCAGCAGAAGAAGAAATTCTTCCACTGGGTCCGTAAATTTTATTGGGACGACCCTCATTTGTATAAGACCTGTAATGATGGGGTGATACGGAGGTGGATTCCTGACACTAAGGCGACCTCCATAATTTCCCATTGCCATGATCAGCAGTGTGGAGGACATGCGAGCGCTTATAAGACGACGACGAAAATCCTCCAGAGCAGATTCTATTGGCCGACCCTCTTTAAGGACACCCACGCTTATGTCCAGGCTTGCGACAAATGCCAAAGGACGGGGAACATCTCTACGAGGAACGAGATGCCTCAGCACTACATTTTAGAGGAAGAGATCTTCGATGTGTGGGGAGTCGACTTTATGGGACCGTTCCCATCATCCTCTGGAAATCAGTATATCTAGGTAGCTGTGGACTACGTATCAAAGTGGGTAGATGCCATAGCCAGTCCTACTAATGATTCCCAGGTGGTCGCCAAGTTTTTCAAAAACAACATCTTCCCGCGGTTCGGTGTACCTCGAGTTTTGATCAGTGACGGAGGGAGCCACTTTATAGAGAAGAAATTCGAAGCTCTCTTGAAGAAGTACGGGGTGCAACACCGAATCGGGCGTGCCTATCACCCGCAGACTAGCGGCCAAGTGGAGGTTTCTAACAGGGAGATCAAGAGCATACTGGAAAAGGTGGTGGCCAACTCCAGGAAGGATTGGTCATCAAAACTTTCTGACGCGCTCTGGGCTTACAGGACGGCATTTAAGACTCCGATCGGCAAAACACCCTACCGGCTTGTCTATGGGAAGGCATGCCATCTACCCGTGGAATTGGAACACAATGCATTGTGGGCAATCAAGAACCTAAATTTTGACGCCAAAGATGTTGGAGGCCACCGACAGCTGCAACTTAACGAGCTCGACGAGATCCGGCTCAATGCTTATGAAAATGTCCGGATCTACAAGGAGAAGTTGAAGCGGTGGCACGATAAGCGCATCTTGAAGATGGAATTCAAGGAAGGGGACTTAGTTCTCCTATTGAACTCGAGGTTGAAGCTTTTTCCTGGAAAGCTCAAGTCGAGATGGTCGGGACCCTTCCACATCACCAAGGTCTACCCGCGTGGGGCTATCGAGATAATGGGAAGAGATGAGCCATTCAAAGTCAACGGGCAGCGCCTTAAACACTATGCAGTAGGAGAACTAGCATTCTCTCCAGTTGGATTCTCAACGACCAACGACTCTTCCTCAAACCCTCCGGATCCTACTTGACGACCAAAAGAGGCGTCGAGCAAATGACGTTAAACAAAAGCGCTTCATGGGAGGCAACCCATGTTCTAAACTCTCACCTTTGTTTTTAGGCTTATTTTTAGCTTAATTTTTCCTATTTTTTATCAATAAATCCAACCACGGGGACTTTCGTCCAGAGACTTAGGCCATTTGTGAATTTTTACAGGAAACAAGCCCTCACCCGATCGGGTGACCATTCAACCGATCGGGTGAGACGTATCAGACAATGGCCTGTATCTATTCTCCAATGAACCGGTCGGGTGAATCAAGCTAAGACCGGGTGGCTGACCGTGTGAGAAGGGCTAAATTCTCGGGAAAATTTGGGGATTACATCACCCGATCGGTTGAGTAAAGCTGCGGTCGTGTGATTGACCGGGTGAAAAGTCATATTACTCTCGGGAAGATTTGGGAAGCGATCAACCGATCGGGTGAAAACTCACCCGATCGGTTCACCTGTAGCTGTTGGCCGACAGAAATTTTTCTAAATTTACCCAACCGATCGGGTGAACCCTCACCCGATCGGTTCGTTTTCGCCCCTATATATATTCTCGTTTGCACAACTTCGTCCACCCGACCCCCAAACTCCTGTTCGCGTGCTCTCTTCTCCTCCATCTGCCAAATCGACCTTTTCCATCTACCCCACTACCCCTAAATCCTCATCCTCACTCATTCCCATACTCCCCCACCAACACCACCTTCCCGTCAACAACATTCTCTCACCAAACATCCAAACCCTAGCCCTAGCCCCCAAATTTTCAAAAATTTCGATTCTTGTCGGATCAGCGAGTGGCGTCTTTCCAAATCGCTTCCTTATACTGTGTGGGGTCTTTCTGGTACTTGATCTTACAACATTGATGGGTAACCTCCTTCCACTATTCACATTTCCTTCAATTATATGCAAAGTCTGAAATTTGTGTCTACACACTTCATCTGGTTCATCATCATCGTAGACACCATACCCGACCTTATCGTTTTTTCCCCACGCCATCACGATGTCTAAGAAGGGAAAGGAGATTGCATCATCGTCACGTCGACATCCCCTATACGACCCCTTTTCCCCTTTCTTTCTTGGCATCAATCCATCTTCTGAAGAGCAATTCGATCGTTTGCAAGCCCTCCTTCTTCGCCCTATACGACCTACTCTTTTCGCCGACTTCCCCACCCTACAATCTCTTGGACTCTTTAGGGGCGTCTGTGCACTTTTTTGCTTCATAGGTTGCGATTACCTTCTACGTACCCATGCGCATACACACAGGAATCTCACACTTGAGTTCCTCAGCTCTCTCGAGGTGTCAAAATTTGGTTTCACCTTCCACGCCTTCAATGGCGATTTTACCATGAGTTTCAACGAGCTTAAAAATATTCTGGACTTCCCTCACCCCGATCGTCATGTTGAATGCTCAACTCATGATCGATCTGACATCTTTTCTTACTTTCGGGCTAATGTTGTCTGGCAACGGTTCACCCGATATACCACCTTTCCAGCGGTAGCCCTCGCCTCCTACATCATACACCCATGCTACCGCTTCGCCTATTGCTTCCTTGCAAACACCATTTTCGCTCACGTAGATGTATCCACAGTGTCCAGTGATGAGCACCTCTTTCTTTACGCCATGTCCCATGACATGATTCATGGCAATATCCCTCTACCCATAAACATCGCTCATTGGATCATCCACGAGATCTTATCCGTTAGCCGCTGCTTCTGGCTATATCTGCTGTGGGGGGATGATTACTCTTATTGTCAGTTGTGTTTTAAGGATGCCACCCGACCTCCCTATTGTACCGGGATGCAGTCGTATCGATCGTGATTACTTGATCGAGATCGGTATGCTCACTCCCTTTGGCGAGGAGCGTGCAGTCTACCTCTACAATCCTGCCTACACTCCTTTTGCCATCCTCCCCCATCTTCGGAGCGCTTCCCCTTACGCATTACACATCTACCCTGGGAGTTCTACCCGGATCCTTGGTACGCCTCACTCGTTCACTTTCCTCCCTTGGATCCTCCCGATTGGCACCCGTGTGTCGGTTCACCCAGTGCCACTATTATCCACCACGATCCACCGATAAATCTCGATCGTCCGGTGGCCCAGCCTGTTTCTCCTCCCTCTCCTATTCGCATACCCTCTCCTTCGTCCTCAGAGGATTCCTTCTACCATTATTCAACACCCTCCTCGCCATCTCCTTACCATTCTACCGAAAGCGACTCCGGTTGACCTCCCCCTCGCACACTTCTGCATTTTCATACTCATATCATTTCGCTAGCTTTGTCACGTCTAGCTTGTGGGAAGTCAATTTTTCTGTGTGCTGTCGTGTGATGTTTTCTATGTGTGTTTGTTTATTTGTGTGCTGTCATGTGCTTTTCTATTTTTATTTTCTGTTTTTATGTCGTGTTATGTGATTTTCTTTATTTTCCTTTTTTCGTATGTGTGTTTTTCTTGTTTTTCATCTCGTTTTGAGTCGGTACGTATTCCCCCCCATTTTCTTTGCCCTCCCGTCTTCACTTTTATTGCATTGAGGGCAATGCAAGTTTCAACTTGGGGGAGTCGCACTTCGTGCATCATTTGCGTCTTTTTCTTCATTTTTGAGTCGTTTTCATCGTGTTTTTATTTTTTCTTTTCTTCTTTTTATCTCTCTCCTAGAGATGAACCCTATGATGAACTGCCACAAAAATCACACACACACACACACCTAGCATGGCTTCGATAATAACATTCACTAACCCTAGGAAGCCGAGTTCTCTTGCATTTCACGCATCGTGGGTCCACTTAGCTTTTCTGTGAGTCGTGTGTCGTGACTAGCTGTCTGGTGTGCTTCTACTTTGTGATTTTGCTTTATATACCTGTCCAGGAATGACCCCTAGATTATCATGCTTCGATTTGAATATGCGGTATTTGCCTCTCTTATTTGCTTCTGTATGCATGAATATATGTATTGTATGCTTCATTTCGCATGTGTCGGGATTCCACAATTAGGACTAGGATAACCCACTTAGCCAACGCTCTGATTAGTGAGAAATCTCCCTTGTCCAAGTGTTTAGAATCCGATTTCTTTTTTTATTTTACTTGGTGCAAATCCCCTCGTCGTGTACCGTTCTCCCACTTGGGAGAGTACACACGTGTATATACCCCAAAATCAAAAAATAAAAAAAAGAGAGAAAAGAAAACCCCAAAAAGAGAAAAAAAGAGAAATATATATATATATGTATAGCCAAAAATCCAAAAAAAATACTAAATCCAAAATCCAAAAAAATGTGTGAATATTTTCCTATATACTGAGAATAAAGAGAAGGCGAGAATTTGCACCAAGTGTTCTACTCCACATCATCTCAACCCCTATCACTTTTGAAAACACTTGGAATAGGAAATTTCTAGCTATTATCTAGGCGATAGTGTGGTGATGTCCAAGTCCATAGCTGTGGAGTCCCTGACACATGATACTTTTCGATTCTCACTTTCTTCTCATGCATGCTTGAGCTATATATTCACCGCTTATCTCAAATAGAAGCGATATTTGTGTCTTTTCTTAGATTTGTGTATATGGAGCTTATTGCACAATGTAGATAGTGACACCCGTCTGCTAGCACACGACCACACTCACTCGCACTTCACCGTGTGGGCCCACGTCACTTGTCTGGACTCGTTTCCTTTGGTTTAGTGTTGTGATTTGGCGTTTGCTTGCTTGGTGTGTCGTTTTTGATCCTGTGGCCCTGACGGGCGATTTAGGATTTAGAGTTCTCTTTTTCTCTCTTTCTCTCTATTTTCTCCCTCCGAGCTCCTACTCTCACTCGTCTTCCTCGAGGACGAGGAAGGGTTCAGCTTGGGGGATTTTGACGTGTGTGTATATTTTATATATTCACGCACGTCTTCTTTGTGTTTTTCTGTTATTTTATGTCGTCTCGTATTCATTTTCTCGTATTTTCCAGTTTTATTTAACTTCTCTGTATTTTTACGTGTTTGCAGGAGTTTGCCAGCATAGGGGACACATAACGAAGATATCACATGTCCCCGGAGCAACGGGAGGAGTCACACGTGATCCAGAGGGTCAAACGACAAGGATTTCTATCTTTCAGCCCCCCACCCGATCGGTTGGATACAGCCAACCGATCGGGTGATGCACGCGTGCATGACCCGGACAGCCGCTGAAGCAAGAGAGCATCAACCGACCGGGTCAACCGACCGATTCAGCCCGACTGTCTTCTCGGGAAATTGGAGCTGAACTCCAACCGATCGGGTGACCTTCACCCGATCGGTTCATCTGTAGCCGATTCCCCCAAAGAGATGACCCTGAGAGCTCACCCGACCGCGAGCAGACCGTGCCAAAACGTCGCAGCTTTCTGTTTATTTGGGCGAAGTTTCCAACCGATCGGTTGATTTATCAACGATCGGTTCACCTGATGAGCTCAAGATCCAAACAACCAGAAGCTTCCGCCAACCGATCGTGTCGCGTGACCGGGTGAAGTCCTGAAGAGCGCTGCCGAAGAACGAAGTAGGTCACCCGATCGGTTGATTCTTCAACCGATCGGGTGACGTCGTTTTCTATATATATTAGCCCTAGGTTTTCAGAAACGTAAGCTGTGTTTTTGGGCTGTGTTTATTTTCTGTTTTTCCTCTATTGTGACGGCTGGAATTATATACTTATTTGTAAGTGTTCCGATCTTTGTAAAACTTTCATATTATCTTAATTGCATTACTACTACCGCATTTCAATCGGCTGATTATGATTTTAACCGTCGATTTTCATTTAGATTGCTTTTTACCTAAAATGTGTGAGTAGTTCCCAAATCTGGGATTTTGGTGAAAACCCCTTCGTGGGTTCTCCCTAATGCGTCCATAGGACTAGGGAATCGATAGGGATTAGGAATCTATTGGTTACGCAGGGTGTTTTATTGTCATCGGCGGGAAAAAGACCGCCTTTGACCGTTGGGCCAAGGGGGAATAAACTTGGTGGTTGACTCCCTAGCCATAGCTCACGTCCTTAGCGTAGACATCGAATCCTAGCGCGCGGGAGCGGCATGATTAGATGTTGGGAGTTATCGTTGCGAGCTTAATGCTCCCGGAGTCGGTCGGTGTTAATGGACATAGGAATGCCCACTGACCGAACCCGGGTAGTCCGGCGTATCATCCTGGGCACCGATCGGAATATCGGGCCCATGGGACGCTGGTATCACTCTTAGAGGCAACGTCTCACCATTAAACCCTAATTCCGATCGTTGTCCTATCCGCCGATCGTATTAGCGAGAATCACATGATAGGGTGGAAACCGAAGTCCCAGGTTTCCTTTCATATTGTTTAATCTCGTATCTACAATTTGTGACAAACCATCGACCGATTCGGGCTAGCTCACCCATAGGGTGAATTTGGTCCTTTCTGACACAAGCACAACCACGCCTCCCTGTGTTCGACCCCCAAGCCACACTACAACACCGTGCGCTTGCGATTATAAATATTTAAATCTCGCGCCCCCAATCTCCTATTGCACTTGCCTGATCACTACACACACATCTTTTGAGGGGACGTCAAAGACGAGGGAACTGAGTCGGATGAGAGAGAAAGTTATCTGACGAATCGACGGCCCTCGAAGTTATAAGAAGTGTCCAAAGAATCTAAGCCGTTGGATCGAAAAATTGACGGCTCAGATCAAGTTAACGAACTGCCACATCAGTTGACAGTCGACTAATGAACAGTTGTCAGTCGACTAATCGATAAGATAGAAATAAGCTTGGGTTAACAGATAGTTGACTACTGGGTAATTCATTGTCGCCTGTCGGAGAGACAGTTGACTATAACTTACACATCAGTCGACTGACAGAGAATCAAAAATATGATGATAAAAACAGAGACCTCTGAAGATTTTGACTTGCGCCTGATGACCAAATTGCAGTCGCCTGTCATACAGACAGTCGACTGTAAAATCGTCATCAGTCGACTGTGCAAAAAATACAGTCTGCTGTACGAGATTATAGAGTTGGGCAGTCGATTGTCGGAGAAATGATAGTCGTCTATCCTGGTCCAGAAATGCACAGTGAGGTTAAAATCCAGAGGATAGAGACATCTCATACTAGGACCTATACTCTAACAGAAATCTAAACAAGAAATCACTATCAAAATATTATCGATTAACATACAAAACTCTTAAATCAATCCAAACGAATGAAATCATCAAAATCTCAAATACATCTCTTAAAACAAATATATGTGAAACATATAATTTATCAAAATAAGAGAAGTAAAGTGATGATATGAGTTCAAGCATGATATAACTTGAAAGTATGAACTCCTACAATTCAGATTCACCCATAATCCCTAATTCTCCACGCAACCTTACAAATAAATCTTCTTTAAGAGGTTTAGTGAAGATGTCGTCGATTTGTTTTTGGGTTTCAATGTACTCTAAGATGATGTCCTTCTTAGCTACATGTTCATTAATAAAACAGTGTCTTACATCTATGTGTTTGGTACGGGAGTGATGTACCGGATTCTTGGAAAGACAAATAGTACTTTGGTTATCAACCATGATAGGGCAAGTATCACAATTGACACCATAGTCCTTAAGAGTGTGCCTCATCCAAAGAACTTGTGTACATGCAAGACCTGCGGCAATATATTCTGCTTCAGTAGTGGACAATGATACCGAGTGCTGTTTCTTGAAAAACCAAGAAACTAGGGAATTTCCTAAAAAAATGGCAAGTGCCACTAGTACTCTTCCTATCGGATTTGCATACGGCAAAGTCGGCATCACTATATGAGATTAACTCATATGTGCTAGACTTAGGGTAAAGTAACCCATAATCTAATGAATGATTGAGGTAACGAAAAATTCATTTAACCGCAATCAGGTGTGACTCTTTAGGTCTAGCTTGATATCTAGCACAAAGGCAGACAAAAAACATGATATCGGGCCTACTAGCAGTTAAGTAAAGTAAGCTACCGATCATACCTCGATATTAACGAACATCTACATCTTTTCCATTTTCATCCTTGTGTAGATGGGTTGTCGTACTCATGGGGGTCCGTTTGCTTGAAGACGATTCCATCCCGAATCGCTTGATGAGCTCTCCGGTGTACTTCATTTGATGTATGAAAGTTCTATCCTTCATTTGTCGAATTTGAAGTCCAAGGAAGTAGTTGAGCTTACCCATTTGGCTCATTTCGAATTCATCCTTCATAGACTTAGAAAGTTCTTGGCAAAGATTAAAGTTAGTAGAACTAAATATAATGTCGTTTACATAAACTTGAATTAAAAGGATGTCATTTTCATAATCCTTAATAAAAAGAGTTGATTCAACTTCACCTATTTTAAAACCTAAATCTAAAAGAAAGGTTTTGAGTCGATCATACCAAGCTCTAGGAGCTTGTCTCAACCCATATAACGCTTTCTTAAGTTTGAAAACATGGTTTGAAAATTTTTCATGTATGAAACTGGGTGGTTGAGAAACATAAACTTCTTCATTAACAATTCCATTTAAAATTGCACTTTTAGGATCCATTTGAAATAATTTAAAATTCTTAAGAGATGCAAAAGATAAAAGCAATCTAATAACTTCTAATCTAGCTACGGGGGCAAAAGATTCTTCGAAATTGATACCTTCTTCTTACCGATAGCCTTGAGCTACTAACCTTACTTTATTCCTTGTGATGACCTCGTTCTCATCGGTCTTGTTCTTGAAGATCCACTTGGTCCCAATCACTTGGTGACCACTTGGAGGAGAAACGAGCTCCCAAAGTTCATTTCTCTCAAATTGCATGAGCTCTTCTTCCATTGCAATTATCCAAGAGCTATCCTCACATACTTCTTGGATGTTCTTTGGCTCAATGGTAGAGACAAATGCGCAATGAGAGAATTCATCAATTCTTGACCTCATTCGAACATCCACACCAATATCTCCAATAATTTGGTCATGGGGTGATTACGAACGGTAGGTTAAGCTTTGGGAATCCCTACATCACTTGGAACATCTTCAACAATTTTATTGGTATTGTTAGTTTCAATAACAGAATAATTGATTTTAACATTACTAAGAGAATCACATAAAACATCTACATTATCATCAACAACATTTAGAAAATCAAAATCTTCATAAAATGATATGTGTAGTGATTCCTCGATTGTTGAAGAAGTTTTGTTGTATATCTGGTAGGATTTTCTACGTATGGAATATCCAACAAAAATTACTTCATCGGATCTTGGCTCAAATTTATCTAAGTTACCAAAGGTGTTCTTCATAAAACATTTTATGACGGGTTTTAGCGGACCCTCAGGGCTAAAATAGGTGCTCGTCCTAAGTCGAACGGAACAGGAAGCAAAAATATGCAGCGAAAAAATAAACAGGTTAATCTAATTAACATGCAGTTAAACATTTTAACTTAGCCCTAAGGTACAATACCCTTTGCCAAGATTTTTGCCGACTCGGGATGGATCTGACCGTCCTAAGAAGGATTAAACCTACTGTGATTAAATTAAACTAATGCTTATAATACACATACCCGGAATCTTGCCCTGGAACAGGCAAGATGTACCGCACCGTCTTCCGAGCTGCTCCTCGTCCCACGCCGAGCCGTTCCTCGAACCGCTCCTCGAACCGCTCCGCATCCCGAGGTGAGCAATCCTCGTGTCGCCGAGCCAACCACATGCCGAAGAAAGTTTCCCGCGAGTGAAAGCCTTCGCCAAGATTTCGGATCCGAATCCGAACTCCTTCGTGGCTTTGCCAGAGCCCTTCAGGAGTAAGGAAGAAATATAGGGAGAAGAAGAATTAATTTAAGCTTCGATCCGAGCGTGCTCCAATAATTTTGGGAGACGCTCAAATCGAGAGCTTGGGACGAGTTTGGAGGAAGAGAGAGGCCCTATTTATATAGGCGGCTGACTCTTCCCTTTTCTCCACAAACGATGTGGGACTATTAAATTTGAGTTAATTAAATCAAGTTAGTTTGCCATTCATAAAGGGCAAACTTCCGTGAATTTTAACTACCTCACCGTTGAGCTTCATGATTGATACAACCTATCAAATTGAAGGGCGTTCAACGGTGAACGCATAGAAAAAACGGCTCATCAATCCGAGTCCGTTTGACCCTCCAAACGTATGTCCAAACATAGCCAAAAATCAGGTTTTCTCTAAAAACTGAGAAGCCAAAACCAATCTGCCAATAGAGTTCGAAACCCTAAGTCGTGGGGCCCTCTTGTGGGCCCCACAAGCTCTACGCGTGCAGTATGAGCTTCTGGGCAGGCGCAAGGCACGGGCACGTGCCTTGCTTGTGCCCAGTGGACGTGTGCACAGCACGTGCGTCGCGGGAGCGTGCTGTGCACGCATCCGCATGCACAGTGGGCTGGCTTTGCCCGCTACAAGAGGGCGGGCCCGTTTGTTAGCAGCAGACGGGCGCCCCATTAGGGCCCCCGTTCTCATACTAATGGGCACGCATGCGCCCGCCCATTTAATATGGGCACGCATGCGACCGCCTATCTAAATAGGCGGGCTGTGCGGGTCTGGCTCCTGCAGAAGCAGGCCCGACCTGCAATGCCCCATATGAGTTTCCGGATTTGTTTTGGCTATAACTTTTATTTTTGGTGTCTGATTTGGATATCGTTCGAACCTACGTTTAACACGGGACGAACCTGTCATCAACGTAACCTTTTCAACGCGTTAATTTAATTAAATATAGTCTTAAACTATTTAACACATTTAATCCGGGTTGCATCAAATGCAAAATAGTCCCTATCTAAGCTTAAATTATCATTTGCATCAAATACAAATGATTTGAGGACACATCCCTCTACATCTCCCACTTGCACTCAGGATCATTTATCCCGAATGCAGGAAATAATTGCAAACATCTTTTGCAATATTTTATCCCTTACATCAAATGCATGTTCTCCCCAATCGTTTCTACCTATTACTAGACGAAGGTCGCACTCTGTGTGAGACCCTACAGCCTGACCCTACTACAGGTTGGGCTCGAAGCCCTATACGGCAGTGACCACTGTCAGTAGTTGTCGTCCCTATTTCAGAATCATAATTATGTGGTTGACTCATCGACATGAGTATTGTCGGGACCACCCTGACTGTGTCTATGATGAGTTCCGCGGTTTTAGTCTCTTCGTCTAAACTATGTTGTGTAGATCAAGTCTAGGGTGCGGTTAAACTGTCAACCCCAATAACTTGATTCCGGTTAGTTTCCATCGATCTTTAGTCAACTAATGTTGGACCTTTTTCAACATACTTTGATCAGAGATTTTACTAAAGACCGAACTAACTCTACGACACTAACTCACATTGACAGGGAGAAACGAATCCTCTCTTGGTCATTACTCTCCTTGTATGCTTCAAGTGACACCTAATCAAAGACCTTTTGACATGCCTAGCCTTGAAGTTAGGTCAGTGATCTAAGTGGCACCGTTCACGCACATGTTTGTAAAATGACCTTAAGTCAAAAGACCAACTAGCATATCATCACTAAGAGTTATCATTGACAGATTGGTCAATATAACCATATGATAACTCGTGTGGATCATTTAGTGAACTTATTCTCTAATGAGCACCTATGTCTCGTCTTCAACTTCACCAAGTCAAAACGACCATGAGATCATCGTCACCGCTATGCGTTGAAGACTAAGACATAATGATCTATCCGATGTTTCGATTTCCTTGTCTCGAAACATCTACGACCACGAACCCTTTTAGACTTATGCTACAGACGATCAAACATTTCTCCATGATCGAGATACTCATCTCGATACATGTTTGACCTTGCATAAAGTCTCAGGACTTTACCTAAGTTAATATCTAATGTTTACTACATTATAATATAACTTAGATAAATTATTACCAAACAGCTTACTGTTGTTTCGAACAAGATGTTTGTGCTATTTACACAGAGATAAATTGCCTCGAGGGCATCATCTCTTAACATATCCTACTTGCACTCAGGCCCATTTATCTCGATATCTTATACCGTTTTTACACATAAGTTTTCCCGACTTCATGTGGAAGAGCCTTTGTGAGTGGATCTGCTAAAACCGTCTACAGTATAGACTTAAGGGGTTTCTATGTTCATGTTAGACCAACCATTTGAATCTCATTCAAATAATTCTCTTTGTCTGTCAGAATCCATAATATTTTATTTCCTTGGATTTTATCCAGTTCATCGTACCTTACGATAATAATTTTAAACTAGTTACTGGTTAATTTAAGATGGGTCATAATCATTTTTTTGACAAAGTGTCAAACTCTTTGATTACTTTGTTAAAACATATGTTCCATCCCATTGATGCCTCGCATGTAATTTGTTTGCTCCCACTGACCTTGAAAACTATCTTTGTGATTCATATAAATTGGTTCGTCTAAATCATATTTAGAAAAATGAACGTATAATCGAATGTTCCAGTTTTCATGGTCATCATGAGCATTTACATCGAGTTCGGTCCGAGTAAATCCATACACATCTACTGGCGAGACGGTTTCAACATAATCCGTTTATAGGAATTAGGATGAAAACCGTTCTTAACCAACATAAGTGTACTTCACTATTTTCCTTTCTTCTTAACTAACATAAGCGACACGGTTTCGACTTGAAGATTTACTTGCAGAAAATGAGGAAACATTTTCTGTGGGCATGTAAACTAAAGTCCATACTTTTATTCACGTGCTCGGACTTATTCTAACTGCATCAAGTTTTTAGTCGGAGTTACTACTCCGAATTTCATCCCGGAAATTGACTAAGTCATCATCAATTATGATGTCTAACTCGACTCTTCGTCTCACGAGATTCGAGTAATTATACAACTTCCTTACGATTGATTTAATGAATATCTTATTGATAATGTCCTCATAGAACATTATCAAAACCTAGGCATTACTATCTGGGACTTAACCCAGAGGGAGGACTTAACTCAGAGTCACTTGCTATGGATCGTAGCACGTCTAACTAAGTGTGATTCATACCATTTAACAGACCGATGTGTTAACAGGCTTGATCTAAGAGAAAATCATATTTTCTTTTAATTATGCAAGTTTTTATACAGCTAAGTATTGACCATTCGATCTAATTGAATCCGTTTAAATACTTCTGTCATTTTTTTCTCTATTTTAGTAGACTTGTGTTTCAGCAAGAACACGTGTCGTAATAAAATGAGACTAACTCAATTATGGCTAATTTAGACTTGAGTCCGGATACATCTGTATGTACGAGACTGAGTTCAACAACTCATTCTCCCACTGTCTTACAGAAGGAGTTTCGCCCATTGTATTTAAGAGAATAAGATTCACAAATGTCCGCAGACTTCATAATACGAGAGGTCAGACCCCTCTTTATGTGACTTATGAAGCTTAGTCTCTCGATACTGCCTAGTCTATTTTGACATATAAATTTCTTACTTCCTTGCACATTATATTTTAACTTTTAATATATTATAGTTATTACAAATTACTAACACAAAACATTGCTTCAGAAGCAAGGTGACGACATTCGTCAAAATGTGTTAGACGTCTTTTGTATAACAATTATTCTGAAATCGTTACATCAAAATATGTCACATTTTTATTTCCTCCTACTTATGCATTTACTAATGATAAATATAACCAACTTACTAAATTGACTTTCCAGAGTGCCTTCTTCCTTTTCTAAATCTCATTTAAATATTAAATAACCCAACATAAATAAATAGGTATGCAAGCATCTCATGTATCCAAACGCCTGAGCTTTGCAACCTTGAGTGTAGCTCAACAAGTTGCTCGTCTCAAGATCCGGTTGGGATACATAGTCTTGCACCACTTATGCACTTACATTCGACTCAAATAGTTTGATCGAATTCTCGAACCTTACGGATCAAAATTTTTTTTCCATACAACCTTGAGTGTAACTCAACAATTTGTAGGGAGAAACAAACTTCGAATGTTTATAGGTTCAAGCTTCCCCATATAGAGGCGAGTGACATTTAGCGTGCATTTATTTTGTTGGACTCGGAACTTAATGAAATCATATTTCTCAAGTCTGTCCTTTAGAAGTTCATTTTAATGTCAACCGGAATATAGTTTATTCTATCAATTAGAATTTATCTTTGACATTCCATTAATCAACCTATTTAACCAGTTAACTAATTCCATTAAAATATTACATTTTTATTCCATCGGTAAACATAGTCTTGCCCTAGTTTAGCATATGTTCAATATTAAATATAGGTAGAATGGCTTTTATCTATCTATATCCTCCGGCTATTTTTACGATCATTTTAAGTCTTAACAATGAACGATTTAATCGAATTAAATAAATGGGTAAGAGATCCAATCACCCTGAGCCTAACAACCTTGAGTGTAGCTCAACAAGTTGCTTGACTCTGCGATCGGTAGATGATTCTTCATCAATCATATCAGATTTGACTCTCTTATCGGTTTTTACCCCTAGCCATTTGTGATCATGAGTGTGCTCATCCAAATCACAATGACCAGTCTAGTTGGACCCTTGTTTTCGTGTCTAGCTTGACTTGCCTCGACGCTCGGTGTATTCACGACACGTCGGTTTGGGTCAGGTCTTAGACTACATCATATGTGTTTAAGAAATTGGTTTCTATAAGATTGCCATGTCACAGCTTGAGTGTAGCTCAACAACTGGAACACAGGTCCTATAGTTACCAACCCCTAAAACAAGGAGGGCTACAGCTAATCTTGAAGAGGATTATTAACATATTTGACTTAGATATAGTCCAGGGTGTTATATAATCATGATTCGCGTTATTACAGTCCAGCGGAACACAGCCAGGGAATTGACTAAGCCAAGATCACTTATCCCTTAGACTAGCTAGGGTGATCCAACAAGCTTAGCCAAGCACATTGACTGGATCATGGTCCATTGAATGAAGCTTGTCATTTTTATATGCGTGCCATAGACTAAAAGGCTTTAATTAACAACTAATTAATCCTATCAACTAGTTGAATCCTTAAATTCAAAATTTTAGGATTTGTTTAATAACTTTTATTAAATTCTTATCAACTATAAGATTCACGTGCTATCCTAATCGTTGTTAGGATTTTAATACATTTATTAACAATGCTAAAAGCGAAGTCCTTTAATGAGAGTTAATTACATAACAATTAGAATTAAAATTTTCATTAAAGGGACTACCCTAATCAGGAATTAGGTCTTAAAGTATTGTTAATGTGTTATTAAAACATGGCATGTCATTAGAATTTATCTCATTAATTTTAACGAGTTCTTAATGGCTAACCTAAGAGGGTTGTCTTGTGTTATCAAATAAGTGACAACAGCCATTAACATAAAGTTACACTAATTTTAACGCATAAAAAGAGTGTCCTACCATTTAACAATTATTTATCTAATAAACAATTTTGCATGCATTTCTTAAATTTAACATTTAAATTTAAAATAATGAATTTAAAACATTTTAATTTTTATCTCATAAAAATATAATAGTTTTAAAAAAGATCATATGATATGCATGCTACTAAAATATTTATCGCATAAAGTTTTAAAGTTTTAAAATCAGTTTTAAAAATATCACATAAATTTAAAACATCATTTTAAAAATTTCATGCTTAAAATTTATCATATAAAATATTTAAACATCTATAATCAGTTTAAACTTATCGTATAAATTTAAAGAAACATTTTACTGTAATTAAAAGCATTCAATTATTTAAACACATTCCTAGATCAGCATACAGACATGGCTTTGTTACCACTGAAGGGTTTTAGCGGACCCTCAGGGCTAAAATCCGTGCTCGTCCGATGTCGGACAGAACACGAAAGCAAAAATATGCAGCAGAAAAATAAACAGGTTAATCTAATTAACATGCAGTTAAACATTTTAACTTAGCCCTAAGGTACAAGACCCTTTGCCAAGATTTTTGTCGACTCGGGATGGATCTGACCATCCCAAGAAGGAACAAACCTACTGCGATTAAATTAAACTAATGCTTATAAAACACATACCCGAAATCTTGCCCTGGAATAGGCAAGATGTACCACACCGTCTTCCGAGCCGCTCCCCATCCCACGTCGAGCCGTCCCTCGAACCACTCCTCGAACCGCTCTGCATCCCGAGGCAAGCAATCCTCGTGTTGCCGAGCCAACCACGCGTCGAAGAAAGTTTCATGCGAGTGAAAGCCTTCGCCAAGATTTCGGATCCGAATCCGAACTCCCCCTTCATGAGTAAGGCAGAAATATAGGGAGAAGAAGAATTAATTTAAACTTCGATCCGAGCGTGCTCCAAAATTTTTGGGAGACGCTCAATCGAGAGCTTGGGAAGAGTTTGGAGAAAGGGGGAGGCCCCTATTTATATAGGCGGCTGACTCTCCCCTTTTCTCCACAACCGATGTTGGACTATTAAATTTGAGTTAATTAAATCAAGTTAGTTTGCCTTTCATAAAGGGCAAACTTCCGTGAATTTTAACTCCCTCACCGTTGAGCTTCATGATTGATACACCTATTAAATCGAAGGGTGTTCAATGGTGACGCATAGAAAAAATGGCTCGTCAATCCGAGTCTGTTTGACCCTCCAAACTGTGTCCAAACATAGGCAAAAATCAGGTTTTATCTAAAAACTGAGCCGCCAAAACCAATCTGCCAATAGGGTTCGAAACCCTAAGTCGTGGGGCCCTCTTGTGGGTCCCACAAGCTGTGCACGTACAGCACATGCAAGGCACGGGCACGCGACTTGCGCGTGCTGTGCACGCGTCCGCGTGCACAGCGGGCGGGCTCCGCCCGCTACAAGCGGGCCCGGGCGGAGCCCGCTTGTTAGCAGCAGACGGGCACCCATTAGGGCGCCCGCTCTCATACTAATGGGCGCGCATGCGCTTGCCCATCTAAATGGGGGGCTGTGTGGGTCTGGCTCCAGCAGAAGCAGGCCTGACCCGCAATGCCCCATTTGAGCTTCCGGATTTGTTTTGGCTATAACTTTTCTGTTTGGTGTCCGATTTGGACGCTGTTCAAACCTACGTTTAATCTGGGATGAACCCGTCATCAATGTAACCTTTTCAATGCGTTAATTTAATTAAATATCTTAAACAATTTAAGACATATTTAATTCGGTTTGCATCAAATGCAAAATAGTACCTATCTAAGCTTAAATTATCATTTGCATCAAATACAAATGATCAGAGGGCACATCCATCTACATTTTGAACCAAAAACACGAAAATATTTAACTTGTGGCTTCTTGTCATAAAATAACTCAAAACATGTTTTGTTCGTTCGGGGTCTCACTAGGATCCTATTGAGTACATAACATGCCGTGTGCACCACCACTGCCCAAAATTGTAGTACAAGATGACTATCATGGAGCATGGTACGGGCACACTCAATTAGGGTCCTATTCTTTCTCTCTACAACACCATTTTGTGGTATTGCTCGAGGAAAATAAAAATTGTGAGTTATCCCGGTGTCATCACAAAACTTTGTGAAAAACTCATTCTCAAGTTCTCCTCCATGATCACTACGAATAGTGATAATGGTGGATCCTAAGAAATTTTGAATCTTCTTTGCAAATAAGGTAAACTCTTCAAAGGCTTCATTCTTATTGGTTAAAAATGAAACCCAAGTAAATCTTGAGAATCCGTCAATGACAACTAATCCAAAGTGAGCATTACCTAAAGAGGCGGTTCTAGTTGGCCTAAATAAATCTAGATGAAGTAATTCTAGGGGCCTCTTAGAAGGTATGTCTTCTTTAAGTTTAAAAGATGATTTACTAAGTTTACATCGTTGACATAAATCACAAAAGTTTTTCTTACTAAAAGCAATTTTCAGAAAACCTTTTACTAGATCATGCTTAGCTAACTTATATAAGTGCTTAAAATGAACATGACCAAAATGGCGATGTCATAATAGTTGTTCATTTGTATTAGCAATTAAGCAATGTTCTACAGTTTTAGGCAATCTCAAATAATAAATATTTTTATGCCTAATACCGATAAATAAAACATGTGAATCACAATCAACAATTTCACACATACCCTCACCAAAGTTAACCATGTAACCTTTGTAACAAAGTTGACTAATGGAGATAAGGTTATGACATAAATCACTAACTAAATAAACATTAGTAATAAGCGGTTTGGAAGGATTACCGACTTTACCGACTCCTATGATGGTTCCTTTTTACTTACCTCCAAAAGTGACCGTTGCACCATCCTTGATGCCAATCACTTCGGAGAGCTATGAGGAATCTCCCGTCATGTACTTGGAGCAACCACTGTCGAGTATTCATCCTTTCATTTCAGAGCCAATATGTCTTTTATTACTCTCTTTCTTTTTCTTGGGTACCTACATGATATATCATAAGCTCATGGTACCCAATTTTTGTTGGGTCCAAGGGGATTAGCCCTTTAGAAGCCAAGTCCAAGTGGACTTCCACTTTCCAACATAATTACCACTATTAATAACATCATGAAAATATGAATCAACATAGGCATTCCTATCATCTAAGCTAGTGTTCTTAGGAACCCAAATTGTGTATGTTTTGGGAGTCATTTTCCTACTTGCATGCACAATTGATTGATTTCTATGTGGTGTGTGCTTCCTAGGAACATGCATTCTAGCATAAGAAGATGGAGGTGGATAAGCATTGCACATATGTGGGTTGCATGCATACTTAGGAACATGCATGTTATATGAAGCATACGGGATATGCATAACATGAGGTGGATGTGCATACATGGAAGAATGATGCATATGAGCATATGAGCGTGTAGGGGCACGGGCATGAGTATTTCTCATGCGTGGGTTTGCACGTGTCTGCGAGTGTGGAGCATAGAAAGTGTCATGTGTATCCACTTGTGAAGTAGGAGATTTCCTATGTGGATGAAGGTTGGTGTACATGTAAGCATGACCTCTATTTTGGTTTCCACCCTTAATGGGGTTCTTTCCAAAAGGAAGAGATTGTGAAGTGGTGACTTTCTTGGTAGGTTTGCTACCAATAGTGTTTTTGACACCACTTGTGGATACACTGGAGGATGGCCTCACAAAGTCTATAGTAACACCACTATAGGAGGTGCGAGCATTGGATGCATTTGCTTTCATAAAACCAAGACCAACACGATGTGTGGCCGGAAATTTGTTTGCTAGCAAATCATCCAATTTTCCTTTCCCTTTTTTAAATATCATAACTCGGGAGGACATGAGCTCATATTTCTCCTTAAGGAAGAAATATTGGTATCCAAGGTGAACACCCGTGCAATGAGCTCATGCACTTGGGTTTTAAGAGAATCATTCTCTAAACCCAATTGTGTGTTTTGTGAAGCTAGATCACTATTATCCTTCGGATACGTTTGATCTTGTTGAGATTTGAGGGAATTCACCTCATCTCTCAATATGTCATTTTGAGAAACCAAAGATGTTTTCTTAAGTGTTAGTGTATCAAAAATGGTGTCATTGTTGATAATGCATGGAATGGATGGCTTGCTAACATTCAATTTCTTTAAACTAGTATATCTAAGCATTAAAGATTGATACTTAGAAAATAGTTCTTCCTTAGCAATACGTAATTCATCCCTTGTTACCTCGGGTTCATCGATGTCAGAATCACTCTCATCGGAGAGTGGATCTTACCGGGCCATGAAAGTTTACATGTGGGCACTTTCACCCTTCTCATCATTGGATTCGCTTGATGAGTCTCCACTTGAATCATCGAACGTACCGACACGTCCTTTCTTCTTATCCTTCTTGTACTTGTCGAACTTGTGGTACTTCGGAGCCTTCCACTTCGCTTTGTTCGGAGCTCGGGCAATCCTTCTTGATGTGTCCTGGCTTATTATACTTAAAACAAAGAGATGAAGTGTTGTTAGTGGAATCAAATTTATTCTTGGAGGGAAATTTACCTTTGCGAAAGAAGCGTTGGAACTTCTTCGCCATTTGAGCCATCTCCTCCAAGTCCATCTCATTTTCTGATTCTTCGCTATCGGAGGATGAAGAATTAGCTTTGAATGCTAAGCTTTCTTTTTGGCTTCTAAAGGGTTCATCATAGCTCAAATCTTCAATCGGTTCTCCCGGTCTTACTTCGTAAGACATAAGAGTACCGATGAGATTTACGACTGTATAATTATTCATGTCGTTGACCTCCTCAATGGAGATAGCTCTTCGTTCCCACCATTATGATCTATCTCACCTTCTCTGGTTGGGTGTAGGTTTGCCCAAGCGATTTGAGTTCGTTGGTAATGTCGATAAAACGTCCGTCCATTGTTGCTATACTCTCATTATCCTGCTTGTAAAACATATCGAAATTTTGCACAGCAACATATAATTTAGATAGTTTTACCTTATTCATTCCTCGTGGGTAACGACTATATGGTCCCAAATTTGATATGCACTCTTATATGTGCATATCTTGTCGAACTCATCTAGGTCCAATGCACAATGAAGAGCGTTCATTACATTGGCATTGTTGACTTCGGCGGACTTCTCGGAGGGCATCCATTTGTCATAATCCTCTTCGGAGGATTCGATATATTCCTTGTGGAGGGTTCTCCAAAGAGAAGCACTCCTTAGGAACGTCTCCATCCGGCATTTCCAATAGCCAAAATTCATGCCATTGAAACGTGGAAGATGAACCATTGATTATCCTTCGAAGACGATGGACGTGCCATCACAGGCGTGATTGTTGTACGAAGTCGGTGGAGGAACGTTGTTGTTGTTGAATGACATAGCTAACTACCAGCACTCTGATACCAATTGTAAGGTCACTGGCTATGTGGAAAACACTAGAAGGGGGTTGAATAGTGTTTATACAATTTAAAATGATAGTTACACCAAATTAAATTCCTAACCAACAATAAGTGCGGAATGAAAATAAACCCTAAAATGAAAAAATACAAACGCAATGATGTTTCAAGGGTTCGGATTACCCAAGTCAACTCCCGACTTGTTCCCGGTAATCCTATGTCCCTTCCACCCGGTTACCACCGGATACTCAAGTTAGAACCCTAACTTGAGGTTTCCTTAAAACCCACTTGTAGCAACCCTACAAGTGAAATTGAAGTACACTTGATGTCCTTGACTCCCACAACTTGGAAGCAAACAAAACCACTCTCACAAGTCGATAGTAAATCAAATAACGAAAGTTATGAAATATGAAATAACAATACTTACAATCACATATGCCTTGAAGTAGAACTTGAAGCAGAGTGTGTTGTGTGTTGATGTCTCTCTTGGAAGAGAGGAAAGCCCTTTCTCTTGACTGCACCAAATGCCTAGAAGATTTCTCTTTGGTTCTAGGTTGGAGAGTAAGAGATTGAAAGATAAAAGAATTCTAGGGCTTTGGGATTTTTAGAGCTTAGATCAATGAAGATTGAAAGCTTGAATGTTTGAGCAAATGAGTCTCAAGTGAGTAAGTAGGTAACCTCTCAAATGAGAATTTCCAAAAGCCCCTTTGAAATCTGTGGAGAAAAACCCAACGGATAGAATTTGCACACGCGACAGTCGACTGTTGAACAAAACACAGTCGACTGATGCACTGTGACAGAGGATAGGTGAGAATTCAAACGGTAACTTATTACGTGGACAATCGACTGATGAATGGAAGATAGTCGACTGTAAATCCAGTAGGCGACTGTAATTCCTTCTACAAGCAACTGGCCGTAATCTGGGTAAGTTGAGAAAGTCTTTGAAAAATTCTGGGACGATAAGACATGCGACTGATGAAGAGAAGACAGTCGACTGTAAATCCAGCAGGCGACTGTAATTCCTTCTCATGCGACTGTCATAAACCTTGACATCTTTCAGAGAGTTGAGTCTGCAGAGAAGCTCAAAAACAGACGACTGTTGAAGCATTGACAGTCGACTGTGCCATTGGACAGTCGACTGTAAATACACCATCTGTCGACTGGCACTAGAATAAGATATATTCCAGAGAGCAAGTCCAGTAGAAGAATCATGGACATGCGATTGTTGAAGCATTTACAGTCGACTGTTCCTTGGACGTGCGACTATAAATACAACATCAGTCGATTGGCCAGATGAAACTGAGAAATATCTTGGGTTGAAGATAGATAGGTGACTGCTTAACAAATGACAGTCGACTATCTCTTGAACAGGTGCATGTGAAATGTACAGCAATCGCCTTAAAGAGTTAAAGCTTAGAAAGCCCAAAAATCAATTGATTAAGTATGTGCATAACAGGCGACTATAGAACAAAACACAGTCGACTATTTTAAGACAGGCGACTGTAAATCATTCAGTAGTCAACTGTTTAAATCACAACATGCACATTCTTGAGAATCATGAATTGATGTCTAAGGAAAGTTGATCTAATGTTTTCTTAAGACTGAAATGAAGGTGTGTGTGTGTGTGCTCCAATATAGTTCTACTTCTAAGCTACATACTAGAAGAGAAAAAGAAGATTACATTTGTAGAACTCTCTCTTCTATCCAAAGTATGAGATTGAAGTCTTCTAGGAGCTTCAATCACCATCTTTGATCATCCAATCGACTTTTCTTACTTTCATTGATCTTTAATTGATATCCATTGATAATTGATCTTCAAGATATGCTTAGGCAATGGATTAACTGCAAATAGGGGATTAGTCACAAGTATTTATGTTTGCTCATCATTACCACCAAGTTGGGAGAAGTCTAATACTCAACACCATAGAGGCGCTGGAAGAATTGGTTGGGCCTTCATTCTGGCGGTTAGGAGAATTCTGAGGAATGGAACTTCCTCAGGTTTCTTCCACTTATGACCATAGGTGAGTCTTGTAAGGCTGTGGCTGTGATCCCAGGTGACACGATCCTCTGCCTGTTCCACATCGTTGTGCATAGCTCGCTTGTTATTGGAAGGTCCCAGACCTAATGGTCGTCTCGATGAATGGTTATTGGTACCCTCCCATTGGTTGCCAGTTTCGGCATGTCGTCGAGATGTAGGAGTGGTATTAAGCGGCGGGTTGACTTGCCGCCCAGGATTCTGCTCCCCATCCATCTGGCTTCTTGGCGTATATCTTACACCAGCTGGAGCTTGTATTGGATTGGGGGTGGGTGCTCTACGGCCACCTGAAGAGGTTGTTGGGTCATTCGTTAAATTAGAGCTGCCATCGTGACAAGGCTAGCATTGACCGTGTCGGTGAACTTATCGAATTTCTCTTGAGAGACCAAGTGTACACTCGGTACTCCTTCCGACAAATATCCCGCATCATCTTCGACATTCTAGGCATCCTCGTTCATGCCTAGATTCGGTCCTGTATTGGTGGGATTGATTGACATGGCTTTATGGCAGCTTTGGGTGTTGACTGATGTTGTTTCCCACAGACGGTGCCAACTATTAACGGATGGGTTCTGGCCAATAGTAATTGGGGCTGACTTGGACTCCTTTGATGAGGTGTTGCCTTGTCAGCTGTTGGGGGGGCCTTTGGTTGGAAGAACTGGGGTTGATGGAGTTGAGACTGTTGAGCTTCGAGCTACCATGCTGGAGTTTGACCAATCTCAGGGTCGAAGATTACGACCCTTCCACCTTGCTGCCGCGTCGTGCCGTAATCGACCTACACCACAGAAGCTCGTTAGGGGGGTTGGATCTGGGTTCTGATCCAAATCCCCTCCGATACTTAAGTTAGTATCGACTTAAGATTGCTCGAGCTCTCAAGATCGACCCAAAGTTGATCGACTTGAATTAATCACACCGAGCTTTTGGATGAAGAAATATAAAAGTGGAAAATGAGTTTATGAAAACCAGAGTACTTAGTAATCGGTATATCTGAAGTGTCCCCATTACCAATTTGTATTTTCAGTATATATAAGCAGTAGTGTCTCCTCAGTACAGTTGGCGTACAACGATCACCTTTTATGGCGACACGATCGTTCATAAAAGATAGTCATAACTGATGTCCATTCCTCCCACCATTTATAAGCTCATAATCAACCACTTTCTTAAGTTGTAGAAGCTCAATGCTCAAATTAGGTGTAGGCTGTGACCAGGCTAGTGATTAACCCTTTCTTCAAACTTTGCAGGCCTAGTAGGCTAGGATATTCTTCTTTCGGGCTTTATGCTTCAATGAGAAATTATTCTCTCTCTCCCCCTCATGGGCCAGCCCAAGGACTCAACACATGTAATCTAATTCGTTTGTAGGTTTCATCATGTCCATCTGTAATGGCCTAACCTGGATCAAAATTAATATAAATCATGATCATACCTTGATTCTATAAAAAATCTAATATCCAAACCCAAGGCATACACCTTAAGTTTAAGAGGTGGTGTCGAGTATAATTGTTTCATATTAAAAACAATTTAGAGAATGATTTCTATTAGTTAAAAATTTAGAGTATAATAGTTTCATGTTGATGCCTAGAATCTCGTGGAGTTTGGATCCAACTGCTAGGACGAGAATTCACACAACAAAGAGCCCGGGCAGGGTTTCACCAAGCCGACTCCCCTTCCCTATTACCAGAGCGGGGGGGGGGGAGAGAGAGAGAGAGAGAGAGAGAGAGAGAGAGAGAGAGAGAGAGATGTCAGAGGATTGTGGGCGGACTCCCCAACTACCCGTTGTTGCCTAAGTCAGACGATGATGGAGGAAGGAGGTGTATGTGTGTAAGATGGTGAAGTTTATTTATATTTTATATATTCACGCACGTCTTCTCCGTCATTTTCCGTCGCTTTTCGTTATTTCGTATCCGTTTCTTTGTGTTTTTAGTTTCTTTTTACTTTTGTTGAGTTTATGTGCATTTGCAGGACATTGCTAGTGCAGTGGACATATATGGCCAACATCATGAGTCCCCAGAGCAATGAGAAGTGTCGTACAAGATCCCGAGAGCCATTCGTTAAAGATGACTATGTATCAGCTCTCACTCGATCAGGTGGAACAGCCACCTGATCGGGTCATGCAGTCTATGTCAGTGCTGAAGAAGAGACTGTTCCACCCGATCGGTTCAGTGATCTGGTGGATATATGACAGAGTGCAATTTTGAAGGCTAAAGCTCTCCCGGTTGGTTGACTTGTCTACCGATTGGGTCATGTATTGTGACCCAATCGGGTTGGTACTTTCACCCGATCGGGTCAACTGCTGATGCTTCCCAAGCTCAAGAAATCCAAGACTCAACCGATCGGTTCAGTGATCGGGTGAGATTTATATAGCTGAAGACATATTTCTCCGTCGTTTCACCCGATCGGGTGAAGTCTCACCCGATCGGGTGAGTGTCTGTTTTTGTCTTTTTGTGGGAATATTCCCTAGCATCTTGCCCACTTGTATAAATAGTGCTAGGTTTTTCCAGAAACAGGATCCCCACTTTTTAAGCTGTTTTTAGGGATTTTTCAGCTGCTTGAATTAAACACTTAGTGTAAGTTCTTTGATCGTTTTCATATTTTGATATTGTGTTTATGTTTCTATTTGCTACGGTGAACAATTGCTTGATTTCAATTCTTGTGGCAATATCTTCTGTTATTGCATTTGCTACCATGTTTAGTGAGTATTTCTTCAATCTAGGACATTGGTGGATGCCCCTTCGTAGGTTCTCCCTAGAACAGCCATATGACTAGGGATCCGATTGGATCTAGGGATTTTGATGGTTACACAGGGGTGTTTCTTTGTCATCGGCGGGAAAAAGATTGCCTTTGACCGTTGGGCAAAAAGGAAATAAAACGGAAGTTCGATTCTCTAGCCATAGCTCACCCCCTTGCGTTGACATTGAGTCCTTGCACGTGGAAACGGCTTGGACGAAATGTTGGTAGCGATCGTTGCGATCTTAGTGCTCCCGGAGTCGGATGGTGTTGGACATGGGAATGCCCATCCTCTGAAGTGGGGTAGACATAGCGTATCATCCTGGGTATCGACCAGAATATCTGGCCCATGGGACGCTAGGTACCACTTTTAGAGGCAACGTCTCACTGCCAAACCCTAGCATTCGGTCATATCCCTACCTTTCGGCCATAATAATGAGGATCCATGATTAGGGCGGAAGCCAAAGTCATAAGTTAACTTTTTACGTTTTACATCTGTTCTATTAGTAGATAATCATGACAACCAATCGAGAATAGGTTGGCTCATCCACCGGGTGATCCGGTTCCTGAATGTTTGCAAGTACAACACACGCCTCCCCGTGATCGACCCCCAAGCCACACTTCGACACCGTGCACTTGCGGTTTATAAATTCTAATTCTAGTATCCCGTCCCGGTTTGCATGTCAAACGGGCGGCCGGTCAATCTTTATGGCACCGTTGCCGGGGAGGCGACGTGCTTGTTACATTTAGGACCTTGTTATCCTTGAGACTAGCTCACATCCTCACCCTGTGATCATTTTCACAATCTACATTTTTATTTTTAATTTTTTTTATTTCGTATCATACCATACGTGCTTCACGGTATATCTTAATTTTACATGCGCAGGAACTCAAGGAGTCTCGACGATTTGGTTCCTTTGGATATTGAGATCAACGCTACCGTAAGGCGTTTGAACGCAGAAACAAGAAGAAGAGAAGAATTTGCCGCTATGGCAGCAACCGTCACTCCTCCAAAGTATTTGCTCGAATATTCCATGCCATCTATTGGGTCTACATCCAGCATTCAACATGTGGCCATTACGACCGGAAACTTTGAGTTGAAGCCATCACTTGTGGCTTGGATCCAACAAGACCAATTTTCTAGAGCTCCTATGGAGAATCACATCGAGCACTTAGACTCTTTCTTGGAGAAGTGTGAGACATTTAAGATCAATGGCGTATCAATCGAGGCTATTCGGTTAAGGTTATTCTCGTTCTCTCTACGAGATAAAGCAAAGCAATGGCTTAAGGGCAAGGACCTAAGCACATTCACTACTTGGGAGCGGCTTTTGAACGCATTCTTGAACAAAGTCTTTCCTCCAGGGAAGATGATGAAGCTAAGGAGTGATATCTCCTCTTTCTCCCAAGCTAGCCATGAGTTGCTACATGAAGCGTGGGTGAGGTACAAAGAAATGCAAAGGAAGTGTCCTTACCACAAGCTCCCCCGTTGGCAGATCATCAACCTATTCTATAATGTACTGAGGGACGATTTGAAGTCCTCTATGGATGCCGCAGCGGGTGGATCTTTCATGTCGAGAAATGAAGTGGATGCCGGAACTATCCTGGAGAACATGGCATCCAACAACGAGAGGTGGAGTGATGAGCGTGCGGCACCAAAAGCCGGTGGCATGCATCAGATTGAGGAAGTGGACAAGCTATCAAGCAAATTTGATTTTCTTTCCTCTCAAATTTCAGCGTTTATGGTTGGAGCCGGTGCCGCTAGCCCACTGCAAGTAGCGACCGTGGAAACTAAAGTATTTGGAGACTTCGGTGTTGGAGAGATTTCGGCGTCCGTGGATCAAGCAAGTGCCTTATTATATAATCCTACGGGAAATGCGCCTTATCCGCCAAGAACAATTTCTTACCCTGGATATTCTCCCAACAATCGGAATCATTCGAATTTTAGCTACAAGGCACCCTACCAACAATTTCAGCAACCTCCTCAACAACAACAATACCAACCTCCTTCGCCTCAACAAATGTATCAACAACTTCCTCCCCAACAACAACAACCTCCACCCCCAACAACAACAACAACAACAGTACAATCAACAACAACGAGTGATCTCTCCGATTGAGAACTTTCTAGCTCAATACATTTCAAATCAGGAGAAGATCACTCAACAATTACAACTTAGGCAGAAATCCTTGGCCAACCAAGTAAGCCAATTGGGGTTACAAGTAGCCAACCTCCAAAAGGCGCAAGGACAATTGTCGGGTCAGCCGGAGGTGAATCCTAGAGCATCGAGCCAAACCTTAGACTTGACACCTAGTCAAGCGAATGTTTCCGCTATTGTTTGAGGAGTGGAAAAGAGATTTCGACACGGGAGACCAAGAAAGATAAGGATGCGCCCATTATCATTGTGCAACTGAAGATGGAGATGAACGACAACAGAGCTTCAACATCAAATCCCGTGACTCCGCAGGAAGATTCTGAGAAAAGGAAGAAGAATGAAGGTGAAGACTTGAGAGTTTTCAAGCCTTCAGTCTTATTTCTACAAAGGCTTGCCAAGGCCAAGATCGACGAAAAATATGGCAGGTTCTTTGAAATGGTGAAAGTGAAAAACACCCTAGAGGGTGGTGAATAGGGTGTGTGTCACAAATTTAAAAATAATCACAAACACAGAGATAATCAGACACAGATATTTTTTTAACGGAGTGACTCCCCGCCAAAACTCTGACCCCAAGACCTATGAGGATTTCACTTAATAAAACCGATCACACTTACAGGTAGTGATCTCACCGTACACAAATATAGTTCAAGAGTTAAAGCGCAGAGATAGCTTCAGAGTAAAGCTATTCTTAATACAATCTCACAACTAAAACAGATTCAAATAGCTTTAATACTACAGTGAATAATCAGAGAGATATCACCATGATAAAGTTTGTGAGATCATGATCGCGTGGGCGCAAACGGTTCACTGATCCGATGTCTGGGTTGAAAGATATAGTCTTCGGAAGATGACTACGCGAATCTGAATTCTGCAGTGGCTGATCTGTAGTAAAATGTCCAAACGAGTATGATCCTGTAGACTGAGCAATGGAGACTATCATCGTTGCAAAGGAGATGAAGATATGGTCGCGTGGGCGCAAACAGCTCGTCGATCCGACGTCTGGATCAAGAGATATGGGTGTTCGAAGTTGATCGCGCGATCGAAAATAGATTTCATGAATCTGAACACTTTGTACCTTGCTGGATCAACTCCTCCTCTAGATTGAAACTTGAAGAGAGAACTTGAAGATGGTGTTGTAACCCTTGCCGTGATATGTATGGAGACACAGCAATCAACAAAAAAACAAGGTGCCTTGATGATTGAGAGAGGAACACTTGCGTTGGTTTTGACAGGAGAAGGCGCAATGCAAAAAAACAACTCGGCTAAAAAATTTCTCTTTCGACTGCCGCACAAAAATGTGTATTTTTATGTTTGACAGCTGCACACACCAAAAAAAAGACCCAAGGATTTTCATGCGTAACTCAGGAGCACACAAAAACAATATTTGTGCATTCAAAAACTTTGTGTATGCATTTAAAACTCAGAACACCACCAAAAAAAACTCAGAAGCGCCACCATAAAAAATCAAAAAAAATAATTGAATGGTGAGTGATTTTTTATTGTTATTTCTTTTTCCGAGGGCTGCAAACGCACTCAAAAAATTTAGGCCGAAAGATCAAAGGAGAGCACACGCACTTGATTGCTTGAGCCCCTCTTTTTTGTGTGTACTGTGTGTTTTTTAAGAGTGCATGCTTGATGATCAGATTAGATCAAAAAAAATAGACACCCTCAAAAATTTAGTGCGGCAGTTTCTTAATAGGATGAGATCAAAAGTTGATTTCGGCCGTTCAAAAATATTTTTTGTTTAAAACATGCGGCAGCTTTAATATTTGAGTGCGGCAGTTAAAAAGAACTTTGTGTTTCGAATTTTGTGTGCATTTCAAAGTTCTTTGTGTGTTTCCCTTTTGCGTGATAATGGGATGAGGTATCCTTGAGTATCCAATCAGTTACTTGACCAATTCAAGTCTTCATTTGAATCTGAATATAGATAATGTAGAATAATTTGAATTTCCTTTTTGCACCAATGTCCACATACACGCTCTCTCTTGCAAACGAAATTTATTTTGCATTTTGCTCCCTGAAATCACTTAATGAAAATTGTTAGTCACACGGTTTGTTTGCCATCATCAAAATAATATCGTGCGACCTAGTTAGTAGACTAACTAGGCCAACAATCTCCCCCTTTTTGATGATGGCAAACAAGTCTGGAAAAAATTGAGAATTGACATTAAAGAGCAAGTCATATAATGCACACGATTATAAACTTCATATAAAGCTCCCCCTATCGATGTGCTCTCATGAAAAGTTGTGACAAGCTCCCCCTTAAAATGTGCATCTCTCCCCCATTATTTTTCTGCTATTTTTTCTTCTTCTCCCCCTTTTGCCATTAATCGAAAAGATCACACAAATTGAAGAGGTTAAGAATGAGACATGAAACAAGTTTACAAATCGAAGAAACAAGAAATTGATGACGATGCTCATATTAATGCTTATTCCCCACGAACTTAAAGTATAACAAATATCATGAGCATTGAAAGCATACGATCATTGTAAGAAATCTAACAAGAAGATGTTGTATTATGAAACACTTTGACAATATGAAGGGTGCTTAGAAACTTAAGAGCTGAAAATATAAAATTATCTAATACATTTTGTGAGCCTTCGTTGCTATGGAATAATCAATAAGTAATGTGTAGGGAGACACCAATCAAAGGATACCATGGTGTTAAATTTCGGGTCCTTTGGAATTGAGGTGCGCTCAGTGGTTGCTTCATCTACCATATTTCATACGCATTGCTCAACAAACCCCCGAAATCCGGTTACTAGCCGTCGGTATCAAATGTAATATATTTGAAGATGTTTTGCTATTCCCTTTTTCTTTTTCTAATTTTTTTTAATAAATGCCCATAACAATTTTTTTATTATTATTACAATGTTGGTGTCTCAGAATAGTGACGCATGAAGGCATCACATACTCGACTCCTACTAAATAATTTTCCATAGAGATTTAAGCGCACAAAATTGTAAAGATAAAATATAAATTCAGAAACTTTAGAATCTAAGCGCATTCAATTGTCTCCATAGTTTATAAGACCCAATCAATCTATTTGATTCGTACAATTTGGCATGCTTACAAGTTTCACTTTTTTATTAATAATTCAAGCATGGGGATTTTACAATAATATGGTGCATCATCATCAAAAACAGTTTAATGTTTCTAAGATGTCTAACAAGGTTCATATCAAATTCTCAACCAAAATCAATAATAGTGATGACGATCATGCATGCACATACCAAGAATGACCAAACCCACATTAAGATGAAATAGTGTGTGGCTTAGGTACAATAAGTAAGCATGTGTATGTGCATGGATATGCATGCTAATGCTCAATTAGTGACATAATCCCCAACTCCCTTCGAATGAAGAAAGATTGTTTTTGGTTTAAGGGTTTGGTGAAAATGTCCGCTAATTGTTTTTCTGTATCAATATATCCTAAAGAGATATCTTTCTTATCAACGTGATCTCTAAGGAAGTGGTGACGAATATCAATATGTTTTGTCCTAGAGTGTAGAATAGGATTTTTAGATAGATTTATAGCACTCTTGTTGTCACACCAAATGGTTGTAGGTTGGAAAGTAAGATCGTAGTCTCTGAGGGTTTGTCTCATCCATAGAATTTGAGCACAACAACAACCTGCTGAAACATATTCGGCTTCGGTTGTACTTAATGCTATGGAGTTTTGCTTCTTGGAGAACCATGAAACAAGAGACATACCTAATAGTTGGCAAGTGCCCATGGTACTCTTACGATCGGTCTTACTTCCCGCAAAATCCGCATCACAATATCCTACAAGCTCAAATGATGTGGAACAAGGATACCATAAACCAAAATCTAAGGTTCCTTTAACATATCAAATTATTCGTTTAACATAAGAAAGATGGGACTCTTTTGGACAAGATTGAAACCTTGCACATAAACATACACTGAACATTTTATCAGGCCTACTAGCTGTCAAGTATAATAGGCTACTAATCATACCTCGGTACAAGCGTTCATCCACTTTCTTTCCCTTTTCTTCTTTATCCATCATTGTCGTCGTTGCCATGGGAGTAGAGCATTCCTTAGCATTTTCAAGTCCAAACTTCTTCACTAACTCCTTTGCATATTTTGCTTGATTGATGAAAATTCCGTCCTCACATTGTTTGATTTTCAAACCAATCATGAATGTAAGTTCACCCATCAGGCTCATCTCAAATTCCCTAGACATACATGAAGCAAATTCCTCACACAGTAGATTGTTAGTAGCACCAAAAACGATATCATCAACATATATTTGTACTACAAGTAGATCTTTATTTTGATGTTTAACAAATAGAGTTTTATCCGCCTTTCCCATGGAAAAATTATTTTCAAGAAAAAATTTACTAAGTCGCTCATACCAAGCTCTAGGAGCTTGTTTGAGCCCATATAAAGCACTTTTAAGCTTGAAAACATAGTCCGGGTGGATGGAGTCTTCAAACCCAGGAGGTTGTTTGACATAGACTTCCTCAGATAAAACTCCATTCAAAAAGGCACTCTTGACGTCCATTTGAAAGAGTTTGAATTTCATGAAACTAGCGAATGCTAAAAGCATCCTAATTGCTTCCAATCTTGCGACGGGAGCAAATGTTTCATCAAAATCAATCCCTTCCTTTTGGTTATAACCTTGTGCAACTAATCTTGCTTTATTACGCACAACATGTCCCATTTTGTCAAGTTTGCTTCTAAATACCCATTTAGTGCCTATAATTGTTTGATTTTTTGGTTTAGGAACAAGTTCCCAAACTTGATTCCTATCAAATTGTGACAATTGCTCCTGCATTGCCATAATCCAATAGGAATCTTCTAAAGCACTATCAACATTTTTAGGCTCCAAAATGTATATAAATGCAAAGTTAACCATCAAATTAAAGCTACTTCTAGTACGTATACCTTACGTCGTGTCTCCAAGGATTTGATTCTTTGGATGATCCTTCTTAAAGCGCCAATCCTTAGGGAGATCTTGTGATGATGTAGTAGCTTCTGCTTCTTTTGGTACACCATCATTGTTATTCTCTTGATCATTGGAATTGCTAGTGTTTATCTCCAGTCCATCCAAACCACCTGTAATATCTGTAGATTCTGCAGCACTAGAAGACTCATTAATAGCACTTTTCTCGTCAAATTTCACATGCACAGTTTCTTGAATAGTAAGAGTTCTTTTGTTAAATACTCGATAAGATTTGCTATGTGGTGAGTAGCCAACAAAAATACCCTCATCGGATTTAGCATCAAATTTATCCAGATTTTTGCCAACTTTCAGAATATAGCATTTGCATCCAAATGGTTTTAAATGTGATAAGTTGGGAGTCAACTCTCTATAAAGCTCATAAGGTGTTTTCTTCAAAATGGGTCTAATGGACACACGATTTAAAATATAGCAAGAAGTATGTATAGCTTCAGACCAAAAATATAAAGGCAATTTGTAATCATGAATCATGGTCCTAGCCATTTCTTGCAAAGTACGGTTTTTCCTCTCAACCACCCCATTTTGTTGTGGTGTCCTCGGGGCGGAAAAATTATGTGAATAACCTTTTGAAATGCAAAAATCATCAAAGCTAGTATTAACAAATTCTCCTCCATGATCACTTCTAACTTTGACAATTGAAAAACCTTTTTCATTTTCAACCTTTTTACAAAACATTTTGAAAACATCAAAAGTTTCATGTTTGTGTGTCAAAAAATAAACCCAGGTGAAACATGAAAAGTCATCGACAATAACAAAGCTATAATGAATACCACCTAAACTAGCAACCTTTGTGGGTCCAAATAAATCCAAATGTATCAGTTGCAATGGCTTAGAAGTAGTTACAACGATTTTAGGATTGAAACTACTTTTATGTTGTTTACCTAGTTGACATGCATCACAAAGCTTATCCCGATCAAAGATAATTTGAGGTAAACCTCTCACTAGTTTCTTTCAAGAAAGCTTTGAGATTAGGTCCATACCGGCATGGCCTAATCTTCGATGCCAAAGCCAACTAGTCTCATGTGATGCAACTAAACATTTTAGATTATTTGAATCACTAAGTTTGATAGTATAGATGTTATTATAAGATGTACCCTTGAAAAGAATATCATCACCTTTTAAAATATATACTTTGTCATTTTTGAAATGAACCTTAAGGCCTATAGAGTATAGCTGACTCACACTTAACAAGTTATGTGCTAAACCATCAACAAGATTAACATTTTCAATGACCACAAGAGGATGCTTACCAATGTTACCTTTACCCAAGATTTTGCACTTCTTTCCATCTCCAAGAATAACCGTCCCTCCATCTTTCCTTGATAGCGTCGTGAAGAGGGATTCGTTGCCCGTCATGTGATTTGAGCAACCGCTATCAAGGTACCAAATGCTGTCATTTTCCACTTGAAGATGCACCTGCAAAAGAAGATGCACCCTTTGGTAACCAAATTTTGGATCCACAATTGTTAGTACGATGCTTTGGAACCCATATGAAATATGCAGGATAATATCTGGCCAAGCAATCATACATAACATGCCCATTTTTGTTGCAATAAAAACATGTAACATTGAAATGCTTATTAGTAGATGACATATGATTTTTGTGCATGCAATGTTCAAAGCGCATGTCTCTTACAAAATTCTTTTCAATGATCTTCCTAGTTTTTTTCTTAGGTTATTTTTTCTGAAAGCCAAGACCATGTTTACTAGATTGTTCATTAAGCCCATTTATCATCTTATTAAAGCTTTCTTGACTATTTGTGAATTTATTTAATGTCAAGCTAAGATTTTGATTTTCATTCTCAAGTTCACTAATCTTAATCTCATATCTTTTTTCTTTTTCACTAGTTTCAGAATCGATGGCTATGTGTTTTCCTTTTATTAAATTAGATTTTTCTTTTTCAAGCTCTTCCAATTTTTCTTCATAGCTAGCCACTTTTAGGTTCAATAATTTTATTTCAGAATCTTTAGAACTAAGAATACTAATTTTCTCTTTTAATTCTTTAGCGAGATTAACATGGTCAAACTCTAACGTAGCCAATTTTTTATTAGTATTTTCTAGCTCTAAGGTTTTTGTTTCTAGTTGGGTTTCATCAAAATTATCTATTATTTCCTTTTGTTCTTTCCACTTAACAAATAGCTCATCTCTCTCTCTTGTCATGCTCCCTAGTTCATCTTTTAATGAATCACGAACTTTTTTTAGTTTAAGGAATTTAGGACCCATTTCTTGAAGGAGTTCTACAAGAAATTCATAAGCTTCCTCCATGCTAGAAAACATATCATCACTAATATTCATTTCATCATCAAAGCTTTGAACAAGAGAGCTAATTTTTACCTTTTCGTTTCCAGCCATAAAGCAAGTTCCAGTGTTGTCGTTCCAGTCATCATCTGAGGAGAGCTCTTCTACGTCACTTTCTCCCCACGTAGCCACCATTCCTCGCTTTGATGTTCTCTTTTCTCCATCACCAGTCTTTTCCTTTCCTTTTCCTTTCAGAAGTGGACATTCTGCTTTCATGTGCCCTCTCTTGTTGCATCTGAAACACTGAGGTGCAGAACTTTCTCCATCATTTTCTTCTCTTAGTTCCCCAAATGCTTCCCGTCCCTATTTTGTTGTTTTTCATGAATTTCACAAATTTCCTTGTAACAAGAGCCATGCTTTCATCATCTGATTCATTCATCTCCTCCTTGAGCATTTTGGAGATTTGAAAAGCTAAGTTCTTTTCCTTTGTTTCCTCCATCTTAGGTTTCTCTTCCATCTTCGGTGTGCTGTCATTGGCCATCCTCAATTGAACCTCATAAGCCATTAATTTTCCCATTAACTTCTCGAAACTGATATCTGCCAAATCATGTGCTTCTTCGATCGCCGTCCTCTTTTGAATCCAATCTCCAGATAAGGAGTATAAAATCTTTCCGACCAGATCTTCCTCTGGGATGTCCTTCCCTAAGGATTTCAGTGGATTGACGATATCTGCAAAACGAGAAAACATAGCATCAATAGACTCATTAGGCATCATAGCAAAATTTTCATATTTCTGTAATAGAATTCTAATACGAGTTTTATTAACTTCACTGGTTCCCTCATAAGTAACTTCAAGTCTCGTCCAAATATCCTTAGCAGTAGAACAAGAACTAATGCAGTTAAATTCAGTTTTACTAAGACCACAATACAAGATGCTCATGGCCTTAAAGTTTAGATTTTCTAACCGATCATTTTCTTTTTGCTGCTCAGGAGTGGGTTTATAAAATAGTGTAAATCCTTCACTGATTATTTTCCATAATGCCATATCGATACCTTTGATGTGTATGGACATACGTTGTTTCCAATAACTATAGTCCGTACCATCAAATAGAGGTGATCTAAGATACGACTGTCCTTCTCTTTGATTGTGCGTGTTATATGAGTATGTGTACGGAATTTGTGCAATAGGATCGAAATTCCACTAGACTTTGAGTCTAAAACGAATCCCGCTCTGAAACCAATTGAAAAACACCCTAGAGGGGGGTGAATAGGGTGTGTGGCACAAATTTAAAAATAATCACAAACACAGAGATAATCAGACACAGATATTTTTTAACGGAGTGGCTCCCCGCCAAAACTCCGACCCCAAGACCTATGAGGATTTCACTTAATAAAACCGATCACACTTACGGGTAGTGATCTCACCGTACACAAATATAGTTCAAGAGTTAAAGCGCAGAGATAGCTTCAGAGTAAAGCTATTCTTAATACAATCTCACAACTAAAACAGATTCAAATAGCTTTAATACTGCAGTGAATAATCAGAGAGATATCACCGTGATAAAGTTTGTGAGATCATGATTGTGTGGGCGCAAATGGTTCGCTGATCCGATGTCTGGGTTGAAAGATATAGTCTTCGGAAGATGACTACGTGAATATGAATTCTGCAGTGGCTGATCTGTAGAAAAACGTCCAAACTGAGTATGATCCTATGGACTGAGCAATAGAGACTATCACCGTTGCGAAGGACATGAAGATGTGGTCGCGTGGGCGCAAACGGCTCGTCGATCCGACGTCTGGATCAAGAGATATGGGTGTTCGAAGTTGATCACGCGATCGAAAACAGATTTCACGAATCTGAACACTTTGTACCTTGCTGGATCAACTCCTCCTCTGGATTGAAACTTGAAAAGAGAACTTGAAGATGGTGTTGTAACCCTTGCCGTGATATGTATGGAGACACAGCAATCAACAAAAAAACAAGGTGCCTTGATGATTGAGAGAGGAACACTTGCGTTGGTTTTGACAGGAGAAGGTGCAACGCAAAAAAACAACTCGGCTAAAAAAATTTTCTTTCGACTGCCGCACAAAAATGTGTATTTTTATGTTTGACAGCCGCACACACCAAAAAAAAGACCCAAGGATTTTCATGCGTAACTCAGGAGCACACAAAAACAATATTTGTGCATTCAAAAACTTTGTGTATGCATTTAAAACTCAGAAGCACCACCAAAAAAACGCAAATGCACCACCATAAAAAATCAAAAAAAAATAATTGAATGGTGCGTGAGTTTTTATTGTTGTTTCTTTTTCCGAGGGCTGCAAACGCACTCAAAAAATTTAGGCCGAAAGATCAAAGGAGAGCACACGCACTTGATTGCTTGAGCCCCTCTTTTTTTGTGTACTGTGTGTTTTTAAGAGTGCATGCTTGATGATCAGATTAGATCAAAAAAAATAGACACCCTCAAAAATTTAGTGCGGCAGTTTCTTAATAGGATGAGATCAAAAATTGATTTCGGCCGTTCAAAAATATTTTTTGTTTAAAACATGCGACAGCTTTAATATTTGAGTGCGGCAGTTAAAAAGAACTTTGTGTTTCGAATTGTGTGCATTTCAAAATTCTTTGTGTGTTTCCCTTTTGCGTGATAATGGGATGAGGTATCCTTGAGTATCCAATCAGTTACTTGACCAATTCAAGTCTTCATTTGAATCTGAATATAGATAATGCAGAATAATTTGAATTTCCTTTTTGCACCAATGTCCACATACACGCTCTCTCTTGCAAACGAAAATTATTTTGCATTTTGCTCCCTGAAATCACTTAATGAAAATTGTTAGTCATACGGTTTGTTTGCCATCATCAAAATAATATCGTACGACCTAGTTAGTATACTAACTAGGCCAACAGAAAGATCTAAGTCTTCAGTTCCCGTTCCATGAAGCAATTAAAACTATACCTTCGTACGCAAAATTTCTCAAAGATCTAGTGACGAAGGGAACAAGGAAAGAAAAGGTGGTTCTTACGGCGGAGTGTAGCGCCTTGATTCAACAAACCAAACCGCGAAATCTTAAGGACACTGTAAGTTTTTTGATTCCATGCTCTATAGGGGAAGTCTCTATCAATAGAACACTTGTTGATTTAGGAGCAAGTGTGAGTTTGATGCCCCTTTCACTCTACAGAAGAATCAACTTGGGAGAACTGGAATCTATTGGGATGACTTTGCTGCTAGCGGATCAGTCCGTCAAATATCCCATGGGAGTCGTCGAGACCTACTAGTTAATGTCCACGGCGTACGTGTGCCGGTGGAATTTGTAGTGATGGATATGCCCAAGGATAATCACACTTCGATTATTCTCGGAAGACCTTTTTTGGCAACCGCCAGTGTCCTTATCGACGTGAAGAAGGGAAAGTTGTCTTTGAACGTCGGTGATCAAACGGTGGAATTCGACTTAGCGCTATCCATGAAGCTACCACCCAAGGAATCTAATTGCAATTTTCTAGAGATTGAAGAAAAGAAAGTCTATGAAGCTGGAGCATTAGAAATTCTTTCTAGAGACCCTCTTGAAGACTTGAATAGTGTAGAGGAGCACTCTAGGCTAAATGAAGAAGAAATTTCTGAGCCAAAATGTGTCTCCCAATCAACTCCCCCTGGATTTGAAAAGAATGCTCAAATTACGAGCAAGGGCAAGGAGCCTTTGGTGCTCACCGTCGAAAAAGTGCGAATCTTGAAGAGCGTGGCGTGTGTCGCCAACACTAAGGAGAAGCCCCCGGATATTACCAATAGGGGAGTGAGTTGAGACCGTCCACTTACCGCTACCGTCAAAAGCCGGAACCTTTGTCCCAACTACTTAGAAGACGCCAAACATCGAGCGTCACCCATTCAAGCCACCTTGAACATCGTATCGAAAGTCGAGCGAACGACTATAAAAAAGAGCGCTTCATGGGAGGCAACCCATGTCCTAAACTTCTAATGGCTTTTAATAAGATCAGTCTATTAATTTCAGTGTATCTATGCTGCTGTGGGGATGATTTGTTGGGAAACTTAGAGAATTTGAATTTTTTGTGTGCAGGAATTGCCTCACCCGATCGGGTCATACACCACCCGATCGGGTGAATTGTTTCAGTATGTGGCCATACTTCAGTCGAAGAACCAACCGAACGAGTGATACAGTCGGCCATCGGGTGACTGATCGGGTGAATTAAAACATAAACTTCGGAAGTTTTTCAGAGAGCGGTCAACCGATCGGGTGAGAACCCAATCGGCTGAGTTCTCACCCGATCGGGTGACCTGTAGCTGCTAATTCAAGATAATTTTTGAAAATTGATCCAACCGATCGGATGGATTTCCACCCGATTAGGTCACCAAAACCCTATATAAGCCCACCCCCACCCGACTGCCATTTCACCCAACTTCAAAACCTATTTCCACCATATCTTTTGGATTTCTTTCCACACGATCTTCTTCATCACTCCTTACTATTACTAATCATCGTCCTCCACTTCCTCCATTAATTCCCCACCATCAAAGCCCCTTCATTAACCCCATTCAAGCCACAAATCCCATCAAACCCTAGCCCTAACCACCTTTCCCCCAATTTTCAAAAACTTTATTTTCTTCGGATTGGTGTGCGACGGCTCTCCGGATCACTTCCACGCGCATTGTGGGAGCTTTTGGAGCTAGGAGCCGTATCGATTGCTGGGTAAACTCGTTCCGTATCTTAGTTATTATATTGCCCAGAAATTTATTTTCTCGCTTTGTCATTTGTTGTGTGCACTCATCTATCATCTTGCATATCATATCCGATCGCCACAATATCATGACTAAGGACAAAGATAAAGGAAAGTGACCTATGGTGGATGAGGAGCCGTCTCACAAGAGACAACGATCCACACGTCCTACATGTGGACGCGCTCCTCAAACACCGCCTACCCAACCACCACCCCCACCTATCGTACCAGTGAGAGACTCACTACTTGGACCACAGGGTATTCGCTATTTGAGCCAAGTCCAAAAAGATTTTTTCTCTCGCCTCAACGAACGTCCTCACCTCGCTACCAAGTTCGCGCACGACCAAACCTTATTAGATCTCGGAGTTTTCTCCGAAGTCGAATCCTTGTTCGCGAACTTGGGATGGCTTAGCTTCCTCCATGCCCTTGCTCTTTCCTACCCCATGCTCACACTAGAATTCCTTTCCACGATCAAAATCGAGTGGGGGTCGAACATCATTTTTTACCTTCGGAACCAAAATTTCTGTGCTCCTTTGACCACTATCAATGATATCTTCGGGTTCCCTAATCTTGAAGGCAGCTCCCTTGCTAACGAATTTCATACCGACTTTCACATCGACTTCTTTTGGAAACGTCTTTCCTTGCACGATCAATATACTAGGGCCAAGGCCTCTTCGATTATTCACCCAGTCTTCCGCCTCGCCTATCGCATTATTTCCAGCACTTTCTTTCCACAGGATGAGTCCGACACCGTGACCATCCCGGATCTTTTCATTTTATGGGCGATGACTTTTCCCTTTATTCCCGGTATTGACGGGATTTCTTTTGAGGCACTGCACGTTCGCATCAATGCCGCCTCGTGGCTAGTTCAAAAACTAGTTGACATTAGCCGTGCGAATAAGGGCAAATATTGCTGTGGTGGCCTCATCACACTCATTGCCCAACATCCACTCTCAACATTGAGATCCCACCGGATTTGGTCCGCGCCATAGGATCTACCCATATTGACATTGATGTCCTGCGGCACGCTCACATGATCAAGCCGCTCGGCGGCGGTCGATTCACGTTTCACTATGGCCATCCCCCATACCTTATACCATTCTGTCGAACCCTGATCGAATCACTATTGAGCTTCCGGCAGATGTGTCATTTCCACCTGACCCTGATTTTATGGGGGGACTGCACCTTCAATTCGATCTTCCTGACGCTCCGCAATCACCTTCTCCTGCTGCCCACTTTGACAAGCAGGAAATTCCCGAGTTCCAAGGAGACCCTGGGGCTGAGCCCAGTATCACCACCCTGGCTACTACCGATGTTTCTTCTGAGGCTCTGACTACGGCCCTGCGTGGCCTAGCCTCTCGTGTCGGTACGACGACTACCACTGGCACCCGTTTTGCTGCAGCCGGCACACACTCTGCTGTGCATAGTGCCACTTCTGCTCGCCTCGCTCTCGAGGCCGAGATTACTGCTTTGCACGCTGGCGCATCCTCCTCTGCCCCCCTCAGATCAATCTACCTCTTTTCTATCCCATCCCCGTTTCCTCGCTCTCGAGTGAAACGTAGCCACCATTCTCCGTCTTCTGACCCATATCTACGGTGCTCCACCCCCATCACCTCCTCTGTCGCCTCCTAGACGATCGTACCTCCACGTATTTCTCCATTGTCTGATACCACCACTGTTTCCCTTCCCACCATTTCTTTACCCCCCACCACTACCTCCTTACCTACCACTACCGTTGACCTACCACTTCCATCTCCTACTGATGATCTTCCACCACCTATCACCTCTACCACCACCGCTTACTCACGTCGCAAGAAAGAAGTTGTTGTATAAGCGAAATCATTACCCCCGCCCTCTTCATCAGTTGCCATATCTCTACCACCCTCCGTTACCACCGACACCCCACCCATCATTCTCATCCCCACCTAGACCACCCGTGCACGATCTCGATCTCTTTCTCCAGTTCTTTGCACACCCGTCACCTCTCCCACACATTCCCCCGACCACATCCCTCCACTCTCTTCTGAGGAGGATGAGGAGCCTTCTGCTCCTGCATCTTGATTTTCTTTTTTTTATTTTCCCCTAGCCAGTTTTTCTGATTCATCATAATCATATCTTTTTCAGGCATTGTTGAGATCAGCTTGAAGGAGATCTATATTTTGTGTTTGTGGTCGTCATGTGTGTTTGTCATGTGCTTGTCCTGTGTGCTTGTGTGTGTATTTTGTCTACTCCATGTCGGTCTTTATTTTCTTTATTTTTCTACGTGTTTTCTTTGTTTTTCATGTTTTTTCGTTTCTTTGTCCGTGTGTACTTCCCTCCCATCGTTTGTTGCCCTCCCGCACTTCATCCTATTGCATTGAGGACAATGCAATGTTCAGCTTGGGGGAGTCGCGTTATATGCGTCAATCGTGTCTTTTTCGTCATTTTGAGTCATTTTCGTCGTGTTTTTCTTTTTTTCCTTCCTTTTATTCTCCCTCTCCTAGAGATGACCCTGCATGATGAAACTGCCACTAACACACACACACACACACACACACACACACACACACACTTAGCTAAGCAACGATAACTATCTTCACTAAACCTAGGAAGCCGAGTTCTGTTGCATTTTATGCTCTGTGGGTTCACTGTGCCTTTTGTGTTGAGTTGTGTGTTGTGATTAGTTAGTTGGTGTGCTTCTAGGTCATGATTTTGTTTTATATGCATATCCATGGATGACCCTAGACTATCATACTATATATGTACGCTTCAAATCGCATGTGTCGGGACTCTACCAATAGGACTAGGATAACCCATGTTGCTTACGCTCTGATCCGCGAAAAACGCCTTTTGCCAAGTGTTTAGAATTCGAATTCTTTTTTGTTTTGCATGGTGCAAATCCCCTCGTCGTGTACTTCACTTCCACTTGGAAGAGTATACAATTTTGCCACTTACTAGTGCATCGTTCTCCCGCTTTTGGAGAATGCACATTTTCCTACTTCTACCAAAAATCCAAAAAATCAAAACAAAAAAATTGGAAAATCCAAAACAAAAAAAAGAGAAAAGAAAGAATATGTATAGCCAAAATCCAAAAAAAATCCAAAAATCCAAAACCCAAAAATATTCTGTTGTAAATATCACTCCTACCGTCGTGAATAAAGGGAAGGCGAGAATTTGTACCTAGTACTCTCCTCCAAACCTACTCAACCCCTTTCGTTTTCGAACACACTTGGCATATGAGCTTTCTAGCAATCATCTCGGCAATCGTGCGGTGATTTCCTAGTTTTTAGCGGTAGAGTCCCGAACATATGACATGTTTCTATTCTTACACCATTCTCATGCATGCTTGAACTATTATTCACCATAAATTCGAATTGATTAGATATTTGGATCATTCCATGGACATGTGTATATGGAGCTTCATCGAATGATTTAGATAATTACACCGTTGGCTAGCTCACAACCGCACTCACTCGCGCTTCACCGCGTGAATCCACGACACTAGTAGGAACTCCTATTCCTGGGCTTAGTGTTATGCTTCTCGCGTGCTTGCTTAGTGTGTTGTGTTTGTTTCCGTTGGCTCTGACGGGTAATCTAGGATTTGTTTTTATTTTTATGTCTCTCTCTTTCTATTTTCTCCTGTCGGGCTTCTATTCTCACTCGTCTTCCTTGAGGACAAGGAAGAGTTCAGCTAGGGGGATTTTGACGTGCGTTTATATTTTATATATTCACGCACGTCTTCTCCGTCGTTTTCCGTCGCTTTTCATTATTTCGTATCCGTTTCTTTGTGTTTTAGTTTCTTTTTTACTTTCGTTAAGTTTATGTGCATTTGCAGGACATTGCTAGCGCAGTGCATATATATGGCCAACATCATGAGTCTCCAAAGCAATGGAAAGTGTGGCACGAGATCCCAAGAGCCATTCGTCAAAGATGACTATGTATCAGCTCTCACTCAATCGGGTGGAACAGCCACCCGATCGGGTCATGCAGTCTATATCAGTGCTGAAGTAGAGACTGTACCACTCGATCGGTTCAGTGATCGGGTGGATGTATGACAGAGTGCAGTTTTGAAGGCCAAAGCTCACCCAGTCGTTTGACTTGTCAACCAATCGGGTCATGTATTGTGACCCGATTGGGTCGGCACTTTCACCCGATCGGGTCAGCTGCTGCTGCTTCCCAAGCTCAAGAAATCCAAGACTCACCTGCTTGGTTCAGTGATTGGGTGAGATTTATAGAGCCGAAGACATATTTCTCCGTCGTTTCACCCGATCGGGTGAGTGTCTGTTTTTGTCTTCTTATGGGAATATTCCCTGGCATCTTGCCCACTTGTATAAATAGTGCAAGATTTTCCCAGAAACGGGATCCCCACTTTTTAAGCTGTTTTTAGGTATTTATCAGCTGCTTGAATTAAACACTTACTGTAAGTTTTTTGATCGTTTTCATAATTTGATATTGTGTTTATGCTTCTATTTGCTACGGTGAACAACTGCTTGATTTCAATTCTTGTGGCTATATCTTCTGTTATTGCATTTGCTACCATGTTTAGTGAGTAGTTCTTTAATCTAGGACATTGGTGGAAGCCCCTTCATGGGTTCTTCCTAGAACAGCCATATGACTAGGGATCCGATTGGATCTAGGGATTTTGATGGTTACGCGTGGGTGTTTCATTGTTATCGGCGGGAAAAAGACCGCCTTTGACCGTTGGCCAAGAGGAAATTAGCCATATCTCACCCCCTTGCATTGACATTGAGTCCTTGCACATGGGAACAGCTTGGACGAAATGTTGGGAGCAATCATTGCGATCTTAGTGCTCCCAGAGTGGGGTGGTGTTGGACATGGGAATGCCCACCGTCCAAAGTCGGGTAGACCTAGCATATCATTCTGGGCATCGACCGGGATATCGGGCCCATGGGACGCTAGGTACCACTTTTAGAGGCAACGTCTCACCGCCAAACCCTAGCATTCGATCATATCCTAATAGTGAGGATCCACGATTAGGCCGGAAGCCAAAGTCCTAGATTACCTTTTTACCTTTTACATTTGTTCTATTAGTTTACAATCGTGACAACCAATCAAGAATAGGCTGGCTCATCCACCGGGTGATCCGGTTCCTGAATGTTTGCCAGTACAACACACACCTCCCCATGATCGACCCCCAAGCCACACTTCGACACCGTGCGCTTGCGGTTTATAAATTCTAATTCTAGTATCCCGTCCTGGTTTGCGTGTCAAACGGACGGCCGGTCATATGGTCAGTATATGTATTGAGTGTGAGGCTTATGCGAATTAAGACATAAGTTAGGCCGAATCAGTTTTTTTTGATGGAGATGATCCGTCGCTTATAAAATGCTTGGAGGAGGTAACACCACATGTTGAAGTTATGAGGATCGCAGATCCTTAGGCATAACCGACTACTGTAGATAAGGCGAGTAAGTAGATAATGCAAAGAGCGACGGATTATAGATTCTCTAGCGTACCAGTGTCCACAGATAAGGTCGGCCATCATAGACACGTTGAATGGATATTGAATGCTATCTGTTGTCAATGGTTTGGAGAGATGGCGGCCTACCCGCCTGAAATCGTGCCCCATTAATCGAGCTGGCTGATCTTGCTAGGCGGCCAGTTGCCACGTGGTTGAAGAAGTTGACCTGGGGTAACGAGGTAGCCATTGTAGGAGTTTGTTAGGAAGGAGCCGACCTCAAATAGCGAGAACGTCCTTGTAGGAGTCTAATGGCAAGGAGCCAACCTCAGATAGTGATGTGTCATTGTATTTCACGTTTTATCTATATGATTACACGTCAAAATGATTGCTCAATTATACATTTCATACGCTTTTACGCCCATAATTGGAACTATTGTACTTTAAAAGTGTGTGGTTGCATTTCAGGGAATATCGAGCGAGTTGGAGTATATTGGAGGAGAGAGTGCGTGCTTCGACACCAGAGCTTTTGAGGCGTCGTGTTCGGTGACTCAAAGCTGCTGGGGAGCAAGGAAGGGGCAAGAGAGAAGGGACGAGGAAGAAGAGAACGAAGAAAGCATGGTTCTATGATACCATGACTCATGGATTCCAGGTCGCTCGATCGAGCTATGATGCGGCGAAGGAATCGAGCGACCCAAAGTGCTGGAAACAAGATAGCCATGCACTATTTTCAAATCTGCTATCACCTGGGATTTATCAGTATTTTTCTGATATTTTTCCCAGATAGTGGACTTCCAGTCGGTTCCAATGCCACTAAGAACGCGCCAATCGGAGGTCGGATGTGCTCTGGAAAATTTCTATAAGCTGATCCTGCAGTGCTGAAATCTGTTCAGCAATCTACTCGACCGAGCAGGACCCTACTCGACCGAGCAGAGTGCTGCAGTGCTGAAATTCGACCGAGCAGTTGCCTACTCGATCGAGCAGCTACATACTCGACCGAGCAGACCCTACTCTGTCCGAGCATGCAGTGCGACGTTTAGGCAATGATTCCAGATTTTCTAACGGCTCGACCGAGCAGCCATTTACTCGACCGAGCAGCTACCTACTAAGTCTGAGCAGACCCTACTCAGACCGAGCATACAGACCGACGTTTTGGGCGATGGATCCAGACTTTTGACGACTTGACCATGCAGCCACTTACTCGACCGAGTCGCCGTGGGCCCAGATTTTAAGTTGCGTCCGGATTTTGGGGACGATTTTGAGAAGGCTTCTGGGGGGTATTTTGCGAGGGTTATTGAGGGAGGAATTGGCAGCTGTCACTTGGAGGGGAATTTTTAGGGAGACTTTTAGATACTTTTTGGCTGCTAGATCTTTTTTAATGTTTTTTAGAGACGATCTTTTGGGAGTTAGACTATGCCCTAGGCCTCTCCCTTGTATCAGATAAGTATTTTACTTTTATTTAATTCTATCTCAGTTCTTCTCATTGATTTATTATTGAATTCTTTTTGATGCATGCTATGATGAATTCTCTTGCTATTATTGAATCTTATATTGTTTTTCCTATGATGCATGCGTACTTCTATCTAGGGCTAACGGATTAGCCCTAGGATTTTACGATTTAGATGTAAAGTTGGGATTTTTATGGTGCATTGGTATGAAGGGCCTGTATTTTGGTTGATCTAGCAAAATCCCTAGGAGAACTCGTACTGAGATCGTGCCCACAGTTGGTGAAATCGATTAGCTTAAGGAGTATCCTATGGAATTAATTAGGGAGTTAGTGGTTTCAACCGAGGCACGCGACCACGCCCGGTTCGTGCCTTGATGGGATCTACATACGAACTATATCACTAATTGACGGCTACCGCCATTGCGTCAATAAGAGCCACCAAAATACCTTGAAGCTCTAACCTACGAGAGTGGTATGAGTTGAGAGCGTTCGAACCACGAGAGTGGTGAGAACTTTGTAGATCCTTAATGCACGTATCGTATGCGCCTATTGATCGGTCCATATTTTACACCTTTTTTCTGCATATTTGCATGCCATTTCGATCACCCATATCACGCTTTTCACGAGTATTCGACGATATTGCGTTACTTTTCACTATTTCTTGTTTTTGTCGGATTTCAGGAAATATGGAGCGATCGGGAGCAAAAAGGAGCTTAAGGGACTTGCACCCACTCCGGAGCGTCACCCAAGGCTCTTTTCAGGGCTATTCGGCGATGGGAGACGGGTGGAAGAAGAAGGAACCCCATAGGAGCGACGAGGAGGAGAAACAGAGAAGATTGGGCATTTTCAGCATGCCACTCGGCCGAGTGAAGGAGTCACTCGGCCGAGCAAAGAAGCCCGCTCGGCCGGCCAGATCGGACACGCAGCAGATTGAGTATCAGCGTGCACTCGGCAGAGCATCGCCATCCCACTCGGCCGAGCATGGAGACACCACTCGCCCGAGTGGCATCACGACGACGACAAGCAAAAATCCCTGACTTACTGGAATCCGTCAGGTGATTGAGGGTTCCGACTCGGCCGATTACCGAATGCCCCTCGGCCGAGTGAGTAAAGCCACTCGGCCGAGTGAGTAAAGCCACTCGGCCGAGTCACCTCCGAAGACAGGCCCCCAAGACCCCTGACTTACTGGAATTTTACAGGGTCTATCACTTGGCCTAGTAGAGAAGCCCACTCGACCGAGTATAGAAGTCAACTCGGCCGAGTGATGCCGAGGACATGCAGCGCCCAGATTTTCAGACAGCCTCTCACTCTTTTGAAATATTCTATCATTCCAGCAAGCAAAGTATTTTTCTCATATTTTTTATGAATAGTAGACTTCATGACGATTCCAACGCCGCCAAGAACGCGCAAATCGGAGGTCGGATGAAATCTGGAGAATTTCTGCAAGTTGATGCTGCAGTGCTGGAATTTCCACTCGGCCGAGTCACATTTTCCACTCGGCCGAGTGCGGCCTGGGCCCAGATTTTAAGTTGCGGTTTGGGATGTTTTTGGTCACGAATTTGAGGGGTTTTCTAGGGTTTCTTGCTAGGGTTTTGGGAAAGTATTTAAGGGGTTTGTAGCCACCATTAGAGAGGGATCCCATGATGTTTTCTTAGTCCCCAATATGTTTTTCTTAGGATTATTTTAGAGGTTAGGCCATGCCCTAGGCCCCCTCTTGGATCTAAAAGCTTGTATTTTGGATTGAAGATCTTCATCAAGCTAAGTATTTTCTTCTTTTTATTTGAATCTTTGTTTTTCTATCTTTTTGTATGCAAGCAATGATTTCTATTGATTCTCATATCCTTGTTGCTATGCTAGGGTAGATTTGTTGTTCTAGGGTTTGGGGATGAACCCTATGGATCTAATTTCATATTTGTGATGAATGAATTTCTAAATTGCTAGAATTGCTTGGAGGTTAGGTTGTGATTGATTTACTACGGATAGCTAGGGATTTCCATCGATTTGGGATTTGCAAGAGATTGGATTCTAATCGATGGGAAGGCCTAGATATTCGATTTAGGTTTACAATTGGTTTCTCTAGACTTGGTTTGCAAGAGATTGGACCAAAGCTAGGATTTTTAATTGTAAATCTATACCCATATTCGTTTGCAAGAGATTGGACGAATACGAACTATCACAACCTAGATCGTAACTCGAGTTTGCACGAGAGTGGGCTCGAGGAGCGATTGAACGATGACGTCGATCTTCAAGCTAGTGGCTTAGGTTAGGGTTTGCAAGAGATTGGGCTCTAATCTAGGTTGCTATAGACCGGCAATAGCGCGAGAGCGTGAGCTTGGTTCTCTATTCAGTTACGACTAGTTCACCTCAACACAAGTCTAGTAATATTGAAATTCACTATTTACGATGATGTATGACGATCCGTAGTGGGAATTCCCTAGCCCTAGACGTCTTTATTTGATTTTATATCCCCATACTTTGCCCGACGATTGTGACAGGATCGCCGCAAGGCAAATTCCCTCTTTTATTATATTGTATTTGAATCGATATTTGACCGATTTCTTTATCACCGACACCGACATCCACCACCATTTCCATTATATCATACCATAGCCATCTCCACCAATAAAACATTCGTAGTCAAACCAACCTAGGATAGATTGGAGCCGACACCACCTCCTCGTGTTCGATACCCGCTCGCCACTTTGCCGTGCGCTTGCGGTAAAACTACAATCGTTCTCCGGGTGTGTATCCGGGGCCGACCGAGTCTTTGGTCGTGCTCTTGGGTTGCATTTTGAAGCGATCAAGTTTTTGGCGCCGTTGCCGGGGAGGTGTTTTCCGTTGGTGCCAATTTGTCACAATTAGGTTGATTGGATTACATTGAAAAAAAAAATAAAAAAAAAATAAAAAAGGGCATTGAGAGAGATTTTTTCCCACCACCTGCTATTATTATCTTTATCTCTCTTTGTACCACTGACGTCTTTTCCAGGTTGTTTACTTTGATTGATCAGGTACAGTTGTTGCAGCGATGGTGCTTCCAAAGAAAATGCGAGCGGGCTCTATACAATCCTACATATATCTCGCTGCATTCTATCAGGCTGATGGAGAATCCTTCGGGGAAGCCTTGTCTAGGTTTGAAGGAATGTTAGAAATGTTCCAGATGGAGTCAGACCATGAGTGGAATGACTCCACTCTATTTGATATCTTCACTAGAAGGCTAAAGGGACCCTCACGTGAGTTTTTGAAGAGGATGCAAGTGGGGAAGTTCAGTGATTTGCAATTGGCAGCAGCCTTGGAGCAAATGATAGATGATGCTCGATCTACTGGTTCACTAACCGTTACGGTAAGTAAACCATACGACCAAGTATTCATCGATTTTGTTGTGGATAATATCTCTAGTGCAGGTACTATCATAGATGGAGTGTATGCTTCACTTGAAGGTGATCATATCCACCTTTATACCATCAACACTCCACAAATAGAGACATCTGAGTTGCCAAAGGAGGACACGTACACGGACCTATTGAGAAACATTGTCGACATAGTTCGAAATTCCGGCCCATTGACAATAACAGCAGGTGATCCTTTTGATCTTGAATTTCAAAACTTTATTACTCATTGTATCTCTTCCACAGGCACAGTTGATGATGGAGTCTACGCTCTAATTGAGGGGCACAAGACCCATTTTTACACCATGGTCGAGATACATGAGCCTATAGAGCCACCTTATGCCGTCGTCGCCTCCCCCTGCCACCCACCTGAGTCAGTGCAGCCTATACCATCAGAGGATTTTATTGTGGAGGTCAAGCATACAGTAGTGGAGCAGACCATCGAGGAGGACGTGACTTTGGACGATGACATCTGTACACAGATGGAGCCCGAATTGTGCCCCCCTCCTTTCGAGCTACCGCAGCCATCCCCACATTCTACAGAGGCTGAGCATCCCTCAGAGGACCACACTTCCACTGATATTGAGGACAATCCCACAGAGCTTATAGCTCCCCTTCAGGGAGATCTCTTTACTCCCTCGTCCTTTATATTTGATTCCCCTCCCGTGTATGATGCTTGCTATGATTCAGATTTTGACGACTCATTACACCTTTTGTAGGATTCATGTGCATACGATCAAGAGGTACGATGGGACGTATACGAGGAGGAGAGCGAGGAGTTAGCACCCATGGACGCTATTGAATATGATCAGGAGGTGCGATGGGATAAGTCTGACGATGATGAGGAGCTGCCTGATGAGACCTACACTTATATGCCCAAGCTACCTGAACAACCTGAGGCGAACAATGAGGAGTTGATCGACGTGGTACACGAGAGTGGAGATTTATTTCCAGGGAAGTGTTGTCACCCGTCTTTATTTTTATATACTTATGTTGATGACCCTCTTTGGAATACATTCATTTTGGGAAAGAATTATCCACATCAGATTGATGCAGCTTATCTCTTGCAGGGAACAGGTGGAGTCCTTGGAGAGGTGATGGGAGCCGCATTGATGGAGTCTGATGGAGTCCATGGACACATGCACCTAGCGGAGCCACGGAAAGAGCAGTTGGAGCAGTTGCCTGCACCGGCAAAGATACTGGATCCGCCTTTTGCTACAGGTGATATCAATCCAGTAGTGTAGAAATTTTTATGCTTTAAATAAACACGAATTCTCTCGACAGCGAGAGGACCGTATAGATTTGCTTGAATAAATTTCACCTCATATGATGGCAACAAAAATTTTTACACCCCAAACCCATTATATATATTAATTGCCCACTCCATATTTTGATGTGTCACATCCTTTTTGCTCACCACATTCGAGCATTTCTTTCAAGTGAAACCTTACTTTCTTATTCGTTTGACTTGATCACGCTTTGCAAAGCCGTGACATTTTTGATCGAGTCATTTGAATAGGATTGTTTGGTATAAGGTTGGGGGAAAGCGCTCTCATGCATCATTGTACGTGCATGTAGTTGCATTAGGATTTCATGTCATCCATTTCAACATTTTTCATTCACCCCCTTATTATTATCGTTGTTCCTCATATTCTTCCACTATGATCACATTGAGGACAATGTGAAGTTTAAGCTTGGGGGAGTGCATTTCCATGCCATCTAGTGCATTTTTTACTTTATTTTAGGGTTTTAAAAAAAATTTCAAAATTCTCGCATCATCTTTTTGATTTTTCCATCTTATTTTCCTTTTATGTGTGTTCATGCATCATATTGTGTGCTTGATTTTCTTTTCTTTCCTCTCTTTTATTTTTTATTTCTTTATTTTCCTTTCTCTTCTTTTGCTAGATGCGTTCCTTATGATGATATCTCTTATTGCTTTAGCAACCATCACGATGCTTATTATTCATTACCATGCTACTTCGGGTATTTCAGTATCCTGCTATCCATGTGCTTGCTTATATTTTCTTTTGGTGATTCCTCTATATATGAATGCATGATATTAATTGAAACTGAATGTATGGATTAGTGTTTAGTATGCTTTTGTTGGAAATGCACCAAGATTCACGCATCATTAGTATATCTGAAGCATCAGTTTTATTGTCTTATTCACCCACTGTTGCATGCTTGATATGATTGTGCGCCTTACTGCTTGACTTCACTATTTATTGAAATGATTGAGAATATCCATGCTTACATATGAGTTTTAGTTGAAGTATTATTTTATTGAACCGTTCGTGCACATCTTATAGTGAACCGAGTGTTACATTATTTCTTTCTCCACATATATCTTTTTATTCTCTACATGTCACTTGAGTTCACCTCCTAAAGCTACTTATATCGCATCTATTTCCCAAAAAAAATCCCCACAAAAGGAAAAGTTAGCTCCAAAAAGTCCAAAAAGCCAAAAAGGAGCCAAAAACCAAAAATACAAATCAAATAGCTCCTACAAAAATCCAAAAAGAAAAGTGAGAAACAAAAAAGTTCAAAAAAAAAGAAAAAAAAAGAAGAAAAAAAAATGTTTCTCTATCTCATTATTGGAGCCACAAAATACTTGGGAAAACCAAGGCAAAAATCCCATTTTCCACTATCATATTCCTTTAGATGCGATGCCTCAAGCTAAGCTTGGGGGGTGAACTCATTTGACCATATGAGTGAGTGCGACATTAGAGTGGAGAGGTGCACGAATGGGGAAGTTTGATAATGCTGAAACTTAGCACAATATATTAGATATGGAGATTTTTCATGATTTGAAACAAATATGTGAATGCCATGACTCTTATTCTATTCTCCATTGCATGCTTGGTGTGTATCATATATGCTTCATTTATAACTTTTGATTGAAAAGTGCATCGCCAACATTTGTATATTGAATCCTATGAAATGCGTGACGTGGATATGAATTGATTGTATGAATTTAGAGAATCCCTTTTGTTGTTCTTAAAAGCTTGCAAGTACCATGTTTATGTAAGATATGAAATCCTTATAGCATGTGATTTGTATTTTCCAAGTTATCGTGATGTGTAGCTTATGGCTTGAGATCTGAGAGAAGAATCTAGCGACCCCTTCCACTTCGTATTCTTTTATTTCATTTCCCTTATTTTTCATCTCCCGAGTTCGTCTTTTTACTTATCTTCCTCGAGGACGAGTAAGAGGTAAGCTTGGGGGATTTTGATCGGTCCATATTTTACACCTTTTTTCTGCATATTTGCATGCCATTTCGATCACCCATATCACGCTTTTCACGAGTATTCGACGATATTGCGTTACTTTTCACTATTTCTTGTTTTTGTCGGATTTCAGGAAATATGGAGCGATCGGGAGCAAAAAGGAGCTTAAGGGACTTGCACCCACTCCGGAGCGTCACCCAAGGCTCTTTTCAGGGCTATTCGGCGATGGGAGACGGGTGGAAGAAGAAGGAACCCCGTAGGAGCGACGAGGAGGAGAAACAGAGAAGATTGGGCATTTTCAGCATGCCACTCAGCCGAGTGAAGGAGTCACTCGGCCGAGCAAAGAAGCCCGCTCGGCCGGCCAGATCGGACACGCAGCAGATTGAGTATCAGCGTGCACTCGGCCGAGCATCGCCATCCCACTCGGCCGAGCATGGAGACACCACTCGCCCGAGTGGCATCACGACGACGGCAAGCAAAAATCCCAGACTTACTGGAATCTGTCAGGCGATTGAGGGTTCCGACTCGGCCGATTACCGAATGCCCCTCGGCCGAGTGAGTAAAGCCACTCGGCCGAGTCACCTCCGAAGACAGGCCCCCAAGACCCCTGACTTACTGGAATTTTACAGGGTCTATCACTTGGCCGAGTAGAGAAGCCCACTCGACCGAGTATAGAAGTCAACTCGGCTGAGTGATGCCGAGGACATGTAGCGCCCAGATTTTCAGACAGCCTCCCACTCTTTTGAAATCTTCTATCATTCCAGCAAGCAAAGTATTTTTCTCATATTTTTTATGAATAGTAGACTTCATGACGATTCCAACGCCGCCAAGAACGCGCAAATCGGAGGTCGGATGAAATCTGGAGAATTTCTGCAAGTTGATGCTGCAGTGCTGGAATTTCCACTCGGCCGAGTCACATTTTCCACTCAGCCGAGTGCGGCCTGGGCCCAGATTTTAAGTTGCGGTTTGGGCTGTTTTTGGTCACGAATTTGAGGGGTTTTCTAGGGTTTCTTGCTAGGGTTTTGGGAAAGTATTTAAGGGGTTTGTAGCCACCATTAGAGAGGGATCCCATGATGTTTTCTTAGTCCCCAATATGTTTTTCTTAGGATTATTTTAGAGGTTAGGCCATGCCCTAGGCCTCCTCTTGGATCTAAAAGCTTGTATTTTGGATTGAAGATCTTCATCAAGCTAAGTATTTTCTTCTTTTTATTTGAATCTTTGTTTTTTTATCTTTTTGTATGCAAGCAATGATTTCTATTGATTCTCATATCCTTGTTGCTATGCTAGGGTAGATTTGTTGTTCTAGGGTTTGGGGATGAACCCTATGGATCTAATTTCATATTTGTGATGAATGAATTTCTAAATTGCTAGAATTGCTTGGAGGTTAGGTTGTGATTGATTTACTACGGATAGCTAGGGATTTCCATCGATTTGGGATTTGCAAGAGATTGGATTCTAATCGATGGGAAGGCCTAGATATTCGATTTAGGTTTACAATTGGTTTCTCTAGACTTGGTTTGCAAGAGATTGGACCAAAGCTAGGATTTTTAATTGTAAATCTATACCCATATTCGTTTGCAAGAGATTGGACGAATACGAACTATCACAACCTAGATCGTAACTCGAGTTTGCACGAGAGTGGGCTCGAGGAGCGATTGAACGATGACGTCGATCTTCAAGCTAGTGGCTTAGGTTAGGGTTTGCAAGAGATTGGGCTCTAATCTAGGTTGCTATAGACCGGCAATAGCGCGAGAGCGTGAGCTTGGTTCTCTATTCAGTTACGACTAGTTCACCTCAACACAAGTCTAGTAATATTGAAATTCACTATTTACGATGATGTATGACGATCCGTAGTGGGAATTCCCTAGCCCTAGACGTCTTTATTTGATTTTATATCCCCATACTTTGCCCGACGATTGTGACAGGATCGCCGCAAGGCAAATTCCCTCTTTTATTATATTGTATTTGAATCGATATTTGACCGATTTCTTTATCACCGACACCGACATCCACCACCATTTCCATTATATCATACCATAGCCATCTCCACCAATAAAACATTCGTAGTCAAACCAACCTAGGATAGATTGGAGCCGACACCACCTCCTCGTGTTCGATACCCGCTCGCCACTTTGCCGTGCGCTTGCGGTAAAACTACAATCGTTCTCCGGGTGTGTATCCGGGGCCGACCGAGTCTTTGGTCGTGCTCTTGGGTTGCATTTTGAAGCGATCACCTATCGCGAGAGTGGGGTTAATGCGATACGTTAGATTCATGATGCCCAGACGCATGAATTCACTTTCTAGATGCTACAATCCCCCAATAAAACCAACGCAACGTAAGAGTCCTAGCCTAGCGTCGACATCCGACGGTCCTAGTGGCGAGTCATAAAGCCTTGGTCTTTTTATATTTTATTCTTTTATATTGTGTAGAATCCCTTGTTTGCGATATCGAGTGACACGACCTTTGCATCCATCACCATTATAACATTCCATATTCTACATCCACCAATAAACCCACAAGCATAACTCAACCTTGGAGTAAATATGTAGTATAGCACCGCTTCCCCGTGTTCGATACCCGCTTGCCACTATACCGTGTGCTTGCAGTAAACGACATCGTTTCGGAGTTAGTTTCGGGCTATTCAAGTTTATGGCGCCATTGCCGGGGAGGCGTTCCGCCATATTATCTATTTACCGCAATTAAGTTGATTAGATTGCGTAAAAAAACAAAATAATAATAATAATAATAATAAAATAGAGAGAGAGAGATTTTTCCCCACCACCTGCTATTATTATTATCTATAGGGTTAATGACTGGAAAATACCCTAACGTTTCAGCGTTTCTCACAAATATACCCTATCGTTCACTTTGGGACAAATTGGTCCAAACGTTTGGCAAAAATTGACGATGTTGTACCCCAAGGTCTTCAAAATACCCTAACGTTTCAGATTTTCTCACAAAAATATCCAAACGTTTCAGATTTTCTCACAAAAATACCCGAACGTTTCAGTATTTCTCAGATTTTGTGAGAAACTCTGCAACGTTTGGGTATTTTTGTGAGAAAATCTGAAACGTTAGGGTATTTTGAAGACCTTTTCTGATGGCAAACTCAAAACGGGTACAATATCGTCAATGTTTGCCAAACGTTTGGACCAATTTGTCCCAAAGTGAACGATAGGGTATATTTGTGAGAAACGCTGAAACGTTAGGGTATTTTCCAGTCATTTACCCTTATCTATATCTCTCTTTGTACCACTGACGTCTTTTCCAGGTTGTTTACTTTGCTTGATCAGGTACAGTTGATGCAGCGATGGTGCCTCCAAAGATGCGACGGGGTTCTATACGATCCTATACTTATCTCGCTACATTCTATCAGGTTGATGGCGAGTCCTTCGGAGAAGCCTTGTGCAAGTTTGAAAGAATGTTAGGAATGTTCAAGACAGAGTCAGACCATGAGTGGGATGGTTCCAAGCTATTTGATATCTTCGCTAGAAGGCTAAAGGGACCCTCACGTGAGTTTATGGAGAGGATGTAAGTGAAAAAGTTCAGTGATCTGTAGTTAGCAGCAACCTTGGAGCAAATGATAGATGATGCTCGATATACCGGTTCGCTAACCGTTATGGTATGTAAACCATCCGACCAAGTATTCATCGATTTTGTTATGGCTAATGTCTCTGGTGCAGGTACTATCATAGATGGAGTGTATGCTTCACTTGAAGGTGATCATATCCACCTTTACACCATCAGCACTCCACAAATAGAGACATCCGAGCTGCCAGAGGAGGACACATATATGGACACAGTTCGATACACCGGTCCATTAACAATAACGGCAGGTGACCCTTTTGAGTTCGGATTTCTGAACTTTATTACTCATCGTATCTCTTCCATAGGCACAATTGATGATAGAGTCTATGCTCTAGTTGAGGGGCACAAGACCCAATTTTATGTCGTGGACGAGATACATGAGCCCATAGAGCCACCTGCACCTACTACTAAGAAGGCCAACCCCCACTATAGGGTGCCTCGTGTTCGAGGACGGAAAGGAAGAAGAAGGCATTCAAAGGGAAGATTAAGTTTACATTGCCTTCTATACCTGAGGAGCATAAGGAGGAAGCTGAGGCAATGTGTTGTGAGAATATGGACGTTGTCACCTCCGACGAGGCATTGACACCTGGCACGATTGCAGTTACTTCTGATGAGATAACTGAGACGCGACACTCGGGGAGTATCACCGCAAAGCCGGAGGTTAATGTTCAGGAGGAGGCCACAGAGAAGATTGTACCACCCCCACCTTCTACGTAGGCTGAGCATCCCTCAGAGAATCACCCACTAGAGCTTACTGCTCCCACTCAGGGATATCTCTTCACCCCCTCATTTCTTACATTCGACTCCCCTCCCGTGTATGATGTTTATTGTGATTCAGATTTTGATGACTCATTGCACCTTTTGCAGGATACACATACATATAATGAAGAGGTACGATGGGACGTATACGAGGAGGAGAGTGAGGACTTAGCACCCATGGATGCTATTGAATATGATCAGGAGGTGCGCTGGGATGAGTCTGACGATGATGAGGAGCATCCTGACAAGACCCACACTATTATGCCAGAGCTACCTGAGGAACCGGAGGAAAACAACGAGGAGTCGATCGATATGGTGCACGAGAGTAGAGATTTATTTCCAGGGAAGTGTTGTCAACCATCCTTAATTTTAAATACTTATGTTAATGACCCTCTTTGGAATACATTTATTTTGGGGAAGAATTATCCTCATCAGATTGATGTGGCTTATCTCTTGCAGGTACATGTGGAGTCCTTGGAGAGATGCTGAGAGCCGCATTACTGGAATCTGATGGATCCCGTGGAGATACGCACCTGGCAAAGCCACGGAAAGTGAAGATAGAGCAGATGCCTGCACCGGCAAAGATATTGGACCCGTCTTTTGCTACATGTGGTACCAATCTAGTAGTGTAGTATTTTATGCCTTCAATAAACAAAAATCCTCTCGACAGCGAGAGGACAGTATAGGATTTTATATGCTTTCTTAGTTTAATAAATTCACCACATATGATGGCTCAATTATCTTTTGCACCCTAGTATTTGGCGCTTATTTCTCCTCTCTCCCCAATTTTTATATGATGTTTAAGCTTGGGGAGAGATACTATTTTGTTGAGTGGCCCCCCATCTTGTCGGTGTCCTCTATTTATACCATACACACATTGAGGACAATCTGACGTTTAAGCTTGGGGGAGTGCATAGTGTGTGCACTTTTCTTCATCGTGAAACACACTTCGAAATTTTCGGATGAACCATGTTCACTTCTATATTTATGTCTCATATGCTTTATTTTTTATGAAATATAGTGGATTTATTTTTTTATGAACTCTGATATCTGTTAGCTTAGAGTTCAATTCCTTGATTAATGTATCTATGTTAATATGCTTTTTCATAGTAAAATCCATAGGTTCACAACCACATTCTCGAACAGTTAAGCTAAAAATGAATGAATCAAATCCAAAAATCATTTGACTCCTGCATGATTTGATTGATAATTCTATTTCTTCATGGATGTTTAATGATTCATAAGAGATAGGATAACCACACGATAACCAAAGTAGTGGTGATTAGGATTCCTGAAACCGAGCCATGTCTAGATTCTATGCTTTTTCTTTTTCTTTTGTGAATAGCCAATAAATAATCTTTGATCATGTTTCGCATTCCATCGCATTTACGTGAATTTGCATAAATCCCCAAAAATGCAAAAATCAAACAAATATCTGGAATAAAAGGCCCTAGGGGTTCTTCATAACCCAATGCCCTAAGACAGTCTGGTCTAGGATGCATAGGCCGCTTTTTGTATATATTGAGTTATCTCGTGTATATAAAGAAAGAAAAATGTATATGAAATATTCATATAGCCAAAAACAATATAAAATTACAAAAATCACATATCATTATCTCCATTTCTATATAGAACAAAGACATGGCAAAGTTGATGGGTTCTAGGAGTCTTGAAAAGGTCATAGTGTGGTGATGCCTAAAATTGATTGAATTTGCTAAATTCATTCCATGAAGTATAACAAAATACCACGCATGCTTGAAAACGTTTGATCATGACATATTATACTGCTTAGAGAATGAGTTGTGGACATTGGTTTCATTTCTGTGAACATAGTATATTGCATGATAAACTATGATATGATATAACTGTACTCTCATTTTATTACTTATCGAGTTCATTACATTTATTGAAATCCACGTTATTTAAATTTGAGGGAGATTTAATTATTTTTTGTGTATATGTGTTCTAATTTCAAATTGACGAGTGTTCACGAGATCTTACATACCTTGGGTTCTTGTATTTTCTGAATTTGAGATTGAACCCCTTGTCTCCATTACACACCACCGCCTCACATCTTCATTGTATCCCTCTTCCGTGTTAGCTTCTTACTAGTCTTACTCGAGGACAAGTAAGAGGTAAGCTTGGAGGATTTTGATGTGTCATTGTATTCCACGTTTTATCTATATGATTACACGTCAAATTGATTGCTCAATTACACATTTCATACGCTTTTACGCTCATAATTGGAAATATTGTATTTTAAGAATGTTTGGTTGCATTTCAGGGAATATCGAGCGATTTGGAGTATATTGGAGGAGAAAGTACGTGCTTCGACACCAGAGCTCCTGAGGCGCCGTGTTCGGTGACTCAAAGTTGCTGAGGAGAAAGGAAGGGGCAAGAGAGAAGGAACGAGGAAGAGGAGAACGAAGAAAGCATGGTTCTATGATACCATGACTCATGGATTCCAGGTGAGCTATGATGCGGTGAAGGAATCGAGCGACCCAAAGTGCTGGAAACAGGACAGCCGTACAATATTTTCAAATCTGCTGTCATCTGGGATTTTTCAGTATTTTCAGATATTTTTTCCAGATAGTATACTTCAAGACAGTTCCAACGCCACCAAGAACGCGCCAATCGGAGGTCGGATGTGCTCTGGAAAATTTCTGCAAGCTGATCCTACAGTGCTGAAATCTGTTTTCAGCAATCTACTCGACCGAGCAGGACCCTACTCGACTGAGCAGAGTGCTGCAGTGCTGAAATTCGACCGAACAGCTGCCTCCTTGACCGAGCAGCTGTCTACTCGACCGAGCAGCTGCATACTCGACCAAGCAGGGTGCCTACTCGACCAAGCAGATCCTACTCGGTCCGAGCAGGCAGTGCGACGTTTGGGCAATGATTCCAGATTTTCTGACGGCTCGATCGAGCAGCCATTTACTCGACCGAGCAGCCACCTACTCGTTTCGAGCAGACCCTGCTCGGTCCGAGCAGACAAACCAACGTTTTGGGCGATGGATCCCGACTTCTGACGACTCGACCGAGCAGCCACCTACTCGATCGAGTCGTCGTGGGCCCAGATTTTAAGTTGCGTCCGGATTTTGGGGACGATTTTGAGAGGGCTTCTGAGGGTTGTTTTGCGAAGGTTTTTGAGGGAGGAATTGGCAACCGTCACTTGGAGGGGAATTTTTAGGGAGACTTTTAGATACTTTTGGCTGCTAGATCTTTTTTAAGGTTTTTTTAGAGACGATCTTTTGGGACTTAGGCTATGCCCTAGGCCTCTCCCTTGTGTCAAGATAAGTATTTTACTTTTCTTTAATTCTATCTCAGTTCTTCTCATTGATTTATTATTGAATATCTCTTTGATGCATGCTATGATGAATTCTCTTGCTATTATTGAATCTTATACTGTTTTTCCTATTATGCATGCGTAGCTCTATCTAGGGCTAATGGATTAGTCCTATGATTTTAGGATTTAAATGTAAAGTTGGGATTTTTATGGTGCGTTGGTATGAAGGGGTTGTATTTTGGTTGGTCTAGCAAGATCCCTAGGAGAACTCATACTGAGATCGTGCCCACAGTCGGTGGAATCGATTAGCATAAGGAGTATCCTACGGATTTAATTAGGGAGTTAGTGGTTTCAACCGAGGCACGTGACCACGCCCGGCTCATGCCTTAATGGGATCCACCGACGAACTATATCACTAATTGACGGCTACAGCCATTGCGTCAATAAGAGCCACCAAAATACCTTGAAGCTCTAACCCATGAGAGTGGTAGGAGTTGAGAGCGTTCGAACCACGAGAATGGTGAGAACTTTGTAGATCCTTAATGCACATATCGTATGCACCTATCGCGAGAGCGGGGTTAATGCGATACGTTAGATTTATGATGCCCAGACGCATGAATTCACTTTCTAGATGCTATAATCCTCCAATAAAACCAACGCATCGTAAGAGCCTAGCGTCTACATCCGACGGTCCTAGTGGCGAGTCCTAAAGCCTTAGTCTTTTTATATTTTATCTTTTATATTGTGTAGAATCCCTTGCTTGTGATATCAAGGGACACGACCTTCGCATCCATCACCATTACAACATTCCATATTCCACATTCACCAATAAATCCGCAAGTCTAACTCAACCTAGGAGTAGATAGGTAGTATAGCACCGCTTCCATGTGTTCGATACCTGCTTGCCACCAGGGGTGGACCCATGTAGTGGTTGGGAGGCCCAGCCCCCCCTCCCATTTTTCAAAATTTACTTTCATATGTATATATATATGGCAGCAGGAGTAAAAGGTTAAGTAAATAAATTAATAATCAAGGTTACAACAGTTGTGTTGGCATTGTGGTTGGTGCATTCCGTTCACTAGGTGGAGGTCGCAGGTTCAAATCTCGCCTTGATAATTTTTTTATATTTCATGAATATAAGGTTAAGTTAATAATTTGATCTCCAAACTTAAAGTTGTAGTGTTAGCCCTTGTGCTAGTTTTTTTTTATATTTCATGAATATAAGGTTGAGTTAATAATTTGATCTCCAAACTTAAAGTTGTAGTGTTAGCTCCTTGTGCTAGTTTTTTTTATATTTCATGAATATAAGGTTAAGTTAATAATTTGATCTCCAAACTTAAAGTTGTAGTGTTAGCCATTGTGCTAGTTTTTTTTTATATTTCATGAATATAAGGTTGAGTTAATAATTTGATCTCCAAACTTAAAGTTGTAGTGTTAGCTCCTTGTGCTAGTTTTTTTTATATTTCATGAATATAAGGTCAAGTTAATAATTTGATCTCCAAACTTAAAGTTGTAGTGTTAGCTTGGTGGTAATGTGTTCCATTCTTAGTAGTTAAGAGGGCATGGGATTGATTTTGCTTGTTTTAAAAAAATTTGTATTTTCATTTATAAAATTTCGTTTGACGCTATAAAATTTCGTTTGACGCTATAACCTTTTTTTCATATTTTAACTATACCATAGTGGAGTTAGCATCTAATTGAGAAAAGAAAAACGTTTAAACAAAAATACATCTTAGTGTTGTAAACTTGGTGGCTACGAATCTGTAGCCCTGCATTTATAGCAATAGGGTTACATAATGGATGGATACCCAATAACAAGTTGGGTGTCACGCCCCGCTTCCCAAAAACGTGGAGGCGAAGTGTGAGAAGGTCCGCTCAGACTTGAAGCTACAAAGCTGCAAGTCCGATAAGCGTCAATCACTTTAGAACTGCAGGTCCTTGCAACGCGAAACGAAACAAAGATAATAATAACGAAAAGAGACAAAGAAACATCTCAGAATATCCATAATAATAAATCTCAACATCGCAGAAAAAGCCACCAGGCTGAAATAAAAGAGTCTAAAAGAGGCCCAGCATGGCCAACAAAAGTACAAAGTGCGAAAACGAGGAAATGGTGCAAGCACCGACAACTAACAGCAACCTAAAGCAAAGCAAGTAAAATCAGTCTCTAAGACTGGTCTCCGGTGTCTACGAACTCCTCGACGGACGTAGGCTCAGGCTCAGCGTCAGCAACACCTCGACCTCAACAACTGTCTCTGGCTCAGGGTCTAACATGTGACACCCAAAGAGAAAGGGGCACATGTCAGCAAGTCTGGAAGACTTGTGCAAGTGAAACTGAAAGTACAAGTAAGAGCAACCTAGCAGTTCTAGCATGATGCAATGGCATGGCAGCTAAAGTATGAGTGCAGTAGGTAAAGTAAAGTAAAGTAAAGTACGAGCATGGCATGGCATGGATGACAATTATTACATGAATCATTCACAAGACAAGTACAAGACAAGGAAAGTAAGCACCTCGTGCACAGAGATTCCGTCTTTTGGCTAGAGTGGCTGCGCGGGCCAACTCCTAAGCTCAAGTGAACATGTATCCCTACCCCTCCACGTGTGTCGAGCCAGGGCCTTACCCCCGAACGGGAATGCTCGCTTCTGGAACACGAGCCAGGAAGTGTTTTGCCTTGCTGGTCTAGGGGTGCACCTAGCCAGTCAAGGGAGTACAAGTACAAGTATTGTAGCGTGTGCTACCAATGCGACATTCAATGCATGGATGACATGACATGACAAGTAGTAAGGCGTACAGGTAAGGAAAAGTAAACGTGACAGTTTAGCATGCATGAATGACAAGTTTAAGGGTTGGATCTAGCTTCGTTGTCAAGCTAGATCATTTAGGTGACGGATCTAGTTTCATTGTCAAACTAGATCAAGTAGGCGTCTAGCCAGCTATCATTTCACTGACTAGTCTCTTTTACGCTAAAAGCAAGGAAGTGGCCTAAAAACATGGCCCTACACAAGAGTTGGCAAGTTTCACTTTCCTGCAACTATCACGTCAAGAAAACACCGTCCAACGAGTCCAAAGTCACGATTCCTACGTGCACAAGTCCACCGGCCTACATCCGTTTTATTAATCTTGATTAGTGATGGCTAAAACATTTAAAATACTTTAAAATACTGATTTTTAGTCTTGGTTAACATGCAATTGGGTTGGGGGTCCTAGGGGTGCAAAACGTTACCTCAACACGACGCGAAAGCTACACTGGCGTCGGGTAGCGACGCCGGGGGTTGGAATAAAAGATCGCGCTCCAAGTCCAAATTCCAATTAGATTCCTCGCTGGAAATTTCAGAGCAATCGACCGGGCGACGATTCCAGATTCCAAAGCTCGCACGTGCGACGACGGGCTACGACGTGCGACGACGTCGTACGCGACGAATCCTCAAAGAGCAAGCACCTAGGTGGGGCCCACAGTAGTCCTAGGGGCCTTTGGGGGACCCACAATACCTCTGGAGAACTTAGGGGGCCCACGGAGGCAAGCGGTGCGACAGATGCGGGGTTGCGACGAGTGGCTCTCGGTCGTACAGCCTCGGTGCGGGGAGATCTCTCGGTCGCTGCGGGGGAACGGCGCTGTGCAGCAGCGGAGGTCGGTTACAGCGGCGGGTGCGGGCGCTTCCTTCGGTCAGATCGATGGGAGCGGTCGGTCGTGCGCTTGGAGAGCGGGGCTGCGACGTTGCAACGTTGCAACGTTGCAAGCGTCGGTCGCTGCGGGCGGGGCGGTCGATCAGATGCGGAGCGATGCGGGTTGACAAGCGGGCGACGGTGCCGAGCGGGGCGACAAGCGGGTGCGGGCCTGTCCCTCGGTCAGACCGAGGGAACGGAGCGGGCGCTGCTGTGCGATGCGAGCGGCAATAGCAGCGGGGCGGGGCTTCGGTCGGAGCGGGGGAACGGAGCGGTTTTCCTCGGTCAGGTCGGGGGCTGAACGTCGCAACGTTGCGACGAATCGTCGCAACGTCCAATTTTGCTTTGGGAGAGGCTAGGGCTAATTTCTTGTGAAAATATGTCTTCCTAGGGGTTGCTTATATAGTATAGATGGGTTGACTTGGTCTAGGGCTAAATCTAATAGGATTAGAATATTAAAATAATTTAAAATTTGAAATTCAATTACTCCAACTCATCCAAGGGTTTGACTTGGTCCAAATGAGCTGGAAATTTTCTCAAAAATTCTTTAAAACGTTTAAAACTCAAATAAATTTTATTTGGCCGAAAATAATTTATAAATTAATTATTAAAAATAATATAAAACTTGTTAAAAATATAAAAGTGGTCAAATAAACTCCAAAAATTATAAAATAAATATCGTGGTGATCGTGACGATGAATGTGAGCGAACTAAGAAGACGGATCTCAATTTCGACGTCGGACGACGAAACCAAAAATGGAAACGTCTCCCGTCAAAAGTGAAAATCGCCACGTCTCATCGAATAAGTTTAAATTGTGGGAAAACGACTCGAGAAACGTCGTTCCAATTTAGTGCCACTATTTAATACTCTCAGAGACGTTCACAACGGCATATCACACGAAAGTGTTCGCAACGAACAAAGTCTAAAACAAACACGTGCACGGCCAAAAGCACGTGCACGAAAAACGTACAACGAAAAGTGGTCGTTACATCCTCCCCACCTTAGAATAAAGTCCGTCCTCAGACTTTCTAATATAGCTAGTCGCTCTAGTAACTACCCCAATCAAGTCATATAATAATTCAACCAGGTATAGTCATTACAAGTGCTTATATATGCACTAAGTAGTCAAACATTAATACTACCAACACGTATATACATTCACGTACGTATACACTCATACCTATTATAGTCAGTCAAATTCATACATGTATTTCAATCATATATATAAACATACATCCATTATATAACTACTACTTACCTAACACAAACAATATTTCAGATACTCATATAAGGATAGTCTCACACCTAGCAAATACAATCATTGCTCTACCTATATGTAGCTACCTATGTACAGACATCATGGGTATACTACCCTCTGATAATCCCTAGTATTCATCCAACACTAAACACATCAACACATGTAATCACACCATACCATAATTAATCAAGTTTCACTATATATATATATATATATATATATATATATATATATATATATATATATATATATATATATATATATATATATATATATATATATTCACCACTACTATAGTTTCATAATATATATAGTCATTCAATGCATTCCATTATTTCACCATACATTCACATTACGTACGGTCCTATAACTGTATTTACGACACGCCACATATATCATAGTCATCAATTCCTATAACTAAGCACATACTTACCCGTGCATGGTGCACACCCATACACGCTAACATTTCATTTACGCATACCAATCATACCATTATATTACTAGCACACTTACACACCTAGTTTTAGCTAGTACACATACGTTCACACGAGCAAGTCCATAGTAGTTAACTATACCACAAGACCAACACCTATAACTATAAACTGGTGTAGCGACCCACAATCATGTGTGTAACACAGCCAGGCACAAACACTTCTGTCACTATACATACATCAAACATTGCTATATTCAAACTACAAACATACATTCAATCTACTTAGAGTATACCCACTCAAGCTTGAGTGAGACTCAAAACATATATCAGAATATTCTATATACGTAACACGGCATTCATACATATACCAATATCACTCCATTATTTATATATACATATCTACCAATACAATCATATGCATTCCATAAGTCAGTCACACTTAATATCTAGTCAGGTAATACATACATAGTTCAATCACTCTATATACCATAATAGTAATAATACAGACATCAGCACACGCATAATTATAATACTCTCCCTAATGCATGCACACATATTCATCGTATAACCACTCACATGTAACATATACATTCACACCATAGCCTACTACCTATAACTGGTGTACCAACACCTATTATTATTATCACACCTAACATACATATAGCTTTTACCAGCATATTGCTTCAACCATTATAAGTATTTCCTAATTACATACACCCTATTAGGTATTCACACACTAATTCTTATACAGGCATCCTTAGTATGGTATAGCTAGCCACACACAAATCTATAAACACTAACATACCAACAACTTCATAATATCACGAATAACTCCGTGTATATATATATATACCACACAATAGGCAAGCATCAATATACTATGGGGGTACACTCATTCAAGCCCACGTACACAGCTTAGGTACGTGCACTACGACTTCCTCACAAGGTCCAAGGGCCTACTAACAATTACGGGTTGACACAGACATTGAAGGACCATAAGGCCTAAGCAATAAAGAGAGGTCGAGAGCGTGACGAGGGAAGGATCGATAAGCACGAGTTCAGATAGGACGAATACAAGAAGACAGCTTGGTTAGGCGAAACATTGACCCAATGGTGATGTTTAGGTTGAGGGAAAGGGAGATGTAGTGATGCTTATATATGAGGGGGAAAAGAAAATGTGGTAAGTAGCACAAGCTAAAATACGTGAAATCTGAAAACTGTTGTTCTTCAAAATTAAAATCCTCGTCTGAAAAGAAATATTTGGGGATCGATAAAACGAGTTGTTCAAAATAAGTTTGAGTCGAATATTCATAATAAGAGAAAATGTTTTATTGGTTTATATAAAATCAATTTAAAAGGAAGTAAAATCATTTACACGAATATTAAGGACGTGGTTTAGAAAATTTATACGTCAGTAATTTAATATAATGTTGTCAAAAAGTTTTGGAAAGTCGAAGAATGAAATCAAGTAACGGACGAATTTAAACTCTTGCTTTCAAAACTTTTAGGCTATGGAGAAATTTAAAATGATCGGTTTGAAACTACTTTTAAAGAACCAGTGTTTGCCAAAAATGAAAAAAAAACTGATTTACGCAAGGTTCTTAATATACGTGCTCAACAAGTCTGGCACGGATATAGAAATAATTAAAATTCAATTTGGTTTAGAAATTTTTCTAAAAGCGTGTATGGTGAGCGGAAAGAAAATGATAGTAACTTAGCATAAGAATTATCAAGATCGAATAGCAAATCTTTAAAATCAAATCAGGGAGGGTCTAAAACAGGAAGAGGCTATGAAAATAGTAATTTTGCAAAAATCTGAAGTAGCGAAAACGACGAGCAAAGTCCAACTTGCTGAAAGCTGAAATTCCATGTGTCTTGAAAGTATATTAAAGTAAACGCGACGTTTCATTCGTATAAGAAGGAAAATTATAAATCGTATTGGGAAAAATAAAAGTACGGTTCTATATAAAATTAATATATGAAGGGCAACGCAATTACATAAGTACGAAAAATATAGGCTGGAAAAATATTATAACTAGTGTTCAAAAATTTCGACAAAAGTTTTTAAAAAAAAATTAAATCAATGAAGGAGTATGAAGTATAAGTATATTAAAATTTTGAACAAGGTTAAACTTAGTGGAAGGGAAGTTTGAAAAGTACTTTCAGAAGGTTCAGGTTTTGTAATGGAGATGTTTGAAAATTGACGACGATCGTCATGAGGCGATCTCGTGAATCGAGGCAAGGAAATTGGTCGGATGATCAAAACATTCATACGCCTAGGATATGAATCAGGAAAGTCTACGGAAACTCCTATGGTCGACCAACTAAAGATTAAAGACTAAGCGCTAAGACTTCTAAAGGTTAGACGGTAAAGAAATGCGTTCAGCTTGGTCCGAAATCGATGAACCCAAGCGATGACTAAAGGAAATTCTAGAAGTCTAATGTGGCCAGGGGTAGACATGAACCACTAAAGTAACTCCTACGACGATTAAATCAATTTCTAAAGGGAGTCTAACTACAATCAGGGCCTCTAACTAGCAAGCACAGACGTCTAACTAAGCCTTCTTACCACCTAGTGTCGTAAGAAAACGACTAGACTCAGGGCTTATTACTCGAATGTTGCAATTTATTTAATGGACATTCCGATATTATCGTTGTTCCGTTAATTCGCAATTGCAAGATCGGACCTGCATGGGCCACCAACAAAACCTGTCACGCCCCGCTTCCCAAAAACGTGGAGGCGAAGCGTGAGAAGGTCCGCTCAGACTTGAAGCTACAAAGCTGCAAGTCCGATAAGCGTCAATCACTTTAGAACTGCAGGTCCTTGCAACGCGAAACGAAACAAAGATAATAATAACGAAAAGAGACAAAGAAACATCTCAGAATATCCATAATAATAAATCTCAACATCGCAGAAAAAGCCACCAGGCTGAAATAAAAGAGTCTAAAAGAGGCCCAGCATGGCCAACAAAAGTACAAAGTGCGAAAACGAGGAAATGGTGCAAGCACCGACAACTAACAGCAACCTAAAGCAAAGCAAGTAAAATCAGTCTCTAAGACTGGTCTCCGGTGTCTACGAACTCCTCGACGGACGTAGGCTTAGGCTCAGCGTCAGCAACACCTCGACCTCAACAACTGTCTCTGGCTCAGGGTCTAACATGTGACACCCAAAGAGAAAGGGGCACATGTCAGCAAGTCTGGAAGACTTGTGCAAGTGAAACTAAAAGTACAAGTAAGAGCAACCTAGCAGTTCTAGCATGATGCAATGGCATGGCAGCTAAAGTATGAGTGCAGCAGGTAAAGTAAAGTAAAGTAAAGTACGAGCATGGCATGGCATGGATGAAAATTATTACATGAATCATTCACAAGACAAGTACAAGACAAGGAAAGTAAGCACCTCGTGCACAGAGATTCCGTCTTTTGGCTAGAGTGGCTGCGCGGGCCAACTCCTAAGCTCAAGTGAACATTTATCCCTACCCCTCCACGTGTGTCGAGCGAGGGCCTTACCCCCGAACAGGAATGCTCGCTTCTGGAACATGAGCCAGGAAGTTTTTTGCCTTGCTGGTCTAGGGGTGCACCTAGCCAGTCAAGGGAGTACAAGTACAAGTATTGTAGCGTGTGCTACCAATGCGACATTCAATGCATGGATGACATGACATGACAAGTAGTAAGGCGTACAGGTAAGGAAAAGTAAACGTGACAGTTTAGCATGCATGAATGACAAGTTTAAGGGTTGGATCTAGCTTCGTTGTCAAGCTAGATCATTTAGGTGACGGATCTAGTTTCGTTGTCAAACTAGATCAAGTAGGCGTCTAGCCAGCTATCATTTCACTGACTAGTCTCTTTTACGCTAAAAGCAAGGAAGTGGCCTAAAAACATGGCCCTACACAAGAGTTGGCAAGTTTCACTTGCCTGCAACTATCACGTCAAGAAAACACCGTCCAACGAGTCCAAAGTCACGATTCCTACGTGCACAAGTCCACCGGCCTACATCCGTTTTATTAATCTTGATTAGTGATGGCTAAAACATTTAAAATACTTTAAAATACTGATTTTTAGTCTTGGTTAACATGCAATTGGGTTGGGGGTCCTAGGGGTGCAAAACGTTACCTCAACACGACGCGAAAGCTACACCGGCGTCGGGTAGCGACGCCGGGGGTTGGAATAAAAGATCGCGCTCCAAGTCCAAATTCCAATTAGATTCCTCGCTGGAAATTTCAGAGCAATCGACCGGGCGACGATTCCAGATTCCAAAGCTCGCACGTGCGACGACGGGCTACGACGTGCGACGACGTCGTACGCGACGAATCCTCAAAGAGCAAGCACCTAGGTGGGGCCCACAGTAGTCCTAGGGGCCTTTGGGGGACCCACAATACCTCTGGAGAACTTAGGGGGCCCACGGAGGCAAGCGGTGCGACGGATGCGGGGTTGCGACGAGTGGCTCTCGGTCGTACAGCCTCGGTGCGGGGAGATCTCTCGGTCGCTGCGGGGGAACGGCGCTGTGCAGCAGCGGGGTCGGTCACAGCGGCGGGTGCGGGTGCTTCCTTCGGTCAGATCGATGGGAGCGGTCGGTCGTGCGCTTGGAGAGCGGGGCTGCGACGTTGCAACGTTGCAACGTTGCAAGCGTCGGTCGCTGCGGGCGGGGCGGTCGATCAGATGCGGAGCGATGCGGGTTGACAAGCGGGCGACGGTGCCGAGCGGGGCGACAAGCGGGTGCGGGCCTGTCCCTCGGTCAGACCGAGGGAACGGAGCGGGCGCTGCTGTGCGATGCGAGCGGCGATAGCAGCGGGGCGGGGCTTCGGTCGGAGCGGGGGAACGGAGCGGTTTTCCTCGATCAGGTCGGGGGCTGAACGTCGCAACGTCCAATTTTGCTTTGGGAGAGGCTAGGGCTAATTTCTTGTGAAAATAGGTCTTTCTAGGGGTTGCTTATATAGTATAGATGGGTTGACTTGGTCTAGGGCTAAATCTAATAGGATTAGAATATTAAAATAATTTAAAATTTGAAATTCAATTACTCCAACTCATCCAAGGGTTTGACTTGGTCCAAATGAGCTGGAAATTTGCTCAAAAATTCTTTAAAACGTTTAAAACTCAAATAAATTTTATTTGGCCGAAAATAATTTATAAATTAATTATTAAAAATAATATAAAACTTGTTAAAAATATAAAAGTGGTCAAATAAACTCCAAAAATTATAAAATAAATATCGGGGTGATCGTGACGACGAATGTGAGCTAACTAAGTAGACGGATCTCAATTTTGATGTCGGACGACGAAACAAAAAATGGAAACGTCTCCCGTCAAAAGTGAAAATCGCCACGTCTCATCGAATAAGTTTAAATTGTGGGAAAACGACTCGAGAAACGTCGTTCCAATTTAGTGCCACTATTTAATACTCTCAGAGACGTTCACAACGGCATATCACACGAAAGTGTTCGCAACGAACAAAGTCTAAAACAAACACGTGCACGGCCAAAAGCACGTGCACAAAAAACGTACAACGAAAAGTGGTCGTTACATCGGGCCTCCAAAAGCCCGTTTATAACAATTCCCCTTAACCATCCATTGTTGTAAGCCGTAATGAACGCTTCATGGTTCATAGAGCTTATCTGATCATGGGTCTATGGATACTTCTTGATCCCAAGTTAAAGAGCTCTTGCCTCGTTAAAACCTTTGCCATGGAATACCCAGTGGGAAAAACTAGTGGCTAAGAGAAAAGAGTACAAGTCTCTGTAACTTCCCCTGATCGATGGATAACATTAGAGGTGGATACTTCTGGATCCAGAGTTGATGTGGTTGCCTCGTTAAAACCTTTAGCTATAGAAAACCCAGTGGGAAATACCAACAGCCAAGGAAAAAGAGTACAGCCCGACATTAACTCCCCCTGAAACGTACAAGCTTCAGGCTTGTAAATCTCTCAACTGTCTCATCCCAATTCCTAGTGCAAGTTTTCTAAAGGTACTGCGAGGTAAAGCTTTAGTAAATAGATTAGCCAGGTTGTTGCAAGACTAGATCTGCTAGATGTCGATCGGGTTGTCTACTTGTTGTGCATGAGTCCAGAAGAGCTTGGGGGAAATGTGCTTCGTCCGGTCACCTTTGATGTAGCCACCTCGTAGTTAAGTGATGCAGGCAGCATTGTCTTCGTACATGGTGGTTGGTCCAAGATATCCCGTCTTCAGGCCAGTAGTCTTGAGGATGTGGTGGATGACTAATCGAAGCCAAAAGTATTCTCTGCTAGCTTCGTGGATCGCTATGAGCTCGAAGTGGTTGGATGAGGTCGCTGTCGAAGTCTGTTTCACAGATCTCCATGAGATGGCCTTCCTACCGTATGTGAACACGAAACCGGTCTGGGACTTTGTGGTGTGTGGGTCGGACCTGTATCCTGCATCTGCATAACCGACTAAGTCGGAGGATGCACCTTTCTTAAAGTATAGTTCCAGGTCCACAGACCCTTGGAGGTAGCGCAGAAGGTGCTTCACTCCGTTCCAGTGGTGCATTGAGGGCGCTGAACTGTATCTGGCTAGTAGGTTATCTGCGAACGCTATATCGGGACGCGTGCAGTTTTCCAGGTATAGGAGTGCTCCAATTGTACTTAGGTAGGGTACTTCTGGACCCAGTGCTTCCTCCCCCTCTTCCAGCGGTCGAAAGGGGTCTGTATTAACATCCAATGATCTGACGACCATTGGTGTGCTAAGTGGATGACATTTGTCCATAAGGAAATTTTTCAGCAACTTCTTTGTGTATGTCGATTGGTGTAACAGGATTCTTCCGCTCAAGTGTTCAATTTGTAAGCCTAGGCAGAACTTCGTTTTGTCAAGGTCTTTCATCTCAAAAGTCTGTGTGAGACTTTTGGATATCTCACCTGTGACGACCTAAAGGTCGTGGGAGTCCGGCTCCTCCCTAGAACCACTAATATACCTCACTGGCTCGTCCCTTTCGAACGGACATCAGGCCCGACGCCGGGGCACCCCCCCCCCCCCCCCCCCCCCCCCCCCCCGCCCGTGCTCAACCGCACTCGCTCGGTCCGCCGGGAGAAGCATGCTCGGGGTACGCCCGGGCAGCGTACCTCGGATGTTGACAGAGGCACATCCATTCCCCCTCCCTACCGGCGATCCACGATCCACACCCGAAAACAAGCGCGACCGGGCCGAACACCCCGCGATCAGGTCGGCCCGGCGGCCCCACGCGAACCCAGCTATGGGGAAACACACCGCCGGATCCTTGACTCATCACACACTATAAACAACCTAGTATAAGGACGCGACTGACATTAACGCCGCCCGACCATCTGACAAAGCCCCCCTGGCCGCTGCGCCCCCTGACACTTAATGCTTTCGGCCCTGACGCCCTGACGCCCTGACAAAAGCACCCCTGGCCGTTGCGCCGTCTGACAAAAGCATGGCAGACACTCATGTTCCTGACATCCTCGTCCGAAGCTTCCACTGACAACCGGGCCAGCTCAGCATGTCGAGTCAGCACGCCAGGTCAGCCCCACCTAACCGCCTCCCATCAGGTATAAATACCCCCTCACTTCTTATGGTGAGGGGGTTGGAAAATTCAATCTCAATCTCATTATCCACACACGAGAACAAAGGTCGTCCACATCTTTGTTCTCCCACACATAGCTCGTCACGTACGGTCGACTCATCCACAGTCCGACCTGCGTGCCTAGCCCCCGCTTTAAGTCCAGTTACTGACTTAGGCATCAGAGAGGCTAAGGGTTGGACCCCAACCCGGCCTGTCTGAAGAGTTGCTCATTGTGCAGGGTAGCTCGCCCCTTGGCCGAGATTCCCCTTCGGCTCCCGCAGTCTGATCTTCCTCAACTGCATCCGGCGGGATTCGACTCCGTGGTCTGTTCCAGCGACAATTTTAGCCTCATCACCCCTCTAATCAGTTGTCAAATAACCTACCTAAATCCTCTTATCAATATAACCACCGTGCCCTTGGTTCCCCCTAATACAAATTCATTATAAGCGAGTTCCACCTCGCAACAATTGGCGCCGTCTGTGGGAACCGAAGGGTCACACCCATGTTAAACCACATACCGATCGCCCGGAACTTTGACCACGGGAAGGATCCCATGGGTCAAGAGCCGCCCTCTCTAACAATCACTCCCGTGACTGACCCCCCTCAGGGGATAGAGGCCGAGACAGCCCAGGCCTCGGCCCGCGTGATCCAGAAAAGCTTCAAGGCCTTCACTAAGGCGATGGGGGGCTGCACAACAACAGGAACGGAGGCGCCTCCCGGCCCCTCGGAGCCCCCGAACGTGAGACGTAATCTCCACCCTCAGTTCGAAGAGGAGGGGGGAGGCCGGGGGCTCGTCAAGGAGATTGCGGCCCAGCGGCAGCTCTTGGAGGAGGAAATGGAGGTCGCGCGGTTGCGAAGGCACCGGGAGGAGGAGGCCGCCGTGCAAAGGCATTTGGATGAAGCGGCCGAGACCGCCCGGCGGGCCTGCCTGGACGAAGAAACCGCCCGAAACCAACTCCGCTTCATCATCACGGAACGCGAAAGGCTCCGGAGGGAGGACGAAGACAACCAGGAGATCCTGGTGGTGTCGGCGACGGGCCGGTGGCACCTTGACGGACGCGGCCTGCCGTTGGCCAAATCTCCACCATGGGGAGGGAGTCCGCCTCGTCAGCGCCACTCCCCTGATCGTCTGAACGAGAAAGCCGTTTGTCGACAACTCCGCTTCCTCACCATCGAGCGCGAGAGGCTCCAAAGAGAGAATCAGGAGCGGAGGGAGATCCTGGAGGAGATGGCCGGAGGGCGGTGGTACTGGGAGGATCGTAGCCCGCCACCCATTGAATCCTCTACCCGTGGAAGGAGTCCCCCCAGGCGACCGCTTCGCTATTCCCCGGGGCGAGAAGACCGTCGGCAGCAATACTAAATCGACAATTAATTATTAATTAAAGTATCTGAGGCTGGATCAATCGAGGATACACGACAGAAGGAATTGTTCTATCTCCAAACGAAATCTGTTATTGAATTGCTCATTCAATGAGCATTCTCAATATTATGCCTTGAAGAGGACTCTAACCTCCACGCTCTTTAGCACGAGATTTTGAGTCTCGCGTGTCTACCATTTTGGCGTGACCGGAGCCAGACCCCGGAATGGCGAAGAGGGCACGCGTCCGAGCGCTCTGCATACCCGGAGGAGGCCACGCTGTTGGTGCGGTGGATCACGTCCACCCCGCGGCCCATAAGGTTCAAACCCCCCCCCCACCTGGCCACCTACAACGGAAGAGGCGACCCTCTCACGCACGTGCAGTGTTCTAAAAATCGGCCTGGGCGGCCGCCTAGGCGGCGCCTAGGCGCTGGGCGGCTAGTAAACGATCCGATTAAGCCCAAATCGGTCAATCTGGGCGTTTTTGGGACTAATCGGCCGCCTAAGCGCTCTGGGCGGTGTCTGGGCGCTCTGGGCGGTGGCTGGGCGTGCTGGGCGGTTTCTAGGCGCTGGGGGCTTTTCAAAATTTAAAAAAACGCAACCCGATTCCCGAAACCCACAGTAATTGAAAAACGCAACCCGAAATTTATTAACCAACACACAGGCACAGCCGCACATCTAGGGGCCTAGGGCTGCGTTCTCGGAAGTCGGAAGCGCCCCCCAATTCCCCTCTCTCGCGCTCTCTCTCTCTCTCTCAGTCACACGGCATCGACGCCGACGGTCGACCCCTCTCCCTCGGCCCTCTCCAGCGTCGGCGTCGGCATCGGCCCCTCCGTCACGAGACTCACGACGCGTCGTCGTCGACACCTCTCCGGCGTCCACTTCTTCAACCAGTACCTCGGCGACTGCCTCGCCGGCGTCCTCTCCACCAGCATCTGCTCCCTCGACGGATCGACGTCAAGATCGAGACCAAGACAGGTCGTTTCCCCACCCTGATCGGCAGGTACGGTTAGTTTTCTATTCCAAATTTTTTTAGACAGGTTTTTCGTATAATGATAAGAATGATAATAATAACATGCTTTAGAAATGTCATTATAACAAGTTTTAGAAGTGTCATTTAAAGCAAACATGCTTGAGAAAAGATCAATTTTTTTAGACAGATAAAGACCATGATCAATTATTATTGGTTTTGCCCATCTGGTTCCTGAATTTTGTTTGGCTGTTAATATGTATCACCGAATTTTGTTAATATGACCTTGTGTTGTTTACATTCTGTGTTTGATCTAAAAACGTTAAATTAGCACCCACATTGTATGTGTTAATGTAGCAGAGGAACAACTTTCGGAACTGGAAAATCGGAACATCATTAACATTTCAAATCAATAGATTTGGATTTGAAAGAAAATACAATTTTGTACAATGTTTAATGAGGTAGCATGTGATTGTTTATTTACAAAATTTATCAGCTTATATCTCAATAATCTTGATTATATTTTAGAGATCAAGTAAAATTGATTATGGATATTAACAATTCGTTAATAAATAATCATTAACAATGGGTGGCTATGAAATAACAACTATTTTATTATTAGCAACAATATGTACAATTTACATTGAGGAGCAAAGCAAACGTGTATTTGAAGATCAAGTGCCAATGGATGCTTGCTTAAAAAACACGAAGAAGGAAAACAATCTTGAAGGGGGCATGGTTATTGATGGCGAGATGTACATGGGAACACTGGTTCATTTAATCTCCTTTTGCCTTTTTAATTTCCCCTTTCTAGAGAATGAAACAGCAGGCATGAAAACATGTTTCCCCGGCTTCTCCTAGTTTCATGTGAACTCCAAAGTTAAACATTCGGAGATGAGAGCGATCGTTCTTTACTTTCCGATGAATTAATCAAGTATATTCTAATTTGTAATGCAAAATGCAAGCTGACAAGTTCATCACATTGTTGAGGAAGGGTTAGATGACTTTTAAAAAAGTTAATCCTGAGGCATTCTTCTTTCTGCAAGTATATTCTAATTTTGTAGTTCTTTTAGATGATAATCAATTAATCAATAATCAGATATATTTGCTTCATTGCTTGTATACTCATAGTAATTTATATATTATTTTATAGTGATGTTCATATGTTTTGACAACATATTGATTGTACATTGTAGGGTGCAATTGTGATAATGGCGGGTACTTGTTCTTCCACCGCATCTAATGCAATGTCGGATATATCTAGTTTGAAGCGGGATTCAAATGATATAGGATGGGAATACGGGGAATTGACGCACCCTACACTCAAAGATAAATTGAAGTGCAAGTTGTGTGGCAAGATAATTAGCGGTGGAATTAATCGGATGAAGCAACATATTGCCGGTATCAAGGGTAATGTCACGGCATGTAAAAAATCTACCGAAGAAGATAAAGTCAAATGCATGAAGGCTGTTGAAGAGGGAAGGGAGAGGAAGAAACAAAAGTCTAGACATGAAAACACAATGAGACACGAAGTTATTATTAAATGTGATGAAGAAAATGAAATGAGTCAAGGGACAAGAGAAAATCCACACATGCTCGGGCCTATAGATCGTTTTGCATCCATTATTGATCCGGAGTCTACATTGAATGGAAGTAGGAAGATGAGACAACAAAATATAAGTGATGCACTTTTCAAGGAAAGAACTCATAATGTGCATCAATATTTGGCAAGATGGGTGTATGAAGCTGGGATTCCTTTTCATGTTATTGATAATGATAGCTTCAAGAGATTTGTAGAAGCGGTTGGACAATTTGGCCCGGGTTACCGACCTCCAAGCCAATATCAATTGAGGGAGCCATTATTGAAGGAAGAGGTTGAGAGGACTAAAATTTTGATGAAGAAGCAAGAAGAAGAGTGGACTTTGAATGGTTGCTCTATTATGACCGATGCTTGGAGCGACCGAAAAAGAAGAAGTATCATGAACTTGTGTGTTAATTGCAAGGAAGGTACGACTTTTCTTACCTCTAAAGAAGCATCAAATGAATCACATACCGGGGCATATATTTTTGAATATGTGGACAAATGCATCGAAGAAATTGGGGAACAAAATGTAGTTCAAGTGGTGACGGATAATGCTTCAAATAATATGGCGGCGGGAGAGTTGATGAAGATCAAGAGACCAAATATCTTTTGGACATCATGTGCAACTCACACTTTGAATCTTATGCTTCAAGGAATTGGCAACCTACCTAAGTTTAAAGGAGTGATTGAGAAGGCAAAGAGCTTTACCATCTACATTTATGCGCATCACAAGACTTTGGCTTTGTTGAGAAAGTTTACAAAGAAAAGAGATATAGTGAGACCGGGAGTTACAAGATTTGCAACCGCTTTTCTCACTTTGCAAAGTTTGATGGAGAAGAAGAAAGAGTTACTAGCTATGATCACTAGTGATGAGTGGAATGAAACTAAACATGCAAAGAGTGTAAAGGGGAAGACGGCGGCGGCTATTGCACATAGTGCCGCTTTTTGGAGAGGGTTAAGTCTTTGTTTGAAGGTGTTTGCCCCGTTAGTGAAGGTGCTTCGTATTGTTGATGGAGATAGGAAGCCGACAATGGGCTTTGTGTATGGAGAGCTACTTAGAGCCAAAGAGGAGATTAAAAAGGTATACAATGATCAAGAAGCTTATTATCGGTCAATCATTGACATTGTTGAAGCAAAAGCTCGTGATCGACTTGATTGTCCATTGCATTTAGCTTCCTACCTTTTGAACCCTTATTACTCATTTGACAATCCAAGCATCATAAATGATGAAGTGATTATGGATGGGTTTATTACTTGTGTTGAGGCGATATTCCCCAAAGACATCCAAACTCATAGTTTGGTGATAAATGTAGAATTGCACAAGTTCTACAAGAGAGAAGGCATGTTTGGAAAAGCTATAGCTAAGGAGGGATGCAAACACAATAATGAGGCATATGATCCAGGTAAGTTAGTAACTAGTTTTTGTTGATCTATAATTGTTATTTTTCTTATTCTTTTGTTTATAACTTATTAACTTTTCTATAGTTGCATGGTGGAATGTTTATGGAAATGGTGTGCCAAACTTACAAAGAATGGCTAAAAGGATACTTTCATTGACTACAAGTTCGTCCGGTTGTGAGAGAAATTGGAGCACTTTTGAGGGGGTAAGTACTTATATAGTTCATTTATTTCATTTCAAAATTTAACATCGAGTTAACAACTTATCAAATAATACTCTTTTTTTCCTTTAATGTAGATCCATACAAAGAAAAGGAATAGACTTGATACAACACGGCTGAACAATTTGGTCTATGTCCAATTCAATGCTAAGATCATCAACAAGACGAGAAGAGAGAAGGAGAAGAATGTAGATGTACTACTTGCTAGTGAAGCTACCATGGCACAAGGATGGATTGTTGATGGTGGTGGTGATGATGATGTTGATTTGGATCTTACTAGTGAAATGGTTGGAGATGGATTGGGAGAAGATTGTGGCTTAGAGCGTAGGAGAAGCTCTAGAATTCAAGAAATTAGAGAACTTCATGAGGATGATTTTGTATCGGATGAGGAGGATGTAGAAGAGATGAATTATGAATTTGAGACCGATACCGAGGAAGTACTAGAGCAATATGGAGAAGAAGAATTTGAGATGTAATATTACTATGTTAGTTAACTCTATGGATGGTTTAGTATGTAATGGATTATGGTTGGTTTAGATATAATAGACTAATGGTTGTATTATTGCAATATTGTGTAATGGACTAATAGCTGTTTTAGACTTTTTTATATCATAAAACTCATTATTATTATAATTTATATTAGATAAAAATAAAAATATTATATAAAAATAAATAAAATAATTAAAAAATGCAAATCCGCCTAGGCCGATTAATCCCCGATTAATCTCCGATTAATGCTCTGGGCGCTAGGCGCCAGCAATCCGAACGCCTAGCGCCTAGCGTTTTTTACAACCTTGCGCACGTGCAATAGTACCGGGGGGTAATGGAGGCGCAGGATGTGGATGAGGCATTCCTATGCCGGCTCTTCTCGCAGAGTCTGAGGGACATAGCATTGGATTGGTACTTCGGCCTACCCGTGAGATCCATTGGGAGCTTCGACGAAATGTCCAACAAGTTCTGCCAGGAGTTCCGGGCCGGGCGGACGAAGAAGAAGCCCCTGGACTATCTCAGCACGATAGTCCAAGGGGAAGGAGAGACGACAGGGAAATAACTGCGTCGCTTTCAAGATGAGAGGCGGTCGGTGGTGACCTGCGGTGACGAGGTGCTCATGCTGGCTTTCAAGACGGGGCTGCGGACTCGGAGTCTCCACAAATCCCTTCTCCGAGATCCGCCGGCCGACTACGAAGCACTGGTCGCTATGGCAGAGAGGCATGCATTGGCCGAGGAGACTCTCGGCACGAAGAAATTGTTCCCCCCGGCGAATCTGCTCCAAGGCGAGCTTCGATCGCACCTACGGCCAAGGCAAGAAGACGGGCATCGGGGGCGCGACCAGCTGACCCAACCAAGGCACGACCTAATGGGGCGTCGCCCGTAAGATCGCCCTGGCTCGGCCCGAGCATTTGCCCCAGCCCAAGATCCCGCCCGGGCCAACCCGAGGTTGGAGGGACCCCCGCGGTCCCACTACACACAGCTCAATGCCCCCCTGTTAGAAGTGTCGGTCGCGGCGACAAGGGCCAGACTGCTGCCGGAGCCTCCCTGGGAGATGAGGTCGGACCCGGCAAAGCGGGATCTCCGGAAGTACTGTCGGTTTCACCGTGACCATGGCCACGACACCGACCATTGCTACACTCTTAGGAGGGTGATCGAGCGGCTGATCCAGGTGGGCCACTTGGGAGGCTTCATGGGAAACAGGCAAGAAATCCAAGGAGAAGGAGCCCCGCGAGAGGCACGAAGGCCGGAGCCACCAGCGGACCATGGTCAGGAGGAGCCGCGTCCCCTAGGGCGATCATGCGCATAGATGTGATAAGCGGGGGGGCCGCCCGCGGATGGGGCATCGCCCACGAGCGCGGAGGAAGGTGTCCGGCAGGTGATGGTGGCAGGAACCAACAGCAAGTCGAAGCAGAGAAGAATAAATCGACCCCCCATCACCTTCACCGAGGAAGATCTGGGAGAAGTTGAGTATCCACATGATAACGCCCTCATCGTTGAGGCTCAGATCGGAGCGGTCACCGTCGGCCGGCTCCTGATCGACACTGGAAGTTCCTGCGACATCCTATTTCTGTCTACGATCGAGAAGATGGGATGGGGGCGGGCGGACCTAAGACCTCGCACGGGGCCCATCACCGGCTTCACCGGCCACACGATCCCCATGGTGGGGGTGATCACCCTGCCGATGACTCTGGGGGAGGAACCGAGGGTCGTCACCCGAGGACGCAATTCGTCATCGTCGACATCGCATCGGCGTATAACAGAATCATCGAGCGCCCATACATGACGGCCGTAGAGGTGCTCCCTATCCTGCTACACCAGATGGTGAAATTCCGGACCCCGCGAGGGGGTAGGGCTGGTGCGGGGAAACCAGGTGCTGCCCGGAAGCCGTAACGAGGGGTCAATCGGGCACCAAGGCCCGAGGCGGGCCTTGTCGGTCCTCGTTCCTGACGAGAGGGAGGACTTCTACGACCAATGGCCGACCCCTGTCGAGGAGGTAGAAGAGATACCCGTGGCCGTGGAGGAAGGCAAAACCGTCTCCATCGGGACGAAGCTCCCGGCCGCTCTGAGGGTGGCCCTCGTCAGCCTGCTCCAGGAAAACGTGGACATATTTGCCTGGTTGCCCACAGACATGCCAGGGGTCAACCCGAAGGTGATCTCCCATAGGTTGAATGCGGACCCAGGAGCCTGACCGGTCCGATAGAAGAAGAGGAGCGCCGGGGGAGAAAAGAAGAGGGCAGTCGAGGAGGAGGTAGAGCGGCTTCTCAAGGCCAAGTTTATCAGGCCAGTGGACTACCCGGTCTGGCTCGCCAACGTCGTCTTGGTGAAGAAGCCCAGTGGAAAATGGCGCATGTGCGTCGACTTCACCGACCTTAACAAGGTGTGTCCAAAGGGCAGCTTCCCCCTCCCACGGATCAACCATTTGGTAGACCAGGCGTCTGGCTACGAGTTGTTAAGCTTTATGGACGCCTTCTCGGGCTACAACCAGATACCGATGGTGGATGAGGATGAAGAAAAAACGTCCTTCGTCACCGATAGGGGCACCTTCTATTACACTAAGATGCCCTTCGGACTGAAGAACGTCGGGGCGACCTATCAGCGGATGGTAGACTGGATATTCAGCCCACAGGTCGGACGGAACTTGTAGGTCTACATCGACAACATGCTGGTAAAGAGTAGGAGAGCCCCAGACCACCTCGTTGACTTACAGGAGAAGTTCCAAAGGGTCCGCCAATACGGCTTAAGACTGAACCCCACAAAGTGCATCTTCGGCGTGCAGTCGGGGAAATTCCTAGGCTTCATGATAACGAAGCGGGGGATTGAGGCGAACCCCGATAAGGTGATGGCCCTCATCAATATGGCGGAACCACGGATGATTCGGAATTTGCAACGCCTGAATGGCCGGATCGCCGCTCTGGGGCGGTTCCTGTCAAAATCCGCGGAGAGATCGCTCCCCTTCTTCAGGGTATTGCGCACTGCCTTCGGCGAAGCAAAGGACAAAAGGAAGGTGATCCCATGGGACGATGACTACGCTCAAGCGTTCGTGGATCTGAGGGCCTACCTACAAAGCATGCCGCTCCTCGTACGGTCGGAAGAAGGGGAACCGCTAGGGTTGTACTTGGCGACCAATGAAGAGGTCGTTAGCTCCGTCCTAATCAAGGAGGAAGGGGGCGTACAGCGCCCTGTATATTACGCCAGACGGATTCTCCGGGAGGTGGAGACTCGCTACAGTCCCATCGAGAGGGCCACCTACTGCCTGATCACAACGGCTAGGAAGCTCCGACCATACTTCCAGGCCCATCCCATCGCCGTCCACACCGACATGCCCCTCGAGAAGAACCTGAAGAGGTTGGAGCGGTCGGGAAGGATGCTCAACTGGAGCGTCGAGCTCAGTGAGTTCGACATAACATACAAGGCCTGGACGGCGATCAAGGGCCAGGCGTTGGCGAACTTCGTGGTAGAGTGCACCAATAGGGAAGCCCCGGGGAACCAACCAGAGCCACCATCGGCGATCACGTCCCCGCAAGTGATGGGGGTGGCGGAACCCTCAAAGCCCTCCTAGGGGGACATGGACGAGTTATGGACCATCCACATCGATGGCTCAGTGACGGGATCTGGGACGGGAGGGGTATCGTCATTCAAACCCCTGACAGATGCTCATTGGAGTACGCCCTGCGCTTCAACTTCCCGGCGACCAACAATGTGGCGGAGTATGAGGCCGCGGTCAACGGGCTAAAGCTCAATAGGGCGGTGGGGGTGACGAACGTGTTGCTCCTCAGTGACTCACGACTCGTCGTCCAACAGATCCAAGGGAGCTTCGAGGCCCGAGAGGAAACGATGAAGTGCTACCTTAAGCGCATCCAAACCGAGCTCCGCAAGTTCAAGAGAGCGGAGGACCGGCACCTGCCCCGTTCCAATAACCTCCGGGCGGACGCCCTGTCCAAGCTAGCCTCTTCCTCCGGGGCCGAGATCGGGAAGGCCATCTACGTCGAAAGCCTACTGACCCCCACTATTGACGAAGAAGAACTAATGTGTGTCGGCTTGGTGACGATGTGGATGACCCCCATTGTGAAATACCTGGAGACTGGGGCCCTACCCGAGGAGCGAATGCTGGCTAAAAAGGTGGAGAGGCGGGCCCTACCATTCATACTCCTCGACGGAGTATTATACCGCCGCCGACGTGCCAACTTCGACGTCCTGCCGTATCTAAAGTGCCTGGGCCGGAAAAGGCGGAGCAAGTCATCCGTGAAGTGCACGAAGGCTTCTGCGGAAACCACCACGGCGGTCGCACCATCGCCCACAAAATAATGCGTCAGGGGTATTACTGGCCGACAATGATCCAGGACGCGGCTCAGTATGTCAAAAGGTGCAAGGCGTGCCAGAAGTTCGGCCGACATATGGCAGCACCTCCGGCTTACTTGGTGCCCATCGTGAGCTCGATCCCATTCGCAAAATGGGGACTCGACATCCTTGGGCCTTTCCCAAAAGCCTCCGGAGGAAGAAAATATTTGATCATCACCGTGGACTATTTCACGAAGTGGGTGGAGACCGAGCCACTGGCACGTATCACGTGGACGGACATGAAGGGTTTTAACTGGCAGTCCGTTATATGTCGCTTCAGAATACCCCGCTCTATAGTCACGGATAACGGAAGACAGTTCGATTGTGAAGTCTTCTATGACTTCTGTTCGGGCTGGGGGATCAAGCTCCATTTTGCGTCAGTTGCCCACCCACAGTGCAACGGAATGGCGGAGGCCGCGAACAAATGCATCTTGAATCCTATGAAGAAGAAGGTAGACGCCGCCCTCGAGGCATGGGTCGACGAGCTGTCGGAAATCCGCTGGTCCTACTGCATCACCCACAAGGCCTCGACCGGAGAAAGCCCATTCATGCTGGCATACGGATCGGAGGCGGTCGTTCCCATGGAAATCGGAGAAGAGACGCTCCGGGTAAGACTCTTCGACGAGGATATCAATGGAGAGGGGCTCGGGCTTAGTCTCGAATTGGTGGACGAGATAAGGGACCGAGCCCTGACGAACCTCGTCAGGCACAGCCAGAGGATGGCACGACATTACGACTCCTGGGTGAAGAAGTGGACCTTCAGAATCAACGACCTGGTCCTCAGAGACGCCACCTTCAGACCCGAGACCGCCCGCCGAGGGAAGCTGGCCGCCAAATGGGAGGGGCCCTACAAGGTCATCGATATCATTGGACCGGCCACGTACATCTTGGCAACCCCAGATGGAAGCGAGCTAGCCCACCCTTGGAATGCGAAGCACCTGCTAAATTTTTACCAATGATTGTGATTTTTTCACATGAGAAAAAAAATCTACATCTACGCACTTTCCCAAACTTCGTTGTTTCCACATGAGTGTTTCAGTCAGAACCCACAAGACCTCTGGGGCAGGGCCAACCCTCACCACCCAAACCAGAGAAGGGCACGGGCCGGGCTACGCGCTCGCTCCCCCCCTCAAGACCTCTAGGCCAGGGCCAACCCTTGCCACCCAAACCAGAGAAGGGCACGGGCCGGGCTACGCGCTCGCTCCCTCCCTCAAGACCTCTGGGGCAGGGCCAACCCTCGCCACCCAAACCAGAGAAGGGCACGGGCCGAGCTACGCGCTCGCTCCCCCCCCCCCCCCCAAAACCTCTGGGGCAGGACCAACCCTCGCCACCCAAACCAGAGAAGGGCACGGGCCGGGCTACGCGCTCGCTCCCCCCCTCAAGACCTCTCGGGCAGGGCCAACCCTCGCCACCCAAACCAGAGAAGGGCAGGGGCCGAGCTACGCGCTCGCTCCCCCCTCAAGACCTCTGGGACAAGGCCAACCCTCGCCACCCAAACCAGAGAAGGGCACGGTCGGGCTAGCGCTCGCTCCCCCCTCAAGACCTCTGAGGCAGGGCCAACCCTCGCCACCCAAACCAGAGAAGGGCACGGGCCGAGCTACGCGCTCGCTCCCCCCTCAAGACCTCTGGGGCAGGGCCAACCCTCGCCACCCAAACCAGAGAAGGGCACGGGCCGGGCTACGCGATCGCTCCCCCCCTCAAAACCTCTGGGGGAGGACCAACCCTCGCCACCCAAACCAGAGAAGGGCACGTGCAGGGCTACGCGCTCGCTCCCCCCCTCAAGACCTCTGGGGCAGGGCCAACCCTTGCCACCCAAACCAGAGAAGGGCACGGGCTAGGCTACGCGCTCGCTCCCCCCTCAAGACCTCTGGGGCAGGGCCAACCCTCGCCACCCAAACCAGAGAAGGGCACGGGCCGGGCTACGCGCTCGCTCCCCCCGTCAAGACCTCTGGGGCAGGGTAAACCCGCGCCAACCAAACCAGAGAAGGGCACGGGCCGAGCTCGCGCTCGATCCCCCCTCAAGACCTCTGGGACAGGGCCAATGACCGGCACCCCTGCTTCTGCGGTGTGGGCGCGGTGTCGGTTTACCGCAAGTGCACGGTTAGTGTAGGGTGCGGGAATATCGAACTCAGGGAGGCGAGGTTGTGCTTGGGTCAGGTAGGACCTAAATCACCCCGAGGGGCGAGCTAGCCCGAATCGATAAATGGTTGTCACGGAAAGAAATGAAAGGTATGAACAACAAGAAAGAAAACCCGGGACTTTGGTTTCCAACCCGACGAGAAACTCTCGCCGATACGGCCTACGGGTATGGATAGCGATCGGGGTTAGGGTCTAATGGTGAGACGTTGCCTCTGAGAGTGGTACCGACGTCCCATGGGCCCGATATTTCGGTCGGTGCCCATGATGATACACCGGACTTCCCGGATTCGATCAGTGGGCACTCCCATGTCCATTAACACTGATCGATCCCTGGAGCACTAAGCCCGCAACGATAACTCCCAACGTCTCATCCTGCCGCTCCCGCGTGCTAGGATTCGACGTCTACGCTATGGGTGTGAGCTATGGCTAGGGAGTCAACCGCCAAGTTTATTCCCCCTTGGCCCAACGGTCAAAGGCGATCTTTTTCCCGCCGATGACAATGAAACACCCCGCGTAACCGTTAGATTCCTAATCCCTATCGATTTCCTAACCCTATGGACGCATCGGGAAGAGCCCCCAAAGGGGTTTCCACCAAAATCCCAGATTTGGGAACTACTCACAAAAATCCATGAAAAAGCGATCTAAATAAAAATTAACAGTTGGAATCATAATCAGACAATTGCAATGCGGAAGTAATACAGTAGATAAGACAATACTAAAATTTGAGAAAGATCTGAAAACTTACAAAAGAGTAACAATTACAGCCGTCACAAAGTGAGAAAACAGTAAAAAAACTAGCAGCTCTCGTTTCTGGAACCCTAGGGGTTCTATTTATAGACTCTCGCATCAACCGATCGGTTGACAAGAAAACCGATCGGTTGATCCGTTACAAAATAATAACAGAAAACGGCGAGCTTTCACCCGATCACATGAACCGGTCGGGTGAGTTCTTGAGTGACCAGTTGGATCTTGGAGCCGTCGGGTGAAGCGATCGGTTTGGCGCCCGTGTCTTCAGCTCTTCATCTTCAGCTACAGATGAACCGATCGGGTGAGAGTCACCCGATCGGTTGGCATTTTGCTCGAGAAAACAGAGAACAGGCCCCCGCTGAACCGGTCTGCGAACCGGTCAGGTGACTTCCATGTGAGCTCCGGCTGAGACCGGGTGGTGCACGCGTGCATCACCCGATCGGTTGGAGATGACCAACCGACCGGGTGAGGGGCTGAAAGATGAATTCTTTGACGTTTGACCCCCTGGATCACGCGTGACTTCTCCCGTTGCTCCGGGGACTTGGGATATCATCGTTAAACGTCCCCTACGTGGTCAATCCCCTGCAATCATGGATAAACAAAGAAAAGTGAAAGAAAACGAGAAAATACAAGAAAATGAATAAAAGACGGCGGAAAAACACGGAGAAACACAAAAGAAAACGTGCGTGAATATATGAAATATAAACGCACGTCAAAATCCCCCAAGCTGAACTCTTCCTCGTCCTCGAGGAAGACAAGTGAGAGTAGGAGCTCAGAAGGGAAAAATAGAGAGGAAGAAAGAAAAAGAAAACTATAAATCCTAGATCGTCCATCAGAGCCACCAAAATCAAAAACGACACACCAAGCAAGTAAACGCCAAATCACACCATTAAACCTAGGAAAACAAGTCCAAATAAGTGTCGTGTGCCCACGCGGTGAAGCGCGAGTGAGTGTGGTCGTGTGCTAGCAAATGGTGTCGCTTTCTACAATGTGCTATAAGGCTCGATGTACACAAATCCAAGATATGACCCAAATATCGATTCAAATTGAATTAAGCGACGAATATAAGTTCAAGCATGCATTAGAAGAGTAAGAATAGAAGCGTATCATGCATCGGGGACTCCACAACTAGAGTTAAGGAAATCACGCCACTATAGCCTAGATACTAGCTAAAAAGTTCTTAAGCCAAGTGTTTTCGATAACGGTGGGGGTTGAGATGATGTGGAGTAGAACACTCGGTGCAAATTCTCGCCTTCCCTTTATTCTCTGTGAGTAGGAAAAAATATTCACACTGAAATTTTTTGGGTTTTGGGCATTTGTATTTTTTTGGCTTTTTGGCTATACAAAATTTTTCTTTTTCTCTCTTTTTGGGCTTTTCTTTTCCTTTTTTCTATATTTTTTTGGATTTTTGGGTTTTTGGCTATACACATGTGCACTCTCCCAAGTGGGAGAACGGTACACGACGAGGGGATTTGCACCAAGTAAAACAAAAAAGAAGTCGAAATCTAAACACTCGGGCAAAGGAAACTATTCTCGCTAAATAGAGCATAGGCTAAATGGGTTATCCTAGTCCTTAAATGTGGAATCCCGACGCATGCGAATTGAAATATACGATATAAATATAGCATGCATATAGTAGAAACAAATACCGCATATTCAAATCGAAGCATGATAATCTAGGGGTCATTCCTGGACAGGTATATAAAGTAAAATCACAAAGCAGAAGCACACCAAATAGATAGGCACGACGCACGACTCACAAGAAAGCTAAGTGGACCCACGATGCGTGAAATGCAAGAGGACTCGAAATCCTAGGGTTAGTGAGTGTGATTATCGATGCAATGCTAGGTGTGTGTGACTTTGTGGCGATTCATCATAGGATTTATCTCTAGGAGAAAGAGCTAAAAAGAAGAAAAGAAAAAAATAAAAACACGATGAAAACGACACAAGAAACGAAAAAGAAGGACTCAAACGACGCACACAATGCGACTCCCCCAAGCTGAAGTTTGCATTGCCCTCAATGCAATATGAGTGAGTACGGGAGGGCAAAGAAAATGGGAGGGAATACGCACTGACACAAAAAGAAATGAAAACGAGGAAAACATATAGATGAAACTGAAAAAGAAAGAAAGATCAAAATCAAAATCAAACAACACGAAAATAAAAATAAAAACACACGACACGACACTCAAAAAACGAAAAACAAGCACACACACAAAAATGAGAAAAACAAACAAAACACGACAGCACACCAAAATAGACGTCCCCCAAGCTAAACCAGACAGCACTAGCAAAATGATATGATCAATGAAATCCAGAGATATGCAAGGGGTAGTCAAAAACAAAAGAGGTGAATTCAGAAAGCAACACGCAAATAGTCCCCCCCCCCGACAGAGACCAAGCAGGGCCCCGAAAAGACAGATGGGCACAAATATGGGGGGGCAAAAGTGGGAGAGAAAAATCAAGCAGGGGCACCACCCTCTGGGGGTGGTGACGGGGGCATGCGCTGAGGACCAGAAGTCGTGGGGGTGGAATGTGGAGCTCGGAGACGTCGGGTGGGTCTTCACGGATGTGGCGAATGAAGCTTTGAAGAAACGGCAGGTCTCGGTCGACGGACTCCTCGGTTATCCGACCACCCTGACCAGCTAGGAGGACCATGGCCGCGAATCGGTCGGCATGGTCATCGGTTTGGAATTGCATCCCATATTCGGGATCGTAAACGTGAGGTGGGGAAGTGGTGCGTGGTGTGGTGGATGGGTTGGAGGTGGTGGGTTGTGTGCGACGGGTACGACGGGTGGGCCTTGGGTTCGAAGAGATGGCGTCGGAGGGCTTAACACGGCGGGGAGGCATTGCGTGGGTGTCGTTCGTGTGCGTAGGTATGTAAGAGTACAATGAATTCAACACAAACACGAAATACGACCACACGCAAATGGAATATTTGGGGGAAAATTGAAATTAAGCAAAGGAGCGAGTTTACCCAAATGAGATGAAGATAGTTATTCGTTGACGCCCCGATGCTACTCGATTGGAGCACGCTGTGAAGCCGCAGCGATCTCTTCAGCAAGATTCGAAATTGGGGAAAAACGGGTGCAGGTTAGGGTTTTGTGTGTTGGTGGAATCGAGGAGAATGGAGAGAAATCGATGGTGGATGGGTAGGGGATGGGGGAAAGACGATTGAGGTTGATTGAAGGGAAGAAAGAGGGCAAGCGCACGAGGGAGAGGTGAAACGGTGGATCCGGATTCGAAAATGGCGAGTGCGGATCGAACGGGCGGTTGGGGGTATTTATAGGGTTTTAAGTCGAACCGATCGGGTGACTTGTCACCCGATCGGTTGACGGTTAGGTCGAAATCCTTGCCGAAGAAATGCTACAGGAAAACCGGTCGGTTGACTTGTCAACCGATCGGTTGGCCGCTCCACTCATTTTCCCGAGAACTTAGGGCTGCTCACCCGCTCTCATCAACCGATCGCGCTCGAACTCAACCGATCGGTTGATATTCCCCAAAAATTTCCGAGAGTTCTCCCCAGCTCACCCGGTTTGTCACCCGGTCTCTTCATTCCTCAACCGATTGGGTCATATGGGGACAGATCTCAGCATGTATCAGATACATCCCAACCGATCGGGTGAGTTATCAACCGATCGGTTGGGGCTTTGTTCCTCAAAAAACCAACAGATTTGTCTAAGTCCCTGAACGGCTGCTCTCGCGGCTGATTTTATTTATAAAAATAGATAAAATAAAGTCAAAAATAACGCTAAAAATGGGGAAAAAGTTTAGAACATGGGTTGCCTCCCATGAAGCGCACTTGTTTAACGTCGTTGGCTCGACGCCCGCAAGAGATGTTCACGGTGGTTGATATGGGTCCGGAGGGTTAGAGGAAGAGTTGTTGCTCGTTGGGGACCTGACCGGAGAGAATTCTGGTTCTCCAACTGCATAGTGTTTTAGACACTGCCCGTTCACTTTAAACGGCTCATCCCTTCCCATTATCTCGATAGCCCCATGCGGGAAAACCTTGGTGACGTGAAACGGTCCCGACCATCTTGACTTGAGTTTCCCAGGAAAGAGCTTCAGCCTTGAGTTGAACAGGAGAACTAAGTCCCCTTCTTTGAATTCCCTCTTTAAGATTCGCTTATCGTGCCACCGCTTCAGCTTCTCCTTGTATATCTTGGCGTTTTCATAGGCATTGAGCCAGATTTCGTCGAGCTCGTTGAGTTGTAGCTGTCGGTGCACTCCTACCTTCTTGGTGTCGAAGTTCAGATTCTTAACTGCCCAATATGCCTTATGTTCCAATTCCACAGGAAGATGGCAAGCTTTCCCATAGACGAGCCGGTAGGGAGTTGTGCCGATAGGAGTTTTAAATGCCGTCCTGTAAGCCCAAAGCGCGTCAGGGAGCTTTGATGACCAGTCCTTTCTGGAATTGGCCACCGTCTTTTCTAGTATGCTTTTAATCTCCCGGTTAGAGACTTCCGCCTGACCGCTGGTCTGCAGGTGGTAGGCACGCCACACCCGGTGTTGTACCCCGTATTTTTTCAAGAGGGCCTCAAATTTCTTCTCTATAAAGTGGCTCCCTCCGTCACTGATCAGGACACGAGGTACACCGAACCGCGGGAAGATGTTGCTTTTAAAGAACTTGGCCACCACTCTGGAATCATTGGTTGGACTGGCCACCGCTTCAATCCATTTCGACACGTAGTCCACGGCCACCAAGATATACTGGTTCCCCGAGGAAGAAGGGAACGGTCCCATAAAGTCCACTCCCCATACATCGAAGATTTCTATCTCCAGGATGTAGTGTTGAGGCATCTCATTCCTTTTGGAGATATTCCCAGCTCTTTGGCATTTATCGCAGGCTTGGACATAAGCGTGTGTGTCCCTGAAGAGTGTAGGCCAGTAGAATCCGCTTTGGAGAATTTTTGCGGTGGTCTTGTAGGTGCTCGCGTGCCCTCCACATTGCTGCCCATGGCAGTGAGAAATGATGGAAGTCGCCTCAGTTTCAGGGATGCATCTTCGTATCACCCCATCATTGCAGGTTTTGTATAGGTGGGGGTCATCCCAATAAAATCTGCGGACCTCATGGAAAAATTTCTTCTTCTGCTGAAAGCTCACATTGTGGGGAACGATGGCACAAGCCAGATAATTTGCGATGTCGGCGTACCAGGGGGTCCAGGAGGAAGAGACAGAGAAGAGATGATCGTCAGGGAGTGAATCATCGATCGGTGTAGCATTTAAATCGAGAGTGGGCATCCTGGACAGGTGATCGGCAACAACATTCTCCGCCCCCTTCTTGTCTCTAATTTCCAGGTCAAACTCCTGGAGGAGGAGAATCCATCTAATGAGTCGTGGCTTGGCTTCTTTCTTGTTCAATAGGTATTTAAGAGCCGCGTGATCCGTGTGTACGATCACCTTGGCGCCAACGAGATATTGTCGGAACTTATCCATGGCGTAGATCATCGCGAGCAATTCTTTTTCCGTGGTAGTATAATTTCTTTGGGCGGCATCAAGGGTTTTGCTCGTATAATATATGACATGAAGATTTTTATCTTTCCTCTGCCCTAGGATGGCACCAACCGCATAATCACTAGTGTCACACATCAGCTCAAAGGGCAGTTTCCAGTTTGGTGGCTGTATTATGGGTGCGGAAATCAATGCTTGCTTCAAAGTGTGGAAGGCCTCCATACACTCCTCGCTGAAGATGAAAGGTGTGTCCTTCACGAGGAGTTGGATCAGAGGCCTGGAAATCTTCGAGAAGTCTTTTATGAAGCGGCGATAAAATCCCGCGTGTCCTAAGAAACCACGAACTCCTCGAAGATTGTGCGGTGGTGGAAGCTTTTCAATCACTTCAACTTTAGCCTTATCAACCTCGATTCCCCTCGAAGAGATGATGTGTCCCAGCACAACTCCCTCTTGGACCATGAAGTGGCACTTCTCCCAGTTTTGGACTAGTCCCTTTTCATGACATCTCTCCAGGACCTTAGTGGGATTACTGAGGCACGAGTCAAATTTAGTTCCGTAGACGGAGAAGTCGTCCATGAAAACCTCCATGATGTCTTGGGAGTAGTCGGAGAAGATAGCGGACATGAGTCTTTGGAATGTAGCAGGGGTGTTATAAAGTCCGAACGGCATTCTTCTATAGGCATACGTCCCGAATGGGCAAGTGAAAGTCGTCTTCTCCTGGTCATCGTTATGAATAGGGATCTGAAGAAATCCTGAATACCCATCCATGAAACAGAAATAATTATGCTTCGCCAGCCTCTCGAGCATCTGGTCAATAAAGGGGAGAGGGTAATGATCCTTCCTTGTAGCTTTGTGCAGCTTTCTATAGTCAATGCACATCCTGTACCCCGTGACGGTCCTCGTTGGTATTAGCTCGTTCTTTTCATTACGAACCACCATCATTCCTCCTTTCTTGGGTACAACGTGCACCGGGCTAACCCAGCGACTATCGGAGATAGGGTATATAATACCGGCATGTAGAAGCATAACAATCTCTTTCTTTACAACTTCCATCATTATGGGATTCAACCTCCGTTGTGGCTCAATCGAGGAGGCTTGCTCATCTTCAAGCAGAATTTTGTGTGAGCAGAGGCCTAAGCTAACCCCTTTTAAATCCTCAATTGCATATCCGAAAACTCCTTTAAACCTTTTTAGAACACCAAGAAGTTTGGTCATTTGGTCTTCGGGTAGTGAAGAGTTGACTATAACCGGAAGGGTCGAGCCTGCTCCCAAATATTCATATTTAAGCCCCGGCGGTAATTCTTTCATCTCAACTTCTTGGGGCCCTGACGCATACTTTTCAAGCTGAGCATCCTCAAGGGAAAGGAGTTCTTCGTGGATTTCTCGGAAGCCAGCATCCGGAATCTCACCCTCGGCCGTGGCTCCGCACGATGAAATTTCGCAAGGTATAGTGGGAACGATCGAGGGATGCACCGGGTCTCTTCCGAGCTCATCATAATTATCCGGGAAGAAGGCTTGTAGGTGAAAACAGGTTTGAATCATCGATGATTCTCCACAACCGTTTCTAGCTTCTCCATTGTCCAAAGACCGGGGACGCTCAATAGAAGTCTGCAAGGGATAGATTGATTCCTGTCCAGCGTAGCCTACAACCCCGGTCGGGTGGCTCTCCTGACAAAACTCTGCGGTTAACTGCTCTTCACTACATTCGAGACCATGGTTGTCGATATACGCCACTTCACCGTGGGGAAATGGAGTTGCCATGGCATGGTGCTCTTGTGCATCTCGATATCTCTGGCCTTCCACGGCGGCAGACAGGAGGGATAGTATATTTGAAGAATTCAGTGATTCTGCTAAGCTCTGCGCCAAACAGCGGATATGGTGAGAGTGATCCCAGATGTCTCCTGAAACTGCATGCAACATCCTTGCCGTGGCGCCGGGATCTTATACGAAAGGAGAGAGAGAGAGAACTGCACAAGTGGCAAACACGTCAATAGCACAGGTTGCATAAACGGGAACCGCAAGTTGCGATGGAAGCACGGCGATTCAGTCAATTAGCACTATACAATTACTATCCACAGTATGTCCAAGTGAAATCTAAAAGTGTAGAGTGTGAAAATTATCGCGAGGTAGGGATGTGAGCTAGACACGAGGGTTCAAGAGATCCTAAAATAACAAGCACGTTGCCTCCCCGGCAACGGCGACATAAACTTGACCGGCGCCCCCGCTTCTGCGGTGTGGGCGCGGTGTCGGTTTACCGCAAGTGCACGGATAGTGTAGGGTGCGGGAATATCGAACTCAGGGAGGCGAGGTTGTGCTTGGGTCAGGTAGGACCTAAATCACCCCGAGGGGCGAGCTAGCCCGAATCGGTAAATGGTTGTCACGGAAAGAAATGAAGGGTATGAACAACAAGAAAGAAAACCCGGGACTTTGGTTTCCAACCCGACTAGAGACTCTCGCCGATACGGCCTACGGGTATGGATAGCAATCGGGGTTGGGGTCTAATGGTGAGACGTTGCCTCTGAGAGTGGTACCGACGTCCCATGGGCCCGATATTCCGGTCGGTGCCCAGGATGATACACCGGACTTCCCGGATTCGATCAGTGGGCACTCCCGTGTCCATTAACACTGATCGATCCCAGGAGCACTAAGCCCGCAACGATAACTCCCAACGTCTCATCCTGCCGCTCCCGCGTGCTAGGATTCGACGTCTACGTTATGGGTGTGAGCTATGGCTAGGGAGTCAACCGCCAAGTTTATTCCCCCTTGGCCCAACGGTCAAAGGCGGTCTTTTTCCCGTCGATGACAATGAAACACCCCGCGTAACCGTTAGATTCCTAATCACTATCGATTTCCTAACCCTATGGATGCATCGGGAAGAGCCCCCGAAGGGGTTTCAACCAAAATCCCAGATTTGGGAACTACTCACAAAAATCCATGAAAAAGCGATCTAAATAAAAATTAACAGTTGGAATCATAATCGGACAATTGCAATGCGGAAGTAATAGAGTAGATAAGACAATACTAAAATTTGAGAAAGATCTGAAAACTTACAAAAGAGTAACAATTACAGCCGTCACAAAGTGAGAAAACAGTAAAAAAACTAGCAACTCTCGTTTCTGGAACCCTAGGGGTTCTATTTATAGACTCTCGCATCAACCGATCGGTTGACAAGTCAACCGATCGGTTGATCCGTTACAAAATAATAACAGAAAACGGCGAGCTTTCACCCGATCACATGAACCGGTCGGGTGAGTTCTTGAGTGACCGGTTGGATCTTGGAGCCGTCGGGTGAAGCGATCGGTTTGGCGCCCGTGTCATCATCTCTTCATCTTCAGCTACAGATGAACCGATCGGGTGAGAGTCACCCGATCGGTTGGCATTTTGCTCGAGAAAACAGAGAACAGGCCCCCGCTGAACCGGTCTGCGAACCGGTCAGGTGACTTCCATGTGAGCTCCGGCTGAGACCGGGTGGTGCACGCGTGCATCACCCGATCGGTTGGAGATGACCAACCGACCGGGTGAGGGGCTGAAAGATGAATTCTTCGACGTTTGACCCCCTGGATCACGCGTGACTTCTCCCGTTGCTCCGGTGACTTGGGATATCATCGTTAAACGTCCCCTACGTGGTCAATCCCCTGCAATCATGGATAAACAAAGAAAATTGAAAGAAAACGAGAAAATACAAGAAAACGAATAAAAGACGGCGGAAAAACACGGAGAAACACAAAAGAAAACGTGTGTGAATATATGAAATATAAACGCACGTCAGCCAACCCTCGCCATCCAAACTAGAGAAGGGCACGGGCCGGGCTACGCGCTCGCTCCCCCTCAAGACCTCTGGGGCAGGGCCAACCCTCGCCACCCAAACCAGAGAAGGGCACGGGCCGGGCTACGCGCTCGCTCCCCCCCCCCCCCCTCAAGACCTCTGGGGTAGGGCCACCCCTCGCCACCCAAACCAGAGAAGGGCATGGGCCGGGCTACGCGCTCGCTCCCCCCCCCCCCCCTCAAGACCTCTGGGGCAGGGCCAACCCTTGCCACCCAAACCAGAGAAGGGCACAGGCCGGGCTACGTGCATGCTCCCCCCTCAAGACCTCTGGGGCAGGGCCAACCCTTGCCACCCAAACCAGAGAAGGGCACGGGCCGAGCTACGCGGTCGCTCCCCCCTCAAGACCTCTGGGGCAGGGCCACCCCTCGCCACCCAAACCAGAGAAGAGCACGGGCCGGGCTACGCACTCGCTCCCCCCTCAAGACTGTTGGAACTTGGTATTTTCCATCCTCTCTTCCATAAGATTTTGATGTGACAAATCAATATATTTCATGTTACTAACTCTATCTATGCAGATGTACAGCTATAACGCAAATTCATTCACATCACGCATATGATCAAAGTACAAGGAGATTCTGCAAAAACAGTATTGCTACTCAAGATTACGTGTGAAACACGTATCAACGGAATGATGTAATTTTACTTTTTAGATAGCTTCAGGGCCTTGGTTATATCATATCATATATCCCTAAAGCTCAAATCTACATCATCTCCTAACTCATTTGATCCTAAGTCAAAATTCGTATTCTTCAAAATTAAGCCTACTAGGATTTTTTCTAGCCTACCAAAACAACTATATTTTGACTTGATACTTTCAGACAAGAATCTATCCGTTGTCTAGTCCACGTCACCAAAATTTTGTGACCGTTTGTTACCGTTACAAAATTAGCATGCTACTAAATTTCCTAACCTGCCGAAACGTTTTTGGGACTGAAACTTTCCAGAACAGTTTCTGACCGTTCTCCAACGTTCCTTTCAGTTTCTGAATGTTGTGCGACGTCTCTTTTAGAGCCGTTCATAACTGTTTCTAAAACATATAAAAGGAGGGGTACCCCCTCTCATTTTCCACACACTTTCCTTCTCTTAAATTCTGATTTTGTTAAAAGCAAGCCATTAAGTTTCTTAAGCATTTCAGACATTAGTTGTTCTTTTCCTATTTGTAAGAAGAATCATTAGATTTCTTTCTTCGTTTAAGAACGGAAGAACTTGGATTTTCAACATCATTTTGGAAAGTTGTTTGTGTTCATAATTGCAAGAAGAAATCAATAGATCTCTCTCTTCTTTTATGAACCAGAGAACTTCAAGTATTGTTCTTCATTATATATCTTATACATCTTGAAGTTCATCTTCTAAACACCATCCTTGAATTCATTCTCTGAATTTTATACCAAGGCTATAGGTGTTTTTCTATTTCATTATTTAACAGGTTTGAATCTCTGTTTATAGATTGTACAAAGTTTGGGACACGGGGAGTGTCGCCATTTTTGTAAGTTCGTGCTTGCGGGGCAAGTGATTATAGTGGATTGAAAATATCTACGGGGAGTAGAGGACTGGAGTAGGATCAACAGGATCCGAACCAGGATAAATCTCTGTGTTTGCGATTGGTTTAATTTTCAGCACTTGTCATTTTATTTCTGTGCCATCTTTGCAAATATTAGTAACGTTTTATTTGCAACATTTTTTTATATATACACTATTCACCCCCCTCTAGTGTATTGATCCATACAGGCTAAAATTACATTTGGTATCAGAGCAAGGTTAAGATGGCAGAATCAAGCATGAACGTTGTTCCACACAACTACAACTCAAATCAACATCCTAAGGGCACTCTCAAGTTCGTCCTCCTCTATTTGATGGTTCTAATTACTCATATTGGAAAATACGAATGGAGGTTCATCTCCAAAGTATGCATTATGAGATTTGGGACATCGTAGAGACAGGATACACAAAGCCAGAAACACATGTTGCTGAATGGACCGCCAACGACAAAGCTGCAAAAACCAACAACTCAAAGGCCATGAATGCTTTATTTTGTGCCATGGATAAACATGAGTTTAAACGAGTATCGCAGGCCAAAAGTGCTCAGGATATTTGGCATATACTCGAGGTAACTCATGAAGGAACCAGTAAAGTGAAGGAAACTAAGATTTCCATTTTGGTTCACAAATTCGAGTTATTCAAGATGAAGGACCAAGAGACAATTGGAGAAATGAACACCAGGTTTACTAATATTATAAATTCTTTAAATGCTCTTGGAAAAACTTACACTTCTCTTGAACAGGTTCGCAAGATTCTTAAAGCTTTAACTCCAGTATGGCGTCCAAAGATCACCGATATTGAGGAAGCCAATGATCTTTCCACATTATCTATGGAAAATCTTATTGGTAACTTAATGGCCCATGAAGTTACACTACAAGATGAAAAAGAAGAATCAGATCAAAAGAAGAAAGTACTTGCCTTCAACACTACATCAGAAAATGAAGACTCAGATGATGATATGGCATTCTTTGCTAAAAATTTTAGAAAATTCTTTCAGAAAGGTAAGTATAATAATTTTAAATCTAAGAATACTGATTCTTCTCTTTGCTTTAATTGCAATAACCAGGACATATGATGAAAGACTGTCCACTTCTCAAAGCAAAGTTCAAAACTTCCAACAATGATCAATCCAGAAGAGAAAGGAGGTTTGACAAAATGAAAAAGGCATTTGCAGCAACATGGGATGATTCTTCAGATGATGAAGATGATGATCTAAATGAAAGTGCTAACATGTGCTTTATGGCACAAGATGATGAAGATGGGGTAAGTTCTTTTAATAACGAAGAATTACTTGATGCATTAAAAGATCTCTATTCTCGTTTCAAAAAATTGAATAGTCAACATAAATCATTGAAACAGAATAATGATTATCTCCTTCTTAAATATCAAGAATTATCATCTTCTAAAAACATTGAGAATACTTCTTCTCAAGTTTTGGATCTTAGTAAAGAGAATGATATTCTCAAAACTAAGAATTTAGAATTACATACACAAATCTTCGAAATGGATAAAAATATTTCATTACTAAAGATGAAATACGACGAGATGTCATCCAATGTTAATAAGTTTAACAAAGGAAAGACAAATCTCGATGATTTGCTTAAAATTCAATATCCAGCAAATCATAGACAAGGATTGGGATATTCTAAAAGGGATGTACCCAAGACTTATAACACTTCTTCCTCTTGTGGAAAAACAACCTTTGTTAAACCACAAAAGAAGAATCATGCATTTATTTACACGAAGAAAGTAAACATACCTACTTCTTCTTTACAGAGAAATGTTATAAACATTTCAAAAACATTTCCTAGGAAACCTACTACAATTAGTATATGGGTTCCTAAGGATTCATGTTTAAATGATAGAAATAGCTATATCTCTCATTATATACATACTATTGTTCATTCTAGTAATTACATTAGAAAGCCAAATTCCACTTGGGTTTGGCTTCCTAAAATCTAATCCCAATGACCCTCAAACAAAGGGTACCAATGCTTAATGTTTTATCTTTCAGATACCTAGGAAAGAAAGATGGATTTTGGACAGTGGATGTTCAAAACATATGACAGGAAATGTTAACTTGCTTTCAAACATTAAATATAAAGATGGAGGCACAGTTACCTTTGGTGACAACAAGAAAGGAAAAATCATATGCACTGGAACAGTTGGTAATACAAATCAGCCTATCATTGAGAATGTTCACCAGGTTGACGGTTTGAAACACAACTTACTTTCCATTAGTCAATTATGTGATAAAAATTACAAAATAGTTTTTGAATAAAATGATTGCATCATTTATGATTCTGATATGTCATCTATCTTATTTCGTGGTAAGCGTAAGAATAACATACATATCTTATGCATGTCTGTTACCATTCATAATCATTGTTTAATGATTACATCAGATGATACTCTTTTATGGCATAAACGCTTTGGACACACTAATTTCAAAAATCTAGCACGTATTTCAAAACACAAGTTAGTTAATGGATTGCCAAATATTTCTTTCAAACACAAACATTTCTGTGATGCTTGTCAACAAGGAAAAATGCACAAATCTTCTTTTAAATCAAAGGACGTTATCTCAACAAAGAGACCATTAGAACTCCTACACTTAGATTTGTTTGGTCCTTCAAAAGTAGCTTCTTTGAATTAAAGTAGATATGCATTTGTCATTGTTGATGATTATTCTAGATACACTTTGGTTATATTTTTGCAAAACAAGAATGATGCTTTTGAAGAATTTTCCGTATTTTGTAAAAAGATACAAAAGATCAAATCCTCTAACATTATCACTATTCGTAGTGATCATGGGGGAGAATTTGAAAATGAATCATTTACCAAGTTTTGTAATGAAATGGCATTACTCACAATTTTTCTTTTCCTCGTGCTCCTCCTCAGAATGGAGTAGTAGAAAGGAAAAATAGAACTTTACAAGAATGTGCAAGAACAATGCTTTGTGATAGTAATCTACCAAAATATTTTTGGGCAGAAGCTGTTGCAACTGCTTGTTATATTATGAATAAAGTTCTTATTAGGCCATTACTTAATAAAACTTGTTTTGAATTATTCTTTAATCGCATTCCTCCTGTATCATATTTTAAAGTATTTGGATGTAAATGTTTCATTCTTAATACTAAAGATGCACTTGACAAATTTGATTTTAAATCTGATGAAGGTATTTTTGTTGGATACTCAACACGTAGCAAAGCCTACAGAGTATACTACAAAAGAACTTCAATAGTTGAAGAATCACTTCATGTCACATTCGATGAGAATCCCTCATCTAATTCTCCCATCATTGATGATGAAGAGAATATATTACCTCTTTCTAATTCTTTAGATAATATGAAACTTGATGAAATTGATGCTACTAAACATTCTGTTGAGTCTATTTCAGATAATACAGATCTTCCTAAGGCATTTGCACAAGTTCCAAATCATCCATCAGAGTTAATTATTGGAGATATTACAGATGGAGTAAGAACTCGTAGCCAAATAGAGCAAATGGCACATTGTGCATTTCTCTCAACCATTGAACCAAAGAACATCAAAGATGCATGTGAAGACAGTTCATGGATTATGGATATGCAAGAAGAACTCAACCAATTTCAACGGAATGACGTTTGTGAATTAGTTCCCAGACCATCAGATCATTCAATTATTGGTACCAAGTGGGTATTCAAAAATAAATTGGATGAATCTGGTCAGGTAATCAGAAACAAGGCACGATTGGTTGCACAAGGTTATAATCAAGAAGAAGGTATTGATTATGATGAAACCTATGCACCAGTTGCACGTCTTTAATGTATTAGGATGTTATTATCATTCGCTTGTTTTAAAGATTTTAAACTTTTTCAAATGGATGTGAAAAGTGATTTTCTAAATGGTTTTCTTAAATAAGAAGTTTATGTAGAACAACCTCCGGGTTTTTTTCATGAAAATTTTGAAAATCATGTTTTTAAATTGAAAAAGGCTTTATATGGTCTCAAACAAGCACCTCGTGATTGGTATGAAAGACTTAAAAGTTATCTTTTGAATTCTGGTTATTCTATTAGTAAAATAGATTCTACTTTGTTTATTAAAAACATAAATTCTGACATTATCATTATTCAAATATACGTTGATGATATTATTTTTGGTTCTACTAACGAATCTCTTTGTCAAGATTTCTCTAAAATTATGCAGAAAGAATTTGAGATGAGTCATATGGGTATACTTAATTACTTCCTCGGTCTTCAAATTAAACAAATGAAGGAAGGAATATTCATCCACCAAAGTAAGTATTCTAAAGAACTCATCAAAGAGTTTTGGATTAGAAAGTTCTGCAGAGAAACACACTCCAATGAGTACATCTACTTCCCTCGACAAAGATTTAAATGGTAAGAGTGTTGATCAACGTCTTTATAGAGGTATGATTGGCTCTCTACTTTATTTAACTGCAAGTAGACCAGACATTATGTTTTCAGTATGTTTATGTGCACGATTTCAGGCAGATCCTAAAATTTCACATTTAACTGCCATAAAACGGATTATTAGATATGTCAAGTATACTTCTGCTTTTGGTTTATTTTATCCTAAAACAAACACATTTGATTTATTATCATATAGTGATGCAGATTTTGCTGGTTGCAAATCAGATCGTAAAAGTACTAGTGGTACATGTCACTTTTTAGGACATGCTTTAGTCTCCTGGTTTAGCAAAAAGCAAAACTCTGTTTCTTAATCTACTGCCGAGGCAGAATATATTGCCACCGGTTTAGCATGTGCTCAAATTTTATGGATGAAACAAACTATTTCAGACTATGGTATTAATTGTTCCACATGCCCTATTATGTGTGATAATACCAGTGCTATTAATTTATCTAAAAATCCTGTGCATCATTCACGTACAAAACATATTGATGTACGTCATCATTTTTTAGATGATCATGTTCAGAAAGGAGACATTGTTTTAAAATTTATTTCTACTGAACATCAAGTTGCCGATATTTTGACTAAACCTTTGAAAGATGAATCTTTCATTAAGCTTAGAAGAAATCTGGGTATTATTAGTGAATCAAAATTTGATTTCTAAATATGTTTATTTATTTTTTATTTTTATGAATTTTTCTATAATTTTCTGACATCTATTTATTTTTAGCATGCTACGAAATTTTGTAGCATGCCAATTTTACAATTTTTTTCAACCTTCTCCGTATTATGCCTATTTTGACCCCTGTTTTTCGGATTTTTTTATATACCACTTCTCGTATATTTTTAAATATTCATTCTCAAAATCAAATCTCGTATCAAAATTCTTACCCGTTATCTTCTACTTTGTCTCTTTCCTTGCTTACTGTTGATCTTGTTGATTTCCTTTTTGCCACATGGATACTTCTCATTTGTCTTTCCCAATATCCTTTGCTTTTCAAGTTGGACACAGTACTGACATTCGTTTTTACCTTCAACGTTCTCCCTTGCATTTCATTCTTCCAACAACTGTACTTTAGTCTCTATGTTGACTTGGACTAAGATTTCACAAGAAGACAAATGCTTTTTAACTTCTGACACTTTCCAAGGACAAATAAGAAGCCACGTGGCACTTTCCTATTTATTATCTTTCACCAACCCCCACTTCCTCACGTTGGGAACTACACTCATCCTTATTTTCTTTTATTTTTTCATATTCCTTCACCAACCTGATTCAATTCGGCCTCCTCTTGTCTTGGAAATGTAACTACCTCTTCATAACACTTAAGGGTTCTTTCTATCTCTTACACGTGTTTGCCTTTTATTGGTCCCTAGCCACCAACCCGTCCTTCCCCTTTCAAATCGGCCTGACATGAATTACTCTTCCTCCTTCCCAATGCGCCTAGGGCCTCTACACTATATTTTTTAATCTTTATTTTTAAAGACTTTTAATTCTCCTCTTAACTGTTTACTCTTCTTATCTTATTTTTTATATATATACGGTTCTATCTCCAAACGGGTCTTTTGTTTTGAAACCAACAGGTACACGCTTCATACAACCGCCACCTACTCTTCTTCTTCCCGTCTGTTCGGTTTTTGTATTTTGAACATTTCAGTTGTTCAAACTTCTTTCAGTTTTTAGCAACTGCTCCCACTTCCTATAATGGCAACTGAACGGTTTTCTTTTCTCTCTATTTATTTCGTTTCCCTTCTCCTTTTTCTTTCACATTCTCTATTTCCCTTTCCTCCTCCTCTAACTTTTCTTCTCTCCAATCCACCATGGCCGACCCAACATTCCCTTCCACCACTGACCGCTTTCGTTCGGAGGCAGCCAAAGATCGTTATCTTTCCTTCGAAACGGCCCGATTTCATCCTGAGCGCTACCTAGACTATGGCACGCCCACCATGATGCATGTCAAGCTGATCTTAGCGGTGGTCGGACTTCATCAGCTTTGGTCCATCGCGAACAAAGTACCCTATTATCCCACTCTTGTCAGAGAGTTTTATGCCAATCTCGAGACTACCGTTCACCGTGGCCCGAAGTTCTTCTCAACTATGGTTCGGGGCGTCTGTTTTACAGTCAATAGCAACAAACTTGCCGCCATTATCAACCAGTCTCCAGAGTTTCTTGGCCTCCTTTCCTTTGCTATGGACGATGCCGTTATCCTCGCTCGACTCGCCCCAAAAATTACCCCACATATGTCCGCGGCCAAGCTTCGTCTTGAGGCTCGCATCATGCACAAAATCATCATTCACAATTTGATGCCAAAGGCCGGCTCTGTAAACTACCTGAGTAACGCTCATCAACATTGCTTATATGCCATTATGGGCGGTTTTCCCATTCACTGGGGCCACTTGTTTCTTCGCACTCTCATGAAGCCTGTTTCCACTCACTTTTACTTGCCGAGTCTCATCACGCTGATTCTTCGGGCGTTCGGTGTTCCTACCGATGGTGAACTTTTGCTTCAGCATGATATCCATATCGATGAGAACATTCTCCACAGCATGGGACTTCCCGATGGTACCTCTTCCTCCACCGACAACAACGACGACCACGCTGCTTCGGATGATGACTCTTCCCTTCCTACTGCCTCGTCTGCTCAATCTCGTGGCCAAGACTCTTTCCCATGCTCTTCCCGATCCAGCTGCGGCAAGAAAGTCCACGCTTCTAAGGACGATGTTAGTCCCTCTCGCGAGACAAATGTTGTCCTCCTTCATCGTCTCTCTACCCAAGTCGCCGATGGCTTCGCTGGAATTCAGATACAAATGAGTAAATATGACGAAATCCTCCGCCATCACTCTACCGTACTCGAATAGATCCAAGTTGAACAGTCTTCCCTCCGTTCTTCCCTGGAATCCGAGAATGTCCTACCTACTCGTCGCACCCGCACCCGCTGTTCATCCCCCGGCTCGTCCTCCTATCATCCATAACTCCCTGGCTCTCGCATGCTCCTGCTCTTTTGTTCTTTGTTTCGTTTTGTCGCATCCTCTCATGCCTTGTTGCTTCCTTTGCATTTCAGCTCTCCTTGACTCCCTTGTGACTTTGTCTCATCATGTGTTGTTTGGTTGGTTTCCGTGCTTCCTAGTTGATTTCCCTATGATCCTTGTTGGTTATCTCGCTGGTTATGTATTATCTCGGTTGCTTAGTATGTTGGTTATTTTAGTTCTAGGTTTATCTGTTGGTTATCTTGTGACTTGGCAGTTTATGTCTGTTGTTTTAGTAATATCTGATGGTTATCTTGTGTACTCCGACTTTATGATCACTGTTTCAATGAATGATAGTGTCATTTTGTTACTTTTGAGCTCTTATTACTCCTCTGTCTTTGTTATTTTTCCAAATTCCTCATTTTTCTCATTTGGCATGTTACAACAAATCATAGCCTGCCAATTTTTCTTTTCCACTTTTTGTGGATGACAAAGGGGGAGAAATACGCATATATTCAGGGGGAGTCTATATTCATATACTCAGTCTATATTCATATATTCAGGGGGAGTAACATCAGTAACATATCATGTTAATAAACTCATTAAACTTATTAACACTTGTTACCTCACATTTTATATTTCATTATTTGTCATCATCAAAAAGGGGGAGAATGTTGGAACTTGGTATTTTCCATTCTCTCTTCCATAAGATTTTGATGTGACAAATCAATATATTTCATGTTACTAACTCTATCTATGCAGATGTACAGCTATAACGCAAATTCATTCACATCACGCATATGATCAAAGTACAAGGAGATTCTGCAAAAACAGTATTGCTACTCAAGATTACGTGTGAAACACGTATCTACGGAATGATGTAATTTTACTTTTTAGATAGCTTCAGGGCCTTGGTTATATCATATCATATATCCCTAAAGCTCAAATCTACATCATCTCCTAACTCATTTGATCCTAAGTCAAAATTCGTATTCTTCAAAATTAAGCCTACTAGGATTTTTCCTAGCCTACCAAAACAACTATATTTTGACTTGATACTTTCAGACAAGAATCTATCCGATGTCTAGTCCACGTCACCAAAATTTTGTGACCGTTTGTTACCGTTTCAAAATTAGCAAGCTACTAAATTTCCTAGCCTGCCAAAACGTTTTTGGGACTGAAACTTTCCAGAACAGTTTCTGACCGTTCTCCAACGTTCCTTTCAGTTTCTGAACGTTGTGCAACGTCTCTTTTAGAGCCGTTCATAACTGTTTCTAAAACCTATAAAAGGAGGGGGGCCCCCTCTCAGTTTCCACACACTTTCCTTCTCTTAAATTCTGATTTTGTTGAAAGCAAGCCATTAAGTTTCTTAAGCATTTCAGCCATTAGTTGTTCTTTTCCTATTTGTAAGAAGAATCATTAGATTTCTTTCTTCGTTTAAGAACGGAAGAACTTGGATTTTCAACATCATTTTGGAAAGTTGTTTGTGTTCATAATTGCAAGAAGAAATCAATAGATCTCTCTCTTCTTTTATGAACCAGAGAACTTCAAGTATTGTTCTTCATTATATATCTTATACATCTTGAAGTTCATCTTCTAAACACCATCCTTGAATTCATTCTCTGAATTTTATACCAAGGCTATAGGTGTTTTTCTATTTCATTATTTAACAGGTTTGAATCTCTGTTTAGAGATTATACAAAGTTTGGGACACGGGGAGTGTCGCCATTTTTGTAAGTTCGTGCTTGCGGGGCAAGTGATTATAGTGGATTGAAAATATCTACGGGGAGTAGAGGACTGGAGTAGGATCAACAGGATCCGAACCAGGATAAATCTCTGTGTTTGCGATTGGTTTAATTTTCAGCACTTGTCATTTTATTTCTGTGCCATCTTTGCAAATATTAGTAACGTTTTATTTGCAACATTTTTTTATATATACACTATTCACCCCCCTCTAGTGTATTGATCCATACAGGCTAAAATTACATGCTCCACCCCTCAAGACCTCTGGGGCAGGGCCACCCCTCGCCACCCAAACCAGAGAAGGGCACGGTCCGAGCTACGCGCTCGCTCCCCCCTCAAGACCTGTGGGGCAGGGCCACCCCTCAAGCCCTCTGGGGCATGGGCCTAGCCACGTAGCCACATCCCTGCCCCGGTAGAACCATGATCCTCGAAAACTCGAACCTTGGGAAGAGGACAAGGGCATGGAAACCGGGGCAGACCGGGCGCCAGGTCCCGATAAGGCAGCCTCCCGATACGACTCGACTAAACGAACGGACGCTCAGGAAATGCGCCATCAATAATGATACGCCCCAAATGAAACTAGGGTTGACGATTCGCCACAATCGCCACCAGGCAAAAGCGGTTTTCAAAGGGCGTGATTCCGAGGAACCCATTAATAATGCCAACTCATCGCAGTAATTAGGGGGGAAACTGTCAACAAAATCCCCCTATAAAGGCGCCACTCACCCTCCCGAAAGAGAGAGAGACAAAGATTTGGAAAATATGAGAAATCGATCCTGGCACCCTCCACCAACTAGGAAAAGGGCCGAGACGCCTCCCCAAACAAAAGGGAGGCCACCGGCCACCAATGGATCCCGCCTCCCCGATCGGTGGTCGCTCCCACGACACAACCTCAGATAGGCTATTCCTCTTACAAACGGATTGCCAATAGGCTATTCCCCTTACACAAGGGGAACCCCACCTTCCACCCCTCCGTCTGCTCTAAACCAGATGAGACGGGGGAAGGTAGGCATCCGTTCCCCGCCGATCCCCGCCGGCGGGAAAGGTAAAAGCCCCTTCGTGCTTGCAGGTCTACACCGACGTCCTTCCTAACGACCCACCTGCTCGCCGTCAACCTTCTCCTCGAACCCAACCTACGAGGCGTGGAGGGAGATGACAAAGCAATGGAGGGGAGGGAGGGCTGCCCGGTGGACAGGAGTTCGCTCACCCGGACAAAGGTCACAGCGAGACAGCTTCCCTGGTGAATCCACCCAGCCGAAGAGACCTTGCAACCCTTCAGCATGGAGGACGCTCACTGGGACGCCACGAGCAACTGAAGATAAAGAGGCCCGCCTCACAGATGGTAATCCTCCCATCCTGATGTAGTTTACAGCAGGAGGGAACATCTCCACAGCCCGCTTTCGGACCGGATCATACTCACCCAACTTGAAACGATCTAAGTTCTCATGTACGAACCAAAGTGGAATTCCTGTAAATTTAAATGAAAAAGATTATCCCAATCGAACTCACATTAACTATCCGAGAATGCTCTAGCTTGAAACGATCCCCCTACCAATTGCCGAGCGAGCTCACGAGACTGGGCAACCCCTCACGGAGGGGAAAGGAGGGGCCGAGCGTCGCATTCCTCCCCCTGGAATAACTCGGGACGCCCCCAAACAAACGATGGCGCGATCACCAGGAAGTACATACACGCAGTTCGAACCCTCCGATACTAGGAAGGACCGACGTTTCAAAACGAGACCCCTCTCGAACTAAACTCGCCGATACCTTTCAACAAAGGGGAGGGGGTGAGCTAAGACCAGTTTTGTAGGGTCACTTCCGCCCGATGCAAAATCCCCTCGAGGCGGAAACCAAGGGGTCAACCGCACTATCGATAGCCCCTACCCATGCTACGGAGCCCGACGTGCTCCGAATTCCCCCCTCCTGGCCATCATAATGGTCGCGCCAAGCCCAAACCAGCTTCACACCCAGGTCCAAGAAGAACCCCGCCATCTTCACGGCGGCCAGAGTCGTTAGGCTTCGCCTACGCAGGGCAGACTGCTACAACAATCCCCCAACCTGACAAGATATGATAGGGCGGCATGTCTCATCCCAACCCGAACCGGTGATCCCCCGTCCCGCCCAAAGCTGGCACGTCGACCATCAACATCCCCTTCCCCCCCAGACATTGCGCTCTCGGACAAGGGAATGTTGGGGGCAATAATCGTACCCACGCAAGAAGACAAAATAGGGCACACCTACAATACAACACCGCATCGACCGGCTTCCCAGGGGCGACACGTTCATCTCGGTAACGGCTACCCGGTTCGAACCACACAGTGACCAGCTATCCGGGGATGGCTACTCAACCCGCATCAAGATTCCCCCGCCACGTTAGGCCCGTGATCCTCGAAAACTCAAACCTGGGAAAGAGGACAAGGGCACGTAAACCGGGGCGGACCGGTCGCAAACCAGGAACTGCTGAACAATGCCTGCTGGATAAACGACTGGTCCCGATAAAGCAGCGTCCCGATGCGACTCGACGAAACGAAAGGACGCTCGAGAAACACGCCATCAATAACAACACGCCCCCTGAGAGGCCAGGGCTGACGAACCGCATCAGGCGCCGCCTGGCAAAAGCGGTTCCCAAAGAGCGTGATTCGGCGGAGCCCATTAATGGTGCCAGCTCATCGCATTAGCTAGGGCGAATCCGTCGGCAAAATCCCTCTATAAATATCCCCCACACCCCTTCGGAGTTTAGGGGAAAGAAAAAATATATATGAGAACAAATCACAACCCTTTACACCGAGTATGAAAAAGCTCCGGACGCCCCCATCTAACTACGGAGGAGGCCGATGGCCACCGACGGATGGCACTTCCCCTATCGGTGATCGCTTCCACTCGACGACCACAGATAGGCTACTCCCCGTACAGAGAGAGCAGCCCGACCGCCAGTCTCCCCCTTCCTTCAGACAACTTGCGGTAGGGGAATTGGAGCACATGTGGCGGACCCCGCCCCTCTTTTCGGCATCCCACACGGCATGGACCCAAGGAGAGAGAAGGGGGCCCAGCCGGATCTCCCAGGCGAACACTTCGGCCTCAACATTGGGCACACAAGCCTCTGCCCAGGCAATCCGGCCTCAGTAGGCCCACCTCCCAACGGACTGCCACGCTGATAGGGTACTCCCCTTACAAGCAGATCGCCAATAGGGTATTCCCCTTACACACGGGGAGCCCCGCCTGCCAGCCTTCCCCCTGCTCTGAACCAGATGAAGCAGCCGGTTCAGAAGACTCGCAGCGGGCCGCCATACCCCAATTAGCATCCGCACCAGCCCGATCCCCACCGGGTGTGAGGGTGGAAGCCCCCGACAGGTCCCCTAACGACCCACCTGCCTGCCCTCGACCTTCCACTCGAGGCCGGCCCGCTGGACACCCCCCCGGGAGGGCGACGCCTCCACCTCCACCTCATCCGCCACCTCCTCCAGGGTTCCCCCTCGATGTACGGGATCCCCAGAGAGGCCGAGCAACCATCCAGCACGACAAAGGCGAGACGGAATACGACGAAGCAAGGGAGGGGAAGGAGGTTCGCCCGACAAACGGAGGATCAATCATCCCGATGGGGGTCACAGCAAGGCTACATCCCCGATGAATCCAAACGGCGAGTCATGGCACGTCAGCTCGCCCCCGGGCAATCGAGACCAGTATTCTGCCCCCAAACCCCCGCGGACAGAAAGGCAGAAGGAGTGCAGCGATCAGCAGAAAAGAAGGAAGGCCGCCCTGCAAACGGGGGCCCTCTCATCCCAACGTGGCGGGTGACAAGTTAAAACAACCTCCCGACCCGACCACGGGTTGGGTCACACCTGCCCTATTGTTGTAAATGTCGTCGAGATCGCTCATAAGGGCCAATGAAAAAGACACTTCCATGCGGACTCCTCACCATAAGCCCAAGCGCACTATGGCTAGGCATTTCACCAAACAAAGGGCGGCTAGAATAAGGCAAAAATAGCACTCACGCACGTTCGGCAGACACATCATAACGAGAACCAGGGCCATCCCGATAAAACCGGGTTCCCCAAGGTCCGACCCGGCCGCCACATACAACAGCATATCGTTGAGCTGCAGCGCCCCTCCGCAAACCGCTGGGTCATTCCCCCTCGCTTCGCCCCCACACGGATCGAGATCCCGCGATCCCGTGACAGCAGGCAATACTCCGTGAAAGCCGCCCCACCACTCCTGACCGTGGACCAAAGTCCGAACCACCGGTTCGGAGGAAAGTAGCGTTACGTCATCCGAGCCGAGCGGGGCCCCCACCGCGTGCTCGAATGCCGGGGGCAATTGTTACGACCTAAAGGTCGTGGGAGTCCGGCTCCTCCCCAGAACCACTAATATACCTCACTGGCTCGCCCCTTTCGAACGGACAGCCGGCCCGACGCCGGGGCACCCCCCCCCCCCCCCCCCCCCCCGCCCGCGCTCAACCGCTCTCGCTCGGTCCGCCGGGAGCAGCGCACCCAGGGTACGCCCGGGCAGCGTAGCCTCGGATGTTGACAGAGGCACATCCATTCCCCCTCCCTACCAGCGATCCACGATCCACATCCGAAAACGTGCACGACCGGGCCGAACACCCCGCAATCAGGTCGGCCCGGCGGCCCCACGCGAACCCAGCCGTAGGGAAACGCACCGTCGGATCCTTGACTCATCACACACGACAAACAACCTAGTATAAGGATGCGACTGACATTAACGCTGCCCGACCATCTGACAAAGCACCCACTGGCCGTTGCGCCCCCTGACACTTAATGCTTTCGGCCCTGACGCCCTGACACCCTGACAAAAGCACCCCTGGCCGTTGCACCGTCTGACAAAAGCGTGGCAGACACTCCTGTTCCTGGCATCCTCATCCGAAGCTTCCGCTGACAGCCGGGCCAGCTCAGCATGTCGAGTCAGCACGTCAGGTCAGCCCCACCTAACCGCCTCCCATCAGGTATAAATACCCCATCACTTCTTACGGTGAGGGGGTTGGCAAATTCAATCTCAATCTCATTATCCACACACGAGAACAAAGGTCGTCCATATCTTTGTTCTCCCACACATAGCTCGTCACGTACGGTCGGCTCATCCACAGTCCAACCTGCGTGCCTAGCCCCCGCTTTAAGTCCAGTTACTGACTTAGGCATCGGAGAGGCTAAGGGTTGGACCCCAACCCGGCCTTTCTGACGAGTCGCTCATTGTGCAGGGTAGCTCACCCCTTGGCCGAGATTCGCGTTCGGCTCCCGCAGTCCGATCTTCCTCAACCGCATCCGGCGGGATTCGACTCCATGGTCTGTTCCAGCTGCAAGTTTAGCCTCATCACCCCCTCTAATCACTTGTCAAATAACCTACCTAAATCCTCTTATCAACATAACCACCGTGCCCTTGGTTCCCCCTAATACAAATTCATTGTACACGAGTTCCACCCCGCAACATCACCTATCTCTTCAGGAGATCCGATGATGTTTAGGTCGTCTACGTAGACGGCAATGATTACGAATCATGTTCCCTTTGCTCTTATAAAGATGCAAGGGCAGACTTCATTTGTTGTGAATCCTTATTGCACTAGGAATTCACTGAGTCTATTATACCACATTCTACCTGACTGTTTTAGACCATACAATGATCTTTGGAGTTTGACAGAATAGACGTCCCGAGGTCTTTCTGTCATTTTTGTCGGTAGTTTATATCCGTCTAGGTTTCTCATATAGATATCCTTATCTATATTTCCATATAGGTATGCAGTCACAACGTCCATGAGCTGCATATCCAGGCCTTCCTTTGTAGATAGGCCAATAATGATACGGAAAGTGATCGCATCCATGACCGAGGATAGGTATCGTCATCGCCTGTACCTGATCTTTGGAAAAAACCTTGCGCAACAAGGCGCACTTTGTAGCGCACGATCTCATTATTCTCGTTTCTTTTCTCACGAATACCCATTTATATCCCACAGGTTTAACACCCTTTGGTGTTAGGACTACAGGTCCAAAAACTTTGCGCTTCGAGAGTGAGTCCAGCTCTACTCCTATTGCATCGTTCCACTTTGGCCAATCCTCTCTATGTTTACATTTTGCTAGAGAGCGTGGATCAGTCTCATCGTCGTATTTTGTGACGTGAGTGGCAATAATGAGCGCAAAGTTATCATCGATGATTGTGCTTTTTCTGTCCAATACATCCCTAGTACGTACATAGTTTAATGATATTTCTCCTACATTTTCCTCTTCAGGGGTTTTTAAGAGGGGAGAGGTATCTGGGCTGAGCTCAGCATCCTGTGGTGGTATCATTATTATTAATTCAGGATTTTTCCTCTTTCGAAGGCATTCATCTTTGGAGCCTGGGGGGGCGTCCTCTCTGTTGTTGAGGTACGGCCGCTTCTGCTGCAGGTGGATTGATCCATCTTTGGGTATGTCAATCCTAGCTGACGTATTTGCAGCAGGGACGTGTGATCTGACAATCTTCTGGTTGTCAGTGAATCTGTCCGGTAATTTGTGAACTGTATTTTGTATTTGAAGGATCTTCAGGATCTCGTCTTCACAATGGTTTGTACGCGGATCAAAATGGGATAAAGTTTTGGTATCCCATAAAATGGTCTTTAAAGCTTCTGGCTTCTTTGTGTTAATGCCTAGTTTGGAAAAAGTGTTTTCGTCAAACTCACAATCTGCTAGACGTGCCTTAAAGGCGTCCCCCTTTAGGGGTTCCAGGTATTTAAAGATCGATGGTGAGTCGAATCCAATGTAGATACCTAGTCACCGTTGAGGACCCATCTTGGTCCTCTGCGATGGTGCTATGGGGACATAGACAGCTCATCTGAATATCCTCAGGTGAGAGATATCCAGTGGGTTCCCATATACAAGTTGCATCGGAGAATAAGACTGACTCCCTGACGGTCGTAATCTTATTAACAATGCAGCATGCAAGATGGCATGTCCCCATGCATTTACCGGCAACTGGCATTGCAGCAACAATGGACGAGCAATCCATTGTATTCTCTTTATAAGAGATTCAGCTAACACATTCTGGGTGTGAACATGAGCTACAGGATGTTCAACTTCTATGCAGGTTACTTGGCAGTAGGCTAGGAAGACTTGTGATATGAATTCCCCAGCGTTGTCTAGACACAATTTCTTGATCTGGTTATCTGGAAAATGTGCCCGCAACTTTATGATTTGTGCCAGTAGCTTTGCAAAGGCTACGTTGCGGGTGGACAGGAGGCACACATACGACCATTTGAAAGATGCATCAATCAGTAACATGTAGTACCGAAATGGTCCACTTGCGGGGTGAATAGGACCGCAAATGTCTCCATGTATTCTTTCTAGGAAGCTCAGAGACTCAGAGTCCACCTTCAGGGAGGATGGTCTCGCAATCAATTTCCCTTTATGACAAGAGGGACAAGGAGATGCACCCTTTCGAAGTAGCTTCAGGTTTTCGAGTTAATTCCACGGGATTGGGATATGATGCGACACATCATAATCCTTCCAGTGTGTCCTAGTCTATTGTGCCAGAGTTGGAATTCTGGTTGATTGTCGCACTTCTGGTGCACGAGTGTGTTTGCTTCCATTGCTCTTATCCTTGTATGGTAGAGACCCGACAGAAGTTCCTCAAAACGCTCGACGGTGGTTTTAGCACCTTTTTTATGAGACGTTACATATAAGAATTCTCTGTTTTGTTTACTCACCGTCTCAAGGTGGTATCCATTTAAACAGATATCTTTAAAGCTTAACAGATTTCTATGAGAACTAGGGGAGAAAAGCGCATCTTTTATTAGTAGTTGTGTTTTGTTGGAGAGCATAATATGTGCTTTCCCTGATCCTTCAATAATTCCTGATGGACCGGATATTGTATTCACGGTTCCATCGTATTTATCAATGCTTTGGAAAAAGCAGATGTCTTGGAGGATCGTGTGCGTAGAGGCACTGTCCACTAGGCATTTATAATCCATCTAATTTTAAGAAAAACATCGCAGTATAAGGCACAAGAAAAGATATACTACTAATAATTATTCAATGTCTGAAAATTCATCAACATGCTAGAAATTAAACAAGCAGATAGTAAATTGTCCAAATTACAATGCATAGAAAGTAGATAATGTTTCAATCGAGCAGGTCATCGTTTGAGAAGTCCTCATCGATGAACCTGATTGGTGCCAGGTCTTCATGATCCACAAGTTTGTCTCAGCTTGCTTCTGGATCGCTTTGTACAAGTCTTGTAGGTGGCGTGGAGTCCGACAATTCCTGGACCAGTGTCCAGTTATGCCACACCTGTGACACTTATCTTCCCAGTCCTTTCTGGGGGCAGAAGTTTGGCCGTCGTCCTTTCTCTTCCACATATTTTTCTTCTTTCCCTCATTGTTGGTTCTTGGAGGGGGTCCTCTAGCCTGCTTCTTCATTGCCTTACCCTTCTGGTGTTTTCCTTTGAATTTCCTCCTCTTCTTCTGGGAGGAGCTGTGATGCGCTTCAGGCGCAAGAGCAGTGCCGGTAGGGCGTGAGTTATAGGTGGCCAGAAGGAGGTCTCTATTCTGCTCTGCCATCAGACGGTATGAGAGAAGCTCTGAGTATTTCGTGAACTTTCGTTTACGATACTGCTGCATTAGTATAACATCCTTTTCGCGGAAGGATGTATCTCTAACATGCGCTCCTCCGTCACTTTCTCACTACACAACTTCAGGCGTGAGGTGATATTGAAAAGTGCCGAGTTGTACTTGGTGATAGACTTAAAGTCTTGGAGACGGATGTTCTCCCATTCATAACGCGCTCAGGGAAGTATAACATCTCTTTGATGTTTATACATATCCTCGAGGGCGGTCCATAACTCATAAGAGTCTTCCACCATGAGGTACTCAGCCTTCATGGTCCGATCGATATGGCGTCTGATATAGATAATTGCGTTCGCTTTATCTATATCAGAAACCTTATCGCCTACAGTGATGGCATGGCTCAGTCCCTGTTCTCGCAGATGGAATTTTATGTCCAACTACCAGCTTAAATAATTTTTGTTTGTAGCATCCAATACGTCGAAGTCGACGCTCGTAATTTTAGCCATTATCTCTCTAGCATATTTAAAAATAAGCAATAATTAAATATTTTTAAAGAAAAATAAATAATTAAGCGTTTCAAACACAGATATTTACTGCGTGGATCGGCTAATCACCATATTAATTACAGTCCATGCAGCCCAATAAAAAATGGAAATACAACTCGGGAACCCCTCGTAGAGCCCCTATTCATCTGGAATGGATCTTCATCTTCCTGAGACGTCCGCCGGTCATGTAATTTCACAAAAATATCCTCACAATATTTTTCTCTCAAAAAAGAAAAGAATGCTAGGGAAATAATGGTGATAACTAACCGATCCAGAACCATAGCAAATATAAACATTCGTCGCTGGCAGAAAAAATACAGCAGGCATTTAATCATCACATGAAGTTTAGACATTATATTCAATTAATCATCACATGCAGGTTATAATGGAAATGAAAATTTTTCGTTTAATAATTATTGGACCACTGGGCAACGTCATACACCGTTAGGTTAGTTGACTAACGGCAGAGCGGTCGCAGGATCTTCCTAATTATTAAACGTATAATAATCAAATAATCCGAATAAAATGCGATGAATTAGAAGCGCGTAATTTGTCCAGATTTTAATGAAAAAGAAATCGTAATTAAATCTTAAAATAATTCGAAAAATAATTTTTTTGGTCAAACCCTAGTTAGGGTTTTTGGTCGCGTGAGTTGCCGCTTCTGGCGGCTAGGGTTTCCGGACATGTGCGCGCAAGGGGGGTGCCGCTGCAGGCGGCGGGCGGCGGGGTCGCACGCCGCTGCAGGCGGCGGGGTCGCCCGCCGTCGCAGGCGGCGGGGTCGCCCGCCGCTGCAGGCAGCGGGATCTGCCCGCCGTTTCCAGCGGCGTGGTTGCCCGCCGCTGCAGGCCGCGGGATCGCCCGCCGCCGCGTGCAGCGAGGGTCGCCGCCGCGCGCGGCGAGGGTCACCGCCTCTACAGGCGGCTGGATCTCCCACCGCTGCGAGCGACGGGGGTCGCCGCCGCTGCAGGCGGCGGCGGTCGTCGCACACCGCTGCGAGCGGTGGCGGCGGTTGTGCGAGGTTGGGGGGTCGCGTGGCGGCTTCCGGCCGTGTGGCGATGGAGAAACCCCCTAGGGTTTAATGGTTTTTGGGGAAGAAGATGATAAAAATCCGATTTTTATTGGAAAAAATCCATTTTTAATCTTCAAAAAAAGTGTTTTTATTGTAAAAAGTTGATTTTTAGCAATAAAAACGATGATTTTTCATTAAACAATCGATCCAAGTATTTGGATCTAAACATATGCGCATACGAAATTAGATCTAGGGAACAGAGTTACCTCTAGATCCTACTCGCCGGATCTAGCGACGTTCGGTGAAGGAAGCCCGTTCGCGTCGCATTCGTCCGTCGGCAGAGGTTCGGCTCAGCCTCGAGCGTGCTGATAACGTGTTGTAAACTTGGGGGCTACGGAATCCGTATCTCTGTATTTATAGCAATAGGGTTACATAATGGGTGGATACCCAATAACTAGTTGGGCCTCCAAAATCCCGTTTATAACACTTAGTTTAATTTTAAAGTCTCACACAACTCATTATAAAACATCAAATTGTTTGATCACACAAGTAAACATTGTGATTTCTAATTAACGTTTTTAAATTGTTATGCTTAACTTAATCTACCTAAAATGTTTATTTACTAAACACGCTTCTCTTATTCCCTTAAATTTAAAAGATTAATTAATTCTTGGCTAGTTCCAATGATTATATTTTTAAAATTTTTCTTTTGGTGCAGATTAACGATGTAATCAGTCTTAGTTTCTTGTTCATATCTTCGTTAATTTGTGAACGATTTTGTGCTTAATAAATGTATGGTAAAATTTGCTACATGTTTAAAATAATTCAGTTTGAATCTTCATAACTTATTTTCGTTTTTATGCAATTAAAACTTGTTTTTGTTTTCGGCTTTCTTACACGATCCCCTGACCTCAAAACACATGTTGTGTAGGTCCTGAGCAATAATTTTCATATCTACTTTGTTGTTTAGTTCGTCACCTCAAATATACTTAAATGTAATGAAAAAACAACTCCGTTAACAAATCCTTTATCTCTTTGGACTACTCGACTTGAGCACCATCGCATCTATACAGTTTACGAATGCAGTTTGTATGCATTCTTGCAATGCCGTCCGGCCCCCCGATGATCTAATCCTGGTTCCGCCCCTGCTTGCCACTATACCGTGCGCTTGCGGTAAACGACATCGTTTCGTAGTTAGTTCCGGGCCGATCAGATAGCGAGCTCGTGCTTGTAGTGGGGCCATCGTTAAGGAGCCGACCTCGTGGAGATCATCCCGATCCTGGTAATTGATCCATATGCAGTAGATGAAAATGCATTATGTCCTGGATTTTAATAGTGTTCAGAAAAAAATCCCCATGCCCAGCAATCAGCACGCACTCGCAAATATAATAAATAAATGAAGTGGCAAATCTCAAATGACTGGAGTTTCTCAATACAAATTATTCTCATAAAACTAGCACTCGAAAAGTTGCAGCATGCCAAACGCGACGCTTCGCTCCTTAAACAACTGAAGTATGGAATCAGCTGACTTCAAGAAAGCGGCGGGCTGTGGGATGTTGTGCCTCTGAGAGCCTGGAGGCTTCTATTACCTCAACGACCTCACCGGCCACGAGGAGGCACACCACGTCCGCGATACGCTGGATCTGCTTCACGCTATGCGACACCATCACCGTCGTCATGCCACGTGTCTTCTTCAGCCGCACAATCGCGTCCTCTATGTTCTGCGTCGATATTGGATCCAGCGCGCTTGTCGGTTCATCCAATAGCAACACCTTCACAAAAGGGAATCCGACCCGGTTACTGAGCTAACATTAATCAAATAGGGACGAGTTGGTTAATAGTAGGATGGGGTGAAACCTCGGGGTCATTAGCAAGCGTTCGGGCTAGGGCCACCCGTTGAGCTTGACCGATAGAGAGTTCGGATGAGGGTCTAGAGGCGAGAGCGGGATCCAAATCCGCAATTCCCAAAAGATTATCAACCTCTTCGTCTGTAAGCTTCTTTCCCTTTAGCTGAGGCCCATACCTCACATTGTCTGCCACTGTACCTGAGCAAAGAAATGATAGCAAACAATTTGAGATAAATGGCTTTAAAACTGAATTTAGAATGAGCCCATGTGCATGCGTCTCTGGAGTCAATTCGGATTGTGGTCCAAATGGATATGGTGTGAAAACTTGGGATCCGAATAGGGGTCCACAGTCCACAGAACAACAAAGTCTAAAATGGGCGTAATGGGCGGCGATGTTGGTGGGTCCGGTCCACTAACCAATATAACGACCTGCACCGGTTGTGTACTTCCCAGTCCTTTGTACTGTACCACCGACACCATTCGTTTTTAAGTGCCAATATGTGGTCTACTGCTTATGTATTATTACAAACTGATTAACTTAACTGAAAGCACATGGGTTGCATGTGCAAACAGTAATCAAGTGATTCTGACTGATGAGAAAGAATCTATCATTGAGTACATCGAAATTAAACGTGCTCTTCAGTTGTTTATATCAACAACACCTGAAGCTCATTCATCTGCCAAGAAATTTTCATTTACGGGACAAATTATAAGCAAATACAACATAATTTCTACATACAATAAAAACGTATAAGCAAAAGTCATCAATTATCAATACACATATGAAATTTATTAAGTACTTCGCACTATAATATATTCTATAAATAAAAAAGCCAAGAGCTAGAACATATATCATTGTTTTAAGTGGGAAGCTACTAGTGCTTTGAATTTTTGCTGCTTTAAATAGAGTGGTCGAATAGTTGTTTCTTGATTTGGAAACTATTTCAATGTGCATACTAACGATAGTCACTATGGTGGTTCAATGACGTAAAAATAGAATATCGACCGAGTAAAATATGCTCTCCGAGTAAAATATACTTTCGACTCTTGGAGTCGTCAATTGGTTTGACACGATATTTGGCTCAATTTTTTTTAAACTCGGTGCAATTTGGATATAAAGGCATAAGCACAACCGCACGGGTTTCTGAATCCAACCGCTGCCTTTTTTAGTCTTTCTCGGGTTTCCTAAATTAGCGTTGTGTCCTCACTTAGTGGGACACAAGAATACCATGAGAGCACAGTTTGGCATAGAAAATTGCCTTATCTGCAGCCCAAGCCCAAGAAAGCTAAAATCTGCAACTGCCAACTGAACCCTAACACATATTCATCAAACAATGGCTTCTTCGTCGTGCCGCCACCTCGCATCTATCTTGTTCTGACATTGATCACATCCCCCAATCCCTCATCAATCAATTGTTATTGCTGTTCTAAGCTTCTTTCATGTTTCTCCATCTTAATATTCACCCAAATTGCATAATTCATGATGAATGCTAACAGTAATTGATGCAACTTGTTGATGAATGCAACTTGTTGCATGTTTCTCGAATCCCATTCAATATTTGTTTACATAATTTCCATTGCCATGCCAATCAACAAAACTTATTCGATGACACTTCCTCCTCAAGGCACATCCTATTGAGTCTACGAAACGCCTAATCTCCATACCCTAATGACAAGGTCTCAAAACCCCTAGTGGCGGCTATCTCTAACCACACTCCCTCCTTCTCACTTGCATCTAACTTGAGTGTCGGAGTATGAACGGCGGGTCACCCCCTCCGGTAAGGCTGACGAGCTATTCTCTGTTTTAGGCATTATCAAAGGACTTCCATCCACACGCTGAAAAAACCGGCAGCCTGACTAGACACAACCTGTTGCTCGAATACTCGTCGCCGCCACTGGATCTAGGCCCCTGAGATTCTTTGCATCAACAGATGTGTAGCCTTGACTCTGGGCATTTTGTTGGTAATTAAGAATTTAACCAGGCAATTCATATACTAATCTAGTCGTATACGAGACGCCATCCATCTCATATACGATAGCGACTTGCACGGGGGCCTTGGTTTATAGCCCAAATTCATAGCCAAGTTGAGCACGATCCATTACATTAGTATTAAACTAATGATAAGCAAAGTATGGTTTTAGGTCACCCCCAAGATCCGATTGGCACACAGAGAATAAGAAGAGCATAATCATCAAGAAAATTATGTATAGTTAAAAAATATTACCGTCAAAGAGTGCGGGGAGTTGGAAGAGCATGCCAACTTTCCGGCGAAGCGACAGCACGTCAAGCCTGCAGATGTCGTGTCCGTCAAGGAAGACGGTGGCCGGGGCCGGCTCCCAGAGGCGGTTGAGGGCTCGGAGGAGCGTGGATTTGCCGCTGCCGCTGGGGCCGATGATCCCAACAACCTTGCCCCTCGGTATCTCAAGGTTAACTCCTTTGAGGATTATCGCTTGCTCGCCCCCTCCTCCCCCATCTGATATCTTCGTTAGGCTCCTTATCTGGAATTTTGGATCAGCTGTTGTTGATGCAACGTCGGGCTCCTCAGGATCCACGTCCACCAGCAGATGCTCCCTCACTTCTTCTGCCAATTAGCAACAAGAAAGCTTAATTATCAAATCAAGATAGTTTTAGGGTTAGCTGTTGTTATATTACCTGCCGCTGAACCCATCAGGGAGAGAGAGAGAGAGAGAGAGGGGTGGAGGGGGGTGACGATGCTGTTCTAGTCTGTTCCGTTTTTTATAGGCATACGATTCTGGTATTTGTCCTTTGCCAAGTGGGGCGGTCTTGGGAGTTGGGAGTACATTGTTTTTTAGCCCTTTGGTTATTATGCGACTTTAAGGATTCGGGACAAACCGCTGCCAGCTTCGGAGCTTCCTTTGTCGGTAACATAAGAAATCAGAGCCAAACAAGGGGGTTAGAATGAATTTACTTGTGATGGGAACATAGGGTTTGTTAACGGGACTAGTTTGGCCGGGCCCGGAAGAGCCAAGTCAACTACGACTGGTCAACCAGACTACTACGACCTTGGGGCCTCGGCCCAAGGATCTCACGGGCGGGCCGCGCTTCTCCACACATGACGAAGGCCCACTTCCACAATGGAGGAAATCGGGGCCCAAGTCAAGGAAACATTCGCCAAATATGGCAACCGTCCAAAGCCATCACTCTCTAGCCATCATGGCTCGGCTTAATGGCTCAGCTTAATGGCCCGACTTAAATGGCCTTCACTCTATAGCCATCATGGCTCGGCTTAATGGCTCAGTTTAATGGCCCGACTTAAATGGCCATCACTCTCCAGCCATCAAGTCCCGCCAGATATGGCAACCGCCCGAGTCCATCACTCCAGCCATCATGGCCACCTTCAGGACATTCATCTCCTCATCAAGATGGGCGCAATTAGTGGAGGTCAAAACTTCCCACATTTGCACGTCCCCATGAATGATGGCCATCATGGCACATTATCAGGACGAGTCACCTATATGAGGGGAGGGTGGGCATCATCCAAAGGGACCGCATCTCAGGTAACAAAACCTAAGGTACTCCATCAACGACCCCGTTCCCCCAATTCATCTCCTTCCTCCCCCGCTCGCCCCGAGAGACGCCGTTACGATCTCCTCACGAGTCGAACCGTCTCCGCCGGGCCTCCTTTCTCAGATCACTATCTGACTTAGGCATCGGAGGGGATTTGGCCGGAACCAAGGTCCGGCCCCCTGACGAGCGTTCTCGTCTACGCAGGTGGACAGCAGATCAACGGGCCGAGGCTACCCCTCGCCCCTCTCCGACCACTCGTCCGACTGGATAGTGAGGCTTCCCCCCACCGACAACCTGCCGAGGCCGAGCACGTCCCACCGAGGCCGAGCGTCTTAGTCAGGTGGACAGCAGATCAACGGGCCGAGGCTACCCCTCGCCCCTCTCCGACCACTCGTCCGACTGGATAGTGAGGCTTCCCCTCACTGTCAACCTGCCGAGGCCGAGCACGCCCCACCGAGGCCGAGCGTCTTAGTCAGGTCCGAGATTCCCCTCGCCTCCCGTCGGCCGTGCATCTACCCGGGCGCCTGAGGCTACTCCTCGACCCCCCTTTCAGCCGAGGCCGAGCATCTCAACAAGGGCCGAGGCTTCCCCTCGCCTCTTCTACACCAATTCGAAGCCCCCCGAGGGACCCAAAGCGGGCCCTTTGACCACGTTGACCGGGTTCTCCACGGTCAACGCTTTGTAGTGAGAAAACACTCTGAAACATCTGGCGCCGTCTGTGGGATCGAGTCGACATCCACGACGTCAACCACATAGGCAATGGCTCGTTCCTTTAATCAAAGATCTGAAGGACCGGACTGCGGAAGTAAAGGCATACCACGTCATCGTACTTTCGCACACTCTCAACTCGTGAGGATTTACCCCTCACGACCTTCATCCCCAAAACCCCATGGGGAAGAAACACCAGCATTTGGACCTAAAATTCCTTTTCTGTACCAAGGCTTTCTGAAAGATGAAGCCCCCCTTTTCCTAATCTCAAGGTTCAGATTCTCGAGCATGGGTCCGCCGTCATCCGACCTTATTACACCATGTGCTCGACCCATCTCTCACCTTGGCGAGATCCCGCCACACCTTTCAACCCGCTTGACGGCGATCTCGACGAGTTCGGTGACGATGAGGTGTGAGTCTTCTTCCCCATCTTCGAAGGACAGCGATCCCGTGGGTAAGTTCTTCGAGGAGGTGTGGATGGAGACTCCCCCGAAGGGGAAAATGCCACCGGCGATAACGACAGATCCCGCCTGGTAGGGAGTTCAGGACCACGAATCAGCGGATCTCGGCGGTTTCGGGTTCAGGCGATCCCGTCGTGACGCTCACCGGCCATCTCTTCTCCGACAAGAAGCTCGACCCATGCCGGCTGAGGTTGTCCCTACCACCGGAGGACAGGTCGCAGGGGCCGCTAAGATCGAGGGTGAGATCCGAGATTGCGACGTCGGACCATTCGATTTCATCGCCGAGGGCTCTGGAACGCACGAAGTCTCTGGCAGAAGCTCCTCTGCCTGAGGAAACGTGAGGACACCTCATCGGCCTCCAAGCCTGATGGCTTCACCATCTACACCAAGCGCAAGATCCGGGATGCTGATGTCATCAAGATCAACCACCCCCCAGCGAACCCCAGGAAGGTGACCATGCTGAGGAGCTCGGACGGCGAAGAATTCGAGATTGAGGAAGCCCGGAGATCTCCGCGAGTATCACGACGAAGATCTTGTTGCCTGCGATCAACAAACCGACCCTGCGGTTTTGCAAGTCTACAAAGGAGGCTTGTGCCTGGATCTGCAAATCAAAGACCACCGAGCTCAGGGATTTTCTCTCCCTGAAAATGTCGATCGTTGGTTCTTCATCTGAACAAGCAGATGTTTGTTTCTTCATCTGAACAAGCAGGTCTCCACCCGCCTGTGTGTCGGATTGGCTGAGCTGTTCTTATCGTACCAGTCCAGGCCGAGGCCGAGGCCGACCCCAGACGAGGCCGACCCCTGAGGAGGCCGACCAGTTCAGGCCGAAGCCGACCCCAGAAGAGGCCGAAGCCGACCCAGCAAAAAGGTCAAACTGTCCTCTTCCCCCTTTGCTAATTAATTGTGTGCTTTCAGACCACTACAAGAGCATCCCTGACAATTCTCCTCTCTTAAACTTCTTGCGAGATGGTGATAAAAAACCACATCCCCCGGTTTCAACAAATGTCTCACAAAAAGCTTGTCGATAAGGCTGCCATGGTCGCGACAACACCGGAGCACACGGCGACCGGCATTGCGGCCTCGGCCAACTTGAGGGAGAGGCGCAAGGAGTGCGTCTAGATCCGGGGACGGGCCAGGAAGACGCGGGGCTACGAGTGGCCTGGCAAGGTCGCCAAGGAGAATGAGATCTCGATCGAGTTCAGACAAGAGACAGCACCGACGACCCTCGCAGGCGTCGGGCTTAGCCCCGACTCGGCCTTCATCGATGGCCCTACCACCATCTCTGGCCATTGTCTCGACGTCCGCCATACCAACACCGTGCTGCCATCGCCAAGCATATGGGATGAGCTCCCATCACTGTGCCGCCCTTGCCGAGCAACCTTGGTCGTACCGCCAAACAGACAAAAGCGGGAGCCGGAGCTAGAGCAGGAGCTGGAGCAGAAGCTAGGATCCAGACAAAGCTGGAGCCGGAGCGGGAGATGCGGTCCAGACAAAAGCTATAGCTGGAGCTGGAGCTGAATTTGGAAATAGAACTAGAGCTGTGTCTAGACGAGGCCGACCCATCCAAGAGGAGGCCGACCACACCATTTCAACCGACCCAGGAGGAGGCCGACCAGACGAGTCCGACCGCCTTGCCAAGTATCTAAGTTTCAACGCCAAGCCACCTCGTCGAGCTTACAAAGTTATCCCCACTGCGATGGGGCTGTTGAACCAGTCGAGCATCCAAACCGCTCCTCCGACCGTGGCCGAGCCGTTTTGCTGAAGCACCACCGTCTGAGTTCGAGCAACCAAGCAGCTCCTCCGATCGAGGCCGACCAGTTCAGGCCGAGACCGAGGCCGACCCCAGAGGAGGCCGACCGGTCCAGACGAGTCGGACCACCCTTCCAAGCCTCCGAGCCACCTTTTCTCAAAGTCGTCCTCATCCTGGCCAAGCCGATCTGGCCGAAGCACCCCCGTCCGAGTTCAAGCACCCGGATCGCTCCTCCGACCGTGGCCGAGCCGTTTTGCCGAAGCACCACCGTCTGAGTTCGAGCAACCAAGCAGCTCCTCCGATCGAGGCCGACCAGTTCAGGCCGAGACCGAGGCCGACCCCAGAGGAGGCCGACCGGTCCAGACGAGTCGGACCACCCTTCCAAGCCTCCGAGCCACCTTGTCTCAAAGTCGTCCTCATCCTGGCCAAGCCGATCTGTCCGAAGCACCCCCGTCCGAGTTCAAGCACCCGGATCGCTCCTACGACCGTGCTGCTGGGTCCCCGCTTGCCGAACAACTCATGCATCCACCGATCTGGACGAAGCAATGGCAGAGCGCCACCATGGAATCTTCGAAAGGCTTCACAAGGTCCTCACCCTTTTCGCCGGCCGTAAGCCGAGGGGCAACTCACCTCGCCACCGAGCGGATCTCCTTCGTCGGCCGTAAGCCGAGGGGCAACCCACCTCGCCACTGAGCGGATCTCCTTCGTCGGCCGTAAGCCAAGGGGCAACCCCCCTCGCAACCGAACGAACGGATCGGTCAAAGAGCTGGGGGCAACCCCCCCAGTAGGCCGAGCACTCCTTCGTCGGCCGTAAGCCGAGGGGCAACTCCCCTCGCCACCGAACGAATCTCCTTCGTCGGCCGTAAGCCGAGGGGTCGTCGGCCGTAAGCCGAGGGGCAACTCCCCTCGCCACCGAACGAATCTCCTTCGTCGGCCGTAAGCCGAGGGGCAACTCCCCTCGCCACCGGGCGGATCTCCTTCGCCGGCCGTAAGCCGAGGGGCAACTCACCTCGCCACCGAGCGGATCTCCTTCGTCGGCAGTAAGTCGAGGGACAACTCCCCTCGCCACCGAACGAATCTCCTTCGTCGGCCGTAAGTCGAGGGGCCAACTCCCCTCGCCACCGAACGAATCTCCTTCGTCGGCCGTAAGTCGTGGGGCAACTCCCCTCGCCACCGAACGAATCTCCTTCGTCGGCAGTAAGTCGAGGGGCAACTCCCCTCGCCACCGAACGAATCTCCTTCGTCGGCCGTAAGCCGAGGGGCAACTCCCCTCGCCACCGAACGAATCTCCTTCGTCGGCCGTAAGCCGAGGGGTCGTCGGCCGTAAGCCGAGGGGCAACTCCCCTCGCCACCGAACGAATCTCCTTCGTCGGCCGTAAGCCGAGGGGCAACTCCCCTCGCCACCGGGCGGATCTCCTTCGCCGGCCGTAAGCCGAGGGGCAACTCACCTCGCCACCGAGCGGATCTCCTTCGTCGGCAGTAAGTCGAGGGGCAACTCCCCTCGCCACCGAACGAATCTCCTTCGTCGGCCGTAAGTCGAGGGGCCAACTCCCCTCGCCACCGAACGAATCTCCTTCGTCGGCCGTAAGTCGAGGGGCAACTCCCCTCGCCACCGAACGAATCTCCTTCGTCGGCCGTAAGTCGAGGGGCAACTCCCCTCGCCGCCGAACGAATCTCCTTCGTCGGCAGTAAGTCGATGGGCGACTCCCCCACGACCGAACGAATCTCGGGCTGACGATCTATCGTCCCCGGCCAAACTCCGCAAGACGGGCCAAAGTTTTGCAGAGAGTACAACTTCTTCCACATTATACTACATCTCCCGACCTCCACCTCAACAATGGTAGAGCTCAGAAGATGGGGGCATGTTAACGGGACTAGTTTGGCCGGGCCCGGAAGAGCCAAGTCAACTACGACTGGTCAACCAGACTACTACGACCTTGGGGCCTCGGCCCAAGGATCTCACGGGCGGGCCGCGCTTCTCCACACATGACGAAGGCCCACTTCCACAATGGAGGAAATCGGGGCCCAAGTCAAGGAAACATTCGCCAAATATGGCAACCGTCCAAAGCCATCACTCTCTAGCCATCATGGCTCGGCTTAATGGCTCAGCTTAATGGCCCGACTTAAATGGCCTTCACTCTATAGCCATCATGGCTCGGCTTAATGGCTCAGTTTAATGGCCCGACTTAAATGGCCATCACTCTCCAGCCATCAAGGCCCGCCAGATATGGCAACCGCCCGAGTCCATCACTCCAGCCATCATGGCCACCTTCAGGACATTCATCTCCTCATCAAGATGGGCGCAATTAGTGGAGGTCAAAACTTCCCACATTTGCACGTCCCCATGAATGATGGCCATCATGGCACATTATCAGGACGAGTCACCTATATGAGGGGAGGGTGGGCATCATCCAAAAGGGCCGCATCTCAGGTAACAAAACCTAAGGTACTCCATCAACGACCTCGTTCCCCCAATTCATCTCCTTCCTCCCCCGCTCGCCCCGAGAGACGCCGTTACGATCTCCTCACGAGTCGAACCGTCTCCGCCGGGCCTCCTTTCTCAGATCACTATCTGACTTAGGCATCGGAGGGGATTTGGCCGGAACCAAGGTCCGGCCCCCTGACGAGCGTTCTCGTCTACGCAGGTGGACAGCAGATCAACGGGCCGAGGCTACCCCTCGCCCCTCTCCGACCACTCGTCCGACTGGATAGTGAGGCTTCCCCCCACCGACAACCTGCTGAGGCCGAGCACGTCCCACCGAGGCCGAGCGTCTTAGTCAGGTGGACAGCAGATCAACGGGCCGAGGCTACCCCTCGCCCCTCTCCGACCACTCGTCCGACTGGATAGTGAGGCTTCCCCTCACTGTCAACCTGCCGAGGCCGAGCACGCCCCACCGAGGCCGAGCGTCTTAGTCAGGTCCGAGATTCCCCTCGCCTCCCGTCGGCCGTGCATCTACCCGGGCGCCTGAGGCTACTCCTCGACCCCCCTTTCAGCCGAGGCCGAGCACGTCTATCCGAGGCCGAGCATCTCAACAAGGGCCGAGGCTTCCCCTCGCCTCTTCTACACCAATTCGAAGCCCCCCGAGGGACCCAAAGCGGGCCCCTTGACCACGTTGACCGGGTTCTCCACGGTCAACGCTTTGTAGTGAGAAAACACTCTGAAACAGGGTTAGAACAAGAATTTTAACCTACCATAGGTTTTACTTGCACCATTTTGAGCAGGGGTGTGAACAAATATAGATAATTCGGCCTGACTTCGATTCCGAATCTGTATTTTGCCCAATATGGATAAGTTTCAAACACAAATGCAAATATACATAATGCTTACTTCCCTCATTTTCCAAACAAATATCTAAATGTTCAGATACGAGCCACATATACAAGCTTGCGTATACTTGTATTTAGATTAATGTATACTAGGTGTTGCATAATGCAACATGAACAACTTTTATATATTTGTATATGTTACAAATGAATATTTTAACTCACATTTCCGCCAAATATTTTCTATCAAAACCACTGCCATCTGAAAGAGAGAAAAATACAAATACAGTAACTACATACGTTTCTATATTTGATCAGCTTACATTCTGAATTTTGAGTTATACGAGAAGGGCAACGCCATTTTTCCAATAAATAAAGAGTTTTGGTACTTGTTGATGGAGAAAATTTGCACGTCGTCGGATGCAAGGATCCCGCACCAATAGAGAGCCCATGCAGGGTTTCACCGGGCCAAAACGCTCCTTTGCCGCCTACCTAAAACAGAGAGAAGAACGGATTAGAGGGGATGGCCACTGATTCGCATATGATGCTTACCTTAGTTCCTAGCAGGAGGAAGGAGGATATGGATTTTAGGATTTGTGTGTGCATATCTAATATCGCGCTGATTCGCTGTATTATAGGCTGAGGGTTGGTTACGCCAAATCAGCATGAGTTATGGAGATCCCGGATCTTCAACATGTAATCGATTCCTCAAATTTTGTGGTGAACAATAAGAAAGGGTATACATAGAATTTCAAATTAAGCACGTCTGCCCGTCACGCTGCTGGATGTATCTGGATGGTTTTCTGTTTGCAATGACCTGGGAAAGGGATGCCTGAATATGGTATATGGTGTTTATGGAAACTGATCTGTCAGGCAGATGAACCCTTGGATGATGTAATTAAAAGAGTCGACCTCGGGGGTGTGTCAATGAGGTAATCCTAAGTAGCCATGCTGCTAGAGAAGTAGACCTCGTGGAGGCCGTCCATGTGGAACGTATTTGCTGGAACCGACCTCGTGGAGGCTGTCCCTGTGGAGCGTAGCTGTTAAGTGAGCCAACCTTGCGGGGATAACCCATGTAGGAGCATTGGTGCTAAGGAGCTGACCTCGTGGAGATCATCCTTATGGGATTGTCTCTGTCTGAAGGAGCAAACCACGTGGAGGTCATCCTTGCTTACAAGGGGGAGCAGACCTCGTGGAACAGGTGCTGGAATCCCCTTGACCTAGGTAGGAGAGAGTAGATCTAATTGGTAAATGTTAATATTGGCTAAGTAGCCCACTTTTGTTTTGATGATGATCACCTCATTATGTAGTTGCTAATGACTCTACTTGTTTTAGTCTCAGATTAACATCTGATTATCATGATGAGGAGACAAAACAATAGGTGGTAGGATGATGGTTCAAGGCTATGGAGCAAAGCATTGCATAAAGCTTGAATTACTCAAGTGTATTTTTTATTCTATTCTTCATGTAACTTTTCTTTTGTTTCATAGAATATTTGTAGCCTTGAGTAGATGTGCACACACTTTCATTTGGATCATTTCCATCATATGGTATCTTAGAAATCATCTAGAACCCATCCCACTTGATATATGCTTAAAACACTCTTTATAGCGTTTTCTGGAGCAAGACAGACTCCTGGTAAGTGTTCATCAGACGTCTGTCCCAACGCACTCTTCATAGTATCTTTGGTGCAGGATCAGACATCGGGTATGTCTTTACCTGATGTTTGGTGTGTCAGCTTTTGGATAGCATGACGATTTCCATGAGACAACACAGGCAATTAAAACGGGTGCAAAAGTAAAGCACGAACTATAAAGCTCCAGCATAACACAAAAAGGTACAGTGAGGCGGCGGTAAACAACAAGCGGGAGCGTACAAATGTGTAACACAGGTCATCTACTATCAACACACCACAGCATCATGTACTATACATATACCACCACCAGTGACACGGGGTACAAAAGCTGAAGGGGAAAAACAAACGTAACTGCTCACAAAAGAAACTACCACCAACCCACTACACCCGTGCCCTATCTAACTACTCTGAGCTCCTGGCCTGGAAGAATCGCCCTTAGGACGTCGGTAGTCCCGCAGGGGTGCTGTCGTCCCGGAACCTGTACCTAGGGAGTGGGAAAAGGGCACGTCACAGCGTGTCTAGTAGGAAACTCAACCAAACAAGCCATAATCACAACACAGCACATGGGTCATTAGTACTAAGTTTGTTAAATTAATGTTCGTTGTTTGGAACCTAAACATCAAGTGGGACACAAGGGAGCTGAACCTCACCCATAAGGCGGGTGTAAAGAATCTCCGACTCTCTGGCGTGCTAGCTCGTCAGGAGCCTTCTTGACTCAACCACTCTCCACGACCCAAAGGGTCACGACCTCAAAGGGTAAATGAACCACACACACCCCAAAGGGGCACGACCACTCCCCGCGGTAGGAGAGCCCAAGAAAACAACCTCGAAAGTCCAGTCCACACTATGTCTACCTAATGCTTTGGTTCCTCCCACCCCATCCCCTAAGATGCTCACCCACATTAAGGTGGAAAAAGGCATCTTGGGCTTCTATTTTAAATTACTTATCAACTTGCATAACATCGGGTTTATATGAAACATAAAGGTATAAAGTCAACTGCAGTCCTTTAATGTAACAAGTCATACCAACAACTTCACATGTAAAAGTAACACCACTAAAGAGCGTTGGAACCATTCCTGCAATCGCCGTCAAGGCATAAGTAAGTGCACTTCTCATCATTCGCTTAAATGGAAATACAAAGGAAGGAAAACATAATACGTGTAACTCTCAAGGAAACAACCCATAGAAAGAACATGCCATAAAAACAACAACTTCAACTATGGGTTCTAATCTTAATTGAAAGGAAAAGAAAAGAGACTAAAGTAGAATGGAGGCAATGGAATAGTTTACTTAATTTTATTAGATTTAGGAGAGGGTTTAGTCTACACTTCAAATCCAAGCTAAATTCTTAGGCACATTTTGTGAAATTCCCTAAGGGCTATTTAATGATACTAACTCTAACTTTTTGCTTATTGCTAAAGTGGATAATAATCCTCTTCCGAAAATTATGGATTTGTTAAGTCACTTAAGTTTTCAAAAGTTCTTATCATCCTTCATGTAGTAAGTCCCAGGTAGGCTTAAGATTACTAAATTTTAGGAAAACATAAACTTCTTACTAACATCTTGCTAGTTCACAAAATTTCCTTCACTACGTTTATGAAAAACACCCTTTCTTATTGAAATGGAACCGATTTGACATGGAAATCAAAATTTACATAAAGGAACTCATAGAAACTTGCAAATGAAGATGCTTAAGGTTCATACACTCTCTAAAAACCATTTGGGGCCTTTAACTTGAAAGACGTCCAAACCCTCTCACAATTTTCTTTCTTTCATGCTAATTTTTCATTGGGTTTTCATGTGAACATGGGATTTTGAAAGGGCTATCAAGTGGCAAGTTGTGTAATAGTCCCAACATAAGTTACTAATGCTAAAAATGTTACGGAGATGCTTGCGGAATGCTCCCAGAAATTTCGGCAGAGTTTCTCTCGTATTTATCAACGTTTCCCAATTACAACATAAGTATAAGTAAAAGTAGCACATGCTACAAACACAAAAATAGAGTCTTGCTCATAGATTCATAGGAGGAATAAGAATCACCATCCCAACATGATATCCAACAGAATTAAACTTGATCCCCTTCTCAATCTAATCCAAATAACAAATTATACCAAAGATTAAGGGATAAAACATGAAATTCTACACTTAGCCTCAAATTGGAAGCATGGTGAGAATCCTACCTTGCTAATGCTTTGGAATTGGTGTAGGAGAGCTAGAGGAATCCCTTGATGGTAGAAAGCTTCCCTCTTCTTCTTCTTCTTCCAATCTCCCCTCTCTTTCTCTCCTTTTTTCCCCTATTTTTCTTTTTGTTTTTCTCTTCTTCTTCTTTTTTTTCCCTTTGTTTTTTTGCCAAGCTCCCAGGTTTTGGCCTTGGATTTTTTTTTTTGTGGGTTTTTGTTTCCAACGAGAGGCATGAAGGGAGAAAATTTAATTAAAAAATGGAAGGATGTGGAACTTTGTAGAAGAGAAAAAGAAAGAGGGTTTAATGTATTCACAATTTTGCCATTGCCTAGCTACAAAGCCATTCAACCTAGTTGACTTAATTATTTACAAGTATGCTCTTGCCATGCATTCTCATTTGTTCCCATTTTTTTGGGCAAGTCCCTACAACATTCTCTTTAATAAATACCCCTTTTTGGGTGAAATTGCAAAACTAGTTGGACATGTACGTAATTTAGTCCAAATTTGTGGTTAATGTATGAAGTTTCCGTATACTTGAAGGGAAAAATACTTGTATTATCACTAGGAGCATTACACAACGTTTCATTGTGCCCTTGATGCAAACGAGTTCAACCGTATCTCGATGAGCAAATCGGCATATGAGATTTGGCATCTCTTGGAGATTACACATGAGGGGACCTCAAAGGTAAATAAATCTAAGTTAACCATTTTTGTCTCTAAATACGAAATGTTTAAGATGCAAGAAGGCGAAAGCATTTAATAGATGTTTACTAGATTCACCGAGATTGTGAACAATTTGGGGGGCCTTGGGAGGATTATGTCTCAAGAAGATAGGGTCACGAAGATTTTTGGTTCTCTTACACCTCAATGGGAATCCAAGGCCAATCGAATCGAAGAATCCAATGACATGAGTAAGTACACAGTGAAGGAGTGCAGTGGAAATCTTATAGCCTACGAGGTGAAGATGCAACACAAGGAGTGCTAAATGTCAAAGCCCGACGAGAAGCAAAAGTGGACTGCTTTCAAGGTCGTTGACGAGAAGACTGAACGGAGGAAGAAATTCTATCCCAATTATGAGATGCTTAAGAAGAAGAAGAAGCATTTTCATGTCCCAAGCGATAAGGATGAAGGCGAAGTTGAAGAAAGTGAAGATGACGATGGAGGAGCAATGGAGCTTGCCAACAAACGCACAATCATCATGAATCCGTCGCAATGTATGAAAGCTTTAAAGTTATTTTCGAATACTAACAAAGCTTCGGTTTTGTGTTATAGGTATGGCAAAACAGGACATTTTTCTAGTGCTTGACCAAAGAAGATAGAAGAGAAGTATAAGGGCAATGGAAAGAAGCATTGGAAAGGGAAGAAGAAGAAGAATCCCGCTTTCATATGAACTTGGGATGAGTCTTTGTCCGATGACTCGAGCGTGAGTGAAGATGATGATGAGTGCACTTCCGCATCCATTGTTGATGCCAAGTGCGATCTCGAGGATCGGAGTACGCCAAAGTGTCATGGAGATTGAGGAATATTCTTCATCCCTTAGCTCAAGTTCAAGTGATGAGAAAAGCGAGGAGGAGAGTGAAGAAGAAGAGGAGAGGGAGTAGACTATAGGATCGAAAAGTACACCCTAAAGGGGGTTGAATAGGGTAATCGACAAATAAAAAATGTACAACACACAAACAGATAAAAAATAGAAATTGCAGCCAGTCACAGATAACACCAGATGTATCCTGATTTAGTCAAACCTCGACCTACTCTAGCAACACTCAAAATCTACTAATAGATCAATCAGTTTCAACACGCCTACAGACACTCAGAACTCGCAAATCCCAATCTCCACGCTCACAAGCTCTATAGACTCGCAAATCAGATGCTCGACTAAACTAATCTACCTAACCGGAATCTGTCTCAATTCACACCCCATGAATCAAGAATCCCATAATTACGCCCCGTAGCTTTCTCAACACCAAAATAATGTATAAGAAAATACAAGGATCAAATCGCAACACACCACAAAAATAAATAGAAAAGTTCAAAGTGCTCAGTAAGTGGCATCGATTTGTCCTCGTCGATTTGCTCGTATACATCTCTGCAATGTTTCTTACAGTTCATCAATCGGACGTCTATGGTGTGACATAGAGCTTCGTGAACTTGTAGGGTCCTTTTTGCAATTTCTTGAATCTTTGGTACCGTTGTGCAAAAACTGAACTCTGTATTCTCTTGATCTGGTTTTGCATGCAGGAAAAGCTACCTGGTTGTACCTTGCTTGAAGGATGTGCTTGCTTTATGCCTCTTAATACAATGAATTAGTTTTGTCCCTTTTTCACTGCTTTTGCTCCAAACCGAATGAGGAAATTCAAACAATTACTCTCTCTCTTCCTCTTTCTCTGTTAGTGTGCACATGCTTTAATGGCTGGGGAAAAAATATAGGAGATGCTTGAAGATTTGCAACTTTAATCCACTGCAAACAAAAATAAAAAAGGTGAACGAACTAGTTCAATAGCCACTTGCTTTCAAATGCTTTTTCTTTTCCTCCCTACCTCTCTATCTTTCTCCCCCTGTCACGACCCGTTCCCCAGGATACCCGATAAGTACGAATCCATATCAGGTATTCTCGAAGCTATGGGTGTGAAGAAAGAAGACAAAGAGATAACATAAGTTCATCAGAAAATTCCGCAAGCCACTACACACGTGCTGGGAAGTATATACAATGCTTCAACCAAACAGACAAGACATACAACACAGGAACAACATAGAAATAATCGAAAGACAACAATGGAAACTGATTGATTTTATTTATACATCATAAATATTACATCATATCTTTCTTTATAATATCCTCAAGTACAAAACCTCAAATACATCACCTTACTACTCTCACCAAACAAAACCCAGAAGGTACAACGCACTCTCACTCTCATCTCACTCACTAACCCCATTCTCAAGTACACAACCTTCACATAAGCTTCATTACTCCATCTCCCTGACACAGCTCCTGCTATCAAACCAGACCTGAAACCACAAGGCGGGACACGTCACAGCGTGACCCAGTATCAAATCTAACATCGCTGGTAGGATCCAGTTTCAGAGTTGCTCAACACTACAAGGGTACTACCTATCTAAGAAGGGTGGTCTTTTGATTATTTCTCTGTTGTTCATATGTTGTCTGTGTTGTCTGTTTGGTTGGAGCATTACGTGTATTTCCCAGCAAGTGCACAGTGTCCTGCTGGTTCTTTTGGTTTATTTCGTATCTCTCTTCATAACAGTCGCCACTCTGGGATAACCTGGGACGGGTTCGTACTTTCCATATATCCTTGGGAGCGGGTTGTTACACCCCCATCTCCCCTTTTGATTCCAGCGGCCAAAATTTATCTCTCTATCCCCTTTTGATTCCAGCCGCCAAAATTTCTCTCTCTCTCTCCCCTTTTGATTCCAGCCAATAAAATTTCTTGGAGAGGGGGTTTTGCATGGCCGGCCCTATGGGGGTTATATAGGTTTTTTCCTTTTTGGTTAAATTACAAAAATGCCCTTCACCCTTTAATTAGTCATCAAGCCTCCTTTGATTAATCAAATTGTGGGTTTTGACTTATAATTGGTTTTTGATTTTTCTCCTCTCCTTATTTATGCTCCCTCTTCAATTAATTATGCATGAGAAAAAAAATTTGTACTGGAAAATGTATCAAAAAAGGAGATGAAATTGATTGGCTAACCCCTTTGATTTGTCGAACTCTTTTCAACCTAAAAACACTTAACAAATACTTCAAAATAGTTCATGAATGTTTGTTATCATCAAACAAGAAATCCTAGACCGTTGTTTCCAAAATCTCCCCCTTTTGATGATGACAACAAACCACAATTAAGATTTGATTACTAAAAGTTCAAAACCATATCATCGTGTGTTGTATTTGTGAAGTGTGATCATGCATATCAAAGATATAGTGTTGGGAAATTGAGATCCACCCCATTGGATTTTGATGATGTGCACAAGTGATATGCGGACTAGCATATTTGTTTCAAGTGTGTATAGAATTATTTTTATAGCCATGAAGCTTTTGATCTCATTGTGAAGTAAATCGAAGAACTTAGATCCAAGATCAAAAGTCTACTATTGAGTCGTGAATTGAAGAAGGTGAAGGCTCCGACTTATAAAGCTTACGAAGATTTCAGATCAAGTGGAAACAACGCAAGACAAAGATGAAGAACAAATGCTAGTGAAGTGTGTTTGTTTAAGTATAGTTTGAAAATGTTAAAGCCAATATATATTTTTTAAACACACACACAAAATACTTGAAAATGGGTTTTAAATATATTAAATCATATAGTAATTGAAAATATTTTTATAAAATATTTTCAAGTGTTTTTTAGTATGAAACTAATGTGTCAACAAATAGCCGATTATTCTTATCAAATAGCCAACGAATGGCAGGAAGATTTTATCAAAAAATAAATGTCAAAATAATAGCAAACTGTCCTTTAAAATAGCTGACTATCTTGATGCGATAGCTAACTATCTCCAGAATAGCCGACTGTCTTGTTCAACTGTGACAGATGCAGTTTGTATTTGAATTTAAACTAGCTGTTTACTAGCCTTTAGAGGAGACTTTTTGAGCAAATTTCTAGCTAATTTCAAACTGATTTTATGCTGATAATTCTCTGTAAATAGCTATGATTTCAGATGTTTTAAACATAACAATTCTTATTGAAAAGTGTTTGCGGACATATTTTAAATAATAGAAGCATAATAATGAAGAGGATTTTCCTGTGAAAGTCACAGAGAAAACTGCGCTCAAATCGGAGTTCAAACGAGACCAATAAGTCTATTTAAAAGGTGTTTTAAATAGAAAGCCCAATATGAAAAAAAGGCCCAACAAATTTTTTTTGGAATTAAAAAAGGGCGGGGCTCATTTTTTGGCCCGCCCAGTGGGCCGGCCACTCAAAAGAAAATGAAGGTGCCCAATTTTTGGGTGCCTCTGCCGCGGGTGAAGGCACCCAATTTTTAGGTGCCTCGGGCACTGGCACACGTGCCAGGCATGTGCCCCAGCTGGGGGCGCGTGCCAGTCGGCGGGAAAGTGGGTGTGGGGCCCACCTCGGGCCCCACCGTTAGGGTTTTTTTAGACCCAATGAGGCAGCGATTTTAAGAGTTTTGTGACTTTTTCCCCAACTTTGTGACTACGTTTGAGGGGTTAAACGAAGTCGAAATTGAGCCCCGTTTGTTTCTATGCGATCACCGTTCAGTGCTCTTCAATTTGATAGGTTGTACCACTTGCAAAGCTCAACGACGAGGGATGAAAAATTCACTAAAGATTGGCATTTGAGAAAGGCAAATTTTAATTAATTTTTCCTCCAAAACTTTAGTCCAACATCAGATATGATAAGAAGGGGAGGGCTCAGCCGCCTATATAAATATGGGCCAATTCCCCTCCTTGAAACTTGCACCAATTCTCCAAATCCGAGAAGCACCCAAACGTTTTGAGCACGCTCGGATTAACACTTAAATTAATTAATCCATCTCTCCCAAAATTATTCCTTTCTCCTGATCGGGCTCTAGCAAAGCTACGAAGGAGTTCTGTCACGTCCCGCTTCCTATTGCACTTGGGAACGAGAACGTGAACGGGTCCGCATGTGCTTAAAGCAAATAAGAAGTATTTTTTTATTTCTTCTTTGACTTAAGCACAATAAGCGTTGTGTTTAGAGATTCAGGTCCTTGCACGCAAACATCAGAAACAACACAAATAATGATTACCATTTTATTCTAGCGTTCAAAAACAGAGTACACAAGGAATTAAGGTCTAGCATCGCCGTACATTTTATTTGCGAATGCAACACACCTGAAAACAATCAATATAACTAATTAAACAAAGACTGCAATGAATCTCTAGTCTTCAGTAGGGACGATCTCAGCGTCCTAGTAACTCTGGTCAGCGAGGTCTACCTCCTGGTTTGGATCCTCGAAGGTAGGGTCCTCAATATACTCTGTCTCTGAACCTAACATATATTTTTGTAACTGCCTGTTTTTCTAGTCGCATTTTGATTGTTGTGTGCCTGTGTTCCTTTTTCTGTGTTCATTTAGTTATTTTCGTCCGAGTGGTTTTTTCATCCGCACGTTGACGCGAGCGCGTCTTTATTTTAGTTTAGTCGTGGCGTATCTTTGACCGAGTAACCGTAACTAATTACTTTTAATTAAGAGTTAATTACTAATTGACTATTTGCTACTAAATGATTTTAATCACTTTTAACTAAAAGTTAATTTCTAATTAACTTATTATTTTAACTAATTTATTTTTACTAAAGTACCTTTCCTAAATTACTCTTACCATCTACTTTACCCTAACCCTAACCTACCCAAATGAATCCCACCGAAAGAATCTGTGAGATCCAACATCTGCTTTCAAATTCCCCCCTACCTCACAACCACTCCCATCAATTTGTCTCTCTTCCTCTTCTTAAAACAACCTACAGGATTCAAATAGCAACCAACAACAGCAACAGCTGTAATGCCCTAATAGTTACTGCACAAGTACTAAAGGGGGGTGAATAGTACTTTAAAATAATCACGAGTATAATTCCTAATTATCTTGCAAACTCAACCAACAATGCGCAATGAAAAATATGACAACAAAGAAACGACAATTGCAAACAAAGCGATATTACGGGTTCGGATCCACCCAAGTCTCCCTGACTTGTTCCCGGTAATCCTACGTCCCAAACACCCAGATCCCCTCAGGCTACTTGAGTTAGAAACCTCTAACTCAAATTTGCACTATGAAATTCTTGTAGAAAACCTCTACAAGATCAAATCATACACAAATGAAAATGTGACTCCCACAAACCGAGATCACAAACTTCTCTCACAACCGAGAGAAAAACTTAATATCAAAGTAAATGAAATATGAAATGCTTACCAACAAAATCCTATGCCTTGAGTAAACTTACGATTTTAGGGCAATGAGAATTTTGAGGAAGAAGAAGGCACCAAACCCTAGCTCCACCAAGATGATCAGCAATAGGTGGCTAGGGAGATGTTGGTGACCTTGAATCAAGCTCTTGGCTTGAAGAGCTCACAATCAATAAGAATCTCTCTTTGAGGAATAAGAGTAAGGGAGAGATTCTTGTGAGAAATGAAAGCTTGGAAATGAGAATTAAATGCTCTTCTCTTTGATCTCTAAAACTCAATAATGGCAGCCTTGAATGCTATGAAGAAGCACCTCAAGATTATATAGGATAGAGAGGAGAGAGAGGGAAAAATTCGTGCATTTAATGCTCCAACGGATCTATTTCTGAAGCGGTCTAATCGGTCTAAGAAGGATCACTAACCGATTAGTTTCTCAACTAGTCGGTCGGTGATTACTCTTGGACCGACTAACTAGTTCACATCCAATAAAGTGAATTCAAGGAGTTAGAACTAGTCGGTCTAAGAAGACTTGCCAACCGACTAGTTTAACAACTAGTCGGTCGGTGAGTGTTCATTGACCGACTAAGAGTTGAAATATAATAGGCTGAATTCAAAGAGAGCTAGTCGGTCTAAGAACAAATTCCAACCGACTAGTTTCACAACTAGTCGGTCGACGGTTGTTCCTTGACCGACTAACTGTAAACAGTAGCTCATGTTGAAAAGTGAAAGCATAACTAGTCGGTCTAAGAAGGATTCCTAACCGACTAGTTTGACAACTAGTCGGTCGGTAAACCTTCTTGGACCGACTAACTGATCAACAGTGTCTAGGCTGAATTGAGCAAGGAGATCTAGTCGGTTCAAGAAGGATTACTGACCGACTAGATGACAATCTAGTCGGTTGGTTCTTCTTCTTGAATCAACTAAGATGCACTAGAAGCCGCGAAATGAAGCGTGAAGCTTCGGGAAAGTTTGTATGGGCTTCTAAGATAATCCTAGCTCTAAGATATGAACGTTATAAAGATTATAATGTAAGACCTACTCAAGGCTTAACATTCTACGAAAAGAAGCTAGAAGACTATAAATTAAACTTGACGAACCATCTTCAAAAGCTTCATTCCAAATCTCTTGACTTCAATAATGCTCCTAGAGCTTCAACGAAGCTTCAGGCACACGATCACGTGCTTTGAGAAGTCTTGAGACGTCGCTTTTGATGTTCATAGAATTTTGGCGACGATCTCCATAACCGCGCTCACAAAGAGTTAGTTCACGATTTTTATGTTTGTTCATCATCAAAACCAAATCCGGGGAATCAATACTCAATATTCTCCCCCTTTTTGGTGATGACAAACCAACATAAATAATAATCAATAATGATGATTCAAATGAAATTTACTTACTCCCCCTGCATTGATGACACGTTAATTCCATATTAAATAATAATTATAATCATCAAGCAGACGAGGAAAGTATAAAATGTGAATCCAATTATTGAAATATCGGATTTGAAATCCATTTTTATATCTTAACTCCCCCTGAATCTAACATATCAAATTAGATTCATGGTAAATTGCTTTAAATTATCATGTAGCACATCGTCATTATTAATTCATGTATCACATCGTCATTATTAATTCATGTATCACATCGTCATTATTAATTCTCTCCCCCTTTGGCATTAGCAAAAAGAGCGGGAGGAGATCAACGACAACAACAATGGCTACAAATAAAAGCACGGGAGTCGAAGAATACGACCACGGTCCAAATGACACCAAAGTAAAATCACGAAGAAAATCAAAGCGTGCCAATGAGACCATAGTCGAAAATCGAAAGAATGAAATCATCAAAACTCAAATCAATTTCACATATTGAGTTATGGAACATACACTCCAATATCAACATTCGTAGTGAATTTAGTGCATTGAAAACAATTCTATGTTTTCATAGAACCAATTCTAATTAATCAATTTAATCGTCGAGCGGCGATATCAACATTAGAGACACAAAGAAATATAATGTGCACAATGAAGTAAATGGCAACACGATGTATATATATAAGAACATGGTACATCCAAAAGTATACATCCGCCAATATAAATATAAACGATCATCAGATCGGAGCACATCATACATCGAAGCATCACAAAACATGTATGCATCAAAATACATCATAAAACATACAAAAATCCATCCAAAAAGACATCACCACCCAACTATCCTACCCCACTCTCTCACGACAAAAAAATAGCATCCAAATGCACATGGGAGAGTCCGCCAACGTAAGCTCAGGAGGCGGAGGCAGGGTCAGCAGCAGCAGCAGGCTCTGCAGAAGGGGTAGTGGTCTCGGGAACGACAGGAGTGTCAACCGAAGGGAGAGTGGCAACATGAGTGGTCTCGGGAGCACCAACAGAAGTATCCACCGAAGGAATGGTGGCAGTAGGTGTGCTCTCGGGAGCACCAGCAGAAGTAGCAGCAGTAGACGTACCCTCTAGGGCACGAACAGGAGATCCAACAAGCTCCTCGAGATCAGCATCATCCATTTCCTCCTCGTCAGAAACTGAAGGAGGAACCTCAATGCCCAAGTGAGAACAGATGCGAGCTAGCATCTCCTCAGAAGGAGAAACAAGAGACTCCATACGTCTCAGAGAAACTGAAAACTCAGCGAGTGAAGGAGTAGGATGAGGAGTAGGAGCAGCAGCAGCTGAAGCAGAGGGGGTAGTCCTCTGAACGTGACGAAGCGCCGCAAAAGACTTCTTGACGGCAGTCGCGTTCATGGGAGGACCCAAAGGACGCTGGTCATCTGGAGGGAGAGGGACACCGAAGTGACGGAAAACGAGAGTCAATAGGCACGGATAAGGGATATGAGCAGACTTGGTGGATTTCCTTATGCACTCAAAGGAATCCATCTTGTCAAGGATGATACGAGCCCAATTTATCTCGCTCCCCATGAAAAGAGCGTATATAAGCTTGAGAAAAGGCTGGGAGGGCAAGCTAGAGGAGCCGTACTTTGGTAGGAGGCACGACTTCAGGATAAGATTGAGTACCCAAGCATTAGGCTTAAATGATTTGGAAGGGACGCCAATCATGGCGGGAGGGATGACATGGAACATCTCAGAAAGCATCGACTGGTCAAGATCGTGGATATTATCCACGGATATATCAGCAGGGAGCAGGCCAGAGGATGAGACACCGATCAACTGCCCTAAGATCTCTGCCGTGAGGACAATAGGTGTCCCCAAGACAATGGTCTCAATGCAGTGGGTGTCGTCATAGTCACCTCGTACTCGATTGGCATAGAATAATTTGACGAGTCGGGGGTACGGGTTAGGGTTTGCCTTGGGGTCATGGCGAAGATAGTCTAATAGGCTGCTATAGGAAAGAAGATCGGCGAGATGTGGAAAGTCAGAGAACTGAACGAAGTGCTCCAAAATCAATGGACAGTGCTTGATACGGTTGTAAGCCGCGAGACACAACGGGTCATCGCGACACAACGAGATATCGACACGACCCAAAGGCATGGGAGCCTTCCCCTTAGACGGACGAGAGCTAGATCGAGGAGGAGGAGTAGGAGCCTTATCGGTAGGCTCAGACTCAGGAATATACTCTTCGTCAGAGTCATCGGGAGGAGAGGGAGCACGGAAGGAGCTGGGCTTAGATTGAGCTTGAGGCTTGGGTTGTGAAGATGATCGGGCTCTAGGCTTAGCAGTTGTCGTCCTCTTCTTCTTAAGAGGAGGCGAAGAGGAGGATGGACGATTCGATTTGGCGCAGCGTTTGGGTTGAGGAGGGTCGGTAGGAGGAGACTCTACGGTCATGGGAGACGGACTATATGGACGGAAGGGGATACGTGTCTTCGCCATGATCATGAGACGAGACAACGCTCAATCAACAAAAAGAAATCCGACCTAAATAAACCCTAAAAGAGAAACCCTAACACAAACCCTAACAACGAACGGATTTGAAATCGATTGACAAAGAGCTGAAATCTAACCCTAAAAGCAGAGAGAGTGATACCCTAGGTCGACTGGAGGAGGGAGATGATCAGCGACGACGTACGGCGGCCGGAGACAGCGGCGCACGGCGGAGGAAGATGAAAAGACACAGGGGGTCACGGGGTTAGGGGGTTTGAGAGGAGGGATTGCACCGATTAGAGTGAGATCTAATCGGTGCCCAAGGAGTATAAGTCGACAGAAAGAGGAAAATACGCAAATGCCCTAACGCATTTAGTCGGTCACAGTTCAAGTGCTGACAGACTAGAAAGAAATCTAGTCGGTCGGCCAATGAGCTTGAACCGACTAAGTGCAAACAGTAACTGAGGCCAAATTTAGAGCATGAGTTAGTCGGTCTGAGTTCATCCACTGACCGATTAGAACTGAATCTAGTCGGTCGGCCGATGAATTGGGACCGACTAAGAGAGTCCAAAAATTTGAAAGGTCGAAATTTTGAGTTCTCTCCTAAGCGCACTTGGACGAAACATCGAAATACTCTCATACATCGTTATTCTACCCCATAAAACATCGAAATTCATAAATACGACGTGCATGAATATTTCTAGCGTAAATTCTGAAAATCCAACCATAAATCCAGAAAATCCCAACAAATCTAGCATGCGCATATATATAAAAATTATTATCATGCAAGATTATTGAACATATGAATCCTAAATCTCGGATTCACCCATAATCCCCAATTCTCGATGTAACCGCACAAAGGAGTCTTCCTTTAGTGGGTTCGTGAAAATATCGGCGATTTGCTTCTGGGTTTCAATGTACACTAAAATGATGTCCTTTCTAGCAACATGATCATCAAGGAAATGGTGACGGACATCTATGTGTTTAGAACGGGAATGGTGTACCGGATTCTTAGAGAGACATATTGCACTTTGGTTGTCCACCATGATAGGGCAAGTATCACAGTTTATACCGAAGTCTTTAAGAGTGTGTCTCATCCAAAGAACCTGAGCACACGCAGCACCGGCGGCAATATATTCCGCCTCGGTGGTTGAAAGTGATACAGAATTCTGCTTCTTGGAAAACCAAGAGACAAGAGAATTTCTTATAAAATGGCAAGTGCCACTAGTACTTTTCCTGTCGGATTTGCATCAAGCATAATCTGCGTCACTATATGAGATTAAATCAAATGTGCTAGACTTTGGATAATAGAATCCGTAGTCGAGTGTGTAACTTAAATAACAGAAAATACGTTTTACTGCTACTAAGTGAGATTCCTTAGGTTGAGATTGATAACGAGCACATACACATACAAGAAACATAATATCGGGCCGACTGGCAGTAAGATATAATAAACTACCTATCATACCTCGATATAGACGAATGTCTACATCTTTTTCGCCTGTATCTTTATCAAGATGTGTAGCAGTGCTCATTGGAGTCTTCTTGCCTGAGGCATTCTCCATTCCAAATCGCTTTAGCAACTCCACCATGTACTTGGTTTGGTGGATGAAGATTTCATCGTGCATTTGACGAATTTGGAGACCTAAGAAATATTTGAGCTCACCCATGTGGCTCATCTCAAATTGGTCCTTCATGACATTAGAAAACTCTTCGCAAAGAGTGAAGTTAGTAGCACCGAAAATGATATCATCAACATAAATTTGAACTAAAATAATATCATGATTCGAATACTTAACGAAAAGTGTAGAATCAACTTCACCCATTTTAAAACCCAAATCTAAAAGAAAGTTCTTTAGGCGGTCATACCAAGCTCTTGGAGCTTGTCTCAAACCATAAAGTGCTTTCTTAAGTTTGAAAACGTGATTTGGAAATTTTTCATTTATAAAGCCCGGAGGTTGAGAAACGTAAACTTCCTCAACGACATCTCCGTATAAAAACGCACTTTTCACATCCATTTGAAAGAGTTTAAAATCTTTATGGCATGCAAAAGATAACAACAACCTAATAGATTCTAATCTAGCTACCGGAGCAAAGGATTCTTTGAAATCTATACCTTCCTCTTGCCGGTAGCCTTGAGCTACTAACCGAGCTTTGTTCCGGACGACGTTTTGGTTCTCGTCGGTCTTTTTCTTGAAAATCCACTTCGTTCCTATAACGGTGTGGTTTTTCGAAGGCAATGAAACAAGCTCCCAAACCTCATTCCTTTCAAATTGAATGAGTTCTTCCTCCATGGCTAGGATCCAAGCACTATCTTCGCACGCTTCGTTAATATTCTTTGGCTCTATTGAGGAGGCAAAGGCACAATGAGCGAAGTGGTTGACTTGAGATCTCGTCTTGACATTATCAAGTATGTTGCCAATGACTTGCTCATGGGGATGGTCACGAACTGTATGAAGCCATTTGGGAATTCCCTGATCACTAGGAACATTCTCAAAAGAATCATCAGTAGGGTTAGTATCAATAGAATCATTAGAATTAGGATTACCAATAGAATCACATAAAACATCCATGGAGTCATCATCATTGGTAATTCTAGTTGGGACAAAATTTTCATTGAATGAAGCATGAAGAGATTCCTCGATCGTTGCGGTTCTTTTGTTGTATATCCGGTAGGTTTTGCTACATGAGGAATATCCAACAAATATCCCCTCATCAGATCTTGGATCAAATTTGTCCAAACTTCCATACGTGTTTTTAATAAAACATTTTGCGCCGAAAACTCTAAAATGTTTAACTTGAGGCAATCTACCAAACAACAATTCATAACAAGTTTGTTTGGTGCCGGGCCTCAAAAGTAATCTATTAAACACATAGCAAGCGGTATGTACTGCTTCCGCCCAAAATTGATGGCCAAGTTGGCTATCATCAAGCATAGTGCGAGCACATTCCACTAGCGTCCTATTCTTCCTCTCAATAACACCATTTTGAGGGGGTGCGCGAGGGAAAGAAAAGGTGTGAATAATACCAACTTCATGACAAAAATATGAGAAAGACTCATTCTCAAATTCTCCTCCATGATCACTACGAATAGTGACAATGGTGGTTCGAATGAGATTTTGTACTTTCTTAACAAATATTGTGAAGTTTTCAAAAGCATCATTTTTATTACTTAAAGAAAATACCCAAGTAAATCTAGAAAAGTCATCAACGATGACAAGTCCATATCGAGCATTCCCTAATGAAGCAACTCTAGTTGACCCAAAAAGATCTAGATGTAAAAGCTCTACAGGCTGCTTAGATGAAATGCTTTTCTTAGGTTTGAATGACGATTTTGGAAGTTTGCCTCGTGGACACGAGTCACAAAAGCTTTTCTTTTGAAAGGAAATCTTAGGAAATCCTTTTATAGAATTTAACTTGGATAGTTTAAAAAGTGTTCCAAAGTTCACATGACCAAAACGTCGATGCCATAAGTGTTGTTCACTTGTGTTGGCAATGAGACATTGTTCATGTGATTTGGGGATATCTAGGATATATATATCCTTATGGCGTGTGCCAGAAAATAACAAATCATTATTATCTTTTAGTAAAATATGACACATTCCTTTCGCAAAGCTAACTTTGTAACCTTGTCACAAAGTTGGCTTATTGAAATGAGATTGTGATTTAATCCTTTAACAAGGTAAACATCACTTATTAGAGGTTTAGATGGGTTACCAACTTTTCCAGCACCAATGAGGGTTCCTCTCTCGTTGCCTCCAAAGACTACACGATTCCCATTCTCAATGAGCACCACTCAGGAGAGCAATTGAGCTTCACCTGTCATGTGTTTTGAACACCCGCTATCGAGTATCCATTTACTCTTGGAGCTAAATTTGGATTTGTTGCTCCGTTTCTTTTTTTGGGTACCTAAAGATAGAAATATCATTCCATGGTACCCAAGGTCATTGGGTCCTAAAATATTAGACCTTTGGAAGCCAAGTCCAGTTGGACTTTGACTTCCCAACATAATCATCATTGTGCACGACATTCATAAAATAAGAATTCATATATGCTTGTTTTTCATGCATGTTAGTGTTCTTTGGGCCCCAAATAATGAATATTTTGGAAGTCCTATTCCTATTGGGAGCATGCATACGTTGTTGATTTCTACGTGATGCATGTGGCCTATGAGGAGGTGGCCTAGGAAATGCATGTCGTGGATAAGCATATGGCACATGATGAAATGGTGGTGGCGACATATGATATGATGCATGATGATAATCATTCATATGATAGTGATGTGGATGAACATATGCCTGTGGGGGAACACGTGCGTGAGGGTGTCTCACTTGGTGTGCACGTGCCCGTGGACGAGGAGAATAGAAATCATCATAATTGTGAACCGGTGGAGTAGGATGTGTGTTCCTACATGGCATAGTATTGGTGTACATAAAAGCATGACCCTTCTTTGGAGGTCCACCCAAAGTGGGTTTCTTTCCAAACGAGGGTGTGTACGAAGTGGAAGCACCATTGGTAGATGAACTACCAATGGAGTGTTTGCTCCTATTCGTTGAGGCTTCAGAAGATGGCCTAACAAAGGTGGTGAACGATTTGGATGAATTTCCCATCTTATACCCCAAGCCAATGCGATGATTGACCGAAAGTAAGTCATTTAGGATATTATCCAAATGGTCCTTACCTTTATTGAATTTATTAATTCGGCCTAATGTGGACTCATACTTCTCGGTGAGAGAAAGTATTGAAGCATCCATAGTGGACACTTGCGTGGTGAGTACACAAACACGAGACTTGAGATTCTCATTCTCAATACTCAAAGTTGAGTTTTGAGAAATCCAATCCGCTATCTCGTGTTCATCCGATTCCTCACTATGAACATGCTCAAGTTGAGATTTGAGATTTACAATCTCATTTCTCAAACCTTCAACAACGGTGTCGTTGTTGATGATGATAGGCTTAGGTGAGGTTTGGAGACTAGATAGCTCATCTTTAGTCTTAGTATATCTATTTACTAGTTTAGAATATTTAGACCAAATTTGCTCGTTAGCTAATCTAAGGTCATCCATAGTTACCTTACCGCCTTCATCCTCGCTTTCATCGGAGGAGGACACTTGATCATGTTCCTCTCTAGCCATGAAGCACATGTGTGCTTGCTCCACTTGTTTATCATCCGACTCTCCACTTGAGGAGTCGGAGTCAGAGTCGGTGAATGTCCCGACAAGTCGTTTCTTATACCCTTTCTTGTACTTCCGAGACTTGTCGAACTTTGGCACCTTTCATTTCTCCTTTTGCTTGTTTTGAGGACAATCCGCTTTCATGTGTCCTGGCTTGTTGCATTTAAAACACAAAGGAGCGGAGGCATTAGTAGAACTAAATTTTGATTTGTTCTTGAAATTACCTTTCCGGAAGAATCGGTTGAACTTCTTTGCCATGAGGGCAATGGATTCCAAGTCCAACTCGTCTTCCGATTCTTCATCATCGGTAGATGTAGATGGAGCGGCCTTGAACGCAATTGCCTTTTTCTTTGGCTCGTCTTGCTTCAAGTACGACTTCATCTTGTCTTGCATCTTTATTTTACTGTCCTTGCGTACCTCATAAGACATCAAGGTACCCATTAGTTGAACGACAGTATATTTATTCATATCGTTACCTTCCTCGATGGCGAAGGTACGCTTTTTCCAACAAGAAGGAAGTCCATCGATAATCTTTGAGACTTTCTCCTTTTGGGTGGTTGTCTTTCCAAGAGCCTCCAACTCGTTGGTAATGTCAACGAAGCGAGCATAGTACTCCTTCATCTTCCCACCCTGTTGCATATGAAATAATTCGTAATCTTTATTTACAACTGTGAGTTTGGAGTCTCTTACCCTACTCGTTCCTTCATGCAAGATGATGAGTGAGTTCCAGATTTGATATGCACTCTTACATGTGCATATATTGTTGAAGTCTTCGGGCTCCAAAGCACATTGCAAGGCATTCATTGCCTTGACATTGTTTACCTCCGCGGCCACCTCCGCGGTAGTCCACTTCGCGAAATCTTCTTCGGCGGGCTCGACATACTCCATCATCGTAGCTCTCCATAGTGAAGTGCTCCGGAGGAACGTTTCCATCCGGCATTTCCAGTACCCATAATTGGCACCGTTGAAGTAGAGAGGCCTAGTTGAGGAATGTCCTTCCATCACCGAAGCTCCTTCACGGTTCCTGAAGGTGATATAGTCTGAAGGTGGACGAACGGTCTTATTGTCGTTGGTAGACATAGCTATGAACTGGCTCTGATACCAAATGTAATGCCCTGATAGCTACTGCACAAGTACTAGAGGGGGGGGTGAATAGTACTTTAAAATAATCAAGAGTATAATTCCTAATTATCTTGCAAACTCAACCAACAATGCAGAATGAAGAATATGACCACAAAGAAAAGACAATTGCAAACAAAGCGATATAATGGGTTCGGATCCACCCAAGTCTCCCCGACTTGTTCCCGGTGATCCTACGTCCCAAACACCCGGATCCCCTCCGGCTACTTGAGTTAGAAACCTCTAACTCAAATTTGCACTATGAAATTCTTGTAGAAAACCTCTACAAGATCAAATCATACACAAATGAAAATGTGACTCCCACAAACCGGGATCACAAACTTCTCTCACAACCGAGAGAAAAACTTAATATCAAAGTAAATGAAATATGAAATGCTTACCAACAAAATCATATGCCTTGAGTAAACTTACGATTTTAGGGCAAGGAGGATTTTGAGAAAGAAGAAGGCACCAAACCCCAGCTCCACCAAGATGATCAGCAATAGGTGGCTAGTGAGATGTTGGTGACCTTGAATCAAGCTCTTGGCTTGAAGAGCTCACAATCAATGAGAATCTCTCTTTGAGGAATAAGAGTGAGGGAGAGATTCTTGTGAGAAATGAAAGCTTGGAAATGAGAATTAAATGCTCTTCTCTTTGATCTCTAAAACTCAATAATGGCAGCCTTGAATGCTATGAAGAAGCATCTCGAGATTATATAGGATAGAGAAGAGAGAGAGGGAAAAATTCGTGCATTTAATGCTCCAACGGATCTATTTCTGAAGCAGTCTAATCGGTCTAAGAAGGATCACTGACCGATTAGTTTCTCAACTAGTCAGTCAGTGATTACTCTTGGACCGACTAACTAGTTCATAGCCAATAAAGTGAATTCAAGGAGTTAGAACTAGTCGGTCTAAGAAGACTTGCCAACCGAATAGTTTGACAACTAGTCGGTCGGTGAGTGTTCTTTGACCGACTAAGAGTTGAAATATAATAGGCTGAATTCAAAGAGAGCTAGTCGGTCTAAGAACAAATTCCAACCGACTAGTTTCACAACTAGTCGGTCGACGGTTGTTCTTTGACCGACTAACTGTAAACAGTAGCTCAGGCTGAAAAGTGAAAGCATAACTAGTCGGTCTAAGAAGGATTCCTAACCGACTAGTTTGACAACTAGTCGGTCGGTGAACCTTCTTGGACCGACTAATTGATCAACAGTGTCTAGGCTGAATTGAGCAAGGAGATCTAGTCGGTTCAAGAAGGATTACTGACCGACTAGATGACAATCTAGCCGGTTGGTTCTTCTTCTTGAACCAACTAAGATGCACTAGAAACCGTGAAATGAAGCGTGAAGCTTCGAAAAAGTTTGTATGGGCTTCTAAGATAATCCTAGCTCTAAGATATGAACGTTATGAAGATTATAATGTAAGACCTACTCAAGGCTTAACATTCTACGAAAAGAAGCTAGAAGACTATAAATTAAACTTGACGAACCGTCTTCAAAAGCTTCATTTCAAATCTCTTGACTTCAATAATGCTCCTAGAGCTTCAACGAAACTTCAGGCACACGATCACGTGCTTTGAGAAGTCTTGAGACGTCGCTTTTGATGTTCATAGAATTTTGGCGACGATCTCCATAACCGCGCTCACACAGAGTTAGTTCACGATATTTATGTTTGTTCATCATCAAAACCAAATCCGGGGAATCAATACTCAACAACAACAACACAGCAACACCAAATCAGCCACCACCCTCCACCGTCAGCCTCCACAACCTCCTTCCACCAGCAAGCACCAAATCATCACCATCCCTCTACCCCATTCAAACCAGCCTCCACCATCTCCTTACAAACCAAAAACAAAACAGAAATTGAAAGCAAACAAACCAGAAATCACAAACCAATATTACAAAATCGAACCCCACATCGCAACATTCTCTGTGTACGCCACCCCGTGTCGAAGCCGCCACCGTCGATCAGAGTCGCCGTCTGCCGCCTGGAAGACGTCGTGCTGCCCTGAGCTCCCATCGCCACCCAACTCCCGATCTCGATAGCCGCCGCCTTCGGATCTGCCCCTGCCGCTTCAAATCACGCCGCACGCCGCCGTTCAGCTCGGGAAGCCGCCGCCGTAACCCCTGCCTCTGATCCGCCGTGTCTGAGCCCCGATCGCCGACCGCCCCATTTTCCCCCTTCGCCCCTTCGTCCCTGCAAAGAACAACAACAACAAAAAGATAAAGGAGAAAGAAAACAGAGAAAGGGAGAAAACGAGAAGAGACAGAGAGAGAGGGTATGATGAAAATTTATATATAAGTTTTAAAGTTAGTTTAATAAATATTAGATCAGTTAATTTATTATAATAGGATATTATTATAAAGTTATATAATTTATTAATAACAGGTTAAGTTAAAGTAAGTTTTTATTAAATTGTGTAGCTAACTCATTTGTAACATACGTGAACCAGGTACCCCTACCGCTAACCAAAACGCGCCTTTCGCTACAAGGCAATTCGGTAACTCATCGTACACTTGCTATGGATGTTAAAATAAAATATATGCATGCCAACCTAGTGTCATTTCAATTTCATAGTGTTTCCACTTTGAACTGCTAGATAAACTTATAAATTTCACAGTATCGTAAAAGAAATCGAATTGGACTACATGACATGCTTGATAGAAAGATTGTAACTGACGTGTGTTTATATTTTATATATTCACGCACGTCTTCTTTGTACTTTTCCGTTGTTTTCCGTCGTCCCGTACCTATTTTCTTGTGATTTTTAGTTTTCTTTCACTTCTTTGTGTTTTTGTGTAAATGATGGAGATCGCCAGCGTTGGGGACGTATAAAGAAGATATCATGAGTCCCCGGAGCAACGGGAGGAGTCACACGCGATCCAGAGGGCTAAACGTCGAAGATTGCTATATTTCAGCCCTCAACCGATCGGGTGGACCAGCCATCCGATCGGTTGATGTACGCGTATCCGACCCAGACAGGAGCTGAAGAGAAGAGCAGCTCACCCGATCGGTTCAGTGATCGGGTGAGATCGACAGAGCTCTTTGTCTTTTGAGCTTAATTCCAACCGATCTGGTGATATCTCACTTGATCGGTTTATCTGAAGCTGAAGACCAACAATCCACGACCCGGTCACGCCACCCGCTCGCCTCAGCGCCCGGTTGAAGCTTCTGAAGCCTGATGGCCAAAGCGTCTGTCAGCTCACCCGATCAGTTGACACTTCAACCGATCGGGTGGCCTTTTCATCCCCCTTCGTGCACTGCTACTCATTCATTGAATATCTGTTATCATTCCAGAGGGATTTTGGGTGATCTATTATTTTTCTAGCATCGGCATTGTCGTTAGCTTTCCAACGATATGTCGTATGACCAAATCCGATTTTTCTACATTTTTCTGGAATTTTTTGAGCGCAGCTGTGTGCTGAAAGTGGGTGATGTCTGGATTTCCAATTCAACCGATCGGTTGGGTGTCCGGGTGGCCGTCCGGGTGAGCCATTTTTAGCAGCTAAAGTCTCTGTTTATTTCCACCCAATCGGTTGATACTTCAACCGATTGGGTGGGCCTGTTTTGGCAGTTTTGCTGGTTTTTTGGACCCGAACAGTGAGTGTTTTGAGGGGGCTTATAAATAGAAGATGGGGCACGACTTGAGGAGGATCTTTTCTCATTTTTTCAGCATTTTTCTCCCCTTTTTTAGGAGCTTTAGGTTAGGTTAGATTAGGTTTTCTACTTCAATAAATCTTGTAAAGTATTGAAGATTCAATGGCAAGATAAGTATTTCTTTTCCTATTTTCATTGTTTTGTGTTATTTTTATTTTGCTCGATGATGAATGTTTGTTTGGATTTATTGATTGCTATCATGTTCTTCATCATTGAGTAGTGTTTGATGAACCCTAATATGGGTTAGAGCAGGATTGATGCTTGGAATCTACATTTGACTTGATTACATGGTATGTGTTCGATGGAATGTGTCAATGGGGATTTATAGCAATCTGAGTCCAATTCATATGGAAACACACTAGTTGTGTTGGGGATTGGGGTCCAGTGTCTTGTCCAGTCAAGATCCGCTTCGATGTATTGCTAGAAATCACATTCGACCTATTTGGCCATTAGGGTTACGCGGGGTGTTTCATTGTCATTGGCGGGTGAAAGACCGCCTCTGACCGTCGGGCCAAGGGGGAATAAACTTGGCGGTTGACTCCCTAGCCGCAGCTCACGCCCCTAGCGTAGACATTGAATCCTAGTGCGTGGGAACGGCTTGGACGAAATGTTGGGAGTTATTATTGTGGCCTTAATGCTCCCGGTTGCGGAAGGTGTTAATGGACATGGGAATGCCCACCGTCTGAAACCGGGTAGACCTAGCGTACTGGGCATCGACCGAAATATCGGGCCCATGGACGCTAGGTACCACCTTTAGGGGCAATGTCTCACCCTGGGTCAAGTCAAATGCCAAGTGTCATGAGTGCTCTAGCCCATGTTAGCGGGGATTCATTTCTTGTCTTTTTCATTTCTTTCCTTTATTTCTACACTTCCACCCATATTATCCGCGTAGCTCTCACACAACCTAGGTGAGGCTAGTAGCCATTCAAGCCATCCACCTCCCTGTGTTCGATAACCTGAACCCACACTAACCGTGTACTTGCGGTAAAACGACACCGTGCCCAAACCGTAAACGGGGCGCCGGTCAGTAACTGGAAATGTAAGAATAGTAAATGACTAGTAAAACTGCAAGTACGGTAACCTGCACGGACACTGGGTTTGGGGTAACTTATAATAGCGAGGGTGCGGGAGTGACTAGTCCAGACTTTGCTGTCACCGTGCGGGTTCTAGCAACCCATCATAGTAGCCGGTGACAACCATCACAGATCACAGATTATTGCATAGTATTCATAGCATAGTTTGCCCGGGTAGCATCCGTGGTAAGAGGTGGACTCTTGGTTGCTCATTGCACCCCGCATTATAAGTCACGGTCTAGGTAAGGCACAGTTAGACTCTCGTAACATGGTCACTTTTATTATTGTACTTTTAACTGCTAGAAATTGATGATAGTTGTAAAACTGCAAAGTTACTTTTCTGTTTTTTTCCCTTACCACTATTGTTCACACTTTACTTCTTTTCTTTTAGATTGCCATGCTTGTACTTTTGTTTTAATATCCATGTATAGAGATACTTTGAGTTACGTCTGATCCTGGCGACCCTTCTCTTTGTGGTGGACTTGCCAGATATCCCTCAGGTTGAAGAGTTTGCACCAGAGGCTGTAGGCACTGAGTTCGTGGTTGAGTTTGACCAGCAGGACGCTGGGTATTGAGAGTGAGTGTGGGAGTTTTACTTTGTTGCTTTCGGAGTGGTTTGATGTATCTTTTGTTTTCCGTTGTATTTTCCTTTCTAGTACGTTATTGGGTTGTAATAAGCTTGTAAAACCACTTTCATTATAAGTATTTTGGCGTATTTCTGCAACAGAGCCTGAGTTGACTTCATTGGTGCCTAGCAGGACTTGTGCATGTTCCAAACAATAACGGGCCCCAAGAGTGGGTCGTTACAAGTTTGGTGGCCCATGCAGGTCCGCGCAAAATACCACATGAATAATACAGGAGGTTCAGAATATGCCGTGGCTACTGCCAAGAGGCAATTGACTGATGGTGCTCGAGACTGGTGGCAGGCGGTAGAAGACCGTTTGGGATTGCCTATTTCGTGGGATGACTTCACCAGTACCTTCAACGCTCAATACTTTCCCCCACAAGCAATGATCAAGATGAGGAAGAAGTTCATCAACCTGAAGCATGGTTCGATGACGGTGGATCAGTATGACGCTGAGTTCTCCAGGCTCAGCAGGTTTGCTCCAGAGATGGTTACAAATGCTTTGAATCGAGCCCAGCAGTTCCAGCAGGGACTCAACATTGAGATTCAGAGGATGATGGTCGGTGCTAACCCGACCACCCATGCTGCAGTTCTGATCATTGCTCGTAAACATGAGATGGTCGAAGAGGAGGAGAAGGAAGAGCTTAGGCTGGCAGCATCTGCGAGGCCCCCACCGACCCATGCTGGGCCAAGCAGACGACCACAGATGCACTGTCCTTTTCAGCAGGTTCAGTTTAAGAGGCCAGGACAACAGCAGCAGGCCCTCCCAGTTTGCCACTTTTGTGGGAAGCCCGGGCATGACAAACCTGAGTGTCGAGGCTTTCTGGGCCTTTGTCTAGTTTGTGGAGAGTCTGGACACGTTGCTAGGAATTGCCGCATCATAGGTCATGTGATCGAGCTCTGGCTCCAGCTCCAGCTCCTCGTGCTGCCCCAACTGGGATCGTCCCACAGCGTCCACCTCTACCTCCACAGCAGAGTGTGTTCCAGCAGGCGATGCAGCAACCACCATCGAGACGCCAGGCTTACACCATGACTATCGAAGAGGCCGATGCTACCGGTGAAGTGATCACATGTATAATTCTTGCATTGTTAGTGTATCTTTTCTTTCATTAGCATTGGTTGCTTAGATTAGTGATTGAACCTAGGTGTCGTGCTAGCAGCTGGGAATCCCGCCCTCTCCTTGTTCGATTCGGGAGCATCACACTGCTTTCTAGCGAGTCAATTCGTTCGCACCCATACCGCTCCTGTCAAAACTTTATCTACCAGTTGGAACGTCAACACGGGTGGCAGAGTGATAAAGGTGACCTGTGGGTATCCTCAATGCCCCGTGGTGATTTGTGGGCGAGCTTTGTTCGTCGACTTCATGATGATAGATATCCCAAACTTTGCTGCTGTATTCGGGATGGATTGGTTGGGAACTTTCCATGCCACCATCGACTGTTGAAAAAGGAGGGTATCCTTCGACATTCCTGATCATCCGAAGTTCGAGTTCATTAGTGGGAGCAGATCTATAGGCCTGGTGAAGTACAAAGCCAGGTCGACCGAAGCAGTAGCAGCTGCGATGGAAGCTGAGCCCGAAGTATCAGAAGTGGTTCGAGAGTTCATCGATGTGTTTCCAGACGACCTTACAGGTTTATCTCCGAATCGCACTCTCAAATTTTCCATCGAACTAATTCCAGGAGCCCAGCCGATGTCCAAGGGACCATATCGTTTAGCACCATCTGAGCTAGAAGAATTGCAGGTCCAACTCGATGAGCTGTTGAAGAAGGGATGGATACAACCCAGTGTATCTCCCTGGGGATCTCCTATATTGCTGGTGAAGAAGAAAGAAGGATCCCTTCGTATGTGTGTTGACTACCGTGAGCTGAACAAAGTCACCGTGAAGAACACGTACCCTCTGCTGCGCATCGACCATCTTTTCGACCAGATCGGTGGGTCAAGTGTCTATTCGAAGCTGGATCTGAGGACATGGTACCATCAAGTGAAGGTGAAGGATGAAGATGTTCCGAAGACTGCATTCAGAACCAGATACAGACATTATGGGTACTTAGTGATGCCGTTTGGTGTGACCAATGCACCCACGGTATTTATGAGTCTCATGAACCAAGTATTGTATGAATACTTGGACAAGTTCGTTATAGTCTACATCGACGACATTCTCATCTATTTGAAGAATGCGATGGAGCATGAAGAGCATCTCAGGAAGGTTCTCGAGACCCTGAGAAGACACCAGCTTTATGCCAAACTTAGCAAGTGCGAGTTCTGGCTGAACAAGGTGGCGTTTCTAGGCCACGTGGTGTCCGGAGCAGGAATTGCTATTGATCCTGAAAAAGTAGCCGATGTTCAAAACGAGCCAGTCCCTCGAATGGTGACCGAGATTCGAAGCTTCTTGGGACTAGCTGGCTACTACCGGAGGTTCACAAAGATTTCTCGAAGATCGCGGGAGCCATGACACGATTAATGAGAAAGGATGTGATGTTTGTTTGGTCAAAAGCATGTGACGATGCTTTCTAGGAACTGAAGAAGAGGTTGACGACTGCACCCATCTTGAGCATTCCAGACCGATCAGGAGGATTCGAAGTCTTCTGTGATGCATCTGGAAAAGGACTTGGATGCATGCTACATCAGCACGGTCGAGTCGTAGCATATGCATCTAGGCAGTTGAAGATCCATGAGAAGAATTACCCCACTCATGATCTTGAGTTGGCGGCAGTGATTTTTGCATTGAAGCTTTGGAGGCACTTCCTATTGGTGGAGCATGTGAAGGTGTTCTCGGATCATAAGAGTCTGAAGTATCTCTTCACTCAGAAGGAGCTCAACATACGTCAGAGACGATGAGTCGAGCTCATGGCAGACTATGACATTGAGCTTCAGTACCATTCTGGGAAAGTCAATGTCGTACCGGATGCATTGAGTCGTCTTCCAGCGATGATGACCCTTATGACTCAGTGGAGGTTGCAGCAAGAGATCCGGGACATGGGTATATAAGTGATTCTACTGGGGATGACTGCATCTTTGATGGGCATGCATGTCCAGTCGACCTTGGTAGAGAGGATCAAGTCAACTCAGATGGACGATGAGAAGCTGCGGAAGATTAGAGATCTGGTGATAGCAGGCCAGAGACCAGAATTCAAGATTCATGCAGATGGATCCTTGAGGTTTGAAGACAGGATCTGTGTACCATCTGGTGCCATTAGAGAGGAGCTGTTAGAGGAAGCTCACAGCTCTCTATACTCCATACATCCTGGGGGTACCAAGATGTATCAGGATCTGCTACAGCATTACTGGTGGCATGGCATAAAGAGAAGCGTCACTCGGAGCGTAGCAAAGTGTATTGTGTGCCAACAGGTGAAGGCTGAACACCAGAGGATTGCCAGCTTGTTGCAGCCATTGCCCATTCCGGAGTGGAAATGGCAGCACATCACGATGGACTTCGTGACTGGTCTACCAAGAGTACGAAGCATAATGGCGTTGTTTGGGTGATCGTAGACCGATTGACCAAGACCGCGCATTTCATTCCTTTCAGAGTGGGCCAGTCTACAGAAGTATTGGCCAAGAAGTACATGGATGAGATCGTGAAGCTGCATGGAGTTCCTATCAGTATTGTCTCGGACAGAGACAACAGGTTCACATCTCGTTTCTGGAGGAGCCTTCAGGAGAGCTTGGGGACTCACTTGAGTTTTAGTACAGCTTACCATCCGTAGACAGATGGTCAGTCAGAGTGTACTATTCAGATACTGGAAGACATGCTGCGGGTATGTATGCTGGACTTCAAAAAATCATGGGAAGATCATCTCCATTCGGTGGAGTTTGCATACAACAACAGCTACCAATCTAGTATTGGTATGGCACCTTTTGCGGCACTGTATGGGAGGAAGTGCCGATCCCCTTTGAGCTGGGATGATGTAGGAGATCGAGAGTTGGTTGGTCCTGAGCTAATCACGGAAGCCGTGGATGTGGTTTGTACCATCAGAGAGAAGCTGCAGTTGGCTCAGGAAAGGTACAAGCATTGGGCAGATGCGAAACGTCGACATCTGGAGTTCCGGCCCGGTGATCATGTATTTCTAAAGATCTCGACCAACCGAGGATTGATTCGTTTTGGTCGGAGAGGAAAGCTCAGTCCTCGATTCATTGGGCCTTTCGATATTCTGGAGCGAGTAGGAGAGGTGGCATACAAGCTTGCACTGCCTCCTGCCTAAGAGGGAGTGCACAATGTATTCCACATCTCGCAGTTGCGTCGCTATATGAGCGACCCGAGTCATGTCGTGGACTACTCAGAGATCACAGTTTGTCCAGACTTAACGTAATAGCAGCAACCCGTAGAGATCCTTGATCGACACCAGAAAGTCTTTAGGAACATGACTATTGATCTAGTCAGAGTGATGTGGCGTAGAGACTCGCCAGGAGAGTCTACCTCGGAGTGAGAAGATGAGATGCGAGGACGTTACCCCTACCTTTTCCCTGCCCTATAGAGAATTCCGGGGACGGAATTATTCTAAGGAGCTTAGGATGTAACGGCCTGTTTTTCTAGTCGCATTTTGATTGTTGTGTGCCTATGTTCCTTTTTCTGCGTTCATTCAGTTATTTTCATCCGAGTGGTTTTTTCGTCCGCACGTTGACGCGAGCGCGTCTTTAATTTAGTTTTACTGTGGCGTAACATTGGCCGAGTAACAATAACTAATTACTTTTAATTAAGAGTTAAGTACTAATTGACTATTTGCTACTAAATGATTTTAATCACTTTTAACTAAAAATTAATTTCTAATTAACTTATTATTTTAACTAATTTATTTTGACTAAATTACCTTTCCTAAATTATTCTTACCATCTACTTTACCCTAACCCTAACCTACCCAATTGAATCCCACCGAAAGAATCGGTGAGATCCAACATCTGCTTTCAAAGTCCCCTACCTCACAACTACTCCCATCAATCTATCTCTCTTCCTCTTCTTAAAACAACCTACAGGAATCAAACAGCAACCAACAGCAGCAACAACAACCCAGCAACATCAAATCAGCCACAACCCTCCACCGTCAGCCTCCACAACCTCCTTCCACCAGCAAGCACCAAATCATCACCATCCCTCTACCCCATTCAAACCAGCCTCTACCATCTCCTTACAAACCAAAAACAAAACAGAAATTGAAACCCAAATAAACCAAAAATCACAAACCAAGATTACAAAATCGAACCCTAAATCGCACCATTCTCTGTGTGCGCCGCCCCGTGTCGAAGCCGCCGCCGCCGATCAGAGTCGCCGTCCACCGCCTGGAAGACGTTGCGCCGCCCTAAGCTCCCATCGTCGCCCGCCGCCCGATCTAGACAGCCGCCACCTTCGGATCCGCCCCCGCCGCTTCAAATTGCGCCGCACGCCGCCGTTCAGCTCGGGAAGCCGCCGCCGTAACCCCCGCCTCTGATCCGTCGTGCCCGAGCCCCGATCGCCGACCGCCCCATTTTCCCCTTCGCCCCTTCGTCCCTGCAGAGAACAACAAAAAAAGATAAAGGAGAAAGAAAACAGAGAAAGGGAGAAAACGAGAAGAGAGATAGAGAGTGTAAGATGAAAATTTATATATAAGTTTATAAAGTTAGTTTAATAAATATTAGATAAGTTAATTTATTATAATAGGATATTATTATAAAGTTATATAAGTTATTAATTACAGGTTAAGTTAAAGTTAAGTTTTTATTAAATTGTGTAGCTAACTCATTTTTAACATACGTGAACCAGGAACCCCTACTGCCAACCAAAACGCGCCTTTCGCTACAAGGCAATTCGGTAACTCATCGTATCCTTGCTATGGATGTTAAAATAAAATAGATGCATTCCAACCTAGTGTCATTTCAATTTCATAGTGTTTCCACTTTGAACTGCTAGATAAACTTATAAATTTCGCAGTATCGTAAAAGAAATCGAATTGGACTACATGACATGCTTGACAGAAAGATTGTAACTGGAAATGTGAGAATAGTAAATGACTCGTAAAACTGCAAGTATGGTAACCTGCACGGACACTGGGTTTATGGTAACTTATAATAGCGAGGGTGCGGGAGCGACTAGTCCAGACTTTGTTGTCACCGTGTGGGTTCTAGCAACCCATCATAGTAGCCGGTGACAACCATCACAGATCACAGATTATTGCATAGTATTCATAGCATAGTTCACCCGTGTAGCACCCGTGGTAAGAGGTGGACTCTTGGTTGCTCATTGCACCCCCACATTATAAGTCACGGTCTAGGTATGGCACAGTTAGACTCTCGTAACATGGTCACTTTTAATATTGTATTTTTAACCGCTATAAATTGATGATAGTTGTAAAACTGCAAAGTTACTTTTCTGTTTTTCTCTTACCACTATTGTTCGCACTTTACTTCTTTTCTTTTAGATTGCCATGCTTGTACTTTTGTTTTAATATCCATGTATAGAGATACTTTACATTACGACTGATCCTGGCGACCCTTCTCTTTGTGGTGGACTCGCTAGATATCCCACAGGTTGAAGAGTTTGCACCAGAGGCTGTAGGCACTGAGTTCGTGGTTGAGTTTGACCAGCATGATGCTGGGTATGGAGAGTGAGTGTGGGAGTTTTACTTTGTTACTTTCGGAGTGGTTTGATGTATCTTTTGTTTTCCGTTGTATTTTCCTTTCTAGTACGTTGTTGGGTTGTAATAAGGTTGTAAAACCACTTTCATTATAAGTATTTTGGCGTATTTCTACAACAGAGCCTGAGTTGACTTCATTGGTACCTAGCAGGACTTGTGCATGTTTCAAACAGTAACGGGCCCCGAGAGTGGGTTGTTACAATTTAAAAGTTCATTGAAATATATGTCAGTGAAAGCTCAGCAAGATTTTAAAGTAAATGAAAGCATTAACTTATAGACAGAAACAGACGAGTGTTAGAACACAATTATAAAGAACAAGTGCATAACTTAAAGGATGAACATACTGCAATAATTAACATGTGGTATGCATTTAAAGGAATTAACACAGTTACAAATTGAGTACTTTCAGTTATTTGTGCTCATGCATAAGTCCATGTCCGAGTAAGTATAGTGTTCTCGATACACCCTATCAATGGGGGTTTACAGTGACCCTTCATTCCATCTCTAACCTGGAAAATGGCCAAGATTCTCTCTTCCATTAGTGTGGTATGGAAGTAGCCGTAATGTGTTCAAGACACACTAACAGACTCTACTACATGAACCTACCCCACCCAAAGTGTCTGTCTAGTCTTCGACTATGTTTATCCCATCTGTATTCGATGGTATCACATGTTCGTTTGGAGGGTTATGTCCTACCATCTGTCCAGATTCGTTCAATATGCTAGCATGCAGATAGTAATTTGTTACAAACGAGCATCATTATTATCACAGGTCCATTTAAATCAGGAAGCAACTAGTATAATGAAGGCATGCAGTTCAGCTTCTAAATTTAACAAGCGTAATAAAATGAGATTTCAGCACTTGAGTTGAACAGTTCAATTTTGCAATTCATTTACAATAAACTACTTGCCTGGCCGAGGCAAATTTGGGTGTCCCAACGATCACGGTGAAAGACGTGATTTATCTGCATCATTAGATTTATAATATCAAATAAAAGATTCTAACCAAATATTAAAACTAATATTTATGTGCATTGTTTATAAGCTAACATCTACATAACATATATAACTAACATATATATTATCTAACATATATTTATAACTGTAGCGTATATATTATGAAAACTAAGTATATTAAAATATGAACTAACTGTTATGTAATATACATATACTAGTCATTACCCGTGCCCATAGGGCACGGTTTATTTAATGGCTGAGTTTTTCTCCCCCACAAATTTCAAGTTCCCCCAAATTTCAAGTTTTCCCACAAAATTTCAAGTTTCCCCCCAAATTTAAGTTTTCCCCCAAAATTTAAGTCCCCCCAAAATTGTCATTACCACCAAGGACAAACTTGCCACGTATGACAAAGCTTTGTCCTAGTAGGATAAGATTCAAAATCTTCATAGAACTGGAAAAAAAATGGCCGGAAGAGGTGAGAATAAAAAGTGTGGGTGTGTGTGTGGGGAGGGTCCATAGGCAAAAATACAAAAACCGGGGTTGTATGTGCAAAATTCCCCACCTCCTCTTTTATCCCTCAAAATCTCATCTCTTATATTTTCTCTTATTCAATTTCCCTGTTTTATATAATAGATATCCAAATTCTCTTATCCAATTTCTCATGTCCAAATTCGCTTATCAATTTCTCTTGATAACATCCGTCTTTTATATAATAGATATCCCTTATCCAATTTCTCTTGTCCAATATCTCTTATCCAATTTCTCTTGATAACATCTCTCGTTTGTAATATAGATATCTCTTATCCAATTTCTCTTGATAACATCACTCTTATCCAATTTCTATTGTCCAATATCTCTTATTCAATTTCTCTTGATAATATCCCTCTTTTATAATATAGATATCTCTTGTCCAATTTATCTTGTCCAATATCTCTAATCCAATTTCTCTTGATAACATCCCTCTTTTATAATATAGATATCTCTTATCCAATTTCTCATGTCCAATATCTCTTAATAACATCCCTCTTTTATAATATAGATATCTCTTATCCAACTTCTCTTTTCCAATATCTCTTATCCGATTTCTCTTGATAACATCCCTCTTTTATAATATAGATATCTCTTATCCAATCTCGCTTGATAACATCCCTCTCTTATAATATAGATATCTCTTATCCAATTTCTCTTGTCCAATATCTCTTATCCAATTTCTCTTGATAACATCCCTCTTTTATAATATAGATATATAATAGTATACTGATCATGTACTACTGTTATAAAATGATGTATATAAGATTAATATAACATACTGTTATATCATACATATATATAAAATAATATAATGTGTTGTTCATTCACTTTAATTTAATGTTCCACATAATCTAACATTGTTTATATATATATACATAATCATGTGTTTTTGCAAGGGGTAGATGGGTGCTCTAAAAGTATTGGAATGAATTGATTTTTGGTATGTTGACCATCCATGATGTGAACAACAAACCCATGACAAATAAAATCCAAAAAAAATTGTGCGATATGTGGGGAAATGGGAGCGACTCCTTAGATTTAATCTAATGAGTCACCCTAGGAACACTTTACCCATATATATATATATATATATATATATATATATATATATATATATATATATATATATATATATATATATATATATATATATATATATATATATATATATATATATATATATATATGGTAAAATGCGCCTGCGCTCGTGCTCAGATTGGATTCCTGCGCTCGACCCCTCCTGACCGTCCGATCCGATCCCCCGGCTGTTGTTAAAAGCGGAACATGAGGAACTTTTGGTGCAATTACCAACGCACCCTTACGCAACCGGAACTTTTGGGGAAATTACCATCCTACCCTTATATCCCCTATCAAAGCAACTTTTTAGAACTAATGGTGCAATTACCATCCCGCCCTTTATATCCTTTTCAAAGAAATAGTTTACACTATACGGCACCGTTGTGCGCGTCGAACCAGAGCAGAGTAAATTACTCCCCGCGCACAACGCGCTACAGTCTACGCTAATGGGGGAACTTACGTGTAAAGCAATTTCCATCCGCGCGCACGACTGGCAAAAATACGACCCGTCGTGCGCGGGTGTTAAAACGCCTAGTGTGAAGGAATTTCCATCCGCGAGCACGACGGGCAAAATTAACCCCGTCGTGCATAGGGGTTAAAATGCCTAGTGTGAAGCAATTACCCCCGTCGTGGGCGTCGTGCGCGGGAAACGCACAAGTGTCGAGCATTTACCAACCGTGCGCACGACAGGCAAAATTACCTCCGTCGTGCGCGAGGGGTAAAACGCATCGTGTAAAGCAATTTCCATCCGCGCGCACGACGGGCAAAATTAACCCCGTCGTGCGCGTGGGTTAAAATGCATAGTGTGCAGCAATTTCCATCCGAGCGCATGACGGGAAAAATTAACCCCGTCGTCCGTGGGGGTTAAAACGCCTAGTGTGAAGCAATTTCCATCCGCGCGCACGACGAGCAAAATTACCCCCGTCGTGCGCGTTGTCCGCGGGGCTTAAAACGCACAAGTGTGGAGCATTTTGCAGCCGTGCGCACGACGGGCAAAAATAAGCCCCGTCGTGCGCGGGGGTTAAAACGCCTAGTGTGAGACAATTTCCATCCGCGCGCACGACAGGCAAAATTACCCCCAGTCGTGCGCGTCGTGCGCGGGGCTTTAAACGTACAAGTGTTGAGCATTTTCCATCGTACTCGTTGGGTGAAAGGCCTAGTGTGGGGCAATTTCCATCCACGCGCACGACTGGCAAAATTAACCCCGTCGTGCGCGTCGTGTGCAGGCAAACGCACAAGTGTGGAGCAATTTCCATCCATGCGCACGACAGGCAAAATTACCCCTGTCGTGCGCGAGGGGGAAAACGCAATGGTGGGCGTCGTGCGCGGGAAACACACAAGTGTGGAGCATTTACCAACCGTGCGCACGACAGGCAAAATTACCCCCGTCGTGCGCGAGGGGTAAAACGCAACGTGTAAAGAAATTTCCATCCGCGCGCACGACGGGCAAAATTAACCCCGTCGTGCGCGTGGGTTAAAATGCCTAGTGTGCAGCAATTTCCATCCGAGCGCACGACGGGCAAAATTAACCCCGTCGTCCGTGGGGGTTAAAACGCATAGTGTGAAGCAATTTCCATCCGCGCGCACGACGAGCAAAATTACCCCCGTCGTGCGCGTCGTCCGCGGGGCTTAAAACGCACAAGTGTGGAGCATTTTGCAGCCGTGCGCACGACGGGCAAAAATAAGCCCCGTCGTGCGCGTGGGTTAAAACGCCTAGTGTGAGGCAATTTCCATCCGCGCGCACGACAGGCAAAATTACCCCCAGTCGTGCGCGTCGTGCGCGGGGCTTTAAACGTACAAGTGTGGAGCATTTTCCATCGGCACGCACGACGGGCGAAATTACCCCCCGTCGTGCATGTTGGGTGAAAGGCCTGGTGTGGGACAATTTCCATCCGCGTGCATGACGGGCAAAATTAACCCTGTCGTGCGCGTCGTGTGCAGGCAAACACACAAGTGTGGAGCAATTTCCATCCATGCGCACGACAGGCAAAATTACACCCGTCGTGCGCGAGGGGGAAAACACAATGTGTAAAGCAATTTCCATCCACGCGCACGACGGGCAAACTTACCCTGTCGTGCGCGTGGGTTAAAACGCCTAGTGTGCAGCAATTTCCATCCGAGCGCACGACGGGCAAAATTAACCCCGTCGTGCGCGGGGGTTAAAACGCCTAGTGTGAAGCAATTCCCATCCGCGCGCACGACGAGTAAAATTAACCCCGTCGTGCGTGTCGTGTGCGGGGCTTAAAACGCACAAGTGTAGAGCAATTTCCATCCGTGGGCACGACGGGCAAAATTTCCCCCGTCGTGCGCGAGGGGGAAAACGCAACGTGTGAAGCAATTTCAATCCGCGCGCACGACGGGCAAAATTACCCCCGTCGTGCGCGTCGTGCGAGAGGCTTAACACGCACAAGTGTGGAGCAATTTCCATCCGCGCGCACGACTGGCAAAAATACGCCCCGTCGTGCGCGGGGGTTAAAACGCCTAGTGTGAAGGAATTTCCATCCGCGAGCACGACGGGCAAAATTAACCCCGTCGTGCACGGGGGTTAAAATGCCTAGTGTGAAGCAATTACCCCCGTCGTGGGCGTCGTGCACAGGAAACGCACAAGTGTGGAGCATTTACCAACCGTGTGCACGACAGGCAAAATTACCCCCGTCGTGCGCGAGGTGTAAAACGTAACGTGTAAAGCAATTTCCATCCGCGCGCACGACGGGCAAAATTACCCCCGTTGTGCGCATGGGTTAAAATGCCTAGTGTGCAGCAAATTCCATCCGAGCGCACGACGGGTAAAATTAACCCCGTCGTCCGCGGGGGTTAAAACGCCTAGTGTGAAGCAATTTCCATCCGCGCGCACGACGGGCAAAATTCTCCCCAGTCGTGCGCGGGGCTAAAACGTACAAGTGTGGAGCATTTTCCATCCGCGTGCACGACGGGCAAAATTGCCCCCGTCGTGCGCGTCGTCCGCGGGGCTTAAAACGCACAAGTGACAAGTGTGGAGAAATTTCCATACGAAGGTAGCAATATGGGTAAAACATATCTTTTAATTTCTTACAACAAGTGATTATTTTGCACAAAACCTAACATCAATTTTATACCGAATTTTTTTCAATATCAACATTCTTGTTGTCCCTTTTTACTCGGTGACGTGCGTTATAAATTGATTTGCATGGAAGGTTGGATTTTCCTACATGACTTTCAAAATCTCAGCCGGCCTCAGCATGCTCTTTGCCAAATCTCTCAATGATTCCATCTCCATTCCCTGCAACTGCCCTTCATCGGAATGGCCCTCGACATAATTAGCAGCTTAATGGTTGTGCCTGCCCTCAACGAATGTTAATCTCAACTCCTCACCGCCAACACCGACGCCCACCATTACCATGCAATGAGAACAGACATTGACACTTCTTGGTTTTAACTGTCCTGTCGGTCGTTTTTTTCCTTTCGGTGTCACCTGTAAACCCCTCTTCTTTCACATGCAAAGTAAACAACAGGAACCCTATTGGAAGTTTTACATGCAAAGCGACAACATTCTTGTTGTCCCTTTTTAATCGGTGACGTGCATTATAAATTGATTTACATGGAAGGTTGGATTTTCCTACAGGACTTTCAAAATTTCAGCCGGCCTCAGCGTGCTATTTGCCAAATCTCTCAATGATTCCCATCTCCATTCCCTGCAACTGCCCTTCATCAGAATGACCCTCCACATAATTAGCAGCTTGATGGTTGTACCTGCCCTCAATGACTGTTAACCTCCACTGACCGCTGGATTTTTGTACGACATAAATAGTACCTTGGATTTTTGTACCTTCTCCAGCAATCTTAACCGTATCTGCATGCATGTAAAATCACCAAATTTCTACATCATTTTCCACCCAATTGAATAAGAATTTCACCTATAGTGTATTTAAAAGAATATACTTACCAAATGGAATACCTCGAAAATCCCTACTTTAACACCCAAGAAAGGAAGAAAATGCCAATGTATCCTAGAAGGTCCGCTGACCGCTGAGATCTTCTGGGAAGATTTGAAGGTGCATTTTGGTTGCAAATGCTTCTTTATCCTAGAAGGTACGCTTACCGCTGAGATCTTCTGGGAAGATTTGAAGGTGCATTTTGGTTGCGTAGTTAGCCTGATTTCATTGGAGTCATTTTCTACCGCCGTCCCATTCTCTTTATAGGCATCTACATCATGAAGGAAATGGTACACATTGAAATAGCAGGAGTAATTTTAAATTTTATCTTCCATTTACCATGGTATATATCTACATCAAGTAGAACGAAGCAATGGTTAGAATGTGTCAGGTTAAACTGAGAAACAAACATATTGTAAGAAAAATACGTAGAATACCGTGGCTATACGAGGAAGATCAGAGAAGCAGAATACTTAGCAGATGTAATTGAAACCGCTGTGGCGTGACCTCAGTGGTAATCGCTGTTGCCGGTTGCTCCCGAAGGTTAACACAGCAGCCCCTGGCCGTGTCCACACTTGGCCAGAGACTTTGGATTTTGCACAGTACAGCTACCCATGAGAACGGGATGAAGCAAAGAAGAATTTTTGGAGGAAACGATTTTTCCGTGTATTTTCTTGAGGAAAGCAGAGGGATATAAATAGAGTTCAAAAAATAGCTGTTATGAATTCAAATGGTCAAATATTAAACGAGTATTAAAATATGCTTTGAATGCTGCATATTAAACCGAGGCTTTAACTGCGTATTTATTGAGAGGTTTTGAATGCTGCAATCAAATTAGCCGTTACCAACATTTTAGAATGAGACGCCATTTATTATAGACGAATTGGACTGGCCATGGATGAGGATGAGACTACAGTTGATTTACTGTGAGTCATGAAAAGAACCCGTGAGTCTACAGTTGTTGTGCTCGTGAATATACAGAATATACAGATGTTGCGCTGTGAGTAATTTTTGAGGGTAATCTCATACACAAAGCGAAATTTTTGAGGGCGTTCACGGTCCATTTATAGTGAAATTGACCATTCAAATTGATGAGTACAAGTCCGTTATCCTACAGCGAGCCCTTCATTGCGAACATCTACGTAGACAATCATATGTATCAGTTTGTAAGAGCATAGGCTAATGAATCAGTTTGGATCTGTATCAGTATGTACATCAATATAGTTGAATTCGATCGAATATGCCTTCAGCTTGAATAAGTATCAGATTCAATTTTAAAGTTTGCATGTAGTTTCTGAGTCAGAGTGAATAAGTATCCGGTTTAATCTACAATTTTTTCAGATTGAACAAGTATAATAAGACTTAAATCTAAAAGTTTAGGCTTGATTGGGATTCAGATTAAGTATGATGAAATTTGGAATTAAAATTATAGCATCTCACAAATATGCTCAAAGCGTAAAACGGGCAAATTTATTCCCGTGGTCGCGTTGAGCAAATTTGTCATCGATGCAACATCAGCTTAACGCGCACAACGGGTAAAATTCTTCTGGTTGTGCGCGTTAAACAATTGTTCATAACATACCGTAGATGCTCAAAGCGAACACCTGGCTCTGGCTGTGCTTGTTATGCGCTTTGCGCAATTAAATTACCCATTTATGCTCAACGCGCACAACGGCCATAAATTTGATGGTTCTGAGCGTTGAGCAATTATGTAAGCGGCTACAAATTTTTCCAACTCGCTTCCCAACGGTCAAACATTCTTGGCAAAATCATATGGCTGGTATCAATCAGCTGTAGATTCACGGGCAGTATTTTGTATATTCACGAGCACCCCTCCGTAGCATGACGGGGTCTTCGATGTAGCCACACAGTAGAAGTGTAGAACTCTACGGCCGGCTCATCCTCATAAACCAATACAATTCGCTGCCACGCGTTGTGCGTTGTGCGTCTTGAGCAATTCCGGTTTTCCATGCATTTTGTGCGGTGAGCATTTAAGATTGGTACTCGATTCTGTATTATTTATCACGGTGTGCGCATCGAATAAAATGTAAGAAAAAAGATTAGTGCAGATTAGTATTGTTGGGAGTAATTTTCCAATTGGCATCAATGTTGATCACGGCGAAAAGCCGTTGAGTTTCCATGTTTTGAGCGGAGAATAATTAACCTATTTTGTTACAAATGATAGAATAATTGGGATTCCGCGACTTTCGCGTTGGTATTACGCGGTGTGCGCGTTGAGTAAATAAATGTTGATTCCCGAGAACCATTGCATTACTGTAGGATCACGGGCTTAGTATACTCTTCATTTTTATTGGTCAAATTCCTAAGTGGCTTACAACGAGCCCTCATCTTCTCACAACTTCCTCTACTTCCCTCTATATCTTCTTCTTAATTTGCGCACACAACCACCGTCTGGAAACAATAAGTTCTACTGCTGTTCGTGCATTCTTGATAAAGATATGGACGATAGCATTCATCCAGTAGTCTTTTCACGTAAAGTAAATGGTTGATGTTTGAAACTGACGCTATGACGGTAATAAGCGCAACGAAGGGCTGAAATAAATTAGCCGTTGTGCGCGTCGTGCGTGGTGGTTAAAAGTCATAGTGTGAATCAATATCCATCCGCTGTACACACACGGTCTCTGTAACGGCCTGCATTTTTCCAATACTTTCAAATTAAGTATTTAAAGAAAATTCAATTTTTAATTGTATTTTATAATGGTTTGTTAGGAGTTTTAACTGATTTCAAAAATTTCCTATAAAAATATTTTGAAGTACCAGACTAGTTATGGAGTATTTTAGCAAGATCGGATTTCATCAAATACCTCTAAAAGATCTGATAAAAATTCGTTTTCAGATATTGCAGTTTTGGGTCAATGAATTTATTTTCTATTCAAACGTCTTCAAAACATTTTCAAACTTCTGCAGTAGCATCCTATGATCATTTGGGGCTTCCCACATTAATTTCGTAATTTTCTGATATCATTTCAATAGAGAACCCGCAAACCCGCTTTCTAAACATTTTGGCCAAAAACTAGTATCCCCGTAGCCCAAACCCTGGAATGGTCTTCGTATTCGCCATCCTCGCGACGATACGATCCCGTGGGTATGTTTTCGTAATTTTTCGGAAACGTTTACTACTAGGGGCAAAATCGTAATTTCGCATGTGTATTTTACTAATTACTTCACTAATGATTTTCTAATTACCCTAATTAACTTTTAACCTATTTAATTACCTAACCCGTATCTACCCCCCCACCTACTCTTTCCCTCAGCTAACCCCCGCATCCCCCAACTACCCTATTTCTAAAACCCTATAAATTAAACCCCTAACTCAAGCACACCCCCTAACTCTCTTTCTCTCTCACTCTAACCCAGCCCAAGCCCGTAACCCTCGCACGGATCAGCCCTCAACCCAAAGCAACACAAACCCGTAGCCTCCCTCCCTCGACTTCACGCCCCACCGCCTGTACACGGAGCTCCGGTGAAGCCTCCCCGCTCCTCCGTGCGTATCTCTCCACGTTGCACCGCCGCTGCTCCGAGCTTCCACCTCCCGCCATCGAGCTCCGACGAAGTACGAAGATCCGAGGCCACCCACTGCCACTCCGCCTCACCGCCGGAGCTCGCCCCGTCGCCGCCGCCTTGACGCCCCTCCGCAGCCACCGCCTCCGCCCCGAGACCCCCCGACGCCGCCTCGAGTCGCTGCCACCTCCGACGTCAGCCACGACAACGC